>OY015315.1:1796346-2409277 GCA_955612985.1 Cheilosia scutellata
TCGATTTTAAACTTTTTGATGCGTCCAAACTTCATCGCTGTTGAATATTCTGATCGCTTCATCTAACTCCAGCGTACGTACTCCAAAGATATTCAAGCGGAATTCTGTAAGAATGGAGTTATACTGCTAGAAAGTGGTACACATTCTCACGATCTTTCCAGTTGCATATGTTGCACAGTATAGGAAGATCTGGGCAGTGTGGAATATAATTAAGGATTTGCTAACTAAGGAATATGTAGTGTCCCGCAGATAGTGGCTCCGTCTGCTGTAGTATATGATGTTTTGAGATGCCAGCGCTTCACCAACAAATATTGATCATATATAATTTTTGAACTGTTTTCTCCAATATTGCGTTCGACATATTTTTCAGAGATACTAATTGCTTCTTAAGTACTGACTTAGGTAGGTGCAGGAACACGATATATAAATATAATAAAGGCAACTAACTGACTGTAAAGGAATCTCTGTGGCCAAATCCTACGAGGACTGCGCGAGCGAAGCCGCGGGCAAAAGCTAGTTAGCTATATGTATAATAACTCTTGATAAATTTGAATAAAATTTGTTAATCCTTACATATTAAAAGTGTTTGAACTCGATGAAGTGGATATAAAAATGATGACGTATATTGTATGCATACAGAGCTGGATTTGTTCTGCGAAGTAGCATATTCATTACCTAAAAAGTGGTCGGACGTACGGTTTCGGCAGGTTTAGGTCTGGCCGACTGATCGATTTTAAAAGAGGACGTTATTACCTTTCATTTGATACTAGATTTATGTTTGTACTCGATAGGGTTCGTTTTATAAACAATAAAGTTTACTACATACATATAGAGCAAGTTCTGCCCATAGTAGATTGCATACTCATAGTCTAGAAAGTGGTCGGGCGCATTGTTTCAGTAGGTTAAAGTCTAAATAATTGCTGGCTTCGGACAGAGGACGTTCTAGGCTATAATTTGAGACTAGTTTGTAGGTTCTACAAGAAATTATATTTGTTTAGCTACTTTAGAAAGTATGGTCCTTACCCCAAAATAACTAGTTGATGCCTTAGAAACGTGTGATATGAGCGGATATAGTAGGATGTGGTCTGGCAGACAACTAAATTTTTAAAAAAGGTGTTGTAAGCTTTTATATGACACTAGTTTTTTTTTGGTACTCTCTAAGGTACTTATTGAAAATAATTGAATTTGCCAGGCACGCGCAGGGGAGTGAAACGATATGCTCATAGCCTAAAAAGTGGTCGGACGCATTGTTTCGGCAGGTAAAGGTTTGGCCGACCAGTGAATTCTTAAAGAGGATGATGTTGTCTATAATTTGACACCAGTTTCATCTTTTAACTCGATGAGGTAGGTAAACATAAAAAAAACAGGACTTTCAAGTGGTCGGACAAAAGGTTGCGGCAGGATATACTTTGTCCGACCAAGCTTTATGTGCAACACTAATTAACCTCTATCTAATAAAATTATTTTTGTGCTTTAACCTTATGACATAAGTAAACACAAAAAAACTGTACCGGAAGTGGCCCGTTATTTCGAAACCCGGCAGGATAATGACTGTCCGACCAGTGGTTTCATCATTGTCCCTTTCTTAACTTTCAATTGAAATGCGAATTATCCTTTAACTCGATGAGGTAGGTAATCCTGCAGTCGGCTCCCGTACTATAATGTGCACCCTCTGCGCCGCCCTCCCTTTCCATGACCATGGTACTTGTTCATACAATACTGCTTCTCATTTCCTTTGTTTCCCTCTTCATATGAAATCCAAACAACAACCCGAACCCAACCTTACCCTGTTACCTGGTTTGTACGTCTCTTCTTTTATGAAGATTATTAATATACCTACCCCATGCTATACTGCAGCACGCACCCCAGCCTGCATTGGACATACGATCACTATGTACATACAGCTGCTCCTGCTGACCATAGCACTTACTGAGAAAACAAATCAACCCTTTTCGAATGAGGTACACAGACACACCACCCCCACGTATGACGATGTGGTTTTGTTTTTGTTTGTCCTGTCGCACGATCGCAAAAAGTAGAATTTCGACTGAGCGAAGGGGAAATATTCATTTTCTTCGTTTGTGTTGTTGTAACCAATGCAGTTTAAAAATATTAATTTACCTATTTTACAAATGTTTTTTTCAAATAATTATTCTTCATAACACATCTATGAGTGGTAAGCTTCAATTTGGTAAAAAGAAAAATGGATTTTGTATTCTTTAAGTAGGGTAAATGACTATCACAAGAAATCGGGTCGGCTTTTAATATTATAATAGATTAACAAATTTATGAGACTTGTGTGTTTTTAAATAGACAATAAAACTAAAATAATTTTACAGCTCTAATCCTACATTTTTGTTTTTGTTTACGTTTTTATTCTCCACCAACAGGGACTCGCAATGGCTAAAGAAATCGGAGCTGTCAAATATCTTGAATGTTCCGCATTAACACAAAAGGGCCTAAAAACAGTATTCGACGAGGCTATCCGCTCTGTACTGTGTCCAGTCTTGCAGCCCAAGTCAAAACGCAAGTGTTCGCTCCTATAATTCAGGAAGCAATCCAAGTAGATTGAGATATAACCAAACAATGCAAAGAACTATTTTTTTTATTTTATTTTTATTTTCTAAAGAAAGGATAAATAATTTATGTGTGTAGTTAGTGTCTAGAATGGGGGTACAGTATAACCCTTTGATAAGCAGCCGCAAAGCGTATTGTTCTTTCTTTCTTTATATATATATAGATATCTCTCTTTCTCACACACACTCAGTTTTTTTCTTTTGTTCAAATTTAATTATTAAATTAATCAATTAAGTAACATCAGCCCAAGCCCAAGATTATAATATTGTTATGAATCGTTTTTTTTCCTCCCTCTCTTTCTTGCAAAAACCGCTCTTTACCAATATCCGCGTCTAATTTGTCAAAAAAGTAAGATCAAATCAAATCAAAGAGTAAACCTAGCGATACTTCGCGTAAACTATATTTAACCGGAAGTCAATATATATTAAAAAAAACGTATATAAATAAATCGAAAAAAAAACATATATTATAAAAAAAATACCATTTTGAGATGTTTCTTTATATTTTTATAAACTCAATGAAATTGCCACCATAGTGGCAACAAAACGTATTTAAAATGATAAACACAAAACAAAAAGCACTAAGGAAAAATAAAACCAAAAAAAATTACACGTGTTAAGAACGAAAAACAAAAAAAAAAAAAAAAAACGCAGAACAAAAATAATTTTTATTATTTTTTTTTATATATTTATATTGTTTTCTTATTTAATTTTCTTCTTTACTGAAGTATTAGATATTTTATAAATATTCAGGAGAAAATAGATATAACAACTACAACACCTGCGCTTTATGTCAATAAAAACAAATCCATTATTAAAATTAAACGTAATAATAAAAAAAAAAACGATTGACGATAAAAAAAATGAAAAGAAAATTACCAGAGAAATAATAATAATAAACCAAACTGCAATTCTCTTTTTATATTGCATTTTTTAAGTGTTTTTATGTAATTTATGATAAATAATGAATTTAGAAGTAAATAACAAAAAAATACAACCAATGGAATGATATAAGTATAACAAAAAACAAAAAAAATAAAAATAAGAAAATGCGAAGAAAAGGAATAATAATAATAAAATGAGATGTTGAAAATGTCTGTGTTTATATCTATGTGCGCGAAAGTGTTTTATTTAAAAGGTCATTTGCATGAACAATATTAAAAAAGACTAAATCTTTTATTCTGTTATGAATCATAAAAGATCTCGACCATAAAAGGTCTTTTATAAATCGTATTCAGGGTTTCGAACTTTTATGAAAATCTGTTATGGAAGTTCGAAACTTGAAAATCTGTTACGAAGCTGTCAAATCAAACCGCAGAGTTTTTTTTTATACATAGACGGTAGGCACCTGATCAAATTTGTGCAAAAAACATATTAAAATGCAGTCTGAAAAGAGTATGTTTTGAATTATTACAAACTAAATAATTGTGTAATAAATACTGGAACATCTTTTTAGGAAAAGACAACAAAAACCACGACAAGGCAAAAAGAAATATATTGCTCTTAAATCAAAATCCAATTAGAAAACTCTATTTCAAATTACTAACCAACTGAATCGATCTCGATGCACTGGGCTACGATAAACCAAAAATGTGTTGCTATTGATGCCTGATATGAACTGTAGTCGTAAAAATGTAGTGTCGCGAGAAACTTGAAATAAATATCCAACTTTACATCGTCATCATTATAAATACAATTTATTTGCATTTGAAATGAAATGGTTGTATTCGTGTTTTTTAAATTGTTCCAATTTGTTCATTAGAATTCTAGCATACACCTTATCCAATCTAAAGAGCTGAATAAAACTCAGATTAGGAAGATCAAATGGATTACTATTTAATTTAATTTAGTTCCAGCAAAAGTGATCGGTGTCTTCTAAGCCAAAAATATTCATTCAATCATTTTCAATTGTCCGCTTATCCATTAAGTGGGTTGTGGGTGTAGGTTGCTCAAGTGGACCCTCCATAGATCTCGATTCTCCGCCATCGTCTCTAAATCATCAACGGCAATCCCCATACGGGTAGAGGAGAAATTATGAACTTGATATAACCATCTCATACTGGGTCTACCTAGAGGACGCCTGCCTGATGATGGTACGGATTCCATAGAACGTCGTGGGATCCTGGTTGGGGACATGCGTTTAACATGACCAAACCACCGAAACATGGACCTCTCCGCCCGGAGAAGTAGCTACTCGACATTGAGTTCCTCGCAAATTAAAGCAAAAACATAAATTTCCAAATTATTTTCGATTACATACACAATAGTTTATGCACAATTATTACATTTGTCTTCTTTTGTAAAAATTTCGTTGACGATAGATTATATAGATATCCCTTTCAATCCAAAACTTTCTAATTAATAAAAATCTTTTATGATAAGTCACAAAATTCTGTCTTTTATTCTGTTATGATTTATAACAGAATTCATAAATGATTTTTGCACGGAGAATACCAATTCTGGAGATCGTAAAAAATTTTTTGACAGTTCGAACTTTTGTATGGAAATTCATAACAGAATAACAGGAAAAATGGATAAAAGATTTTGCCGAATTGGCCTGATTGTCTTATACAATTATAGACATTTTTATATATGGACTGCAAGAGTAGATAACTTCGCGTTGGTTCCAACATTAGCGCTCTCGTTGTTCAGAGCGGAATGAAATTCGAGACTGACACTTTGTTGAAATAACATCTGCTAAAATATTTCTTTTTTTAGAGTATATTACACATGAGCAATGACAAATCACGGTAAAGTAAGTATCTAATTAATTCGAGGATCGTCCTCCTTTTGCAGCCTAGAGAAATGTTTCTCATATTGCAATATGTGTCAAAATTGGTAATAGATCCAAACAAAAAGCATTTCTATCACCATTCTCGCGATAGCAAATCTAAGATTTTTAAAAGTTTTTCACATTTCCACGTACCTAAGAAAAATTGGAAAATGTTAGAAAATAAAAAAATTCTTCTACACAACTTGTATTTCCACCCTAAGAACCAGAATATAAAGAGAATTAAAGAAAACTTAATTAGGCCTATTCGGCAAAATCTTTTATCCATTTTTTCTGTTATTCTGTTATGAATTTCCATACAAAAATTCGAACTGTCAAAAAATCTTTTACGATCTCCAGAATTGGTATTCTGCGTGCAAAAATCTTTTATGAAATCTGTTATAAATCATAACAGAATAAAAGACAGAATTTTGTGACTTTTATCATAAAAGATTTTTATTAATTAGAAAGTTTTGAATTGAAATGGATATCTGTATAATTTATCGTCAACGAAATGTTTACAAAAGAAGACTAATGTAATAATTGTGCATAAACTAGTGGGTATGTAATCGAAAATAATTTGGAAATTTGTACCTACTTTTGCTTTAATTCGCGAGGATCTCAATGTCGAGTAGCTACTTCTCCGGACGGAGCGATCCATGCTTCGGTGGTTTGGTCATGTTAAACGCATGTCCCCAACCAGGATCGCACGACGTCCTGTGGAATCCGTACCATCAACAGGCAGGCGTCCCCTAGGTAGACCCAGTATGAGATGGTTATATCAAGTTCATAATCTCTCCTCTACACCCGTATGAGGATTGCCCTTGATGATTTAGAGACGATGTCGGAGAATCGAGAGCTATGGAGGGTCCACTTGAGCAACCTATACCCGCAACCCACTTAATGGATAAGCGGACCATTGAAAATGATTGAATGAATATTTTTTGTTTAGACGAAGACACCGATCACTTTTGCTGGAACTAAGAATAAATAGTAATCCATTTGATCTTCCTAATGTATGAGTTTTATTCAGCTCTTTAGATTGGTTTGGAACAATTTACAATACACGAATACAACCATTTCATTTCAAATTCAGGTAAATTGTATTTCTAAAGATGACGATGTAAAGTTGGATATTTATTTCAAGTTTCTCACGACACTACATTTTTACGGATACAGTTCATATCAGGCTTTTTCCTAAAAAGATGTTCCATTATTTATTACACAATTATTTAGTTTGTAATAACTCAAAATATACTCTTTTCAGACTGCATTTTAATATGTTTTTTGCGTAAATTTGATCAGGTGCCTACCGTCTATGCATAAAAAAAAACTCTGCGGTTTGTTTTGACAGCTTCGTAACAGATTTTCAAGTTTCGAACTTCCATAACAGATTTTCATAAAAGTTCGAAACCCTGAATACGATTTATAAAAGATCTTTTATGGTCGAGATCTTTTATGATTCATAACAGAAAATTCATAACAGAATAACAGATTTTGCCGAATAGGCCTAAATATTTATCTCTTCACATTATACACAATGTAGTAGATGAGAAATTATTGCAGTACCTACTCTCGCGATCAATAGGTCTGTTTTTTTCCACATCTATCTCAGTGAAGTAAAGTAAAGTAGGATTTTTAACACGCAATTACAACAACTATATAGAGTCTCGAAAGTATCAAACAGTTCGTAGTTGTTGTAATTGCGTGTTAAAAATCCTACTTTACTTTACTTCACTGAGATAGATGAGGAAAAAACAGACCTAATAATAGCCGTTTTTCTTTTTTAGTTCAGACTTCAGAGCTCAGCTCTGAACAGAGCTCGAGCATTATGAGCGCGCTCTGAACCGAGTGTGCTCAGAGCGTGTTCGGAGTGTTCTGATTTGTTTATGAAACACACTTGAGCACATAGCTGTCATATGATTGTTTATTAATTCTTATTTATTAAATTTGGTTTACCTTCTGTGCCAGAACAACAACTCTTGTCCACCACTTAAACTATTTTCTTGATCCTGTTTTTTTTTCTGTCAAATGTGACTGTAAAGTGCGTAATCACCTTTTTACGCAGTGTGCTCAGTCAATTTATTCTGAGCTCGTAGAGCGCGCTCTGAACGTGCTCTGAAAATTCTCTGAGCGAAAAAAGAAACACAAAATCTGAGCTCTGATGCTTCTGAGCTAAAAAAGAAACACGAACTTTTTTTTTGACAGTTCACGTTTGCTCTGAACTAAAAATGAAAAACGCCTAATGAGCGATACCTACCTACAAAAATAATAATTCGTTTAGTACTTTTTTCAACGCTTCTAGTTCGCACCAATAAAATGCAAAATAAAGGAAATTTTGTTTTCCACTGCTGGTCTTGTTTCATGATGTAAAATTAATAACAAAATAAATAAATTCCAAACAGAATATCCAATATTTTCTCACACTTCGAGTCTCGACACTCGTTTTTCTTTCCAATTCCATTGACAAATCTATTACCTTATGGTGTGTTATCGAAAATTCTGCACCTCACTATCGAAATTCACCAACTCAAACGTCAAACCCAATTCTGACATAACCATCTGTATTTGTACGTACTTTAGAATTTCCCATTTAAGAAAATTGAAAATAAATTCTTATTTCGAATCACAATTTCTTCCCGTAAATTGCAGTTTGATTAATTAAAAAATTATATTGTATTTTCTTGTTCAGCCACTTCGGTAGCAGGATGGCTTTTTCGGCAATCAACGGTATTATAAGGAGAGCCACCACCACTGCTCTCCTAAACCCAATCAATTCGAGTGCTGCTACAGCCATTGGATGGTAAGCAAACGATAAATATTCGATTTTATTTTGTTAATGCTCGCTGGTATTGTGTCTTTGATTTGATAAAATATTAAATGGGAAATAATCACATTTGCATGGTATGTCGGCTCGGCTGGCATATTTTTGTTGTTATGACTAGATGGAATCCCGCAAACAAATTACATAATGTCGCAAAGTTGTGATTATTTTGCCGTCGATTTGAGGTTAATTTTCATTCGGAGAACATTGCATTTAATTGATTTGTGCATATTAGCTCAACAGAGTCGGAAAATGAGTGCGCAGAGATATTTTCAGTCATGCAATTAATCAGTTAAATAAAATCTGTGTGACCAGACATACATCACGGTTGTTGCCTTTTCTCTTTTCAGCAACCAAAGTCAACGTCGTGGAGCTGCAAAATGGTACCCAGATGCCGAGTTTATGCAACAGTTCAGCGGCGCTGTCATGTACCCCGATGAAGTGACATCCTTGTGGAAGGTTCCACCATGGAACAGTGAGTAATGTTAGTCAATCTGCAGTCCAAATGTGTATGTCTCGCCTATTTCCAGGTAAGATCGCTCCCGTTGAGAAATCGGTTCGCAACTTGATGCTTAACTTCGGCCCACAACATCCAGCTGCTCACGGTGTGTTGCGTTTGGTTCTGGAACTCGAGGGTGAGGTGAGATAATGCGCAAATAACTACCCTCGATGAACAATACACTAACTGACCCTTTCTCTTTTAGACTGTCGTGCGGGCCGATCCTCATATTGGTCTGCTTCATCGTGGTACTGAGAAGCTGATCGAGTACAAAACGTACACCCAGGCTTTGCCGTACTTTGATCGATTGGACTACGTTTCGATGATGTGCAACGAACAGTGCTATTCGCTGGCTGTTGAGAAGCTTCTCAACATAGAAGTTCCATTGCGGGCAAAGTACATTCGCAGTAAGTTTCGTTGGCAGCGCCTTTGTCTTTGTTATGTGCTTGACTTTTTGATTTCTATTATGCAGCGCTCTTCGCTGAGATTACTCGCATCCTCAACCACATCATGGCTGTGGGCACACATGCCTTGGATATTGGTGCTCTAACACCATTCTTCTGGCTGTTCGAGGAACGCGAGAAGATGATGGAGTTCTACGAACGTGTGTCTGGCGCTCGTATGCATGCCGCATACATTCGCCCTGGTGGCGTGTCACTTGTAAGTTGGCTAAACGTAATTTACTTTGTTCCTAGGATGCATCGAGGTTAGAGAAGGCTCAAGTATGTGCTCTCCACGGTGCAGGGAAATAAGTCCCCGGGAACTAAGTCCACTGAGGGACTCAGTTCCCACCTAGTGGGAAATAAAACCACTTTCTTATGGGAACTTAGTACACATTCAACAGTTAAATACGTATGGGGGGCATGCTGCAACCCCCCTGCTTGGGTTTACTGTCAGACTTGCAGTATATGTGCGAAATTGGGTATATTGAAAGGGAAATAAAACCACTCAGAGTTTTCGGAATTTATTTCCCACCTTACATGGGAACTAAGTCCACTTCACGAAAGTGGTTTTATGTCCCACTAGGTGGGAACTAGGTCCCTCAGTGGACTTAGTTCGCGGGGACTTATTTCCCTGCACCGCTCTCCACGAGAAACACCTTGAAAGCCCTTTTCTTGGATCAAATAGAGTGAATTAATATCAAATCAAATCCGTAGGTACATCTTTCGAAGGTCGGTCACTCTTGTTGGTCCAATCCACGCTTCCATCGGTCAATTTCTGGGCGTCCTTACGAGGCTACTCATTCGCCTTCTGCTCGCACTTGTTTCTCTTGTCTTTCGGCAATTTTTCATGTTGAGATGAGTTGTTTCACGTTATGGACCCAACACGCGCTCGATAAAATTTCTGCTAACAGTGCGCTTCGCCATTCAATTTCCTACTTTACTTTTCTTTCTTTACTAGGACATACCAATAGGCCTTATGGATGACATCTACGAGTTCGCATCGAAATTCGCCGAACGTTTGGACGAAGTCGAAGATGTCCTCACAACAAACCGCATTTGGGTGCAACGTACCGAAGATATTGGTGTGGTCAGCGCCGAAGATGCCCTCAATCTGGGCTTCAGTGGTGTCATGCTTCGCGGATCGGGCATCAAGTGGGATTTGCGCAAACAACAACCCTACGACGCCTACGATTTGGTTGATTTCGATGTTCCAATTGGCACCAAAGGCGACTGCTACGATCGGTACTTGTGCCGTGTCGAGGAGATGCGTCAATCGCTACGCATCATCGATCAATGCTTGAATCAAATGCCAGCTGGCGAAATAAAAACCGACGATGCCAAGGTGACTCCACCATCGCGTGCCGAAATGAAGACATCAATGGAGGCACTCATTCATCACTTCAAATTGTTTACACAGGGCTATCAGGTGCCACCTGGTGCCACATATACCGCAATTGAAGCGCCCAAGGGTGAGTTTGGTGTATACCTTGTTGCCGATGGTTCTAGCCGCCCCTACCGATGCAAAATTAAGGCTCCCGGATTCGCTCACTTGGCGGCGCTCGACAAAGTTGGCAAGCAACACATGTTGGCCGATATTGTTGCTATAATTGGAACACTCGACGTTGTGTTTGGTGAAATCGATCGATAAGGAGGTGCCGCTAGTTGAATTATACGTGTATTCAGACGATTAAAATAAAGTAAACTACATTAGGTCGCTGTTTTAGTTTTGATTGCATCATGGTTGTTGGATACTAACACCATTTTCACTATTCATTCTCAGAGGCGTTAGAAAGGATATTCGCCGTTTTTGCTTTTGTCCAAGGTATGTCTATACCATTTACAGATATTCATAGCGACAGGCAACATGTGAGTGGCGCGGTTTTGTATTAAAGCTTGCGCGACTTGGCCTTTTACTCTATAAAATCTGCGTCATAACTCAGAAGACTTTACTACGTCACAATAGAACTACCCGTGGAAATACAGTAGCTGAAAGCCATTGACTTATTATATATGGACTGCTAGTGAAATGTCAGTTCATACAAATTTTGCCCAGAAAATGACGCCAACATAAACTAGCGCTCTTGGTTCGGAGCGAAAAATAAGTGAAACAAAATGACTAACCATCTTGGATTTCTCCATAGAATGCTAGAGGCACCTATTGGGCGTTAGTGGATTTGGCAAGTAAAACGGTTGAAATTCAAATTGTTGCGTCATTGTTAACAATAGATGCCACTACAAAAAAGTGTGAATTTCCAAATTATTCCGCTCCGAACCAAGAGGGCTAGTGGTTATGTTGGAACCAACGCGAAGACGTCTACTAGCAGTCCATATATAATAAGTCAATGCTGAAAGCAATCATGGATCATGCGCCTTCAATCTATTATGTCGTTTGGTGGACTAAGGGTACTGTTACATTCGGCTGGGATTCGAAAAGATAAAACACTATTCTGTTTACTAAACTTTAATAAATCACTTTTATTACAAGACAATATCATTTAAAATCAACTTTTCCGCTTATTTCAATCTTTTCCACTTATTACAATCTTTTCCACTTATTTTAAATCACTACCGATACTATTCGAACTTTGCTTTACACGGTTTAAAGATAAACTGTCCCCTCGTCGGATTTCGCAACCCTTTTTATACTCCCCACTAAAGCTTCTCGAATATTCTATACTCCAACCGGAACAATCGAGAAGGTACTAGTTTCGTTTTAGACCATTCACCATTCGTTGAGTTTGGAAGATTCGAAGTTTCGAAGTTCCGTTGAATAAGTTCGTCTACTTTCCATTAGATGGCGTTGTGGTCAATAAGTAGTACTTTTCAATCCACACTACAGTACTTTCTCTGTATTCACAAAGCTTTTCTAAATCTTGGTTTTCGATTTCCATACATTTTTTAAAATGCTTCCTCTATTCGCTCATAGATGGAGCGAAATCAGAAATGCAAGGATAGTGCGTGCACAGCACAGGGGTGGGTTGGTTCTGATTACAAATACGACAGTCATTCTCAAACTGTTTGCGTTTATCGTGTGCCAGCGATTTACGATACAATGTACTGGAGGGCAGCTGACGATTGCTTAGGTACCTCTATCAAGATGATGGAAAGTTGGTGCGTTTATGAAAAATAAAATAAAGACAACTCTTCGTTCAACGTTTCTCCAATTTTTTGTTGATAACCTCCAAATATACGATTTCTTGTAGGCCCTCAAAATAATTCTTATAATTTTTTTTTGAAACTTTATTTGAATCTAAATACAACTTAATGCTAACAATATTGAGTGGTTATTTAATGGCCTCATGAATACCAAAATTTATTATTGGCAATAAGCAATATTTTATTAAAATAGTAGGACACATCCTGTTATTCAAAAGAATAAGTGCCGAATGTACTGTTACATTCGGCTGGGATTCGAAAAGATAAAACATTATTCTGTTTACTAAACTTTAATAATTCACTTTTATTACAAGACTTTTGTTATACTCACTTCCCAACAAAATACGCCTAATATCACTTAAAATCAACTTTTCCGATACTATTCGAACTTTACTTTACACGGTTTAAAGATAAATTGTCGTCTCGTCGGATTTCGCACTAAAGCCTCTCGAATATTCTATACTCCAACCGGAACAATCTAGAATGTACTAGTTTTGTTTTAGACCATTCACCATTCGTTGAGATTCAAAGTTTCGAAGTTTCGTAGTTTCGAAGTTTCGTTAAATAAGTTCGTCTACTTTCCATTAGATGGCGCTGTGGTCAATAAGTAGTACTTTTCAATCCACACTACAATATCCCCCTCTTAAACTTGTTCGTCCCGAGCAAATGCGTCAACATTTTCCCCAATGTAACGATGAAGACGATCCATATGGACAACTTTGAGTTTGCCTCTTCCTCGTTGGATTCGATAGACCAAGTCGTTGATGCGCTTTACAACTCTATAGGGCCCCTCCCAATCTTGTTGCAACTTAGGTGACATACCTTTTCTTCTATGGGGATTGTACACTGTACAGCCATACCAGGTTTCCTTCCTCGAATCCTGCAGTTGTTGTTTTGGCATCGTACCTCGTCTTCATGCGGTCGCTGGCTATCTTGATTTTATCCCTAGTTCTTCGATGCACGTCCCTGATAATTTCTCTGAGGTCCGCAACATAATCGTCCTCATTCTTGGGTTCCTCAGTGGGAGATCCGAACATCAACTCACTAGGTAGCCGGACTGTTCGACCAAACAGGATTTCAGATGGTGTATGTCCCGTAGTGTTATGCACAGCATTGCGATAGGCTAGTAGAAACATTACCCCAATCCCTCTGGTCGTCGCCTACAACCTTAGATAGGTGTTCATTTAAGGTTCTGTTGAAGCGTTCTACCATCCCATCGGATTGCGGATGGAGCGGCGTTGTTCTCGTCTTTTTAATCCCAAGTAACTGTCATACACCTTGAAAAATCCTGGACTCGAAGTTTCGGCCTTGGTCCGAGTGCAATTCCAATGGTGCACCAAACCTGCTCACCCAGTTGAAAAAAATCTGCTCTATAACGGTTTTGGCTCCTTGATTAGGGATAGAAAATGCTTCTGGCCACTTACTGAAGTAATCCATAACAACGAGGATATAACGATTTCCGTTAATCGTTTCAGGAAACGGTCCGGCAATATCAACTGCAATTCTTTCAAAAGGGGCTCCAGCGTTATATTGATGCATTTTGCCTTGAGATTTAACTCTCGGACCTTTGCTGGCCGCAAGTTTTCTACATCATCACTTGAGTGAATCCAGTAAAAACGCTCTCGCACTTTTCGAGTGTCTTATATAATTCTCAAGTGGCCCCCAGATACTCCATTATGCAGTTCCTTTAGTACTTGATTTATGTTCGACCTGGGAACAATAAGCTGCATCACTAACGACTTGCCATCCGAGCTTTCCCATCTTCTCCTCAAAATGCCGTCCTGTACATGAAAAGAATCCCATTGCGCCCAGTATGCCTTCAGCTCGGGGCTCCTATTGGATATCACCTGCCAGTCTGGTTTTCCATAATGCTCCTTCCAGGCGAGAATCGGCTCGATATCCGGATCTTCCCTTTGAGCCTCCCGGATCTCTCTCGCAGTCCAGCCACCAATGGGCTCAGCTCTCAGCCTCTGTACGGAAACGACATCTCTTTCCTCCTGACGCACGCAATGTTTGCATTCGGCTTTGCAGGGTCGGCGGGAGAGAGCATCTGCATTAGAGTGAAGAGTTCCCTTCCGATGCTGTATCTCGTAGTCATACATCTGCAGCCGTTCGATCCATCTCGCGACTTGTCCCTCAGGATTCTTAAACTGCAGCAGCCACTTTAAAGATGCATGATCGGTGCGAAGAATAAATTTGCTCCCATAAAGGTACTTGTGGAAGTGTTTTGTCGCCTGGACTAAAGCGAGAAGTTCCCGTCGGGTTACACAGTAGTTCCTTTCTGGCTTGGAGAGAACTTTGCTGAAGTAGGAAACTACTTTCTCTTGGCCACCATGCACTTGCGAAAGGGGGGCTCCAACTCCCACATTACTAGCGTCTGCGTCCACAATAAATGTTTTTCCAGGAGTGGGGTACGCTAGTATGGGGGCGTCACACAGTTGCTGCTTTAGTTTTTCAAAGCTCTTTTCGCACTCACCTGACCATTTGAATTGTTTTCCTTTTTCTGTCAGTTGATGCAAGCTCTTCGCAATCCCGGCAAAGTCCTTCACAAACCGTCTGTAGTAGGTCGCAAGTCCCAGTAAGCTCCTCAGTTGATGTTTGTCTCTGGGAACCGGCCAGTTTTTCACTGCTTCGACTTTCTCTGGATCAGTCCTAACTCCTTCGGAAGAGATGATGTGCCCGAGATATTTTACTTCTGGTTTAAAAAGAGCACACTTTTTCGCTGCTGCAGTTTAAGAATCCTGAGGGACAAGTCGCGAGGTGGATCGAACGGCTGCAGATGTATGACTACGAGATACAGCATCGGAAGAGAACTCTTCACTCTAATGCAGATGCTCTCTCCCGCCGACCCTGCAAAGCCGAATGCAAACATTGCGTGCGTCAGGAGGAAAGAGATTCCGTTTCCGTACAGAGGCTGAGAGCTGAGCCCATTGGTGGCTGGACTGCGAGAGAGATCCGGGAGGCTCAAAGGGAAGATCCGGATATCGAGCCGATTCTCGCCTGGAAGGAGCATTAGGGAAAACCAGACTGGCAGGTGATATCCAATAGGAGCCCCGAGCTGAAAGCATACTGGGCCCTATGGGACTCTCTTCATGTGCAGGACGGCATTTTGAGAAGAAGATGGGAAAGCTCGGATGGAAAGTCGTTTGTGATGCAGCTTATTGTTCCCAGGTCGGAAGTAAGTGATGTTCTAAAGGAACTGCATGATGGAGTATCTGGAGGCCACTTAAGAATAAATAAAACGCTCGAGGGATGATGTAGAAAACTGGTGCAGAAAGTGCGTAACGTGTGCGGCCAGCAAAGGCCGGAGAGTGAAAACTCAAGGCAAAATGCACCAATACAATGCTGGAGCCCCTTTCGAAAAAATTGCAGTTGATATTGCCGGACCGTTTCCTGAAACGATTAACGGAAATCGTTATATCCTCGTTGTTATGGATTACTTCAGTAAGTGGCCAGAAGCATTTTCTATCCCTAATCAAGAAGCCAAAACCGTTATAGAGCAGATTTTTTTCAACTGGGTGAGCAGGTTTGGTGCACCATTGGAATTGCACTCGGACCAAGGCCGAAACTTCGAGTCCAGGATTTTTCAAGGTGTATGCCAGTTACTTGGGATTAAAAAGACGAGAACAACGCCGCTCCATTCGCAATCCGATGGGATGGTAGAACGCTTCAACAGAACCTTAAATGAACACCTATCTAAGGTTGTAGGCGACGACCAGAGGAATTGGGATAAACAGATCCCAATGTTTCTACTAGCCTATCGCAATGCTGTACATAACACTACGGGACATACACCATCTGAAATCCTGTTTGGTCGAACAGTCCGGCTACCTAGTGAGTTGATGTTCGGATCTCCCACTGAGGAACCCAAGAATGAGGACGATTACGTTGCCGAACTCAGAGAAATCAAAGCAACAACTACAGGATTCGAGGAAGGAGATCTGGTATGGCTGTACAAGTGTACAATCCATATCATAGAAAAGGTATGTCATCTAAGTTGCAAAAAGATTGGGAGGGGCCCTATAGAGTGGTCAAGCGGATCAACGACGTGGTCTATCGAATCCAACGGGGAAGAGGTAAACTCAAAGTTGTCCATGTGGATCGTCTTCACCGTTACATTGGGGAAAATGTTGACGCATTTGTTCGGGACGAACAAGTTTAAGAGGGGGATATTGTAGTGTGGATTGAAAAGTACAACTTATTGACAACAACGCCATCTAATGGAAAGTAGACGAACTTATTCAACGGAACTTCGAAACTTCGAATCTCAACGAATGTTGAATGGTCTAAAACGAAACTAGTACATTATCGACTGTTCCGGTTGGAGTATAGAATATTCGAGAAGCTATAGTGGGGAGTATAAAAAGGCTCCGACGAGAGGACAGTTTATCTTTAAACCGTGTAAAGTAAAGTTCGAATAGTATCGGTAGTGATATTAAATAAGTGGAAATATTGTAAAAAGTGGAAAAGTTGATTTTAGGTGATACTGTTTTGTAATAAAAAGTGATTTATTAAAGTTTAGTAAACAGAATAGTGTTTTATCTTTTCGAATCCCAGCCGAATGTAACAATATTTGCGACAGAAAATAGTCACAATTGGTGCTAAATCTGGAGAATATGCTGGATGAGGGAGCAATTTATATTCCAATTCGTGCAATTTTGTCAATCCGACTGCGTTGTCCTGCTGGGAAGATAACTTTTCCTCGCCAAATCCACGAATCTCATATTACTTATCAATGAAATAAAATATTCAAATGTCTGCTCCTGCTACCTATTGGATATTCCGCAGGCATCACATCACATCACAGCCCCCTTCTGTAGGCTGTGTTGCAACCATCCGATACTACCTCCACATTCACTAGACATTATTTTCCAATCAAGTAACTTCCAATTGGACACATATATTCCGCTCAAACAGAATCGTCCAACGGTCGCCCACTCTCCCTCCTTCTGTCGTCCTTCCGTTTTGGAATTTACAATTCCATTACCTTAATTCTCAGGTATTGGACCTCTTAACAATTTATTGTTCACTTTGTAAGATTACAATCACGTTCGGGAAAAGAAATTTCCTTATTTTTCTCGTCTCTCTTTTTTTTTTGTCTGTATATATGGCGAAGGATCCCATGCCCATCTAACAAAAAGGAAACATCCACCACTCCCGTCCAGTGGCATTCAGTAATCTGCTGCCGCTGTTGGCTGCCCCCATTTCGCCATTATCCATGTTCGATAGGGCACACGTATTGAAAACTTTGAATAAAATAAAGATTAAAAATTCATAACATTTCAATAGAAGAACACGAAGAGAAAGGAAGCAGAAGAAGAAGAAGAAGAATGAATATACCTACACTATAGTCGGAGCTGGAGCGGGCTTTTATTTTGATTATTCTTCAGGATCGGGACACGGGACGGCAGGAAATGACTCTCATGTATGACCATGTAAGCTATTACCAAAACGTTCGTTTCTGGCTGGAGCCTGGATAGATAAATAATATTATTTTCGTCCTTCGAACGAGTGCGGCCACACCGGATACCGAATACTCTTCTCCGTGTGAAGAAATATTTTTCCGCCAATAAAATGAAAAGTCAGTTGCGAGGGGTTGTCTGACATTATCTGTTCAACAAACTCCGGGGTGGTGGGGTTATGTGAGCATTCATCTTATTGGAGTTTGTTTGGTTGTAAAAGGACGTTGCTTTTCATTGCCATATAGGTCAGTCTTGAATTCCTATAATGTTCTTGTATGAAAATTCCCTCTCTCTATTATTTTTGTTGGCTGATATTTTCTTCCGCGCTTTGCGTGTAAAAAGCAATCTTTTCCAAATGGGAAATGTACTGTGTGCCAAGAGTTTAAATGGTGCGCTCCTTGGTGCGCTTTGTGTTTAGTTGCATTCAAAAGTTATAACATACTTTGTGGTTTAGGTCCTGAATATTTCAGCATCTGCGTTGCAGGCAGAGGTGCATGGCAAGCACGACCCGGTTTATGGCACAGTTTCCTGACTTTGAAGTGACTTGGTTGACTCCTTGATCCGAGGAAGGCACCTATTAACATTTATGCCCAGTTGCACAGTCAGAGTTTAAACTCTCGTTTTGGTTTAAACCTTCGTTCAACAAATTTTCGGTTTCACTGTGTTCGTTTAAACCCAAAGTGGAGTTCAACTTTCGGTTTAAGTTAAACGCCTGCATTCTGCCGTTTAAACTTTCGTTTGACAGCTGCTATTTCATACGGAGTGATGAGAGAGAGAATAAAAGAGATAAATTGTCTGGGTGCTACACTTCTTGAATTTATATGAGTGAAAACTAGAGTTGTGATTACTGTCAGCATTACTGCGGTAAATCCACTGTTAAAAAATGTCATCAGAAAATTTTAATAAATTTCCAACCAATATACTTTTCAAGGAAAAACCCTTTTTTCATGTGAACATCAGGTAGATTTTAGCCCAAATGTAATGTAGGCAAGCGTAAATAGTACCTATTGAGGTTTTTTCAATACAAATAAATTATTTTAGTGTGTGGAAATGACGATTATTTTTTTGTAATGCTACTAGTGATTTCTTTAGATTCTTGGCGAACAAAATATAACTATACATACTCAAATCTTTCCTCTTTTGTTTTGGCTGAAACAAGACACTATTTACTCTATGCTTTATACAATGCAATTTTTTTACCCGATTTTGAACACACTTCACGGAGTTCATACCATTTTCGTATACAGATCTAGATTACATTTTTGTATAACAGGAACAAGATAGCGCAGATTTTCGAAGAAATACCAGCAAAAAACTTTGCGCGTACCTATTACCAGACAATGACCCTATTTACAGGCTCATAAAATCCTTTCAATTTTCATTATCATTACTGGTGCCGTGTGATCGGATGTGGTAAAAACCCAGCGAGTGACAAGAAGCAGTACCTGTGATCGCATCCGTCCGAATGCCCACTACATTTCAACAACTAGCTACATATTATTATTATTGGAAAAAACAAAAATTAATTACATACTGCAATAATTAAATGGTGAAAGTAGATGACAGTTCAAACATGTGTCAAAAATAAATCAATTCACTTCGTTAATACCGAAATACATAATGTAATAATATTGCACACATTTTCTTTTATTTACAAATGGTAAAATAGATAAAGTTGAGAAAAGCAATAACCATTTATTTGATCAAAAGTCCGCTGGTAGAAAAATATCCCCTTAAGGGAAATTGTTCTGCGCTTCCACAACTGCGTTTAGTTAACTGGCAGATTATTTTGAACTGTGAAACTGAACGAGTTAAACCAAAAGTTTAAACTCTCGGTCAGGTTTAGTTAAACTTCAGTTTAAACTCTGACAGCCGTATTAATAATAGATCTCAAACCCATCTCTAACTCACTTGTTACGTAACTAGTAGTTAAAAATTTAACTCACTGACTAAATTTTCTTATTTATAAAGAAATATAACCCATGCATTAACTAATTGACGTGTTTTCTATTATCGTAGGTATGTGATGGCAACGCTTCTCCAAATTGTATTGAAAACTGACAGGAATGCGTCCTTCTTTTCTGCTGCCATCTTCTTCTTCTAATGGAATTAGAATTTTCTTACTCTTACTAATGCAATTAATTTTTTTATATTTCCTTTTGAAAATCTATATTTACTCGTATTTTTGAATGTTTTATATATAAATATTCTCATAGGATTTTTTCGTCTAGCATATTAAAATTATCCAAAAAGGGTGAGCCATTTTGCTGCACAATTTTTGCAAATTTATTCAATTATCACCCTTTTACCACATTCATATAAACCAAACGAAATTAAACCTGAAACCCATTTGTCATTTTGCGCGAGAAACATGTTTTGCAAAGCTAACAAATCGCTAACACACCTACCACCGTGAGTTAGTTATGTAAAAGTTACGAAAGCTTAGTTATCTTCAAAAAATGTTTATAAATAGGAATTTGGGTTTAACCAGTGGGTTAGTCATTAGTTAGGGATAACACGAAGTTCCGCAGCTATTATTAATACGGCTGTGACTGTGCAACTGGCCATAACAGTTTTTTCTGTGGTACAAGTACAACACGTGTACGTATTCACAGATAGAAAAAGAGGCGGCGCTACTCATTTTAAAACTGGCTCTATGGAATTCTCTTTTTTTGTCCGAAGCTGGTGGTCTATTCTCTCTGGTTTTCTCTGCTATACAAGTTTAAAATTCTCCAACTTTTTGGTTTCCACCAGCATTCAGTGATCATGTTTGTTTTTGAAAAATTACGTCGATTCAAAAATTTTAATCAGGCACCAGTAGCCCCGCAATTGTAATAGATGTTCTTTTCCATTCACGCCTAAACAACATAAGGTCTGTTTTTTTCCCCATTGATCTCAGTGAAGTAAAGTAAAGTAGGATTTTCAGCATGCAATTACAACAACTGCACCCAATTTGACACCACTGAGATTCACACAAGCTATTCATTTCCAGCAAGACCAACTTTGGAGCATTCTTCAATTCTGAACACCAGGGGAACACATTTGATGTTGTCATTTGGATGTGTTCACAGAGTGCCTCCATTTATGATACATAATAAATGTGTCGGCTGTGGTGGGAGTAAAATGCATAAAGTGCATATAATTTAAACAAATTTCAAAATAGCAACTGAATATTACGGAAAGTAATAAACTACTAAATATTTTCTGTTTTTATTTAAGTTGTACTTTGGTAACAAAATATATAGGTATATATTATATACACCTACACTTACAATAATTGAAAATAAGTATGTTATTGTTACATTCGGCTGGGATTCGAAAAGATAAAACACTATTCTGTTTACCAAACTTTAATAAATCACTTTTTATTACAAGACAATTCACTTAAAATCAACTTTTCCGCTTATTTCAATCTTTTCCACTTATTACAATCTTTTCCACTTATTTTAAATCACTACCGATACTATTCGAACTTTGCTTTACACGGTTTAAAGATAAACTGTCCCCTCGTCGGATTTCGCAACCCTTTTTATACTCCCCACTAAAGCTTCTCGAATATTCTATACTCCAACCGGAACAATCGAGAATGTACTAGTTTCGTTTTAGACCATTCACCATTCGTTGAGTTTGGAAGATTCGAAGTTTCAAAGTTCCGTTGAATAAGTTCGTCTACTTTCCATTAGATGGCGTTGTGGTCAATAAGTAGTACTTTTCAATCCACACTACAATATCCCCCTCTTAAACTTGTTCGTTCCGAACAAATGCGTCAACATTTTCCCCAATGTAACGGTGAAGA
Source organism: Cheilosia scutellata (assembly GCA_955612985.1). NCBI lineage: Eukaryota > Metazoa > Arthropoda > Insecta > Diptera > Syrphidae > Cheilosia > Cheilosia scutellata. The sequence continues at coordinate 1,817,873 of OY015315.1, forward strand.
CGATCCACATGGACAACTTTGAGTTTACCTCTTCCTCGTTGGATTCGATAGACCACGTCGTTGATTCGCTTGACTACTCTATAGGGCCCCTCCCAATCTTGTTGCAACTTAGGCGACATACCTTTTCTTCTATGGGGATTGTAGAGCCATACCAGATCTCCTTCCTCGAATCCTGTAGTGGTTGCTTTGGCATCGTACCTCGTCTTCATGCGGTCGCTGGCTATCTTGATCTTATCCCTAGTTTTTCGATGCACGTCCCTGATGGTTTCTCTGAGGTCCGCAACATAATCGTCCTCATCCTTGGGTTCCTCAGTGGGAGATCCGAACATCAAAGCACTAGGTAGCCGGACTGTTCGACCAAACAGGATTTCAGATGGTGTATGCCCCGTAGTGTTATGCACAGCATTGCGATAGGCTAGTAGAAACATTGGGATCTGTTTATCCCAATCCCTCTGGTCGTCGCATACAACCTTAGATAGGTGTTCATTCAAGGTTCTGTTGAAGCGTTCTACCATCCCATCTGATTGCGGATGGAGCGGCGTTGTTCTCGTCTTTTTAATCCCGAGTAACTGGCATACTCCTTGAAAAATCTTGGACTCGAAGTTTCGGCCTTGGTCCGAGTGCAATTCCAATGGTACACCAAATCTGCTCACCCAGTTGAAAACAATCTGCTCTATCACGGTTTTGGCTTCTTGGTTAGGGATGGCAAATGCTTCTGGCCACTTACTGAAGTAGTCCATAACCACGAGGATGTAACGATTTCCATTAATCGTTTCAGGAAACGGTCCGGCAATATCAACTGCAATTCTTTCGAAAGGGGCTCCAGCATTGTATTGATGCATTTTGCCTTGAGTTTTCACTCTCGGGCCTTTGGTGGCCGCACAGGTTACGCACTTTCTGCACCAGTTTTCTACATCATCCCTTGAGTGGATCCAGTAAAATCGCTCTCGCACCTTTTCGAGCGTCTTATTTATTCCCAAGTGGCCCCCAGATACTCCATCATGCAGTTCCTTTAGTACTTCACTTACTTTGGACCTGGGAACAATAAGCTGCATCACGAACGACTTTCCATCAGAGCTTTCCCATCTTCTTCTCAAAATGCCGTCCTGCACATGAAGAGAGTCCCATTGCGCCCAGTATGCCTTCAGCTCGGGGCTCCTATTGGATATCTCCTGCCAGTCTGGTTTTCCCTCATGCTCCTTCCAGGCGAGAATCGGCTCGATATCCGGATCTTCCCTTTGAGCCTCCCGGATCTCTCTCGCACTCCAGCCGTCCATGGGCTGAGCTCTCAGCCTTTGTACGGAAACGGCATCTTTTTCCTCCTGACGCACGCAATGTTTGCAATCGGCTTTACAAGGACGGCGGGAGAGAGCATCTGCATTAGAGTGAAGAGTTCCCTTTCGATGCTGTATTTCGTAGTCATACATTTGCAGCCGTTCGATCCACCTCGCGACTTGTCCCTCAGGATTTTTAAACTGCAGCAGCCACTTTAAAGACGCATGATCGGTGCGAAGAATAAATTTGCTCCCATAAAGGTACTTGTGGAAGTGTTTTGTCGCCAGGACTAAAGCGAGAAGTTCCCGTCTGGTTACACAGTAGTTCCTTTCTGGCTTCGAGAGAACTTTACTGAAGTAGGAAACTACTTTCTCTTGGCCATCATGCACCTGGGAAAGGACGGCTCCAACTCCCACATTACTAGCGTCTGCATCCACAATAAATGTTTTTCCAGGAGTGGGGTACGCTAGTATGGGGGCGTCACACAGTTGCTGCTTAAGCTTTTCAAAGCTCTTTTCGCACTCACCTGACCATTTGAATTGTTTTCCTTTTTCTGTCAGTTGATGCAAGCTCTTGGCAATCCCGGCAAAGTCCTTCACAAACCGTCTGTAGTAGGTCGCAAGCCCCAGGAAGCTCCTCAGTTGATGTTTGTCTTTGGGAACCGGCCAGTTTTTCACTGCATGGACCTTCTCTGGATCCGTCCTGACTCCTTCGGAAGAGATGATGTGCCCGAGATACTTCACTTCTGGTCTAAAAAGAGCACACTTTTTCGGGTTCAGCTTCAATTGCGCGCTTCGCAGTCTCTGGAACACTTCCTTCAAGTTGTCCCGATGTCCTTCAAACGTTTTGCCCACCACGATGACATCATCTAGGTACACCAAACAGGTTTTCCACGTTAGTCCCAGCAAAACACGCTCCATTAGCCGTTCAAAGGTGGCTGGAGCATTGCACAGTCCAAATGGCATTACTGTGAATTGCCAGAGCCCGTTTCCTGCTGTAAAAGCTGTTTTCTCGCGGTCTTCGGGATGGATCTGCACTTGCCAGTAGCCACTCTTCAAATCGATGGTGGAAAACCATTTGGCACCGGATAGTGTATCCAGGGTATCGTCAATCCTTGGCAGAGGGTAGCTATCCTTTTTGGTGACGTTATTCAGCTGACGATAGTCGACGCAGAATCTCGTGCTGCCGTCTTTCTTCTTAACCAGTACAACCGGTGACGCCCATGGGCTTTTCGAACTTTCAATTAGTCCTTCCTTTTCCATCGTCGACACCATTTCTGCAACCTCCGTCTGCTTAGCCAATGGTAGTCGTCTGGGAGGCTGACGAATAGGTCTTGCGTCTCCTGTGTCGATTCGGTGTTGTACGAGATGTGTCCGACCATACTCGCCGCTCTTCGAAGCAAATATATCAGCGAACTCGTTGATTAGTTCCCCCGCCATTTCTTGCTGCTCCTGATTCAACTCACACTGTCCAAATATACTCCTTTTTATCTCTGCCATTTCCGTGGATGTAAGAGGTTTGGTAGGACCCTCATTGGATAATTTTGTGACCGCAGTAATTGGTACGCACTTACCGACCACTTCCCCTTGCTTTAGTTTCAGGCTGCTATGTTCGACATTTAGGACTCGTACCGGAACCATGTTGTTTTTAGGTTCTACAAGCATCTTTCCAACGACGTAGTTTTGATAATGATTTTCTGGATCTGGCTCAACTAGGTAGAATCGGTGGCTCCCAGGATCACCTTCCAGTTTTGTCCAAATAAGTGTTTCGGAAGAAGGTGGTAATATCTCGTCTTCACTCATGACTGTCCTTAGAGCTGTGACATGCTCGTCCCCGTAAATCATGGGAATCTCGACGTTCCTGTACTTTAGTACTTGCAAGCCGATGTCCAGTACTACATCATGTGCCTTCATAAAGTCGATTCCGATGATGCATTCGTCACATATATCGGCTGCTAGGAAGGTATGGGAGAAGACTAATCCCGCAAGATTTATTGTTAGCAGTACTTCTCCATAGACCTTTGCTGTTGCTCCAGTTGCTGTTTTTAGGCAGTAGCTGCTGGTGTTGTGCAGCCATGATTGGCGAACGATGTCCCTCCTTATAATGGAAGCGGTGGCACCGGTGTCGATGGTGGCCACATACATTTTCTGGCCGATATGGGCTTCCACTGTCAAACTCTTGTTACCTCGTTTGGTTTGGGAAACTTGAATGGTGGTCCTGGGGGCGTCGATTCCAGAAACCAACTTCTGCCCCGCGAAGTTGGTTCTTACACGTTTCCCGACTGATGATTTTGAGAAGAGTCATCCACTGGACGCTCAGATGCCCCTTCATTACGACTCCTAGCGCTGCAGTACGGACAACTAGTGTGTCTGGGTGGAGCTCTGCATTGTCGCTGTAGATGTCCAATTTTGTTACAGTTCCAGCAACGAATCGGTCCCCTGCGAGCACTGTTCTGTTCTACGACGTTTGCCCTTTGGCACGAGCATTCGACGGTTGTCATCTCTCTCACACGGTGAAACCCTTGTGATGCTTGGTCAGCAGCTTTCATGGTCAGGGCAAATGCCAGTGCCTCAGGGAGAGTTTTCTTTCCAGCCATTCGTACAGCCATTTGCAGTTGTCGGTCCTCTATGGCCTGGATAAACGCCTCTACAGCCATTTCGTTGATGAGATCCTCGCCGGCATTGGGATACGACAAATGCGCCAGGCGTTCGATATCCGCTTGCAACTGTTGGAGCGTTTCTCCCCGCTTCTGGATTCTACTGCGCAGTTGCACCCTATATACTTGCTGCATGTGGTCATCACCAAAGCGCATTTCGATAGCATTCACCAATGCGTCGTAGTTGCGTTGCTTTTCTTCAGAAATAGTTTGAAGCAACTCTGCAGCTGTGCCTCGTAGTGCTAGCGTTAGTGCGATGGACTTTTCCTCGTCGTCCCAGCTGTTGGTCATTGCAGCTGCTTCGAACTGCCGCTTATAAATTGGCCATGATGTTTGACCATCGAAAACAGGCGGTTGCATCTCCTTCCTTCTAGGGCAATCAGCAGAATATTCTCGGGCCTTCTGTTTCTTTACTTTATCCAGTTCCCTAGCCAAGTTCTCGAAGTTTGTCTCATGCTCTTTTGCTAAGTTCTCGAAGTTTGTTTCATGCTTCTGTAATGTTTGATTGATATCGTCAAACTTTGTTTCTACCTTCTCAAGTTGTGTCTCATGCTGGTTTAATTTGTTATCAATCACGTCGAATTTTACTTCTAGAACATTCTTCAACTCATCGGCGGCATCTTTTTGTGCAGAGACAATGGAATTCTTCTGTTCTTCTAGAGAATTCTTCTGTTCTTCTAGAGAATTTTTCTGTTCTTCCAGAATAGAATTCTTCTGTTCTTCGAACTTCGCAAGAAGTAATGTCATCATAGCGGCCAAATCAACGCCTGTACTTACTTGTTCTTCTTTTTCTTCTGTCACTTCGAATAGCATGGATTTTGGATCTCCTCCCTCGTTTTCGACAGCTTCCTGCAGACGAAGTATGAGGTCACTTTTTCCCCCAGCTGTGGAGAGATTCCGTTTTTCCAACTCAGTTTTCAACTGAGGTATGCTGAGTTGTAGTAATGCCAACGTACGAACCATTTTTACCAATTCACTATTTTTTTTCTTTTTCACTTTTTTTTTTCCTTCTTTTTCTATTTTCTTAATCTTTACTACACTTTGTAAGAATTCAAATTCACTTCACTTTATTTATTTTCTTTTAATTCACAATTTAGTTCACTGTTTTCCTTTTCACAACACTTCGCACAGAATAAGTTTTATCCCACTTCTGACACCAATGTTACATTCGGCTGGGATTCGAAAAGATAAAACACTATTCTGTTTACCAAACTTTAATAAATCACTTTTTATTACAAGACAATTCACTTAAAATCAACTTTTCCGCTTATTTCAATCTTTTCCACTTATTACAATCTTTTCCACTTATTTTAAATCACTACCGATACTATTCGAACTTTGCTTTACACGGTTTAAAGATAAACTGTCCCCTCGTCGGATTTCGCAACCCTTTTTATACTCCCCACTAAAGCTTCTCGAATATTCTATACTCCAACCGGAACAATCGAGAATGTACTAGTTTCGTTTTAGACCATTCACCATTCGTTGAGTTTGGAAGATTCGAAGTTTCAAAGTTCCGTTGAATAAGTTCGTCTACTTTCCATTAGATGGCGTTGTGGTCAATAAGTAGTACTTTTCAATCCACACTACATTATCTTTGATGTTATGTCATTATGGGATACATTTTTTGTAATAGAACATCCTCCCATTTTGTATTCCCTGTTGATTTTTTAACTGAAGTAGATTATATAATGAAGGCATTATTTACATACTCTTTTTTTAAATGAAAATCATTCGATTTTATTAAATTCTTACAAGCCTGAAAAAGAACTTCTGCCAATGAAAAGACGCTTCTTCCACGAACACAAAATGACGACTTCAACGTCTCTTTATTTTAAAAGAAAAAGTATCTATATACTTCACAAAAGAAATGACAGCTGATACAGTCATGAATAGAAATTAACATACGCCTTTATAAACAGTAGTGTTCAAATAAATTGACACAGTTTCAACACTTTCTCTTGTCAATTTTATATAAAATACATTTGAATAAAGGCGAACAAACAAACAAAATATCAAAACAAAACTGCAGAACACTTACAAAAGTCCCATTTGATCACACAAGATTCTCAGTCGTGTCCTCGAAAGTGCTTTTGTCATTATGTCTGCTATCTGATGTTCAGTTGAAACCTGTTGAATTCCCAGTTTTCCATCTGCGACCTTTTCACGAACAAAGAAATGCTTCATCGAAATATGTTTGGTTCTTTTATGAAACTCCGGATTCTGAGAGAGTTTCACTGCTGCTGAATTGTCAACATGAATAACTGGAATTTGCTTAAGTTTGATGATTTCGCCGAAAAGTCTTTTCAGCCAAATAGCTTCCTTGGCGGCTTCACTTGCTGTGATGATCTCTGCTTCTGTTGTTGAAGTTGCTACTACCGTCTGCCTTTGACTTAGCCAGGTAACTGCTCCTTCTGCGTACTTCACAATAACACCAGAAGTAGATCGTCCTGTCTTGACACATCCTCCGAAATCCGCATCACTATATACTTCCAAAACACCTTTTCTTGAGTTCCGGCAATACACTATTCCAAGATCTAGAGTCCCAGCTATGTATCGAAAAACTCTCTTCAGTCATACGATGTCCTCTGCATTTGGATTTTCGAGCGTCCTTGACAAAACTCCCACGCTGTATGCCAGGTCAGGTCTTTTCCCAAGCATTAAGTACATTAAGGCTCCTACCGCTTGTCTATAAGGAAACTTGTGTGTCTTGTTGTTATCTTTCTCTGGCATGGAAATCTCTGAACCTTTCAACATTGGAGTTGAAACTGGCTTGCATTCCGAAAAATTAAAACGCTCCAAAATTTTCTTGGCATGTGCCCTTTGGCTTATTTTGATGAAATCCTCCTTTTGCTCGATTTCAATCCCCAAGAGATACACTGCTTCTTTAGAAACTATTTTGAACTCCGACCTCATTTCCTCCAGAAACACTTTCAACTCCTCTGGATCTGTTGCTGCTATTAGACCATCATCCACGTAAATTACTAGAATTAATTTGTTGCCATTTCTTTCACGTATGTACAAACATGGGTCTGCATCGCTGGCCTTAAAGCCAAGTTTTCGAAGAAACTCTCCAAGGCGCTTGTTCCAACATCTTGGGGCCTGTTTGAGTCCGTAAAGACTCCTATTGAGCTGGCACACTTTGCTGGTTCCATCGTCGTATCCTTGCGGCTGCTTCATGAATACTGTTTCTTCCAATTCCCCATAAAGGAAAGCAGTTGATACGTCGAACTGTGACAGATGCATTTTCTCACTCGCTGCGATGCTAAGAATTGAGCGAATAGTTCCCAATCTTGCAACTGGACTAAATGTTTCATTGTAGTCTATACCATGACGCTGACTGAAACCCTTGACAACAAGTCTTGCCTTAAACTTGTCTACACTACCATCTGGATTCTTCTTGAGACGGAACACCCATTTGCACGCAATTGCTTTCGCACCTATTGGGAGTTCGGTCAGTCTCCAAGTCTGATTCTCCTTCAAAGAATCCATCTCTTTGTCCATGGCCTTTTGCCACTGACCGCTATTAGTGCTGCCTAAGGCATCTTCATAAGTATCAGGATCCTCCATCACGGTAGTCATCTCATCTGTTGCCAATGCGTAGTCCTCTAGATACTTGGGCCTTTTGATTTCCAATCTATCCCTCATCGCGCGTCCTCGTTCTAAAGGCACACTCTCATATTCTGTATCTGAATCATTCCCGATCTCATATTCATCATCGCTACTTGTGACTTCTCTTGACGTAAGCGTTTCATCTTGTTCATTTTCCTCGGTGTGGTTATCCTCAGTAGCTCCATCGATGTGGTCATTCTCAGCATCCTTCTCGATTTGATCATGATCATCTTGCTTCTGGACATTTCTGAAGGGTAACTTGACTTCCTCTTGCTCTTCATAATTTACAGGTAACTCTCGAAATTGAACGTCTCTTGATACGATAATTTTGTGTTCCTCCTTTATGTAAATTCGGTAACGCTCATCTCCATCATATCCAACTAAAAATCCTTTTTCTGCTTTCTTGTCCATTTTCTTTCTCTTCTGCGCTGGAATGTGAACATAGCACGACGATCCAATTATGCGTAAGTGCTTGATTCTTGGTTTCTTTCCTAACCATAATTCATACGGACTAACACCTTCCTTGGATGATTTACCTGTTCTATTTAGAATGTAAATTGCCGATTTTACTAGCTCTGCCCACATAGCATCAGGAAACTCAGCATCTCGATTTGCATACTTAAAAGTCCTCGCCATCTCAATTACAGTACGATTGTCCCGCTCACTGCCGCCGTTCTGCTGCGGTGTGTACGGCGCTGTAAGTCTCTGAGTAATACCGTTCTTTGCTAGGATTTCACGAACGTCTGCACAGTCAAATTCTCCGCCATTGTCACTCAGCAACTCAACAATTGAGTGTTTAAGCGTACTTATGTTTGCTAAAACTTGTTCCAAAACAATTTTGACTTCCGATTTTTCTCTTATTATAAAACCGTAACGATACTTCGTGTAGCTGTCCTTAAACATGACTAAATATCGCTTTTTCGTGAAGGATTCACAAAAAGGTCCCACAACGTCAGTTGAAAACAATTCTCCAGGTTTTGTTGCTTTTCTCCTGGTGCCGAAAGGCATACCTACGATGCGCTTTACCCAAAATGCACGGCTCGCAGATTTCTCTAGTCAACTTAACGTTTACGCCTAACTCTTTTTGAATCATATCTCTTACGTGTCTCTTGTCTTGGTGACCCCATCTCTCATGGTACAGCTGCAGCGTTGAAGAATCCGTTTTTGCTACGTTAGCTCCTACATCCCTTTTAGGCACAATGGGCTTAATGGCTGCCCTATATAAGGACCCATTAACATCACGATCTCCGCACAATACTATTTTGCCTTTAACCTTGAGCCAGCAATTCGTTGCTGTGGAGTTGAACATGCTATTCTCGTTCCTATCCTGAGCAGCTAAGAGGGAAAAAAGATTTCTCGTTATTTTTGGGACATACCATACATCCTTCAATGACATTTTTAAAACACCATCGTGTGTATATGACATAACTTGTACTTGTCCTTTACCAACTGCCTCCAGAGTCTCGTTACCAGCAGCATTTACAGTGCATGTGCCCTCAAACTCTTCGAAGTCTGTGAAATTACTTGCAGAATTGGTCATATGTTTCGTGGCTCCGTTATCAATCCACCAGCTTTCTGTATCCATGCAACAATTTGCCATGTTCTCAGCTATAGATATAACTGCAACATTGCTGTCGGGTACGTTACTTTTACGAGAACTACCTGCTCCATTTTTCTTTGGCGGTCGTCCATCAGCAATCCACTTCTTACAACTAGCTACCCAATGTCCCTCCATTTTGCAATAATTACAAGTGCTCCCTTTCTTCGATTTCTGCTGTCCCCTTGACGACTGTTTGACAGACTTTGCCAATAAAACCTTTTCGGTGAACTGTTCGCTGCCTTTGCTTTTTCTAAAGTTTCTTTCGTACATGCACAGCTGATTTGTCAATTCATCGAATGTCCTATTTTCGTCTTTGGATAACAACATCCAACTGGAGCAAAAACTCTCGAATTCGCAGGGTAAAATTTGCAGGGTCTTGCAAGTTAAAATCAGATCCGGTAGAGTGTGTTCGTCCTTAGCTATAAGACCTCTGTTCAGTTCGTTCCAAAGACTTTTCAATTTTGCAAGATGCGTTGACACATCTTCTCCCTTCGTCCAACTGAACGCGAAGAAATCAGTGCATATCTTGAACAACTGATCCTTGGAAGTTGCTTGAAAATTCTGTTTTAAGGCCTCCCACGCCTCGTATGCTGTTTCCTTATCCATAATTTTTTGATAAACTGCATCTGTAACAGAACTAGAAATCATAGATTTTGCATAACTATTTGCTTTACGATACAAATCTTCAGTATCCTTGTGTTTCTTTTTCTCAGCTTCTGTAGCACTTGAAGACAGAGGTTCGGGCTTCACTAACTTCTTTTCAATGACATCGACAGCACCCTCGTGGTAGTCGAGCAAATCACGCATTTTTTTGTTCCATATTGGCCAATCTATTTCACCAGCCAGAGGCTTGATGTGCTTTGCCAAATCCATACTAAATGTTTCTTGGCAAATTTCACACCACCAAGGTCAACGAAAAATCTGATGTATTTCTTTACAAAGGCTTGAAAACGTTGATTCTTTAAACCGCGTTGCATGGGTCCATAACCTATTAAATTCTTACAAGCCTGAAAAAGAACTTCTGCCAATGAAAAGACGCTTCTTCCACGAACACAAAATGACGACTTCAACGTCTCTTTATTTTAAAAGAAAAAGTATCTATATACTTCACAAAAGAAATGACAGCTGATACAGTCATGAATAGAAATTAACATACGCCTTTATAAACAGTAGTGTTCAAATAAATTGACACAGTTTCAACAGATTTCAGCCAACTGACATTCCAACTTTTGATTTCGATGGAGATTCGATTTATTTGTTAATTCCTCCGCACATTCTCATGTTTTTTCGACTGGCAATAATTCGCGATTTTATTTTGACCATACAAGAGAAAAAAAGTAAGCAGAAAAGTAAATATTCTGTAGAAATTGATAATCATTATTTTTGCGCTAAAAGGTTAATTATTCAGTTTTCTAGAAGGAATTTGATTTTGAAATTTAATTTTTCATTGATGGCCATTTTGACAGCAATGCCAGCTGTTTACTTTTCAGGGGTAAAACCGACTGTTCAGAAAAGTGGTTGGGGACCAGTTGGGGACTGTTTTTTTGCACATTTTCTTACTTTACTTTACTTCACTGAGATAGGTGAGGAAAAAAACAGACCTATAGTTACAGCGAGTTACGACTCAAAAGCACTCGGTACCTACCAGACTCAAAAAACCACAGTATAAAATATCTAAATCAGGTGCCAGGGGGTCAATTGTCAAAAATTCTCGCATACGTTTATCTGTCAAAATATCCAATTTCATGCGAAAGACTGAAATTTGCAATTCTCAAATTCCGCATACGAGAATTTCTCTTCGAATGTTACTCGTCTGCTACGTCTCACGTATGTATGTGAGTTTGACAATTTGATTTTTAAATTTCTGTGTGAAATAATTTATTTTGAAGAAGCAGAAATAACTAAAATGGAAGGAAAACAAAAGAAGAAGGTTCTTCAGCAGTTACATAAAGCGTTTGATCTAAATTGGTCAATCATATGAGTAGTCAAGAAATCGATGAATTCCTGTGCCAAGCACTTGTTTAACCGAAATAATTTCATAAATTTTGTGTCGAAAAGTTCAAAATAGTCTTGGGGTTCTCGGATATCTCGGTTTATTTGAAGTTGCTCCAACTGCTCCATTGCCAACTGAACAAATGCTAATCTCATTTCGCTTAATGTAGCCATTGTAAAAACACAATTAATTATTAACTGAAATTATAACCAATCACACACAATCGCAAAATGTTTTTTTTCGTTTTTGTAAATCGCAAATCAAAACCCACATCCACAATATTTCTTAGCCAATTTGAATTGATTATTTTTTTTCATGCCATTCTTTGCACAAAAAGTAGGTACATTTCGACGTAAAATTCTACCTCATGCGAGAGGTGAATACAATTTTCGCAGAGGTGGAAAAAACTTTGAGAATACCAAATTTTTTCGTATGCGAAAATTTCAGGCGGATTTGCTCGTATACGAGTTGCGTTATGCGGAATTTGAGAATTGGGGTCCTGTTCACTTTGCGATTTTGACGATACCAAAATATTCTTTTCCGTGAATAATTCCCCCCGGCGGATTCCACGATAGGGGTGAATATTTCTTAGGTACGCAATTTGAATTGAATTTTTTTTTCGTGTCATTCTTTGCACAAAAAGTAGGTACATTTCGACGTAAAATTCTACCTCATGCGAGAGGTGAATACAATTTTCGCAGAGGTGGAAAAAACTTTGAGAATACCAATTTTTTTCGTATGCGAAAATTTCAGGCGGATTTGTTCGTATACGAATTGCGTTATGCGGAATTTGAGAATTGGGGTCCTGTTCACTTTGCGATTTTGACGATAGCAAAATATTCTTTTCCGTGAATAATTCCCCCCGGCGGATTCCACGATAGGGGTGAATATTTTTTAGGTACGCAATTTGAATTGAATTTTTTTTTCGTGTCATTCTTTGCACAAAAAGTAGGTACATTTCGACGTAAAATTCTACCTCATGCGAGAGGTGAATACAATTTTCGCAGAGGTGGAAAAAACTTTGAGAATACCAATTTTTTTCGTATGCGAAAATTTCAGGCGGATTTGCTCGTATACGAATTGCGTTATGCGGAATTTGAGAATTGGGGTCCAGTTTCAGTTCCCTACCCTGTTACATCACATCAGAAATAATTTTATACTGACAGATGGGGATGGCGATAATGAATGCAGAAAGAGAAGAGGTAAACCAGTAGTTTGTTTTTGTTTTGTTTTTTGTGTTCTTGTTCTTTATAAACATTTGCCCAATGCTATATCAAAAGTCTCATTAGGATACATGATGCCGTAAAAATGAAGGAACATTTTGTTTTGCGAAAAAGGAAAATAAAGAAGAATCAGGTATAAACTCCACTGAGAAGCCAACGAATTCACGGTTCACGTTGATCGGAAATGTTTCACAACAGTACACCACAAATAAAGTGCTTTGCAGCATGTATCCGAGTTTGAGGTATATTTTCACGGTGGCTCCATCTAGATTTTGGGGTGTTTGGGAATAACCATTTCCTTTATATGAAATGCACCATCTAGTAATATGTGTCTATGATATTAGGTACATAAAGGCTATTTTAAAGCAATATTATAGGGTATAAGCCTACGGCCCAGTTAGAGCGACGGATGATGTCGTTATCGTCCCCAAACGCCAAGTTGGACGAATATGTTGAAGAAAAGTGTAAACGTAAGTAAAATAGATTAAATGTGAGGGGCGGTTAAGGCACCATGTGACAAAGAACAGAAACAGGAACAGAACAGAAACCTTTTTCGTTCTGTAGTAAATTCTGGTTCTGTTTACGTTGCTCGTTCAGCTACACAAAACTGAAACAGATCCAGAAAACATGGATGCCATTAATTGTGCAAATAAAAAAACCTCCCTCCCACGGCAAATTGCATTTCTGTCGCTGGCAGCAACAGATCAATATAGACTTGTTTACGTTCTGTCGTCAAACAACCATTTTTCTGTCGCTGAAAAAAAATTTTCTGTTCCTAATTCTGTTTCTGTTGCAAATGTATGGGATTTCTCTGTTTCTGTTCCTGTTTCTGTTCTTTGTCACTTGGTGCCTTTAATTAACATTTCATTTACTTTTTATTGAATGATAGGACAGGTCTAATGTTCAAGGTTCAAAATGAGCCTTAGTGTACCTCTTCTCTATATATATAAAACAAAGTGGAAAAAACTGTATGTTTCCCTCTGTCGCCCGTAATTTTCAACCAATTTAGTTGATTTTTTTCTAAAATGTCAGTAATTACGATGATCGGTCAATAGGCCAAACAAATTCAAAATCGGATAAAGGGGCGTGGCACCGCCCCTACAAAAAAAAACATTCAAAATCGTATATCTCGAAAACCACCGAATCGATTTAGCTCAAACTTACATATAATCTTAGGTATTGGCCGTGAAGTGCTCCTGTGTAGATTTGTCAAAATCGGACAAGGGCACATACAAAAAAACATTCAAAATCGTCTGTCTTGAAAACTACCGAATCAGAGCTTAGAATTTCTGTTTCTTTTTTCGTTCAGAGAATGATCAGAGCTTAGAACAATTAGACTGAGCATTCTGAGTAAAAAGCTGATTACGCACTTACAAATTAAAGCGTCGCGCCGGCCACACACCACCTATCATCAAAAACAAAACTGTTACAGACCACATTTGACAGAAAAAAATATCAGAACGATCTGAGCAAGCTCGGTTCGGAGCACACTCAAAATGCTCGAGCTCAGCTCTGAACTAAAATAGTGAAACGCCTTTAGTAGAGATGTAGTTCAAGATATCAAATCGAATAGATTCTCAAACGCGATCACTAACCATTTTTTTTTTCAATACTGTCAATTGTGACTCAAGCCTCTCGGTCAAGTGGGAAAGGTGAAAAAGGCACTTCTCGATAACAATTGCCAACCCCAGTATACAAAAAAATCTTAATCACTCACCAGGAGCCCAGCAATTTGCAGTAGGTTTACTCACGTCACGAGTCGCCAACGATTTACCCCAATTTATGTTCAGCAGTGAAAATTGTACCAGCAGTCTTCAACATACTGATTAGGAAATCCCTCATCTCTAGTGCATCTAGTACTGATGAGGAACGAACGAAGATTTGCAATTGCACCGAAATAGATAAATGATCGAAACGAGACAATGTGCAATTACAAATTGAATTTTATTTAATTAACAGCAATCAACGAAAATTGTACTTAGCTTCCAATGGTCAAGGTGTGGTGTCTGCAGCGATTCAAATCCAATAGACAGAGAGTTCGTAAGATCAGTCATATGAGACCATGATTGTTCTCTCGCCCACCACAAGTGTTGCACATGCAATACAATTGTTGTTGTAAAGCTGTGCGAGCTTGGGTGGACAATCGAATAAGTCGTATGTGTACAAGTAAGTTGTAATCAGACACGTATCATTGACCATTAGAAGCTAGCAGTATAGATTAAAGTGATTGATAAGCATAGTAGGTATAACAAGAGAGTAAGTAGACTAGATTTAGAACATAAGATATTATAACAAATTAGGTACAAAGGTAAGTTACTATAATGTTAATGAAATTGAAAGCAAATTAGAGATTGATTATATACAAAAAAGATATTAATCCCAAACATCCCGGCCCCCCTGGAACAAGTTTCAGGACATCGGTAGAAGCGCGAGTTTTGAAATCGGGCGAACATATGTTCCTGTTGCTGTTCGAATGGTAGCGACGCGTACTATTTGATCGGCACCAGCGTTCACAGATTCGACTCGTCCCAATAGCCACTTTGTTGGCGGAAGGTTCGGTTCCTTTATGACCACCAAATCTCCAGTCTTAATGTTGGTAGTAGCTCGCTGCCATTTTGGTCGCTCCTGTAGGGTGGTGAGATATTCGGCGTGCCATCGCTTCCAAAACCCTTGTGTCATGCTTTGGATATGGTTCCAGTGTGACAAACGATTTGTTGGAGTATCCAGATGGTTGGGTTCAGGAACTGCAGTCAGTGGTTCACCTATAAGAAAGTGTGCGGGGGTTAATGGGTTTAAATCAGAGTCGGACACAGAACATAGAGGACGAGAATTCAAAATAGCTTCTACTTGACTAAGGACAGTGTATAACTCCTCGAATGTTAGGCTTGAGCTCCCAATAACGCGCCGCAAGTGTAGTTTCACGGACCTTACCCCAGCCTCCCATAACCCACCGAAATGTGGAGCTGAAGGAGGGATAAAATGCCACGATAAGCCATCCTTGGCAAGATCGGCGGCAATGACATCATTATGGGTGGTATGCATAAAAAAAAGTATTTACTTCAAGTAAAAGGTTTAAGTAAATACTGAAATGTAGAAGTGGAAGTAGTAGTAGAATTTGAAGTAGAAGCTCCGATTTTCAGTATTTACTTGGTTTCATTTGCTGAAAAAAAAAAGTTTTTACTTGATTGCAAATACTTTAAGTAAATACTGAATTTATTCAAGTAAAAAGGTACTTAGAATTCGCCGGATATCATAGTAAATACTTATATTTTTTAGTAGATGCTATGAAATCTTCAAGTTGGTCGATAGCAACTTGAAAAATTTCCAGTATTTACTGCAGAAAAACAAGCACATACTAGTTTTTCTGCATTCCAAAAAAGTATTTACTACAAAAATGCATGCGAAGAGAAGTAAATGCTTTTACTTGAAGTAAATATGCACCTAATCTTAGTGTTTACTTCATTTTATGCATGCCAAAAATAGTATTTACTTAGAAAATCATCAGTAAAAGCATTTACTGTCTTTTATGCATACGACCCTATGTGTTTGTGCCATCACTAATTTATGCATATCAGTTAAGCACCGACGAGCTCCTTGAAAATTCGTCCCGTTGTCGCTGTATATGTTTGTGCATTTGCCACGTCGAGAGATGAATCTACGCAGAGCTGCAAGAAAGGCATCGATGGTGAGGTCGCTCACCAGCTCCAAATGGATGGCTTTCGTAGACATACATATGAATAGGGCTATGTAAGCCTTAGACATCTTTGGCTTGCGACAACGGGACAATTTTATCGTTAGTGGACCAGCGTAATCACACCCAGTGTTGGCGAATGGTCGACTTTGTTGAATGCGATGAGCCGGAAGATCACCCATGATCTGCTGACTGGTAAGTTTTCGCTGCATGAAGCATGGTTTGCATGTGTGGATGATTTTGCGAATGAGATTCCGACTTCCCAATATCCAAAATTGTTGTCGAACGAACGCAAACGTCTCGAATAATCCAGCATGCAAATAACGTTGGTGGATATCTGTAACAATGAGGGAAGATACTGAGTTATTGTTTGGAAGAATTATAGGGTGTTTTATGCCATAAGATACGCTTGCGTGTTTGATGCGTCCGCCAACTCGGAGTAATCCCTCGCTGTCCAAAAATGGTGAGTACCTTAAGAGCTTAGATTTCGCAGGAAGTTGTCTTTTGGTACGCAGGTGGTGGATGTCCTCTTCAAAAGCGTTGAATTGAATAAATTTTAAGATGGCAATCCTGGCCACTCGGATTTCTGCGAATCTCAAGCCGTGAATAGCTCGAGTGTTGATGTTGAGTCGACAGTTGGAGATGAAGCGAAAACAGTATGCGACTATGCGTTGCAGACGATACCACGAAGAAATTCTGCCTATTAGGTCCTTAAAGACATGTCCATCAAACGACGTGACGAGTACATGCCTTGAGCTTGATTTTTCCTCTGTTTTTACAAGTTCACAGTGTGCTATGTTCGGGGAAAGATTCGATGCGGGCCAATGATTTTCTGACAACGATAACCAGGGTGGACCTGTACACCATAAACTGTGATTGGAAAGTTCGGAGGGAGGAACCCCACGAGAAGCACAGTCAGCAGGATTTGACTCAGATGGAACATAGCGCCAAGACGACCTAGGTATAATTTCCAGGATTGCAGCAGTGCGATTGGCAACAAAGGTTGTCCAGCGACGAGGGGGTGACGAAAGCCAATGAAGCACTATTTCGGAATCGCACCAAGCATACACCCTTACGATTTTGGCTACAAACGACGATTTCACGAGCTTGAATAACCGAGCTAACAACAGCGCACCGCAGAGTTCGAGACGGGGTATGGAAACAGGTTTAAGAGGGGCCACTTTTGTTTTCGCCGCAACGATTCTGATAGTAACTTCACCGGTAGAAGAAATTGAGCGAGCGAAAATGACAGCAGAATAAGCTAGCGACGAAGCATCCGAGAAACCGTGGAGTTCGATAGATTCTTCGGACGAAAACACATTTCGCGGTACACAAATTTGTTCGAAAGATGGTAATTGTTCACGGTAGTTCATCCATAGTTCATAGAGTTCAGAGGGTAGGGGATCATCCCAACCCAATTGCAGCTCAGACGACCAGAGCTTCTGAAACATAAGTTTAAACAAGATAACCGAAGGAGCGAGGAGTCCAAGCGGGTCAAAAATACGCGCTATTTGAGAGAGTAACGTTCTCCTTGTTAACACGGGACATGGAGTGGGTTGAATTACGCGATACGAGAACACGTCAGTCGCAGGGTTCCAGTACATACCCAAAACTTTAATAAGAGATTGCTCATGTTCAGGATCGACGAATGAGTACTCGCAATCTTCACGACGTTGTTTTGCAAGTAGAGCCCAGCAATTAGAACTCCATTTACGAAGTTGAAGATTGGCTTCGGAGAGCAACGCGATAGGTTCAGATTGCAAATCTAATAAGGTTTGGATAGAACTTGCGCCTGTCATGACGTCGTCAACGTAGACGTCATTAAGTATGATTCTAGCTGCGTTTGGATACCTGGACTGATAATCATCCGCGAGTTGTTGCAGAACGCGAACTGATAAAAACGGAGCCGATGCGGTACCGTACGTCACGGTTCGTAAGCGATAATGCTGATTTGGGTCATTGGAGTTCTGACGCCAAACGATGCGTTGAAAGTCAGTGTCGTTTTCGTGGACCCATATCTGGCGAAACATTTTGACGATATCGGCCGTGAAAACGAAACGATGTTGCCGAAACCGTAAGCACACGCCTATTAGATCGCGCTGAATGGGAGGGCCGATTAAAAGATGGTTATTCAATGATTGTCCGTTTGAATCTTTTACCGAACCATCAAACACTACACGAAGTTTCGTGGACGAACTATCGGGTTTAAAGACCGCGTGATGGGGAAGATAAAACTGCTGCGAAGGGCTTTTATTTAGTTCACTGAGAGGGATTTGTTCCATGTGTACCAGTTCGAGATACTCCTGCATGAATTTGGAGTAAAGCTTATGCAAGTCTGGATTGCTTCGAAACCGGCGTTCCATTGAATGCAATCGTGAAACTGCCGACTGCAGTGTATCTGCGAAACTTGGGGAAGGGGTTTTAAACGGCAGAGAAACGACATATTTTCCGTCCGACGCGCGAGAGAATGTTTTACGAAAATGTTCTTCAGCGGGATCGTTGATAGCATCACGTGCGTTGTGAGGGGAGACCTCTTCCAACTCCCAAAACCACTGAAGCAGAGCATCTACGTCAACAGCTGAATGGAAAGACGACAATTCAAAATTAGAGCTATGTTGATTGAACAGCTCCCCCGAAATAATCCAACCGAAGGATGTGTTTTGAGCGATGGGTCGGCCATGTGGACCATGAATTTGTTGTGCTTTGAGAATGGACCAGACCTTGTCAGCTCCGAGGAGAATTTCAACCGAACTGGAAATGTTAAAGTTAGGATCGGCTAGATCTAACTTCCTAATGTACTCCCAAGATGATGCGTCAAATGATTTTGCTGGCAAATTCGATGTTAATTTAGCCAGAACGAATGCATCAACTGATATGTTGTCTAAGTTGTATCGAGAAGAAAGAGATATTGATATACACCCTTTTGTATATCCAGCTTCTTTTGATGATAATCCCATTACAGGAATTCGAGCATGGGTTCGCGGTAGCCCGAGTCTTTGGGCAAACGATTCGGTAACGAACGACGATTGAGACCCCGTGTCCAATAAAACGCGACAATCTATGAGCTGTCCCCGATTGTCTTGAACTCTAGCGAGAATGGTTGGCAAAATTGTTTGTCGTCGAATGCTAGATTCAAGCGAATGGTTGTTTACCAATGGAGCAGCAGCGAAAGAAGTAGAAGGGGCCTCTGAAGAATACTGCTGTACCGAAGCAGGAGATACCGACGAGGATGACGAAGAAGGAAGATTTGGTAATGACGAAGAAGGAGGATTGGGTAATGACGAAGAAGGGTGCCTTTGATCATCTTGATGAACGAGCGAATGATGACGCGCCTTACATACACGGCACCGGAATGAAGATCGACATTTATTCGCGTTATGTCCTGATCTCAAGCAATTAAAACATACCGATTGAGTTTTTGTAAAGTTTCTACGCGAAGCAATGTCTAATGCAATAAAATCAGAGCACTGAGATAAACTGTGATCACTTTTACACATGAGACACCGAGAACTATTATCGGATGATTTGGCTAAATGAGCTCTGATCTGGTTAGATTGTTTTCCGCGCGGTGTGGTCGAACGATTTAGCGATTGGCACGATTCCAAAGCGTCGCACCTGAGCTCTAAAAATTCAATTAGGTCGATTATCGTGCTATCGTCGCGAGAACCCACTTCTTCAGCCCACGCGTGTTTTGTCTCACTATCTACTTTACCCAGCAACAGGTAAATTAGCCACGGATCGCGATTGTTTTTATCTAGTGCACTGAGACCACGAATTACCTCATCTGCACCATCTGTCATTCGGCGAAGGGTTTGTACGTTAGATACACTCATAGACGGAAGAGACATAAAAGTGTGAACGAACGATTGCACGATAAGATTCACGCGGTCATAACGTTTCTCGAGTCTATCCCAAGCCTCAAGATAATTACCATCCGAAATGGGAATGTGTTTGATGAGATTGGCCGCATCATCACACAAAAATGATTTCAAATAATGAAATTTCTGAGTTGAGGTCAGATTTGGTTTATTGTCGACTGACCCCACAAATAAATCTCGGAAGGACGGCCAATCCTTGTAATTACCAGAAAATGGAGGCACTATAATTGGCGGCAGATTAATTTTAGAACACGTGTTTGTCGACGTATCTAGATTTTTTAGGAACGTGGTTTGTTGGTCAGCAAGACGCTCAAGCACCGAATCTGCAGACTTGGGTTTTTCCACACTTAATCGTTCGCGAATTGCCTTTTTCAAACCTGAATGAGCCTCGAAATATTTGGTTTCATATACACCAAAATCTTCTTCATATTCTGCGATTTCATTTTCGTCCACGTGCTTCAAACATTCATAGTGAAGCGAAGAATATTCAGCCCATGATTCAACTAATCTGCTTAACCGAATTTCCAACATCTCTATATCGGTAGAAGCTTTAATAGATGAAAGAAATTCTACCGCACGAGTTAAGCATGCTTTTGCATTACCACGTTTTTGTTTTAATGCATTCATATTAATATAATAATGTTCTCAATATATATTCAAAAAAATCCCTAGTAAAATGTTGGCTTAAACGCACGAAACTCTTTGTAAAATTATAAAACGCGGCTATAATTTCAAGAGAAAATGTCACGTGGGAATTTTTTATCTTTACGAAGAAACAATGTATTTTTCCCAAAAAAGCGCAACACAATATTTAACACACGAGGATTTTCTAAATGTCTAGTCTATATATATATAATGTATATGAAAAAGTACACCATGTACGTGCAATGTAAAACTATTGATCTTCCATTGATCGATTTATGCTTTTATATTTCAGCCGATTCAATTGTTAATTCGGCTACCGAAGGACCAGCTTTATGATGAGGAACGAACGAAGATTTGCAATTGCACCGAAATAGATAAATGATCGAAACGAGACAATGTGCAATTACAAATTGAATTTTATTTAATTAACAGCAATCAACGAAAATTGTACTTAGCTTCCAATGGTCAAGGTGTGGTGTCTGCAGCGATTCAAATCCAATAGACAGAGAGTTCGTAAGATCAGTCATATGAGACCATGATTGTTCTCTCGCCCACCACAAGTGTTGCACATGCAATACAATTGTTGTTGTAAAGCTGTGCGAGCTTGGGTGGACAATCGAACAAGTCGTATGTGTACAAGTACATAAGTTGTAATCAGACACGTATCATTGACCATTAGAAGCTAGCAGTATAGATTAAAGTGATTGATAAGCATAGTAGGTATAACAAGAGAGTAAGTAGACTAGATTTAGAACATAAGATATTATAACAAATTAGGTACAAAGGTAAGTTACTATAATGTTAATGAAAATGAAAGCAAATTAGAGATCGATTATATACAAAAAAGATATTAATCCCAAACAAGTACCTTTCTGCGGTTTCCCACATCTCGAGTCACAAACTCACAATTGACATTAGGCCTGTTTTTTTCCACATCTATCTCATGCCTCGTTCACAATGTGGGCGTGATAACTAGACGAGAGCGAGGAGAGAATCGCTCTCGCCTCGTTCTCGCTTTAAGCTCGTCCGGCAATTCACAATGAAACGTGGTACGTCGGCGAGTTTTTCTGACAACGAATAGAGGGACCACTGAAACTACAAAACCATATTGCCACTTCGATTTTTTTTACAAAACAGAGCTGCACTTTTATTGCTTTTGTAGCACTATTGCATGCAGTTTGAATATTCTAAAAACAACCAATTCGCAGTTTTCAGGCGTCGCTATCATCAGTCGCTATAACTATCAGTAAAATGCAACCGAAAAAAATTCGGTTGCTTTTTTTTGAGCACTTAAACTTAATGACAGAACTCAATCTTGGTTTTAAAATGTTGCTTATGAATTATAAAGTTAGTTAAAAAATATTAAGCAATTGTTGTCTAAGGTTGAAAACTCACCGGATAAAGCAAAACGTGTTTTTTTGTTTCGTGAAACAAGAGCACATTGTTTCTTATGAGGCAACACACACCAAAGCAAATGAAACAAAACAGATGTTTTTGTTTTTAAGTGTTTCGGTGGTGGTTGTCAAAAATACATGCCATTGTATACAAGCATAACCCACACCGAATGCAACAAAACTGTTTCGAACCAGCGTCGTTGACGATAATTGCCTACTTTCTTAGAGCGCAACACATACCAAAGAAAACAAAACATAAAAACCAAAGCAAAACAGAAAAACATGTTTCGTTGCCGATAGTTAACCTGTTGTTTTTGCGAAACAAAATTTACATGTCGTTGTTTTTAAAATGTAAATAAGATTTGCACAACTTCATTGTCTGAGTCCGACCAACACTAAAAGCAAGTCGTAAATTCCACACCAAACGAAACAAGAAAACAAAACGTTTTGTTTTGCTACAATCTGTTTCGCTTGGTGTGTGTTCAAATAAAAAAATTTGTTTTTTCGAATCAAAAACGTGTTGAATCTAATCTACATTTTCTAGAAAATAAATTTATTAATTTTTTCGTACATACAACTTTTTCTGTTGAACTTCTTAGTCAATTCCAGAACAGGTTCCAATGAATTCCTATGAAAAGCTTACAGTCTTACATCCTAATAAATCATAAATAAATAAATAAAATTACATCAAGAAGAAAATGACCCCCAATAACCTAGAAATCAAAAAGAAACACACTCAAAACATATATATTTTCGGGGCAATGTTTGTTTAAAGAAATACGAAATTCCCCTTTTAACCGTCATTCATTATTATGGGAAAATAAGTTCTAACATTATCGCTGACTTATTTAAAAATTTCTCAGAATAATCAAACCGTATCAAAATAATAACAAAAAAAACGATAAAAGTGCCGCCCTGTTTGCTTGAGAAAATACAAGTGGCAACCTTAAGTACATTTCTATGAAAATGGCGTCGCTTCCCACTCAGAGAGTAAATGTCATCGGTGTCTCGGGCGAGATTTTTCCAAATTTCCGAATTTCGCAAAAACAACATGTATCGGCAACGAAACATGTTTTTCTGTTTTGCTTTGGTTTTTATGTTTTGTTTTCGTTGGCGAGTGTTGCAATTATCGTCAACGACGCTGGTTCGAAACAGTTTTGTTGCATTCGGTGTATTTTTGACAACCACCACCGAAACACTTAAAAACAAAAACATGTGTTTTGTTTCATTTGCTTTGGTGTGTGTTGGCTCATAAGAAACGATGTGCTCTTGTTTCACGAAACAAAAAAACACGTTTTGCTTTATCGGGTGAGTTTCCAACCTTAGACCACAATTGCTTAATTTTTTTTTTTAACTAACTTTATAATTCATAAGCAACATTTTAAGACCAAGATTGAGTTCTGTCATTAAGTTTAAGTGCTCAGAAAAAGCAACCGAATTTTTTTCGGTTGCATTTTACTGATAGTTATATAAGCGACGCCTAAAAACTGCGAATTGGTTGTTTTTAGAATATTCAAACTGCATGCAATAGTGCTAAAAAAGCAATAAAAGTGCAGCTCTGTTTTGTAAAAAAATCGAAGTGGCAATATGGTTTTGTAGTTTCAGTGGTCCCTCTATTCGTTGTCAGAAAAACTCGCCGACGTACCACGTTTCATTGTGAATTGCTGGACGAGGTTAAAGCGAGAACGAGGCGAGAGCGATTCTCGCCTCGCTCTCGTCTAGTTATCACGCCCGCATTGTGAACGAGGCATTACGCTGGATTTACATTACCACACCAAGCAATTTTGCATGACTTCAGAGAGAGAGGTCCGTTTCCTACAGTCAAGGATATTGATCTGTCAGAGTGAGACTACAAATCGCCATAAAAAAGTTATGGCGGCCTAAATAAACTGTTAGGCCAAGGCCACGCACTGAGCGGCAAAAAATATTTCAAACATATGAAATTCTATGGGTGTGGCCACGCGGTCGCTGAGCGGCAGAGCGGCGTGGCTCAGCTTTCAATTCTGTTCTATTATTTTAGTGTAGTGCTGGGCGGCAAGAAATCATCTTTTATGTTTGAACGTTTATATCTCGAGTTTAGCAACACCAAATTGTATGATTCTTTTTTTGCTGGAAAGGTATTCTTTTGTAGCAGGTTTGTAAGTAAAAAAAAATTGGACAAAGGGGCGTGGCTCCGCCCATACAAAAAAAAACATTCAAAATCGTATACCTCGAAAATCACCAAATCGATTGAGCTCAAACTTACAGATGACCTTAGGTACTGGTCCTGGAGTGCTCCTGTGAAGATTGGTCAAAATCCCATACAAAAAAAAAAAACATTCTATATCTTATACCTCCTACACAAAAAATATCTTCTATGGGAATTGCCGCTTAATAAATGGCCACTTGCCGCTTATGATTGCCGGTCTTGCGCTTTGCCGCTTGCCGCTCAGTGCGTGGCCTAGGCCTTACGCAAATGGTAAACTTACGACGTTGCATCCTTACTATATTTCGTTTAGGCGCGAATGGGAAAGTACACCTACTACAATTTCTGGGCGTCGTCTCGTTTCGGGATGGCTATGGGTTCCAAGTTTCACCCAATAGAGTGGATTTCAATAATGCGAAATTCGAAGTTCCATTTACAATTTCATGCTTAGTCCGAGTGGCTGAATTGGGAAGAGTTGTCAGATGTGCGTGAAAAAAAACCTAAACAAGTAATCTATGTTTTCCGGGGATCGAATCTAAGTAACTGCACCCACTGCTTGATACTTGGAATGAATCTCTCAGAACTGTCAAGCAGAGTGTAGGTATACCTACTTATATACCAATTCCATGCTGAAAATTCCACTGATGAGACCACAAATATAAAAAGAGCCAAGACTTGATGTTTTCTTTTTTTAAATAACATAATCATTATTATTTATTTTATTTTGTATTTTTTCATGTTTTAATATTTTTGTTTCATGTTTTTTTGTTTGTATTACTTTCTGTTTACGTTTTAATATTCATTTTGATTACATTGTGTGTGTGCATAGTTGTAATAATGATAATAATTATAATCATAATAATAATAATATTCATCATAACCAGATTATTGTTATTAACAATAATTATTAGTAAAATTCAGATTGATTAAATGTTTTTTTTTTGTTTTTCAGATGTTTTTTTTTTAATTTACCTAAGCATTCCTACTTAATTTGTTATTCAACCGCATCGAATAACTTATAATCGAAACTTATAATAATAAAATTGGGTTTCCTTTTTGTTGTTCAATGTTTGACCAAATTATATTTATTTTTAATAAATTCTACTGGCTATTTATATAATTATTTATATATATGCGTGTTTATATATAGATTTTGTTTATTTATCAAATAAGCTTACATGGTTGAATTCGAATCAGAATTGTTTTTTTGCTTCTTTTAGCTGACTGCATTAATAACTATATTCTAAGGGGTTGTTTCTTCTAACAAATTTTATTTTGTATCAAGTATATATGACTTTTATTTTAATATATATGCTTATGAATGTATTTTACAAAAAAAAATTATCGACTCACAATCGCAGAAACAAAAAAAAAAAAACTAATTCGCAAACAAAAAAGAAATTTCTTAAGACTAACCTTTCAACATTTACAACTACAATAATTTTTTTTTTAAATTGTCCTCTTTATATAGTTAAACGTGTATTTAAGTTTTAAATATAAAAAAAGAATATTGTAAACAAAAAAAAAAAAAAAAAACAAATTATCACCATTCGCGCGTTAAAGTACATAATTTCATTAAATTTTTTTCTTTTTCAATTATTTAACTTTTCACCTCAAATTTTTTTTAAGTGTATTTTGCCTTACGTACTATTCAAAAAACTAATAAAATATGGCTATTTCTTACTTAATTACCATGCATATTGGCACAAAACACAAAGGGTAGAGTTACAGAAAATATATAAAAAATATTTATTAATAAATAATAACAAATATACACTGAACGAAAAAAAAAAATAATAATAATCAAAATGAAACAGAAAAATGGCACAATTTCCTCCTATTAAAATAAGGAGCGGTTACTTTCGTTTCCTTCGCTCGCTCTCTCTTCACAAATATATAATTAATCTCTTAAAGAGAATTCTAGAGTACTAGTATCTGGTAAGTTATATAATGTAAGAATGTTTAAGGGCTTATTTGCACTTAGCAACTACAAAAATTCGATATTGCAAAAGATGGCACTTACTTAAGTAAAACATATAAAATAAAACACAAAAACAATTACTTATAGTTAGACTTATATTTTAGCCGAAAAAAAAAAGAAAAATGAAAATGAAAAAAATATCTTTCATGGTTTTTGTTTTATGTTATGTATATACAACATCTATGGCGTGTCGGCGTCCATCTTTATGTATAAGAGAGACACTCTCTCTACATTTATAGACCTAACATACTATTGCATATGACTGTTTACATTTCAACAACTTTCAAGTGGTACTTTTTTGTTTACCAGAATCCCATACCCGGGTGCGGCGGATGCATTGTGGGCCACCGCAAAAGTTCCCCTCAGTCATCGTCACGCGAGTCAAAGCTGGTGGCGTTCCCTTCGGATGAGAAGCCCGATGGCGATAAGCTATCCGGCGGGTAGTAATAGTTGTGACCGCCGCCGCCACCACCACCTCCTGGGGCTGGACCGCCAACACCCATTAGTAAACCGTTCGCTGTGGCCATGGCCGATGGGGGCGATGATGAGGGGCCCATCCCGCTGCCACTCGCTCCACCGACGGATCCAGCGCCACCTTGGCGAATTTCGCCTTGAGCGCCATTGGCTGCGGCGGCAGCGGCCGCAGCAGCAGCAGCAGCAGCAGCCGCTTTCATATCTTGAAGGTAGGCGACATTCTCCGAGCCGTCCCGACACCACAGCTGACGCATTTCGGCTCGCCTCGTTCGCATCAGCATTTTGTACTCGGAAATTCGCATTTTCTTGCCGTCGACTATACAGGTGCGTTTCGGTCGTGGCCGGTACCGGTAGTCGGGATGCTGCTCCATATGCAGTTTAGATAGCCTCGATTGTTCCTCGTAGTAGGGTTGCTTGTCAGCGTTCGACATTGCCTTCCAGCGGGCGCCGAGTATTTTTGAAATATTCGAATTGTGCATATCCGGGCAGGCTTTAAGAATTTTCCGACGCTCATCCTTCGCCCAGACCATAAACGCGTTCATAGGCCGCTTTATATGTGGTTTGTTGGACTCACGATCGCGTTCCATTCCAGCAGCGCTGCCGCCACCACCTGATGCGTTTGATGCGCTAGGGGCACCACCAGCACTGCCACCACTAATGCTGTCGCGGCTAATTCTTGCCGCTCGCACTAGACGCACCTTTTCCTCGTCCATTGCCGAGCTGGCTGACTTGCCGCCATGATGGGCATGATGCGTATGATGTGGGCCACCGACGGCAGCTGAATCAGCGGATGCGGTCCACATTCGGCAGGCAGATAGAAAATCTGGTGGATCCTCGACCATCATCTGGCCACCACCGGACGAATGCGATGGCGACGGGATAGATGGACCGACCGCAGCGCCACCACCATTCACTTGGCCAAAGTGCGAGGGAAGGAAAGAGCGTGGCATACCACGCATGGAATTGTTCAGATGAAGGTGATTCTTGCTTTGATTTGACACCTGGTTGGGAGCGTTCAGCGCCTGTGGTGGCGTTAATAGACACTGAGATCTGTCACTGGGCGACATACTGGTTTGTTGTTGCAGATGCTGGTGCTGTTGATGATGCTGTTGCTGTTGCTGTTGCTGATGTTGTTGCTGTTGCTGTTGCAAGGACAATGAACGCGGTGGTGATGATTTTGGCTTGGTAAGGTTGAGGGGTGTATCTGGATCGACTGGCGATTGCTTGTGTGAACACTGTTGTGAGGGGGATTGTGATGGGTTTTGCACCAGCGGCGGAGGTGGCGAGTCTGTACTAAGAGAACCATTGCCCGACGATGAAGCGGCCGCAGCTTCGGCAAGGGCAACTTGTAGATGAGCCAAGTTCGCTGTCGCTGGATCCCACATCGGTTGCACG
The DNA here is from genome assembly GCA_955612985.1 of Cheilosia scutellata. Taxonomy (NCBI): domain Eukaryota; kingdom Metazoa; phylum Arthropoda; class Insecta; order Diptera; family Syrphidae; genus Cheilosia; species Cheilosia scutellata. Next base: position 1,845,875 of record OY015315.1, read on the forward strand.
GGCAGTGGAGGCCGCAGAAAAGCCGGAAGGAAGGGCACCAACGACGATGGTGGTTTGGCGGAAAATTGCGCATTCAACTGAGACTGCAGCTCTTGAAGGCGGGAATCGTTCTGCAGACGTTGTAGATGTTCCTGCTGGAGATTCTCATAGTCTGTCATCTCAAGTTGGGTCTGTAAAGAGAAAACACAAAAATGTATTCAAGTTGTAGAGCAACATTATGTGAGTGGGTATATATTGTTAGAAATTGTACTAAATGGATCTGCTTCTGAAAACAAAGTCTACCTACTGATGAGCCCACCCAGGCACCCACCACATCGAGGTGAAACGCGTTTTTGTAGTAGAGGCCACTCAAGTTTAAAATTTGAAAGGTTGTTCCTTATTGTTCACCAATTCTCTCTTTGTTTAACCATAAGAGCGGGTGAATGTCAAACATTTCGGTTAATTTTGTTAGACAAAATTCTAATTGACGAATACAAATTGTACTAGATGACCATTTCTCTTGATAATGATGAAATGGTCTGTTTTAAGGATGTTTCACCCAAAATCCTTTTTGAGTTGAATAATTGTATTTTTTAATAAACATTCTACTAGAACTTGCTCATAAATGGAGCAAATATTTATACTTAAAACAGGGGCCGAGTTATCACAATCACATCAGTGATAAAGCGAGTGAGAAAGGTATCTGTGAACCGACTAAATACATTGGATTGACATCAAACGATTGGATTTTATTTTGGAAACTGTGAAGACTTGTACATACAAAAAAAAAATAAATCGTAAGGATTGTTAATTACTGCAATTTTAAAAACTATTGCGGTGTGTCAAGGCGGGATTGCAAAATTTATATAAATTGTATCAACCTAAAGATCCGTCCAATACGTCATGCAGGTGATCCGCGGACAGTCAACTTTCTCTAAAGTATAGCCGTGGGGTATAAAGTTTAGATTGATTAGGTCTACTCTGGCTCTAAATATGGTGCTTATAACTTCAACCGTATTTGCTTTACAGAAGTAGCTGTTTTCAGTCAGTAAGCGGTGGTTCAAATTTTTGTATATATTTCTTACCGAAAGAATAAGATCGCGGATACAAGCTGCCGAAATGAGATTTCTCCGTTGTATTGCTGGTGTGACCCGTAGAGATCGCATTAGAAATACCAGAATACGCGAGGAACTCAATGTCGAGCAGCTACTTCTCCGGACAGAGCGGTCCATGCTTCGGTGGTTTGGTCATGTTAAACGCATGTCCCCGACCAGGATCCCACGACGTGCTATGGAATCCGTACCATCAGGCAGGCGTCCTCTAGGTAGACCCAGGATGAGATGGTTAGATCAAATTCATAATCTCTCCTCTACCTGTATGGGGATTGCCCTTGATGATTTGGAGTCGATGGCGGAGGATCGAGAGCTATGGAGCAACCTACACCCGCGACCCACTTAATGGATAAGCGGGCCATCGGAACAAACGCTTGAAAAAGAATCGTTGAACCATTTCAAACTCCCATACCGCTGCACTAGTTGACGTAGGAAATTGAATATATAAAGACAGAAATTTATTGGAGATTCCGAGTGATGATAGCTTGTATATCAGGGCTTGCCGATTAACGGTATCAAAAGCAGCTTTGAAATTTACAAAACATACGTAGAGCTTTTTCTTTTTTTCAAACTGTTTCTTTGCGATACTTGTCAGAGCAAAAATATGATCAACTGTTGAAAACCCAGAGCGAAATCCAGCTTGAAAAATACTTCATTATCACTTGCGTTTGGAATCGCATAGCTAAATGTGTTAAATTGATCACTCGCTGTGAAGAGTGACTGAAAATGAGACGCAAGCCTTTCCACTTCCAGTGGTATACAGGAGCTTCCACTGCGGCCATCAAGTTCCCTGACTCAGCACCAGCCATTTTTCGAGTTTCTGCAATTTTCCAACTTTTTCGCCAAATTATTTAAATAAAAAATTCGTTTAACAGATCATAACTGCTTAAACTCTTTATTCATACGTAAGTAAGAATCTCTGAAAAAAGGAGCATTTGTTCTTGCGGAACAGGTTAAGAAAAGCGAATGATTTATTCCGAAGTTGTCTGCATTCATTATGAAACCATTTGTTAGAGGGTGAGAAGGTGCGGCTTTTATTGATATTATTTGAAGTCGATAGTCTTATTATTTCCGTTAAGCTTTCTCCGATTTGGTCGATTATACTTAAGGACTGACAGGGCAAGGAATTACAATGACGAGTTTTATAGATATGAGCGTTGTTCTCAATCCACTTAAGGCTATGGAAATTAAGGACTGTTCGAGAAAAAATCCGGAAAGAGAAACTAGGCCTGACAATTTTTAATGCTGAAAGAAACGGATTATGCTTAACATTTTTTTAAACCACTATTTCTACACTTTATTAGGATGCGCTAAATATTTATCTTCGGCTAATTTTTTGACAATTATGAAGTGTTGAAAATAAATTCACCAAACTCCAACTTTAAAAAACAGAGATTTATCGAATGTTACTGTATTAATTTATTGAAATTCTGTGTTTTATTTCCTCTTAAATATTCTAGCAAAACTCAAGCAAAAAAGAATGTCAAAAAAAAAGCCTATAGGATAATTTATTATCTTTCTCCCGGAGCAGGATAAATCGCTGACAGCTGAAAATCCATTTTCGACCACGATAAAAAATTAACCGAAGATAATACTATTTATCCCAGTTAACACGGGACCTTAAGATCAAATAATTTATAATTTATTTATTTATTTATAATGAGTATAATATCATGTCATCAAAATTTAACGGTACTGCGATGTCATATTTCAGTATTAACAGACCGCGCAAATGTTTCCGGATTGAACTGCATTATCTAAAATAGAATTCTGATAATTACTAATTCTTGCGTTTAGATCTTCAATAATAATTATATTTTGAGCGCTAAGATTACTTAAGAAATCATAAAACTCATTAAAATCGCTTAGGCAATTATTACAATTTAAGTATTGGGTCGTATGAATAAAAACTAGCATTTGCTTTGAGCAAAAGGTGGTAGCAAAGTAAAAGCCCTTAGCAAATGCTTTAAATCGGTATGACTAAAAACTTACTTTGCTAAAGTAAGTTCGAAATTTCGAACAAAGCATTTACTTCACTACATGTGTCCTTCCCTTGTACTTTCTGTCAAAATTTGCAAGTGACAACCGTCATGTGGTTAATTTTTTGAATTTGAGTTTAGAATTAGAAAAAATATTTTTGGGGAAAGTGAACAAAAGCTAAAGTAATTTAATTAAAAAATCACATAAAGAAGAGTATTGTATACAATTTTTCAAAGAAACTGTTGATTGATGAATGCCAAGATCCTCTCCGACACCAACCTAAATATATTAATTTTTCACTAGTTAAACTATGTATAAATTACTAGCAAATTCCCGCGGCTACGCCCGCCGGTTTCTTTTCTTTTAAATAAAACTAACATTTATTTGAGTTATCATTGTACGTTTGTTAATATATTTTCCTCTATTTTAAGCTTACAAAATATTTTATCGCAATGCCATTTTGTAAACTATACACGTTATTTTTTTTAGCGGGCGCAAGAATAAACAACTGCAGCTCACACACCAATATGCGACATAAGCTGTCCGTGTGAAAAAAAAATTGCTGTCGCAATCCAACTCCAGCAATGCCGAGTAGCTCCGAAGATGGCCCCTATACCCCCGTTTCCCCTTCCCCCATCCTCTCTCTAAGTAACCTATGTCCTATACTGAACCGGAGGATGTAGCCAGTACAATGTTAAAAGAATTTTTAAAATCGACGAAATAGATCCAGAGTTAGTCCCTACCACCCCCGTCACCAACTTACATTACGTAACCTGTACTTATCCGAACGGTATCACCATTCACATAAATGAAATATTCACCCTAATTCTGAGATTCGATTCGAATCGAAAGTCATTCGATTTTAGCCAAATGACATTCCAACTTTCGATTTCGATTGAGATTCGTATTTTGTTGATTTCTCCCCACATTCTCAGATTCGATTGGATCGAGTTAAAAGTCAAATTCTATTCGAGCGAAAATGTGTGGTCGAAATGCTCTTTTTCCTTTTCTTTGGGGTGGGTAAATGTGTAGGTATCTGTTTCTGTGGCATACGCCAACGACCGACGCACAGTGGGGCAAGATACCCCGGAAACTGGAATCAAATCATGTGTGGGATTAGGTGTGCTGGAATTCTTTTTTTCTGTTTAAGAAACGGTTATTCAAAAATAAAAAAACACATTTTTTCTTTTTTAGTAGATACTTATTTTTTTAAGTCATGTTTTCTTAAATTTTCAACAAAAATTAAATACATTGTTTCGTATGTTTTTTTCTTATACTTTTTAAAGTTAGATACTATTATTAAAATAAAAAAAAAATCATACATTTTGTCATTTCGTAATAAAACTAAACCGCATTTTTGAAATAAAACTAAAAGTTTGATTCATCTGATGAGCAATCATCATCACTTTCTAAACTCATGTTAGTAGTCCCAGAATTACATTGAATTTGACAAGTAATCAAATCGAAAACTGATTTTGGAAAAGTTTTCAGTTGTTTTTGCGGAAGTTGTCTGAAGCTTGTGATTAACGGATCAGATGTTATAAGCAGTAAATTAAAAATATCTTCATTACTCTTCTCGCGGGAACATTTCCTAGAATAGTTTTCGCGATATTTCTTAAAATCCTTATTTCTAGCTTCCTGCGCTTCTTCGGATAATTGTCCTATAGGAAGAAGCGCAGCTGATATAACATCTGGTCCATGGATCAAAAGCTTGTGAACAGTTGGAGGCATATAAAACCAGGGATAGGTATCGACAAAGTATTTCGCAGTATCGATTGTGTATACTCGGAATTTATCGATATCTATTTCATATCCACTCGAAATGGCTACCAGAATTACATGTAGTTTTTCAATTAATAGTTTGTCGATACCCAAAATTTCGGACACTAGATCTGCATTGCTAAAAAACCTCCTAGCGGTGTTGCCATCATTCGAATTGCCAAAACCAGGTTTCGGTTGATCAACAATAAGCCCCATTCGATCCTTAAACTCCTTTTGTATACGAGCTTTGTTTGATGCCACTACTTCCTTATCTTCTTTTCTAGTCTGCCACTTTTTGATTGGAAGCTTATAGCCCACATGCAAAAGACATTCGAAAACTCGAATCCAACAGTGTAGCGTTGATAGACCAAACTCCAATGCATTGGGATTATTCGGCTTTGATAACATTTTCTGGATATCATTGAATTCTTTCGAGCTTGCTCCGCAGATAAAGCAGCGCTGAGAAGAGGTAGTATTTGTTAATGCGTTGCACACCTTCCCATCAACCATTGTAAAAAGAAGTTTGTGTGAAACTCGAGCAATTTTTTCTTCAATATTAACTTCCGATATGCTTAAATTTTGAATTTGGGAATCAATTTTCAGCTTTTCAGAAACGGTAAGTTCTGTTGATTCTTTGGCAAAGTAGATTTTTATGGGACGGCAATACCTAGTAGATGAAGGTCGTGGATTTTGCCATACAATCTGTTTTTCGTTCAAGTTCTCGCAAAACAACTGCAAAGGTACCACTGAAGTAATGAAAACACTCGAATCATCGGCATTCATTCCTACAAACTTTTGCTTATAAGAAGTATGGCCTGAACTGCCATCGAAACCCCACTTTGATATCAAATGCAAATTGTTTAATTGTTCATTTTTTAATCGCAAAATCACTTCTTTTTGCGATTGAATCAAACGTTCAATTGTGTGATTCATTAGAGCCTGAACAGTTACTTCAGCAGAAGAAGCCGTAACTTGTATATATTCTTTTTTTGGATAGCAGTCTTTTTTTACAGCCTGAACTACCTTATAGGAAGGAAACCTTTCAGGGTCTTTATTTCTTATTATATTATATTGATGCCTTGTGAGTTTCGCTTCCACAACAATTGAAAGGGCTTCTTCTCCTGACATCTTAATATTTTTTTTTTCTTCGTATGTCTCATAGGCTTTTCTATAACTACCTGCACGGTAAGGTGAACGCAATACGTCCTCCATTAATTTTGATGCAGACGAATGACCCTCAGCTCTTAGTTTTACTTTTGTAGCAAATCCTAACTCCGTAGCAGAAAACGTATTTCTTATATTCTCGGTTTTTATAAGTTTAGCTCGATTGCAACTTTCTTCGAAGGGTCTCTGCGGACGCCCTCGTTTTTTTAAGGGATTAACGTTATATTGTTTGAAACCAATGGATGTCTGAAGCCATTCATGATTTTTGTGTCTAAATCGGGTTTCATTGCGATCAGATTGTGCCCATTTTTCTTTGAACCTTGATGAAAATTGTGAAATAATGTGGTTTAGCTCATTTACATTTTCCACAGGGCAATGGGTGCGGGCTTGAAGGTCTAATTTTAAATAATGAAATTTTTGTTCTAATGTGGCCATTCCAGACTCCTTCATTTTATTAAATAACTCCATCCGAGTTAAAAATAGGTCATTTGAATGTGAACCTGCACCAAAACGTAAGGAAGTAAGATAAATATACGAATTTTCTAATAATTAGGCCTATTCGGCAAAATCTGTTATTCTGTTATGAATTTTCTGTTATGAATCATAAAAGATCTCGACCATAAAAGATCTTTTATAAATCGTATTCAGGGTTTCGAACTTTTATGAAAATCTGTTATGGAAGTTCGAAACTTGAAAATCTGTTACGAAGCTGTCAAAACAAACCGCAGAGTTTTTTTTTATGCATAGACGGTAGGCACCTGATCAAATTTACGCAAAAAACATATTAAAATGCAGTCTGAAAAGAGTATATTTTGAGTTATTACAAACTAAATAATTGTGTAATAAATAATGGAACATCTTTTTAGGAAAAAGCCTGTTATGAACTGTATCCGTAAAAATGTAGTGTCGTGAGAAACTTGAAATAAATATCCAACTTTACATCGTCATCTTTAGAAATACAATTTACCTGAATTTGAAATGAAATGGTTGTATTCGTGTATTGTAAATTGTTCCAAACCAATCTAAAGAGCTGAATAAAACTCATACATTAGGAAGATCAAATGGATTACTATTTATTCTTAGTTCCAGCAAAAGTGATCGGTGTCTTCGTCTAAACAAAAAATATTCATTCAATCATTTTCAATGGTCCGCTTATCCATTACGTGGGTTTCGAGTATAGGTTGCTCAAGTGGACCCTCCATAGCTCTCGATTCTCCGACATCGTCTCTAAATCATCGAGGGCAACACCTCATACGGGTGTAGAGGAGAGATTATGAACTTGATATAACCATCTCATACTGGGTGTACCTAGGAGACGCCTGCCTGATGATGGTACGGATTCCATAGGACGTCGTGCGATCCTGGTTGGGGACATGCGTTTAACATGACCAAACCACCGAAGCATGGATCGCTCCGTCCGGAGAAGTAGCTATTCGACATTGAGTTCCTCGCGAATTAAAGCAAAAGTAGGTACAAATTTCCAAATTATTTTCGATTACATACCCACTAGTTTATGCACAATTATTACATTAGTCTTCTTTTGTAAACATTTCGTTGACGATAAATTATATAGATATCCATTTCAATTCAAAACTTTCTAATTAATAAAAATCTTTTATGATAAAAGTCACAAAATTCTGTCTTTTATTCTGTTATGATTTATAACAGATTTCATAAAAGATTTTTGCACGCAGAATACCAATTCTGGAGATCGTAAAAGATTTTTTGACAGTTCGAATTTTTGTATGGAAATTCATAACAGAATAACAGAAAAAATGGATAAAAGATTTTGCCGAATAGGCCTAAATGTCTAACGAAATGGTCGTTTTGAAATAAAAATATAAAAAAAGGGAGCACATATGAGCACCCGTTTTCTTCGGAATTTTATAGGCAATACGTCAAGTTATATGATTGTATTAAAATCTCGGCGTGGAAGCGTGTGGAAACTTACTTAAACCTTTAGGTTTAAAAATGTACTTAATAAAATGTTAAACACTTAATACACCACGCTTTGGAAGTTAAATTAAAAAAATATATGTACACAATTCTAAATTTAGAATTAATATTATAAATTACGCACCAGAAGCTCTCGATTCCATGTTTCGGCAAAGCTTTCACGTTATTATTATGGAAGTTACAGCTATTTCAACACCGCACTTTTTTTCACTTATTTTACCCCACGTTTCATAGACAATTAATGTGCGAATTTCAATTGAATGGTTTGAAGTGGGAGATCATGTAATAGAGTTAAATGAGTGACCATATGATGCAGTCGGATGTTTTATAACGGAAAAAGAACAAGACATACTCATCTCTCTCATTTCATTTTTTGAATTAATTCCGAACTTGCCATATAAGCTGCCCCACTGTGCGACGGTGCTGTGTTGTGGACAATCAGTCTTGTTGCCTCGATAGTCGATCGGGAGAGCGAGAGATATCTTCGCAAGCAGGGATATGTATGTATGTATATGTATTTCTCTCTCCAAGAATGCATAAATGCCATCTTTACTCAAATTAAAACCAACAACAATTGAGAATCTGAGAGCTGAGTATTTCTAAAGCTGATTTCGAAAATAAAATTCATCCAATGAAATCATTCGATAATGAACTTCTTTCCCTCGAAACTCAGAATGCGAGGAGTTAATTCGAGTGAAAGTTTTGAATTCGAGGGATACTCGATTCGATCGAATCTCAGAATAAGCGTGATTATGACCATTATGTCGTCACAGTATGATTTGATTATTATTTATACTACGCGATCATATCGTTACACTTTCCAAAGCTGCAGATCTCAAATATATGTATGAATGTATGTATGTACGATTATGCATACGCATCACAAACTACTACATGTACATGTACGTACATATGTAAATAGTTTGTTTTATGCATATCCATTCCCTACATCAAATTCAACTACGTCATACATACGCATTATGTACAATGTGCATTCTGAAAGGCCGTCGCGCGAGTAATCATTCTATTTTTAGAACGCAATATAAAACCACCCCTACTCAGCACAACTGCAATCGAGAAAGCAATTTTATTCGCACTTGGCCAAATAAGATCTATTTTCAATTTGTTATATCTCACCCTCTGGATGGACCAGAAAGATGAATGTGAGCTCAAAATACTTTGTGCAGTATTGCCTAACAATTAAAAGCATATCTTGAATTGACATACATAGATTTATGAGTATAATAGTAAGTTAAGCGTAGTGAGGTTATAATAGAAATATTTGCAGCCCCTTTTTTCAACCCTTATAGTACGAATTTTGAAAAACAATGAATAGTTTTGACTTATCTATCAACACAACATACAACATTTCAAGTTCATACGGCTAACGGTTCGTAAGGCCCCCCTTACTCCCCACGACTCCTTTACTCCTGAACAATTCTCACCCACCCTACGGACTAAGTTGGCCACAAATTTATAAATCAGAAAAGAAATCATGAAAATCGGACGAATGGTTCTAGAGTTATGGAGAAACGAACAGAGGGACGTTGCATTTTATAAGTAGTATGGATGGAAGGAATGGAATGGAATGGAATGGATATGGATATGGATATGGATATGGATGGAGAGGTTTTTGAAATGTTTAACTGGAAGCCCGGATCTCATACCTCAGGAAAGGTATCATTTTCTGGATATTTGAAAGAGCACTCCGTGTCTCTAGATTTTCTTCTAAAAAAGTATTAGCCGCATTTCGACGCGTGAAACTATACAGTTGCTTAAAGTTGATATCGTAACCAATGCTTTTTAGTTTATACTTTTTCTTTCACGAACGTTATCAACAGTAGGTAAAACAGGTATAATTTGCTAACTTATCGCACCCATTATTTGTTTCTTTCACAAACGAAAATTAATTTAATTATTTATAAAAAAAACGGCAAGATTTTACATCACTGCCCATTCGAAAATAACGTTATTTTTGCACAGTCCGATTGATTTCAGTGCCTTAAACACAAATCTGAAAAAAAATTTGGCGGTCTCTCACCGATTGGGCGTGGCACGCCCCCAAACTTTCAAAAATTCCATATGAAATAGTACCAAAATTTCAAGAACGGAGTGTCCAATTTTAGTAAATTAATTTTTTTATATTCCTTAAATGTGCAGATAACTTATAACAAAAAGAATAATCGAAATCGGATTATAAAGACCGAAAATATGAGGTAATTAAAAAGAGCTAAATTTGAACCACTGATTTTTTGCTCTTTTGTACTGACATCTCACTTACTTTTAATGGCACGTGCTAATATTTTGTATTTAAACATTCTTTTTACAGACTTATCACATTTTATATTTTACAAAAATCGCATAAACAGTAAGATACGTATGGGGGGCAAGTTGCCCCCCTGCAACCCCCCTGCTTGTGGTTACTCTAGGATTTGGAGTGGGTGCAAGGTTGGGTATATGCAAAGTTTTTTATTATGTTGTTTGCTTAATTTTATCACCAAAAACTATGCGTTTTTGAATTATTTTATATCTCCGGTATTTATGATCCGATTTTGATTTTATTTTTTTATAAATTAACTGCACATATATAGGGAATATAAAAAAATTAATTTTACAAAAATGGGGCACTCCATTCCTGAAATGTTGGTACTATTTTATATGGTATTTTTTGAACTTTGGGGGCGTGCCACGCCCAAACGGTAAAAGACCGTCAATTTTTTTTGCAGATTTGAGCTCAGAGCATTAAAGTCAATCGGAATGCACAAAAAAAGTATTTCTTTAGAATGGGCAGTAAAGTAAAAATATGTGCGCGCAAAATATTTAGCAAATGCTCTGAGTCAACGAAATAGCAGACTCGGAATTTTCGTAGCCATTGCTTTGTCTTCCACGTTTTATTCATACTGTAGTGTGGATTGAAAAGTACTACTTATTGACCACAACGCCATCTAATGGAAAGTAGACGAACTTATTCAACGAAACTTCGAAACTACGAAACTTCGAATCTCAACGAATGCTGAATGGTCTAAAACGAAACTAGTACATTCTCGATTGTTCCGGTTGGAGTATAGAATATTCGAGAAGCTTTAGTGGGGAGTATAAAAAGGGTTGCGAAATCAGACGAGAGTCAGTTTATTTTTAAACAGTGTAAAGAAAAGTTCGAAAAAGTATCGGTAGTGTTCTAAAATAAGTCGGAAGATTGTAATAAGTGGAAAAGTTGATTTTCAGTGATATTTGTCTTGTAATAAAAGTGATTTATTAAAGTTAAGTAAACAGAATAGTGTTTTATCTTTTCGAATCGCAGCCGAATGTAACAGTATACTGGAATAATAAGATAATGTGAACGATTTACTAGTCATCAATTTGTTTAAACTTCACAAAACTACCCACTTTACTTTTACTAATCCCAAAAAGCAAACCTCCGCTAGCTTTTCCAAATATATTTGTTCTTCTCGCAGGCAAGGCCTCTAACTTATAATCTTTAAAATATTTGGAAAATGCTTCTTCTGTACCTTTTTCTAAAAAGGTTTCTATTAATATAAATATATCAAATCTAGCTACATATTTGAAAAATTCTGGAAGACAATTTATTTTTCAGTTCCGATATATTGTAACAAAAAATACTTAAATTAAACAAATTACTAGTTCTATGGCAGAAGGCATTTGATTCCTATTAGTACTTAATCTAACTTCAAGGCGATTTCGGCTAGATGGCGCAGTAAGCATAAGAGAGCATGCTGGTTCATTCTGTACCATCTGAATGTTGGCTGGCTTCACTCCCCCGCTGCAGTCAAAATAATCGAGCGCGCTGAAGCCAAACATTTGCTTTACAAATGTAATATCGCTTGCCGACTTTAACAACAGACCTCGCGATAATTTGTAAACAAATGTGTAGTTCTCGATTATCATTTTTTCACCTTTTACAACCGTGGGTTTTAATATGAGAAGTTTAGTTCTGATATCGTTAAGAAAACTTATTTTTTTGCGATAAATAATTGATTGTTCGCGATGAATACTTATGCCGGAAGTATTCTGATCGGGATATCCTCATTTTCCTTTAATTTAACAAGGCCTTTGCATGTTTTTTTAGCAAAGTCAACTGCATTGGTTTTTTCGTCTAAAGGAAGGAACCACAACCGAGTATGTTTTCGTAATATTATTTCCAATTGGGTTTCCAATAGTTCGCATCTTTCTGTCATCTCAACCAATTTTTCAGTGAGCTGGATGTTTGTGGTTTTTAGTGTGGATATCTTTTGAAAGTGTTGCAACGTCGATTTTTGTATCTAAATTTACAAGTTTTTCTGACAGCAACTCATCCAGAATTTTCTTGAGATCTTCAATTGGTAGTTTGCTTACTTCCATTTCGGATGTTTGATGGATCAGATTCACTAAAATATGACATCAACCAAACCCAACTAACTTTCCAACAGCATACGTTCACTCGAATTAAAAACAAAACAATAATTAAGCTGTTAAATGCCACTCCTCCCTTTTCAAAGCACAAATTAATACAAAGCTATACAACTGCCATTGTAACCCCATAACAAATTTGCCGCATGTGCATCCAATAAATATTTGATTGGGTCTATCTGTTGTCTCCCCATATACACTTCAGCCAGTTGAAAAGGGGTTGAATCTCTCGATGTCTCCCTCATTAATAGATATAAGGAAAAAAAACTCATAAAACAAACACCAACTGAAGGTTTGATTACATTTTCATTTTCGTAATATGACGACAGATTGATGTCGCACATAATAATGCCGATGTCTGTCATCGAGCACACAAAAAGGACGACCCCCGACAGTTAAGACCCAACTAGAAAGGATAACAAAACTGTTATGACAATGATCCATTGTCAATATGGTGTTGTTTTTTTTCCTTGTGTCTTTCCATACGCATACGTCACTAAAAGGGGTGTACTCGCGCTTGTCTGTTAGGGCTACACAAAACTCCTTGTATAGCTTGAAGGTACACAGGAAAACAAAAGGGTCAACTAGGTATAAATAAGCGTATCATAGCAAGGACAATAAAGCACATAGAGAAGGATACATCTAGATATAGATGGTGATGATGATGACAATGATAATGATGAGCTAGGGCAATAGAATGGACATTTAATTTCTATTGAATTCTATTGAAAGTGAAAAGGACGAATAAAAAAAACTCAATGAAATCCCAAGGGTAACTCTTTTGGTTTCAACTTGTTTTATATGTCACTGTGTGTAGTGTTTTTTCTGTCTATTACTTTGCCTGTACATTATAATAAGTGGAGAATCAGATAAATTAACAAGTGCGCAAATAGATTTTGCGTCCATCAAGCGTAGCGCGACAGGCAGAGGAATTTTTGTTTCGTATGCAAATTAGATTGGTTTAAAAGAGATTTTACGAACATCTGTGGAGGAGGATTCTTTTTTTTTTGAAGGATTTGTTTTGATGGTTTTTAAGATAAACGAAGTCGGTACGTTATAAGCTCTAACAGAGACAGTTGTCAAGTTGATGAGACTTGAAAGTGATTTCAGAGAGAGTATGTTTTGATCCCTTAAAAAGATGTGACAAAGGTAGGTGCATAAAAATTCCCAGATTTAACTGTTAAATATGTGTAGGTTGAGTAAAACTGCATTCCACTTAAACAAAATATACTCCAGCAAAATTAACCATCTTAGACAGATTTTTCGTAGTTCTCGCAAAAAAAATTTTAAAATTGTACTAGAAGATACTGATACACTACTATACAATTTCCACAAAATTTGGATGCCAATTTAGAGGTGGCGGTGCTTAAAAGTCCAGCTAGTTCTTCGAAGTCAAGCCAATATCAAATAAAAAAAAAACCACAAACGTCTCCAGATTAAGCAAACACCCTCAATTGGCGCTCGAGTGGAAACCTTATCGCTAACTAATGGAATGAGTATATGAAGAAACTTAAGCGTAATCTTAATTATTCAATTTCCAGATTTGATCAATGTTTGCACAAACAACGAATAAGAAGCCCCGAAATAGACAAGAGGACCTGATGGATACAACTGTCATTTTCTCAGCTATCGCATATGAAACTGTCAAAATTTGGGCCTTATTTTTAGGCCAAAACAAATAATGTAGGTAAATCTACAACCATTGGCAGGACCTTTAAATCATAGAGAACTGGCTGAAATTATACTATATATATGGAATGCAACATTAAGACAAGTGCACCCATTCAGTTGCTCATTCAGTCATCCCTATTTATATTTAACGCAAGCCTCTCCTTAATATTATGTACTTATTTTCCCTGATTTACATTATTTCCCACTACACCTACTTGTGTGTATCCTACACATGTTTATGTATACACTACATTCCGCCTGTAATATATTTATTCAGTAATTTCCACTTGAACCATCATCATCATCACAGTGCGCTTTAAGAATGTTAACAGAGCGTAAAGCTCTCTTCTACACCTTCAATGGTGTTCAGTTCATCCTATTAGTCACACTTTCTTTCTTCATTCAAATAAAGGAAGGCACACAGAATAATAAAAATAATGATTACCGGAATACAAATACAATTTTTTCCTCCAAGGACTTCTTCATTACTTTCATTTCATTATATTCCACGTCCAATCGAATTATAATGTCGGAACACTTCGTGTGTCTATCTATACGTACACACTTTTTGATTTTATTTTTCCCTATCATTCGCCTTTGTATGTGAATTTCTATAGACCAACTTTCGAGAGATGCATGAGAATAAAGTGTCATCCATCTATCGGGCCATACAACACAAGACTAGCCAGATTTTATAACGAGGATAACATCGCAGCGATTGATAAATAATTGAATTGATTTTACAGAAAAAATATATGTATAAAAATACTGTTCTTCTCTTAACGTAATTTATGATCCCTGACTCTCGATGAGCTTATATATAGTCTGACTATAGGAAGTCAAGCGGCGCTCTGCGGATGTCATGCATTTGTATATTTATAGCTCAATCCTTTTACACTTCAATGTTGTCCTCGATTCAAATGGAAATTCAATTGATTCGATGGTATTGGCATTTGATTTATATTATGAGCCAGCATATAATATTATTTATATGATGCGTATGCATCTATATTACGGTTTTTAAACTAAGAGCCAGGGATGTACTTATAAGACTGGGAGTAATACAGGTTTGATTATCGAAGAATAGTTGGATAATTTCTGCAGATGGAAGAGTGTTTCAATATTAACAACGCCATGAGTTTGTAGGTTAGAAAAATGTTCCAAGTAAAAAATAATAGTCTGACTAGAACTGACAGTAGAATTTTTGTTTTTAAATGTCAAATGTGTGAGAAACTCGTCATAGAGTGATATTCAGCTTTTCAGCTTTGACTTATATTTGTCAAAATGTTACGATTTTTGACACCATGTTACTATTCACTACTTCACACTGAAATATTCCCTCGCGATTTTTTTTCTTCCAACAGGAAGGAGATTGAACACGCTCCACGCGCACTGATGGGGAGAGTGTATGAATTTCACTTCGGCCATTTTTCGGTCTCTTCTCTGGTGGTCGTCGTAGAGTGAACAAGTGTAGCATTCAGAACTCCAAATATAATATTTGCCAATCGATTTTGATTAATATCAAGTACAAAGTCAAGTACGAATTTAAATCCCTATCTAAATCAACAATCAAAAGTAAAGTTGCATAAAGGGACACACGATAAGCAGAAAATTGTTTTCTTGCAACGTGTGGATAAAATATTTTCTTGAACTACTCCACGAAAATTCAATTTTCCTAACAAAATCCTTCACTCTATCGCCCAAGCATTTATATCAGTGGATTGCACACACCATTAATCAGCAGTCTAAGCTCGAAGCGGTTTTTTGGGAGTCCAGCGAAGTCTCTTATCAAAAGTCTTATTGAGACTTCTGCCCTGTCCCCCTTCACTGCAGAAAATCTACCTGATTTCACCATCATCAGCGTTGATCCAGACGAGATAGCCTGGCAAAATTGCTTTCAACCGAAATTCTTGGGTTCATCACCGATCTTTCGACACCATAAGCATACCCGCACCGCATCTAGTCGAGAAGACCCGCAACAATCGTCATTCGTCAAGTGCGAGACCCTGAGAGATAGCCAAAGTACCCACTCTCAGTGATTCATCATCATCAGCGAGCGTCACTACACTAAAACTTAAATGGGCATTAAATCTATAAATGAGAAGAATAAAACACATCATAGTTTTAAACAAGTAAAAGTGTTATCATCGGCCTGGCCGATGCTTTAATACCCTCCACTGCA
Source organism: Cheilosia scutellata (assembly GCA_955612985.1). Classification (NCBI taxonomy): domain Eukaryota; kingdom Metazoa; phylum Arthropoda; class Insecta; order Diptera; family Syrphidae; genus Cheilosia; species Cheilosia scutellata. The sequence continues at coordinate 1,862,087 of OY015315.1, forward strand.
TAAAAATCAAGCAAAATGTTCGCCATGCGAGCTAGTATGTACTGTACACGCATGGGTCTAATAGTGGTTTTGTATGGGAGGTACCAGAACCACTTGACCGACATAGCTCATTTTCAATACCAACCTGACGACGGTAAAATGAAGTCCTCTCACAAAATTTCATTCGCCTAGGTCGATTCGTTTGGACGCTAGCGTGTTTTCAACAGACAGACCGACAGACAGACGGACAGACGGACATGGCTCAATCGATTCAGAATGCGATCCTGATTCAGAATATATATACTTTATAGTTTTCATTTTTGATTTGTTCTGCGCATGTACGTCATAGTTGCGGAATGAGCATTTTGACATTTGGTATTTGCATGTGTTTTATATGGAACGATTTGTGCTGTTCATATAAATGTTTAAATAAATTCTATAATATAGTAAATATAGTTTCGTAATTGTGTTAAAAATGTTTGGAAAACATTTAACTTTCGTTTGTGTATTTTTGTTTTGCTGTTCCAATGGATTATAGTCGCAGATTTACTTATTTTCTGCTTTGCTCGGTGCGGCGTATGAAAAAAATGTATAAAAAACCCTGTGTTCTGAATTAAATAAAAATAAAATGATTAAAAAACAGGTAGTTTAGTTAATTATTTATTATATTTTCGTTTTCTTGTGGTTTTTCGTCGACTATTTTGCGATTAAGGAAGCGAATCCAAAAGTATACATTCGCGAGTGGAAGAAGAGTGTTTTTAGACGGATATTGCAGTTAAATCAATTCAGTTATTCATATAGTTTTGTTAACTGGTATCATCATAGTTCCAGATGGCTTTGAAAGACCACCCATACGCTGCAGACTCGAAGTCCTATCAAAGAAAGTGCATTACTAAGCATAAATGCAACTTGTAACAGTCATCAATCAACAATAATTATAATAATATTACACACATTCATTTTTTCTAAGAAACATTATATTGACAAATTCATTTATGTATTTAATATTTTTCCTTTTCATTATTATTTTAAACTTACTGAATTCTATTATTACTCATGTAAAATGCATTACAAAAAATTCATAATTAATCAATTAATTTTAAAGTAAAATTGTAACGTGTAGTTCCTTTATCCACAAAATAGAACCAAAGCAACGGGAGCATAATAAAAACATTTAAAGCAAAGCACACGAAAGTGACCGTTACTATTTTGGGTATAAAAGGGCGACACGAATTAGTCTAGTTGCAGTCTGATGAATAAAGTCAAGTTGAACACACAACGAATAGTTGGAGTCTCTTTTATTTATTTATCGAACTGTTCTCGACTTAGCAGTAGACAGGTTGAACGATCACTTGGTCGCCTGGCTCTGATCATCTTTCATCATCGTCGCACGCTGATAACTGGGAAGATTTTCTCTGAATTTCATAGAGCAGTAGACAGGCTGAACGAATTATTTGGTCGCCTGGCTCTGATCTCTTCGTCGCCTTTCGCCGCCTCGAGGAGTTTTGATTTGGACAGCTCTACGTGCACACCACACACACACACCCACCACCCCGCTAGCTAACTGCTCGCTTCAAACTGCATTAAAATGCCAGTTTACCTACCCATTTCATATTAAATAATATTTTTTATTTTATTTTATTCAAAGGACAGAGCACAAAAAGGAATTAGTACCCTCCAGAGAGAAATGCCGGGGAACTAGCCCATATGGCAATATTACATTATGTACATTATTAGAAGTTTTAAGTCTTACCTATAGCTATTATATTTACAGATTTATCATGAAGTTACATAATTGATATTCTAAATAATGTGTATATTGTGTTTAGCTAATAAAGAAAACAGCTTAGATGATTCAAAAGACAAAGACGAGTCAAGTATTTCTTGCAGTGTTTTTCGTTTTTGAAGTGTTGCCTTGTCAGATCGCAGGTTTGCAGTACATGGCTTATAGTGCGGATTACATCAATTGGAGCATAACGGCGGATTTTCCTTTTTATACAGATGAACTTTATTAAACAAGGCGTGTCCAAGTCTTATACGGCAGAGCTGAACTGATTGTAGTCGGCTTAACGAAATATTGTAGTAAACAGCGCCTAAAAAAGGTTATGTTCCTTCAAAAAAGAACTGGATTGGTTCCAGCGATTGTCTGCTTCCTCGTGTAGATGATTTATAATTTGGGTCCATAAGGTTCTCGCAAAAGGTGGTATAGTGTATATAAGAGGTAACCTAACAGCTTGACGAGCGCCAGCGTCTGCCTTCTCATTTCCAGGAATACCCATGTGTCCAGGTGTCCATATTAAGTGGATCCTTGGTGAATTGGAGGAAATAATAGCCCGAATGTATTGAATAATGGGTATTTTATTTTTGTTGTTTATAATGCTGCGGATTGTACTGAGAGAATCACTGCATATCACCGTCTTTCCCGTAGTTATGTTTGCAAATTTGAACGCTTCTACCAGCGCCATCACTTCTCCAACAAAGGCATTTTGGTTAGGTGTGGTAATCTGTTGAAACAGAATTTGATCAGTCTGACTGTCAAGCCTGTAGACGTAGTAGCCAGTTATGCCTTCACAACAAGATGCATCTGTATATAAAATGCATTCGTATGAGCTTGCCGACAATAATTCAGCGAACTTTTTCCTATAAACTATTGCAGGTGTATGATCCTTCTTTGTTGTGCTTAGGGAGATGTTTATTAGGTGGGATGGAAACAGCCATGGAGGTGTATTTGTCTCATAATCCATGGGCTCCGGGACCGCTGTTCCTTTAAATTTTAACAATCGAATTGAGTTAAAAAGCGCGCTTTTGATTTTGGTAGAATCAGCAATGGACCAGCCATATCTGCATATTGCATGTAATGAATGTTTTGTATTGACAAGGCTCTTTGCTACTAGTTTAACTTGACTAATGGTTTTCATGTCTAAAAATCGTGGTGTATCTCTTTCCGCCAACAGGGAGTCAATAGGTGTAGATGGCAAAGCACCGACAGCTATGCGCAATATTGCGTTTATTTTGGTTTGTACTTCCTGGTCACTTCTTTTCGTCCAATGTGAGTACACAGAGAGTCCATGCTGTGTAGCCCCTCTGATTAAAGTGTGTGCAATTTTTACGGCAGTATTAATATGAGGACCTTTATGTTTATTGCAGATAATTTTTAGAAGGTTTTGCATTTTTGCTAATTTTTCTGTGACAAACTTAGTGTGGGCGTGCCATTTCCATGATTTGGTACATATCAGACCGAGGACTCTCATCCTTTCTAATAAAGGGAGCCTGACGTCCCCAAGGTTATATCTGTGGTGGGGCAGCTGCGTTTTCGACATATATGTATGTAATACTTCGAATTTGTTAATTGGTAATATGGCGCCCGATTTTTGGCACCATTGTTGAGCTTTAGAAACTACCTGATTCAGCGCCTCTGTAACTGCTTTTTGTTCACCTGACGCCAGAACAAATAAGTTTTCCGCGTAAGTCAAATGTGTTTTTATGTTTGTATTGTCCAGTCTTAAGTCGGTAAAGAATGAATTCACGTAAGCGTTATATAAAATTGTGGAAACCGGAGAACCTTGGGGTACACCGTTTTCTACCGATGTGGCTCGTGAGAGATGGCCATTGACTTTGACAATTATCACCCTATTCGACATAAATGAGCATATTACTCGTAACAGATGTTGACTGATTTTCCATTTTTTAAGTTGTTCTATTACTCTAAAGCAGGTAACTCTTTCAAATGCTTTCTCCAAATCCATGGAAAGGAGAACCGAGTGCTTGCGCGAGGCCAACTCTGTATGCACAGTATGATCAAGCATAGCAGAGTATGCGTGCCTCTATTTGATCTGAAACCGTGTTGTTCATTATTTAGGTTCATTTCCAACGTCCATTTAAGTCTGTTTCCAATTATTTTTTCAAACAGAAAAAAGACAGAAAGGAGTGAAATTGGACGAAAGCTATCAAATGTCTGACAGCCACTGTTTGCTTTGGGAATTGGAACCAAATGAGCCTTTTTCCACTCATGAGGAAAAGTACCAGAGTTCAAGATGTTATTATATAACCTGACTAGCCCGAAAATTGCTTCAATTGGTAAATGCTTAATCATTTTGAAGGATATCTTATCTGAACCTGGAGTTGAACCTTTTGTGCTTCTAAGTGATTGCATGAACTCTGGAAGAGTTATTGGAGAAGAACATACGGGCAAGGTTTGACCATGAAAGAGAGTGGAATCACATTTAAAGGCATTTTTATACTGAAGAACTAGAGGGGAGAAGTTTGCATCTGCACTGTATCCAGACCATTTATCCGCGAAGTGTTGCGCAATTACGATAGGGTCAATTATTGAGCTAGATTGATGTTTTATAGCGGTTATGCCTCCGTGCAACTTATTCCTGTTTATCGCTTTGACTTTGCTCCAGAGGGAGCTCGAATCCAACGAAGGATTTAGAGAAGACAAGAATTGTGACCATGCTTCAGCTTTGGCCGTGCGAACTGAACGTTTTAAAATAACCGCTAAGCGTCTGTAAGTTATTGTATTCTCGATATTTGGATGTCTCTTAACCGTGTGCCATGCCATTCTCTTCTCCACTATCAATAGCTTTATTTCCGAATTGAACCAAATAGGTTGCCCCGGCTTTTGAGATGGGTGCGTCGATGGAATCGAGTTTGCCGCAGCTCTTCTAATAATTTTTTTTTACATTAGCTGCTTCTTTATTAATATTTTCAGAAATTGGAGTTGCCAAGGTTTTCTGCTTAGCAACATTTGTAAATTTGATCCAATCGGCTTTGGATTCAACAAAACGGGAACAAAAAATTGGCTTAAATGTTTCGATAATTATCGGAAAATGATCACTACCTAATAGGGAATCATGAGTTTTCCAGCTGGCACTGGATGCATAATCAGGTGATGCAAGTGTTAGATGGCAGTGTAAGTATTCCTCGTGGAAAAAAGGGTTGGTGAGCCGTTGTTCAATAGGACGAGGTCAGATTCTTGTAGCCAGTCGGCTACAACCAATCCTGCACTGTTAGTGTGCGGCGAACCCCAGAGAGTGTTGTTGGCATTGAAATCACCCAACACAAAACTGTGCGATAGATGATTTGGAGCCAAGCTTAGGTACTCCCTCTGGGAGACCTTTTCGTAAAATTGTCTGTAAATATTTTGAACTGTTATTGGCTTGGGCAAGTCGATTTAAGCGTTTGGGTCAATAATTCTGAAGGTGAACTAGAACATGAATGTGGGATTCCTGATTTTATCAGTATGGCTGTGCCATCTTTATTACGATTGTGTGGCTTGTTATTAAAATAAGCCACGTAGTTTTTATATCTATTGGGAGCGTTTTTTACAAGAACTTTAGTTTCCTGTAGCGCAATGACTGTGGGCGAATACATTGCAATGAGAATATCGAGATAAGGAAGATTATTGAAAAATCCTTGGATATTCCATTGAAGAATCGTTAAATTTATTTTATTGTTTTGTCTATCCATAATATTATTCTTTGTTAGTTGATTTAGCTGAATGAATGAATTTAGAGCAAACGTCTTGCTCTCTTAACTCGGGTGATAATTGGTTTGATGAAAGAGAAGGAGCACTGTTACATTTACATGCATGATATGAGGGATTTTGTTCTAAATTGGCTGAGCAAGGTGTCTCTGTTTCCATACCGCTATTAGAAAAATTATTAAAACTTATGTTGGGTGAAGTGGTAAATAGTGTTGTGTTAGTTGTAGTTGTAGTTCTATGTTTGCGATCGTCAGTATTATGATATTGTTTTGCAATAGTAAGAGTATGTTGTAGGTGTGAAATGTTGTCTGTCAAATTTGTGATTGATTTAGGTGTAGTAGTTGTTGTTGCATTTGAAAGTATATCGCTTGTTGTTGTTGTTAACTTAGAATTTATGGGATTTATGTTACTGTTAGTTACCTGTTGTTTGATTGTGGAAGAATTTTGGGAGATGTTTTCTTTTATGATTTGTACTAGTAATTTTTTTGGTTCCTGTGGCTGAATTTTTGGGGCATATAAATGTGCGGACTTGGTGTACTCTTCTCTGGCTTCTTTTATGGTGCAGCGATTTTTTGTTTTGATGGTCATGATGGTTTTTTCTCGTACAAAAGTAGGACAGTTGCGATCCTTTGATGGATGGTCTTCGGTCCTACAATTTACACAATACGTCTTCTTGCATTCATTTGGATGTGGTGAAACTTCTGCACAGGTTGAGCAAACACTTATGGTTTCCTTGCAGTATGATTTTTTGTGTGTCCAATGCGTTGACATATCCTACAAGACATGGGGTTGGGATAATATGGATCCACACTCAGTACCTGCCATCCTAATTTGATTTCAGTTGGAGGCTCGGGAGCATCGAACGTGATAATCGCTGCCCCTGTTGCCTTAGGAGCTCCTCCATCAATTTTGGATAGTTTTTTTACTTCTGTCACTTTGAATTTCTTGAGGGAATCCAAGATGTCTGATTCTTCTAGAGGTATGATATTGTGCGAAAATATGCGGCCTTGACAGGAGTTTAGAGATTTATGGTACTTGATATCAACGTGTATATGACCAAGAGACTTGCATTTAATAAATCTTTCTGCGATTTCTTTGTTGTTCACTTGTATTAGTAGGTCACCATTCCGGAGGGCTTTGACATCTTTGGATTGGGAACTAATTGCGTTGATTCCTTTTCCTATAATTATCGGATTTCGATTGGCGATTGGTGTTTTGTCGCTGTCCGATGGAGAGTTTGTGATTACAAGAAATCTGGTGAAATCAATTATGGTTTTCATAGGAGAGCTAAGAATGGGCCACTGGTTATTCGAAATAGGTGTGCTTCGATTTGTTTTTCTTCGCTTCACCCCGTTATCGATTGTCATTGGGTCGTCTGGGTTTAGTTCCCCAAACCGGTTTGTTGTTTTTGCCGCCATGATGGCGGGAGCTTTTAATGAAACTTAATAAGAGTTTTTTTTTTTGCACAAAACTTAAAAAATGAAAAATAGATACGATCGTTAGAATAAACTAACGAGAAATTCAGATGAACACTTTCCAAAAGTTTTTATTTTGGTTTAAGAAAAAATAAGCTGACTAAGAAAAAACTTTGCACTTTGTGCACTATATCGAAGAGACAACTTCCAAAAAAGAAATAATATTTATGAAGTCATCTTTCTCAAAATGCAGCCTATAAAGTCATTATTTTTTTATTAATTCGGTCTTATCGTTTAAAGATTATTAGCCCTAAAACATTTTTTTTCATTGGAAAGTTGTGGAGCTGTTTCTAATGTTTCTTTTCTTTAATTATATTTGCACTCAAATACAGAGCAAATATCCCTTTTACAAATGTACTATTATTTGTTTAATTAATAACAATAATAATTTAACAAAATCGCAAATTTGTACTTTCGCGCCAATAGTACTTCCATATCTTCGCAACTACTACGTCATAATTGGCTGACAGATGAATTCCGATGAACAGCAAGAATGAACGACATGCGCAATGCCATATCTTGTGTTGTTGTATCATGCTTTATAGGGTCTCCGGTGACTCCTTCTTGGCGTTAAAAATGTAATGACAAAGTGAATATATGTATCTACCTTCCTGTGTAGGGTATAAAAAAAACTAATAAAACATGACTAACACCCTTTTCGGGATAAACATTGAAAATGTCCCGAAAGCAGAGCTAATGCGGATGAGATCTGTATCTGGAAGGGATATAGCCATCTACATCGATAGCCAGGCTGCGCTCAAGGCACTGGAATCTACAAACATCAATTCTGAATTAGTCAGGAACTGTCGCACAATGCTCAAGGCATTATGCAGTCAGAACCGAGTGAGACTGTGCTGGGTACCAGGACTCTGCGGTATAGCTGGAAATGAGCAGGCTGATGAGCTTGCGAGAAGAGGCGGGGAAATGTTAGATGGAGGAGATGTGGATATTAAACCACCTCCCTGCATCATAAAAAGTGATATTAGGAATAAAATAACTAAGGAAGTCGACCGGAGGTGGGAGGGCCTAACCGGTCACGCAGTATCTAAGGCACTTTGACCGCAATACGACCGTAAAAGATCTAGGGTAATCCTCAAACTAGGCAGGGAACAGCTCAGGACACTGATCGGCATATTATCAGGGCATTGTCTTCTTAGAAAACATGCCAAAAGGCTCAGGCTGGCAGACTCGGACAATTGTAGATTCTGCGATGACCTGCAAGCCGAAGAGGACATAACACATATACTATGTGAATGTGAGACAATATGTCGCAGTAGAAGGAAATTTCTGGGCAGGTACTTCTTCCAACATCTAGAGGAGATAGACAATACCAACTACAAGGGGCTACTTGGTTTTTGCAGGGAAATTGGGGTTTTCTCAAGGGCAAGTGTTTAGGTGTTTTTCCATTGTAGGTCACTGCAATTGGTTCCCTCTAGGGATCGCACCCTTATGGTGCCTAGTGCCTAGTGCAAAATTTCAAAGTCCTAATCTTGAGTCAATGGTCATAATATTTCACATAATTGAAATGTCCATTATGTCGTCAGAGCTTACAGGTATGATTTGATTATTTATACTACGCGATCATATCGTTACACTTTCCAAAGCTGCAGATCTCAAATATATGTATGAATGTATGTATGTACGATTATGCATACGCATCACAAACTACTACATGTACATGTACGTACATATGTAAATAGTTTGTTTTATGCATATCCATTCCCTACATCAAATTCAACTACGTCATACATACGCATTATGTACAATGTGTATTCTGAAAGGCCGTCGCGCGAGTAATCATTCTATTTTTAGAACGCAATATAAAACCACCCCTACTCAGCACAACTGCAATCGAGAAAGCAATTTTATTCGCACTTGGCCAAATAAGATCTATTTTCAATTTGTTATATCTCACCCTCTGGATGGACCAGAAAGATGAATGTGAGCTCAAAATACTTTGTGCAGTATTGCCTAACAATTAAAAGCATATCTTGAATTGACATACATAGATTTATGAGTATAATAGTAAGTTAAGCGTAGTGAGGTTATAATAGAAATATTTGCAGCCCCTTTTTTCAACCCTTATAGTACGAATTTTGAAAAACAATGAATGAGGTATGTAATAGTTTTGACTTATCTATCAACATACAACATTTCAAGTTCATACGGCTAACGGTTCGTAAGGCCCCCCTTACTCCCCACGACTCCTTTACTCCTGAACAATTCTCACCCACCCTACGGACTAAGTTGGCCACAAATTTATAAATCAGAAAAGAAATCATGAAAATCGGACGAATGGTTCTAGAGTTATGGAGAAACGAACAGACGGACGTTGCATTTTATAAGTAGTATGGATGGATGGATGGATTAAAATTGCTTTTGTTATAAGAGCTACTAAGGTTATAAAGGTATTTAATTTAAAATCTACATTATACTAAAGTCTATTTGTTTCCTAAAAGTGAGAAACATATTTGCAATTGGATCGTGTAAGGAGCTTGTGATCACAACTTCAACGAAAAGGAGCCAATCAACAAGAAAAAAAAACAAACAAAGTGTTATTTATTCTTTTCAATTCTGTAGAGATCCCCGATTTTTTTTTGAACTACAGTACAGACGCATTGTTGCGTCGGGGAAAATGTACAATTTTCAACGCATTTATCCGAGGAACGCACTTACCATAATCCCGTGCAATAAGGAAACCCCCGCTATTATTGCCATGAAAACTAAATAAAGCGTTTTTATTAGCATGTTAACTAAAAACTGAAGAACACGAATAATGTTCGTTTGTGTAAGCTTCATGCTTCAAAAACTCGAAAAGTTTGGCTCCGATTCAGCTCAAACCTTTGATATTGGACAGAGATGGTTATTGTGAAGTTTGGTCAAAATTAGACAAAGGGGCGTGGCACCGTCTATACAAAAAAAAACATTCAAACTCTTATATCTCGAAAACCATCGAATCGACAAGTTGAAAATTACAGACAATCATAGGTATTGTCCCGGGAGTATTCCTGTGAATATCGGAAAAATTAGGCAAAGGGGCGTGGCGCATCCCATTGCATTCTTTATTATTCGATAGTAATTGAAGCCAAGGTTTTAAAAAATTTATAAAATTGATATTCATTATCCTGATAGACAAGAATGTTATCTAGGCAATACGATTCCTAATTGAAAAACCAAAAATGTCGTGTATACCACAAAACAGAATTATGTTTAAATTAATGAATTTGAAATTGATTTTTTTATTTTTTCTATTTTGCACTACGAAGTGTGCAAGGGGTTCGCTAGTAGTAAATAACTTATTTGATGTCATTTTCGATTAAGAGATGATGTCGGCAGGGCTTTGTAAAATAGACCGCTTTCATCGACATTGAAAATGTCTTTGGGTATAGTTTTTAATTAAATTGGAGAGAACATCTGTATGAAAATCTTTGGCACCTCCTACATCAGCAGAGGAGCCATGATTTGACAATTGACAAGTGTCTTTGATTTTATTAAAGCTGTAACTACAAAAAGTTGTCCATGCTTTTTTTTTGTGTGTTCATTTAAACGAGAGATTTTGTATGAAGTTTTACGAGCGCAATTAACTGGGTAACGGATTTAAGCGGTACGCATTTAAACGGGAAAATGTAGGCACATTTGTTATGAAAAGTTTTATTTTCTCAGTTTTCGGCTGAATTAAACGAGGAACGCAATTAAGCGAGGGTCACTTATCCGGGGATCACTGTATAACAAATCCAAAATCAATTTGGTTAGTGAAGTGTGATATTTTCCTTGAAGATAGTCATTTTGAAAGATATAAAAGTAGCTAAACTGTGTAATTAATTGAAACTTATTGAAATCTATTGGATTTATAAAAGATATAAAACGTTAAGCGTAGATATAACATAAATTTTACAAATACAAACAACGTATCAACGAAGTTGCAAATCTCAAAAGCGTTAGATACATGGGTAGTTTTCAGACAGAGAACTGATAAGATTTTTGTTGATAAAACCATGACATGAAGTAAGTTATCTTCTGTTGCTGTGTTTGGTTTGAAGGGCAAAGGACCACCCCATTATCCGGCGAGTTTAGCTGAGCCATGCCGCCAGCATGTTAAGGTATACCCTGATATAACCAGACGATGACACAATCAGCAACAACCATCACGTGGGAGACTATAGCCCAGGGATGTGCAAGAATCTAGATTAATAATATTGACACCTGTCTGACATTTAGACAAGCATTTTTCGACTCAGTTGACATTGTGATGTTATACCTACTTAAACAAAAGTGACAACAGAAAAAATCTAGTCCAGACAAAAATCTGATCGAAATAAGACGACTAGCCTTTTGAATGGGCCCTTCATATCAAGGGAACTACACAAACTGTCAGCTTGTGTAGATAATCAAACGTCAAAAGTCTGACAAAATACAAGTTTCCCTTTCTAGTAAATATCATTCGTTACACCACGTCATATATCCATTTCACACGGTACATGTATCGCATAGAATTCTCAGGTAAACTTGCTGGCGAACAAAATGCGAATTTTCTGGTTTGGACAACTCTATAGCGATATTTGCTGAAGTGTGAAACGTGTTCGTTTGCCAATTATAAAATCAAAGTAAGTATATTTAACACTACTTGTCAGAATCGGTCAGTTTAAGGGTGGTAGAGCATAAAACTGGATGAGGCTCATATCCGCGATTACCTACAGGTTGAAAAAAGTGTTTGCCAATTGCGATTAGACACAATAAAGTATGCAACGTTTTACGTAAAACAGCGAACAATGTTGTGTCTAGATAAAGGCGTCTGTCCAGCCATATGAAGACTCAATTTTAGCTCAATAGCTACTTTATAAGCCTTAGATGATAATGACTTTGAAAAGCAACAAGTGAAGGTCTTAGACTGTTATAGAGAAGCTATGAGGAAGCGCCGGATATAAGGAGGATGGATAAGAGTGAAATATGTTACAGAGAAGGGAAGCAGCAATTATGTTGTTTCTTAAGTTTTCGAAATGTTACCAAACGATTTATTACAATCTGTAACAAATTTTGGCTTTTCAATAGAAAAATCTAAAGAGTATAAAACCCTTGGGTACATGGTAACATACCACTTGTAGAGATAAAGTCGATAAAAGCCCTTCCAACGCACCAAAGGAGATAAGTGTTTCAGCTGTCCAATCACTTTTAGTTTTCCTCACCAACTTCCTCCTTGTGGCTATGACCAGAAATTGCCTCATCAACCTGACAGGCCGATACACCCTTTCATACCGCACAAAACAATAATATGTACTAGATTACATAATTATTTTTTAATTAATCCGTGAAAAAAAAAACTGAAGGTACTCAAATTTGCAGAAGAAAAAAAAAACCCAACAAGTCATTTCTGTTTCTCCTACCCCTAACACACACACAGCCCTCACACTTGTCAAAGGCATTCTTTCAACCAATTCAATAGACCTACACACCGTGCTTGCTGCTACCTCATACTGCAGCGAAATGGTGAAAATCAATTGAATCCCACCTGCTGCGCATAGTTCACGCCCTATAAAACAATTAATTTGCTACAAATAACAAACGTCTGCCCAACAAAGGACGACTCGGCTGCATTTCCCGTTTTATTTCGTATATAACAGCCAACCCCTTTTTTCATAATGAATTCAAAATCTCTCGCAAGCGTGAACCTCCCTAACAATACACGCCGGCCGTAACAATAATAGAATAATAAGTGCGCACAAGTCGCCTGAGCCATCCACATAATCAAACCACACACTGCCAACCGCTGCCTGTCACTATGCAGCATCAGGTCGAAAGTTAATTGTCCTTCTCGATAGGGGGCGCGAAATATAACCGAGATTTTATAAAGTACTATACCTTATACTCTAGTACTATGCGTGTGTGTGTGTCTGGCTTTTATTCCACCTTGTTAATTGTTGGCATGTTATTATTATTCTATTATTATCCTTTCGTTAGCGCCCAGCCAGCGTCATTGCGCACACACGTATAGATATACGCTTATTTGCATTTTGCATTTGAAGTTCGCACCCCTCAGGAAGTTGGAATTATTAAAAAATTGTGTAATTAAGTAATTTTTTTCCATTTCCATATTTGTTGTGTTGTTTTTGTTGCTTCTTCCTTGCTGTTTTTTATTATTTTTTTTATTTTTGTTGTTTTGTTCCGAGGAAGGGGTTGAAGTGAAATATGAATCGAAGAAAACCAGGACCTTTTGACTTTTGACAAAAACGGATTTTTCGGTAACTGAGTGGGGAAGCGAGGAGTAACAACGATTCTCGCTTGTTTGGGATTGACCCTGACAATATCTGTTGGGAAATTATGTCGAATTCCAGTCTCTGAATTATTGTTTTGAGAGAATTACATTAACAACAACTCGTAGACACAGTCACTTTGGTAGAAATGCACTTTGAAAGCAGCAATTTTAATTGAATCGGGGTAGGTCTTCTATATAATTCGACAAGTGGACAAGTAGTTGAGTCGAAAAGTCGCATCGGGGAAATAATTAACTGTCAGTTTTGGCGCAACAGCAACGTTTCTAGCTATTTTAGAAGATATCCGAAATCTTACGCCACCTGCGGATGAATTGATAAACTTTCTCATGACAGTTCTAGCGCAGTTATGGATATTTGTCAGATCTTAGAGGCGGTACAGCGGACTCTATCGCACATAAGTCCAACATAGAATCCAAAACTAAATGTTTACTAGATAAAATATGATGAAAACTATTGCAAGAATAAAGTTATCCGTCGCGTCGGTTAAGTCCTTGTGTTAGGGCTTAACACTTTTCCGCAAAATATGGTTTGGATCTTTTATTTTTAAGAGCGAGTAGCGAGTATTCACTAACTATGTTCTCGGTTCCGATCTAACAATTAGGGCAAGTTTCAAGACTATCTAATAAAGTCTCTGATAGCATATCAGGAACTTATCTGCCAGATAAACTTCCAGCAGGAGAAATTTTATCTTTTAAAGGACTTGAAATTTATAGAAAATAAAGTCAATTACATTATTCAGAAAAGTTATGGCCAAAATAAAACTAAAAACAGGAAATTGAGAAAGGACATCAAAAGAAAGACATTTGCAGAAGATGTTGGCATTCCCAGCAGTACTCTTTCGTCGATATGGGTTCAGAGAGAACAATTAAGCTTCGATATACATCTACTAGTAGTAGTGACAAGGTTTGTGAATATGAAAATGTTGACAAACACGTTTCAAAATGGTTCGAAAGTGAACAGTGCAATAATTTACTAGTTACTGGTCCAATATTAAAAAAAAATAGCGCATGAATTTGCAAACGGTCTCCGTTTTCCTGATTTCATTGCAAGTGACGGTTGGCTTTAAAATTAGGCAAAGTTTAATCAGGTGAAAGTGCCTCTGGTGATAAATCAAAAGCCGATGAATGGAAATAACAGATCCCAAAGGTTGTCCCGGGATTCAAAACGGATGACATTTTCAATGTCGATGAGAAAAGAATTTGTTTGCAAATGTTTGCCGACTCGTATTTAGGCTTTTAAAAGGGGAAAAATGTTTTAGTGGCAAGCAAAGTAAAGAAAGAGTGACATGTACCTTTCGTGATCTATCATGGCTGGTAGAGTAAAAATCCTCACTGTTTTAACAAAATAAAAACTTTGTCAGTGGATTATGTAGCCAATTAGATGGAAGCATAAGCTTAAGTTCATCAATCTTGAGTATTTCCCTCCTTTCAAAAGCGTGGGTACAGGATGTAACTCCATTAACAATTGAAAATTGTTTCATAAAGCTCGGATTTACCACTGAGACATGGGACGATGAAGATGAAATGAAGTCAGTTTAATGGGATGTGCAACCGAGGACACCAATGAATTCAAGAGGATCTGGAACAGTCTAATTCAAACAGACTTTGATTTGACATTCAAATATTCAAAAGCCGGAAAAGAATGAAATCGAAAATTCAATTGGAATATTGCAATCTGCAATCGAAATGGGATACACAACAGACCACAGCCTTTACAAGATTGAATCATTTCTTAAACGGGTGAACACTTCGACTACTTGTAGATATGTCGAAGTCAAAAATCACAACTTTCTTTAAAGTAATTTTTGGTTTTTCTTTACGTTGAATGAAAGGCTGTTTGGGACATGGCCCTGCTCATACAAACAAATTTTCGTATGATAGGTATTGCATTTAAAATTTTTTCACCTGGGTGTCAATTTAACAGACGTAACATAAGCTCATGTGTCAATTTCACAGACGCACGTTACGATTCTGTACATTTTATTCGCATGACACAATCTCATTTATATAAAACTAGCCATGCTCGCGGCTCCGCCCGCCGGTTTTTGTTTCTTTTAAAGTATGTATTTAAGTATTGCCTAATAATAAAAACCATATCTGGAATTGACATACATAGATTTATAAATATAATGGCAAGTTGAGCGTAGTAAGGTCGAAATAGAAATGTGTTCACCCCCTTATTTTCCACTCTTATAGGACGGATTTTGGAAAACGATGAATGAGGCATGTAATAATTTTGACTTTTCTATAAACATACAAACTTTCAAGTTCATAAGGTTAATGGTTCGTGAGACCCCCCTTACTCCCCACGACTACTTTACTCCACAACATTTCTCACCCACACTATGGCCTAATTTGGACACACATCTATAAACAAGAAAAGAAATCATAAAAATCGGACGAATGGTTCTCGAGTTATGGAGGGACGAACATCGTAGTATGGATGTCAATCAAAATATGTACTGGGGAAGCAGTAAATTCTTAGATCCAACATGACTTCGACTAAACAATTCAATTCAACTGTTATTTAATTTTTAAAATTGCAAAAAATTGGGGTTTCTTAAAGTTATTCTTCATTATAATAAATTTTAAGTATAGTCGTACATTTGTTAAAATAATTATAGTTGGCAAATTCAAGGACAGAAAAAAGGACTATTGAATCAGAATTTAGAAAAAAAAAATAGGTACACGAAAACATCATTTGGACGAAAACGCAGTATTATCTGTCAGAAGGAAATCTCATAAAAAAAGTTTGCGCAGCCATCCAATGAATAGGTCATTTCAAAAAGGCACACTTCGATCTGTTAATAGAAAAAGAAAACCCCTTTTTGTCGTGTCAGATATCTAAATTATTAAGACTGCAAAGTCTTGACAAACTTTTGAATTATGTCACAAATAAATGTATAGTTATTTGTCAGTTAAATATATTCTGATCAAGTTTGAGTAGATAGTAATTACTAATTAGGTTTGCTTAATGAACAAAGAGTTTTTTGTTAAATGACTGCATATCAGGGGAAAAATGTGAATAACCACTCTTTATCCGGCAGGTATGGGTTTTACCTGAATGGCAAGACCAAAGGCTCTGATAAGTGCAGAGAATGTGAGAATACACCGACACAAATTAAGATGCATCAAGTTTCTAAAAACGTTCACCCAACTAAATAGTTGATTTAAAGTGGGATTTTAATTTCACTCCTGAAGGTCCTTCGGCATTCATTTTATTTAAGCAAACTTTAAATTATCATTGTTGCCAATCAAATATTTAAAGGTATCTATGGAAACCTCCTCTGTGACGTGGGCCGGCGGCAATCCCACCCTGGCAATCAGTTTACACAAACACCATTTTATTTCCAAAAAAGGGGGAAAAAGGATTCCCAGAACTAACAATCTGAACCACAAAAAAAAGCTCGACTGTTTTTGGGCTACCTTTAAAAAGCGAAAACACCAAATATTAACCCGTCAGGCACTTTTATCTTGTATCACTGACAAACTAGTTCGCTTTGTATTTGTATTGATGAATTCGTTAATCTATACATATAATAATCAACAAATAAACAAAGAAAATTCACAAAGGCAACAAGGACAAGGCGATGCTGATGCTGCTCTCTGCCCCCCGCCCACTCTTTCAACTCAAATCTACTTAAAAAAGAACATGGGAATTTTTGTCCAGCCAGAACCACATACAACAACAACAAAACCATCATTTCAGGATTGAAACACACACACACACACACAGACACATTCCAACAGGAGCAGCAGCTAGCTACCGCTAAGCAGCACACCCAAAGATGAGATGGCAATGGCAACACGACTTTGTGGTGGACTGGCGGTGGGTGGTGGTGTGCTTTTGCGGAGGGTGGTGTTTGTTGTGTGCTGAAATTTTCTCCTGAATAAAAACAAAAACCCGAAAATTGTCCTTTGATCTTTTTGTTTTCGTGACATAGATGGAAGCTGCATATTTACTGTGATACTACTCTATCAAGGGGAATAAATATAATTGAAGAAGAATAATAGGGGTGGGCCATACGGTTTATTTACTTATTTATTTTTTCTCTTCTCATATTCGGCTGCTTCTTTTTGTTGTTTAATCACGACAACGCCGGCTGACTGATGCTGATGACGATAAACAAAATAGATAAGTAAATTTTGTATATTTGTCAATGCCGAATGGGGTGGGGGGTGGGTTTGATGATGCTGATGATGATGATGAGCTGATGTCGTCGATTTGGTTTTTGTTATTTTCCTTTCCCTCTTTTGATATATATATTTTTTTTGAAACACATACAATAACACGAAATAGATGTGTAGCCTACCTACCTATATGTGAAAACTTTTTGAAATAACAAATATTTGCATTATATTTACGTTTGTTATAATCACAACACAAGTAGAAATTCAAAGGTTTTCTTAACTCCTTTGATTGTTCGAGTCAGAGAGATGGATGGAATTAGTCTGTCGTAATGCGTGCGGCATGTTTACCCAGACGACTTTCCGTTTGGTATAGAGAGACTTCAATTAGAAGAAATATTTGCTAAGGAGCTGCTGACGCACAAAGAAAGTTTATACACAAGGTGCGTCGCGGTTCGCGGATGGTAATTGCCTGAATTGGGTGAAAGTAGTTGATTTTTGGGAGGACCGAAAGGTGAAGAAAAATTGAAAATGTGTTTTTTTGTGGTTTCTTTTTCGAATTGGCAACACTTTTTCCAGCGACAACCAATTTGACAGTTTTGACAGATGTTTGGTGGCCATTTTGATTTGTCAATTTGCTTTACAACATCATCACTCGAAAAACTAGTTAAAAATTCGTAGGTAACCATAACCAGTAAGACAATTATCTTCGACTATGCCGAAGCTCAAATACCCGGTACTATATTATTGTAAAAAAAAAATATTTTAGTATTAAAAAATTATATATGTATTTGTATGGGAGGTATGGGTACTTTTTATTCGACCAAGCTCATTTTTTGTCAAAAATTTTTAAATATTATTAAAACAATATGTGCAAAGTTTAAACTTGCTATCTTTACTGTAGCTATTTAAATTTAATTTTTAACATAAAAAGCTATATAAATCTGATATTTTTGTATGGGAGGTAGTAGTAGTTTTCATCCGATCTTGCTCATCTTCGAACTTAGCCTCAGTTTTGTAGATAAAAGCTTACGTACCAAATTTCAAGTCGATAGCTCTTAAATTACGGCCGTAATCGTTCGGACAGACGGACAGACAGACGGACATCCCTAGATCGACTAAGAAAGTGATGCTGATCAATAATATATATAGTTTGTCATACCTACAACGCCTCCTTATGGACGTTACAAATGGAATGACAAAGTGAATATACACTCACCACAGTGTGGTACCGGGTATAAAAAGGGTGTTCGGTTTTGAAGTAGTTTATTTTTTGAATTGGCAGGGCTCTTTCCAGTGACAATCAATTTGACACTCTTGACATATGATTTGTAGTAATTTTTATTCAATTGTGAATTTGCCTTACAACACCCCGCTTCAGCTGCTCAAGAAACTGGTCGAAAATTAGAAACCATAAGAAGGGTGTGTTTTAAGTGGTTTCAACCAATTGAGAGTTTTGACAGTGATGATTTGTGGTCATTTTAGTTTGCCATTTCAGCGTCGAAATTTCAACGAATCGTAGAACGGCCTTTTATTTTGACATTCCATAAGACTCTGTTTAATTTTTAGAATTTTTTTTTTTAAATAGCTAGAGCCTTCCTGGAGTTTGATGGCAAAGTTTCCTATATAATTTCATTTATACCAAGTAAACCTCTAATATAACGAAGCGTTGAATGTAAGAAAATATCAAGTTCAAGTACGACATCTACGCGTAGGGGGAGCTGCCCTTGATGATTTCGAGTTCTTGGTAAAAGATCGAAAGTTATGGAGGGTCCACAATCCTCACAATAAATGAATGTATCAGTCCTATTGCGAAGATCAACTATCAATTGATAGTTGATACTAATCAACCAATTTTTTGAAATGGTATTGCGATGATCAATTGTCAATGAAGTGTTGATCGATTGTGAACGTGCATTAATTAGCGATAGTTAGATAGGTTGACAAAACGGTATTGTGATTGTCAATCGTGAACAATTTTATTGGTAGCTGTCAATTTTTCAATCAATCGGAATTTCGGTGTTGATAAAGACGACTGTTAAAGAGAAATGTAAGTATTTTTAAAATTGTTGAAGATCAACGTTTTTAATTGTTATTTTTTAAGAGCTAAACTAGTTAGTAATAAAAGGCAACTTAATAGATTGGTTGATTTGATGGAGCAGAATCTTGATATCACGAAAGGATTTATTTCCAAAACTGGTGCGCAGGCGAAGAACAATTTGCGAGATTGGCAGAAATGGCAAAGGGTAGGTACCTTGTACAACATTTCCTTATAACTTTATGATCAATTTAAATTTGTTTAGGTATGGATCGACCTGAAATGCAAAACAAAAAAGAAAAAGGTTGAAAATAAAATCGAAATATCTGCGACTGGCGGTGGCCCAAACCAATGTCACCAGAATAATGATATGGCTGTGATTCGTATCCTTGAATTGAATACTTGCTTAATGAATTCGGGTTGAACGAGCCAGATGCAGCGCTAATACCGAGCTCCAGTCAGCGAAAATCCCCAAATTATGTCATCCAAAGAGCAGAACAAACAACACCTCAAACAAAAGCAAAAGCAACACCTCGAAGCATTGCAATAGAAACGCATGACACTCTTAGAAGATCAGACTTTTATTCAAAAACACTGTTATGACAAGATGACAGAATAAGCCAAATTTCATTCCTACCTTCGGTTTTCCAGTTCCAAAAGATTAGATGCATCTCGGTATAGAAGCCAATTCCGCGTAATTTGTCTCGCCTTCATCATCATCATCAAAAAGTAATTCCACTGATGACATATTGTTTTTCAATAAATTGCACAATCGCAGATTTGTAACACTGGTAATTATGTATATTGTTTAAATAATTTGTTTGAAAGTCGTAACAATCACTCTTCAAATTAAAAATATTTTAGAACTGTCAAAATTGATTTTTCATTCACAATAACTTTATTTTTTACGTTATGTTCACAAAAGCTTATATTTTTATCAATCGTATTTCGCAATACCAATATCAATCTTAATTGATAAATTTTGTCAATCGTCAACCGATTGATAGTTCATCTTCGCAATAGGGGTGTATAATTGAATGTAACGAAATATGTAGTAATGAAAAACGTTTCGCAGTTTCACTAAATACTTCAGATTTTCAAAAGCGACTATTTTTTTATTTACTCTAAAAACATTCTGTTGTTCATTTGTGGTAAATGACAACAGAAAGATCCGCTTGTAACAATTCGTTACATGGAAAAAATTGTCTGAGTACCTATACAGAGATATTTGACGCACTAGTTGCACATGGGCTCCTACGTCTAGTTACAGTGTTTTTATTTCTGAAAAGCTTTCTCAGAACAATGAGAAACTCGACAAAATTTCCCAACATAAATGGGTCAGGGGCCCTCCCCAAATTAAGCGAGAAACCTTGTTTACTCCTCGCTTTCTACCGTTAATATTTTTGGATATTAATTATAGGACGTTAGCTAAACGTGGCGTAGAAAAAAAAGCCTAAAGTCTAGTTTGTGTATTTATGGGGGCTTTAAATGGGTCCGCTCCATGTTGACAGTCATCCACTATATAAGTAAATTAGCAATACCTGATTGAATTGGCTTTGTCTGTGAAATTGTACCAAACACGCCTCGACTCCATACCGGACTTTTCAAAGTCAAGAGGTCGTAATGAAAGCAAAGAAATGAAACCAGTCACCTAATCCAAATTAAATACAGAAAAAAACATTCACATTCCATCAAAAAAAAAAGTTCGCCAGGACATCATATATAAAAACTAAATTGGCATCTCGTATGTCAATTGCCCAAGGTAATCGATTTTGATAGATTCCATTTGGTTAAATAAAAAATGTAATCGTCCTATTAAAGGGCAATCTACAAAAAAAAACTGAAAAAGGTCAGTCTTCCCTCAAACTGCATTTTAAAAACACAATTTATCGCACTCACAACCAAATTATCGCGAATCACTTTTGAACCGTCAAAAAAAAATCCAAAATGAATAAATCTCCGCTCTAGGATACATTCATACAAATGTCCTATCAATTTTCGATTTGATTTGTTTTTTCTTTTTTTTCTACCACCACCTACCTAAGGGTGAAAATATACAAAAAAAAGGACACCATCATTATCGGAAAATGTGTTTTTTTTGCATCTATCAATGTTTTTTGTTTGCTTCTCTGTATTTTTTAGCTTATTCAAATTTTATAATCCCCAAGGATGGATTTCCTGTATTTGTAGTCCGTATATATAGATATAGTCACTGAGAAGGGATGTGAATTCGATAGTAAACGGTGACATATGATGGTGAATTTGTTTATGAGGAAAAATGGGATAGTTTGCAAGGAGTTGGGGGTTTTTTTTTCAAGAGACAGAGACCTATACTGCTTAGGAAAGGGGTGCACTGATTGGTTGTATAGGAGAAAAATAACAATAAAAGGAAAATACTTTCCCTATCATTGTAACCTAATAAATACTTGATAGATTTCAATGAAACTATTTTTGAAATATGCCGTTCATTCCCACGCCTACTTTTTGAACTATGCCAGCTTCGAGAAGCAATTAGGTTGACAGTTTGTATGGCTCCAGTCACGTACCTCTTATATTTTCCAACCACTTTCAAGCTTGCACAGGAGCTTATAAGACGACGGGGAATTGGGTTATCAACTGCTGACATATCAAAAATATCGCAACTTCGTCTTGCCCTGTAAAACTTTTACCAACTTAGTGTCTTTCAAAAATGTGCGTGTTTTTTTTTTAAAGTGCCTCGAGTGACCGGACACCAGTCTGCCTTCTGCATTTTAGTACTTTTTACTTTCTGAGACAAGTGGTCTTGAGGCATCTTCTGATGTTAAGCAAAGATGAGATATGCGTTCTTGTTTTCGAGGAATTATTATTTTTTTTAAAGTAATTTATGCCATTTCTGAATGCGTCCTCGGCGAGGGCCGATATTCTCATATAGTCAACTAGTAAAATAAATGTTTTAAGCATTGTTCTTTGCTTCGTTCGGGTTTTTAGATTTTCAGCTTTACGCGTTCACAGCAGAAACATATTGGTCCTTCGAGCCGGATAAACAGACTTCACGTTCATATAGGTACAGCTCGACTCCTTCCGAATGTGTACCGGATGTAGTGAAACTTGCCGACAATCTACAATGACACATGAGCTATCCAACCGACTAACCATGTAATAATGCATTATGCCATCATATAACAGTTGTTCAGTTGTGTTGACGGAAAAGCCATTTAGGCGTCCTGCCCAGAAATTCAATAATCATTACTGTCCACTTATAGCCCTCGCCTCACTCTAAGCAACAGGATAACACACCTACTAATTGACTCTTGGAAAACAGAAACAGAAAAAAAAAAAAAAAAATAACCCCTAACCATTCCACCATCATAGGGTGTCAACTTGTAAATGATGGATTTGCGGATTAGTCTTCATGGCTTTGTGTTGCACACCACACAAAATACAAAGAAAAAAAAGAAAACCTCTAAGGCAACACGTTCACACAATAGCCCATTTGGATTGTGCAGAGTCGGGGCAGAATGTGTGTAAGTTGCTGTGGGACGCAAGTCTTTGGGGGGTTGAATTGTATTACACGAGAGTCATTTTCAGACTCTTGCGTTAAACCATAAAACATCTCGGCTTGCTTACACAAGATTGTTGTATTAACGTCAAGTCTACAGCACATTAGGTTAATCCTTTTCAAAGCAGAAGTACTTTCGTCTCGATATGGCCTTCTTAGGCTGAGTTTTGTGACAGCAGGGCCAAACCGAAAATTTGAACATTCATTTATTTTTGTTCGTCCTTTCAAAGGGATTTTCTGTCACATTATTTAAGTAAAGAATTTCAACAACAAGTCCACTTGGAGGGTTACACTCCTTATACTCGTAATGGGAAATTGTTTGTCTTGTTCGATGATTATTTTTCTTTTCACAACTGGTTTCTGTTTCTTTGTAGCTCACGATGGGGATGGATATAAAAAAAACCAACAACAACAACAATACATAGAAAAAATGAAAAATTGATGGATAGGTATTTTATTTATTCATTTTGTGGCACGCCAAAGGATATATTGTTGTGTGTGTCATTAATTCAAACAACGCAACGCCACAAATTCTGATAATAAATAATAAAATTGCAATTTATAATGTTGAATGGCTATTCGACTGTTTCCTTATTGGGGGAGTAGTTTGGCAACTGCCTCCCTATTGCTCTTAAAACGATTAAAAACAAATTTAGAACCAACTCTCCCTAGCCTGACGAAAATGCTTCAATAATTTTTTTTTATATACTTTCATAAATTCCAATTTGGTCGCCGATCTTTCTCTCTCACATTACTTTCCGTCACATGTGTGACACATTTTATTGTCGAAGGTAGGTAGGATATAAAAACTGAATAAAAATCTACCTAAAAATAAAATGCACTTCGCGCGCATTATACGGTTGCATTTTGTAAATCGGTTTGACAGGAGGATTATCACCCATCATTTCTATAGAGTAGAGAACATCACTGCCAGATACCATAGTGTCATTTTAATTTTTTATTACTTTCTTTTTTTGTTTTCTCTGTTTTTGTTTATTTCTTCAAGTCACCTAGTCCGTGTTCACATATTGACATTTGTGTATAACGAGCAACTTTGAGTTCAACAAGTGTTGAGTTGAAAGAGGGAGAGAGAGGAGAAAAGGAAAGATTCAAAAAAACTTCAACAGAATGTCCAATGAGGGGCATTTTGATGAAATTTTTAAATGAGCCAAGTTCATTACACGCAAATGAATGCAACGCGCCTGTCTGTTTGTCCTTTATATGATCTCACATCCCTGGACTAGATGAACATCTATGGATGTTTCTAGGAAGTTTTGGGTGCTAATCGCAGAGTTTTGGAAGAGGGTGTCACACCTTCAAGAAAACATCCAGAACCCAACCAAAACTGGGCCGCAGTTATTTGAAAATGAAAAAAAAATCGAAATGTCACCGATATACACCTTTATATTTCCCAAAACCGCTTGGATATGATCTGTTGATCATTCAGTCTTGGGATAGTGTCTTACTGCCGGAGAAATCATCGAGTTATTGAAGATGTGTTCGATGGCAATGCCCGAGATATGATGTATTGCTCGCAAAAAAAAAAACAAAACAAGGGCGAACATTAAGCTTGTTTCAATAAAAGGAACGTGTGGGAACATCCACTGATGTCATGACAAGAGGCGCCCCACTGCGCTTCAATTGCCCAATCAACCAATCCAGTTTCGACAGAGCTCTCGAGAAGTAATACATAGCATCAATCCCAATAAGCTCGGTATGATGAAAAGACATGTGAAATGGCTCTGCAAAAACGCTCTCATTCAAAAAGTTCTACGAGCAGAAAAAAAGGTATGCTGGGCGCGTACTTCGATTTAAAAACAAGCATAATACACTTGAGATCTCAATGCGGAGATGTTAAGGCATCAAGTGAAACCCGCGGTATCAACATCCCATTTGGAGCCTTTAATTAAAAAAAAAGCAGCTTTAAGAATGGCAGATTCTACCGAGGACTCAATTTAAAGGACAACCAATAAGCACAAGTACCAATCGGGAATGCAGTCGAAGCTAGGTCTAGACCTTATATATAGGTCACAACTTTCACCAAGAGACTGTTAAAAAATATAATTAATTTGCATTCAAAACAGAGTAGGACCAAGAACATACCCTTGAGGAACGCCAATTTGAATGCAGACGACTTATTAGCAATTTGCTACATTTCCTTTCAAAAATATTCTGAAGTTAGAATTACGTCTCCTTTTTCATTGCTCTCTATACTTCCTTCCCTGACACATCGTTCTCCTTCCTCTGTCAAAAGTCAAATTACATCCGTCACAGGTTACATAGGATACATCAATAAACTAAACCACCAACACCCGTGTGTATAAGCAAAAGGTTGACTATACATTTTCTCATTTAAATGTCTTACCACGACAAAGTTTAAAAATTTTAACAAGCGCATCCAATAAAACTCTCTTCTCGTATTCCACATAAATTATTTAAATGAACTGAACGCTAAAAAAAAGACAACCAACGACCAAGACAACTATATAGAAATAACATAATGAACAGAAGAAGATGAGATATAACCCCATCACAGAAATATATCACAATCTCATCCATGCACTGACAGTAATTTGACATAATTGTCTCCCATCCGTATCTAAAGACGATGCATTTTGAGGTGTCACACCTTTGTCCTACATGGAAACAAAACTAATAATTCATTTTCGCCCCCAGATGGTTTTGTGCTCGATTTTGACATTTTCAAGTGCAGAGCAGGCAGAGTTTCTTGTGGCGCCTGCTTAAACATTGTCTGGCTAGAGTGGGTACGAGTATTATAGCGTTGACCTTTTATAGAGTTGGATTGGGTTTTAAGTTTTATTCAAATTACACTGTCACTAAGTATAGATGTGTCAAAAATACCCATGTGTCACATTAAATACCAACAACAAAGACAACAACTGTCAAACTACAAAACAAAACTGTCATGCTCATTATCGTAAAGATTTCGCAACAATAAAAACGAAATTTTATGTTGGATCTAGGTCACAAGCTAATTAATATGTCAGATGGCATCTTTAAATCATACATTTCCCCTTAAATTATGCAGACAATTTAATTTATCATTAAATAAGTTTTTATAACCCGTAACTGGCTGAAAATCGTTCCTGCAAAGACAATAAAAACTTGAAAAAAAAACCGTACACGCACCCCTACCATTCAAAATAGAGGGAGAGAACAAACAACAACAAGAACGAAAAAAATGTTTATTCAAAGCTAGGCAATAAAATCATTTTTAAGTACATACGCACATAATTCCCCCCCCCCCTCCCCCCCAAATCTATTCAGAATATAGTGACACTGACACTCCACTCCAAAAGTGCAGGCTTGTCTATTTTTGAAAAGAAAACAAATTAATATTTCGAATATGCATTTCTTTTTTCGGAATTGTCATCGAAACACTTAACTCTTTTGTCAGATAGTTCCCGTTCAAAAGAATTTTTTTTTGTTGGGTTCAATATATTATATCATCGCATATTGGATGGTTGATGGGAACTCTATGGTGCATTGAAGAAGAAGAAGAAAAATATATTGTTTGTATCTCGGGATGAACTATGGCAAAGGGGGACTAACGTGCTGCCAAGTAAATTTCGAAAATGTGAGAAAAACATTCTAATTATCTCGTTTGTGCGTGTGTGTGTGTGGGAAATTTTCTGCCCACTTTTGGTATATAGTATACAAAGATATAGAGTTTTTTCGCCAATTTTGAGTGAACGACATAGAGTTTTGATTTTTTTAGATTTTTCATTTTGCAAAGATTTGCTGATCATATTGACAGAATATAGAAAGTGAGAAAATGTACTCATGTATACTTAACAAAATCTGTGATAAAACTGAAGGCAAACCAAAAACTCTGACATATTCGATATCTTGACAGTTTACAGTCAAAAGTTTGGTTTGATTATGACAGAAGAGAAGAGAGATTTGACTGCATCAAAAGTCAGTTTATACCCAATAAAAATATTTCAAATGACAGCAACTAGTGAGTACATTACATACTTTCTAAGTGAATTTACACTTTAAGCATCTGTCACATTACACTTTTTAATTCCGTGACCATTTTACAAAAAGCACGCGACATTTTAAATAAGAGTACTAAAATATTTGATAAAATGTTCTAACGCAAACAAATTCAGAAACAAAATCAACACCAAATGCACAGAAATATGCACACTTGGGAGCATCAAGTTCGAATGAAATAGTAAATACTTTGAGAAAGTACCTACTAAAATCGGCAAAATAATGCGAAATAATCGAGAACTGGAAAACAACCGAGAACTGTCACAATAGCTACGATCTGTGACAGAATTGTAATTTAGCTGAGATCTATGCAATAGATAGGACCTGTACTCATGTATACTTAACAAAAATCTGTGATAAAACAAAAACTCTGACATAGTCGATATCTTGACAGTTTACAGTCAAAAGTTTGGTTTGATTACGACAGAAGAGAAGAGAGATTTGACTGCATCAAAAGTCAGTTTGTATCCAATAAAAATATTTCAAATGACATTCTAAGTGAATTTACACTTTAAGCATCTGTCACATTACACTTTTTAATTCCGTCAACATTTTACAAAAAGCACGCGACATTTTAAATATTTGGTAAATGTTCTAGAATTTTACGCAAAAAAATCCAGAAACAAAATCAACACCAAATGGACAGAAATATACACATGGGAGCATAAAATTCGAATGAAATAGTAAATACTTTGAGAAAGTACTAAAATCGGCATTTAAAAAAAAAATAAATAGGCGGCGCGACAGGCGGTAGACACCCAAGGCCTAGCTTCTCGCAACCAATCGTTTTGTGTGAGTTTCTATTTTTGGAACGAATGGAAGGGACCTACAATTTTATGCCGAGTCCGAACGGCTGAATTGAGAAGCTTTTTCAGGACAGTCATACTCTCGGATGTTTGTCAGACGTTCGCGAGAGGTGGCGCAGTAGAAAAAACCTTAAGATGTAATTTGTGTTTTTCCGGGGATCGAACCTGGGATCCCTTGCACAGTAGTCCAGCACACTAACCACTGCGCTACTGCGCCCACCGGCATTTATTTTTACAAAAAACGACAGTATGTCTATTGGGCTAAATAATTATCCTCCGATAAATTTCTGACACTATCGTGTGGAAAACGAATTTTATGCTGTCAAATAATTATACTATAGTCTAACTTTTTGACGTTTTCTTTTGCTGGAGTTTTGCTAGAATGTTGAAGAGCAAATAAAACGTTGAATTTAAATTCATTAATAGCGTAAAATTAGATAAATTTCTGTTTTAAGATTGGAATTTGTACACTTTTATAAGTGTCCACTTTACAATTTGCGAGTTTTTGGCGAAACGAATTGATTTAAAAAAAATAAAAAATTGTACTAGAACTTCACTAAACAATGAATACAAACAACTGGTATCACTTTCACATATCAAATCAATGCGCTCCAGTTCGAAATTCACATAAATATAAAATACAATCGCACATTTTGATTGTACTACAATTTGTTTTCGCCCCATGTAATTACTATAATTCAACGCGACCTCTAACACCTAGCAGCCAACTCCCTATAGTCCTTATCTCTTGCATATTGCTGCTGAAAATAGACACACATCACGTTGTGTTCACTTCACGTACAGTATACAGAGTACAGACATCCGTTAAGATTCTGAGAATGCAATAAATAAATTGTATGCGCAATTTTTAGTGCCTTTCCAATTAGTCAGAAACTTGTATTGTATATTGTTTCAGACAACTAAATTGTTTCATCGAATGTCAAAAGGCTATCGGATGCGCATACACAACGTGTGCACTTTTTCCAACTATACGACGTATCAGATGCATCCATTTTCGAGCTGTCACATTTGAGAGAGAAGACGATTTGTTTTCGAAAAAATATTGACTATTCTATTGTTGGGCGAGAACAAAACAACTCCAATCTGAGCTCATTACGCGCCCATTTTTCTAAGTAAATCACATTTCCTGTGACAGTGTCAGCAACCCCCACCACCAACCTGACCGACCGACGACGAGCCTCTAATGAAACTAAACACTTTTTCGCAATCTAATTGTCCGAAAATGTTATATGCAATTTAGGGATTTTGCTTGCTTATTAACCCCCCATTGTGATGTGTCAACGAGCGCAAGGAAGAATTTCTGCTCAATTTGTATTCAATTCCGGTACAATAGCAATAATAACAATAATTTTTGCCTTCTCTCTGTGTGTGTGTGTTGTCTCTCTCCAAGTTTTGTGCAAAGGAACCAAAACAAAAGGCTCAAGCCGAATGTAGATGGTACATTTTTTTTTTATTTTGTTTCCATTGAGATCTGAATCTCGTGCTGCCGTAAGGACTTTGTCGTCATCAACGTCAACATCAGGAACTGAATTAGCTTGAACGATAGGGGGCGGTCTAGGCATGGAAATCGGGTCAGCAGCCGGGGTGCTGTTCATAATAGAACTGATTGAGTTTTGTTGGGAGAGCGAGAGTGCGAGCAATGAACCGAAGCTGAACCATAGTCGTCGTCGTCATCGTCGTTGTCGTCATTCAAAGTTGCGGAATGGGAATGGTTCATCAATCTTCATCCATTACCCGGGAAACAATAGGGGACTAATAGAAATTCTTTCTTTCGGCAATTACCGAATTTTCGTCCTTCCATTGTTGCGCCAAAGTTCAATTACTTGTGCCATTGAGTGAGTGGCATCAGGGATGATGATCAGACGATTGTATCAGTCAGTCGCGTTGCTAAAAGTTTGCTTTACTTGATTGGTTCAGCTTCTTGGGATATTGAAAGTTTGTGTGCGGATTGCCATGGAGCCCAGGTCAAGTGTCATGGGATATCTGTTCGTCGTCGTGCTGGATTCTTGGCATGAATATTGAGAACTTTTTGTCAAAATTTTGACTTTAAAATTTTGTACGTACGATCAACAGAAGTTATAGTAAAAGCCACTTTTTGTCAGACAAAAATGGTAAAAAAGACTCGATATTTCTCTTTTCTTTGATAGCAAGTACCTCAGAAGTAAAAATCCATCGTTTTTAGGTCAGATCTAGTCTTTTTTACCTTGACTGACAAAAAGTGGCTTTTACTATAACTTCTGTTGATCGTACGTAAAAAAGTTGCTTAACATAATTTTTAGGAAATTTCTCAAGGATAAAAATTTCATAAAAAAAATGAAAATTTATAAAGTCAAAATTTTGAGAAAAAGTAATTTTAAGTTAAAAATTGTAACAAAAATTTTCAAAATTTTGAGTTTAAGGAGCCAGAACTTTTTTGTAGCTGCCCAGATGTAGCCGAAGTGCTTAAGACTTGTATGCGCTACTAAATTGTCTTTTTAAAATGTACAAAACTATTTTTGTAGCTATAATAGTTTATAAGTTATAGCGATTTTTGTCGTAACACCTCCAAATTAGAGGTCACCTACTTTGATGGGCTATAACGGGAAATACGATAAAAATAGACCCCCCCCCTGCCATACAATTTTTTGTTCGGCAGAACTCCAGGAATCACCCCTTAAAGGATTATACTTCTTAACTGGGACACCCTGTATAGCATGCTCTGCTCATAGGTATGTTCGTTTAGAGCATAAATGTCTCATTAGAATCAACTCTCACTTTTCAATACAACGCAGCCAACCACAGAACTATACATGAACTGGAAGTCTTAGCAAATCAGCTTGAGACTTTCCAAAAAGTAATACAGTGGCCAGTGGGTCGCATAAAGTAGATGCGACCTATTATCATACTCCGCGGAGATTTCACGGCAATCAGCCTGTTAGTAGGTAAGGTTAGGTTAGGTTAAATAGGGGTATGGGAGAGGCACTAGGCACCATCAGGGTCCATCGAGATCCCTACAGGGAACCAATTGCAGTGGCCTTCAATGGAAAGACACCTCAACACTTGGCCTTAAAAAAGCACCAATTTCCTTTCATAAGCCTGTCAGTATGTCAGCGATTATTTCTAAGACATTTGAGAGGGATGGCGACCTAGAATTTGATCAGCTCACTGGAACTGCTCAATTAAACAGTCACTTTCAAACAAGGATTTCATAATGACTGTTTAATTGCTATAGAAGATGCCTTCGATAACATGGAGAGGAGATCAAAAATCAAAAACAATACAGATGAACCAATGTGCTGCATCATGAACTACTACTTTTAGCAGCAACAGCTGTGTCAAAAAACTCGTGCATCCCTTCTCTGGAATCTGGTACCTTTGATTTTCATGGAGTAGAGCATAGATGTTTTGTCTCAAATTACAACTTTGCATCATCAGCGAAGACTTACATCGATCAGTTTAACGCACACAAACTTCAGGAAGCTAACACAGCAAGAACATACAAAAAAAATATTCCAAAATGGAAGATATTTTGAAAACCATTTGCCACAATG
This sequence comes from Cheilosia scutellata, assembly GCA_955612985.1. Classification (NCBI taxonomy): domain Eukaryota; kingdom Metazoa; phylum Arthropoda; class Insecta; order Diptera; family Syrphidae; genus Cheilosia; species Cheilosia scutellata. The sequence continues at coordinate 1,893,378 of OY015315.1, forward strand.
ACAATTTAAAAACAATATCAATGACCCACGAAACAAACATTTATGGTAGACAGCTAGCTACTAAATTTTTGATGCCATTCATTATTGTGACATTAACGCACATTAAATGGATACGCGCGCACATTCCTTCGAGCGTGGAATGCAAGCATCGCTTAACGAATGTGGGCGATTTATCATACGTAAAAATACCATTTATGTTACGTATACGACCCGTTGTACTATTTCTTTTTTTAAGTTTTTGTCGATCCAAACTTAATTGGTGTTCGAGTCAGTTCATCTGTTATTTATTAATGAAAAATGCCAGTTGATTTGACGTTTGTGTTAGAAATGTCATTTTTGAGAAAAAAAAAAAAAAAAAAAAAAAAAATTAAAAATTGTTGGTAAGTTATTCAAACAATTTAATTGGAGATGTGCAACATTGTGATGTGTCTGTTGAGCTAAACAATTTTTTTTCGGTTGCATTTTAGTGATAACTATAAGCGACGACAAAAATGTAAACAAGATATTTACTTTCGATAAAGAATGGATAATGAAGATAACAAAATAATTCAGAAACAAAGAGGAAATTCTACGTGAAACACCAAACCGAAACGGCAAGGAAAAGGTACCTCGAAACTTCTTGCAGAGAGAAATTGAAAAAGTATACTGGAATTACCAATTTTCCAAAAGGAAAATGCTTTGGAGATGATTTAATAAAAGCCTAGGTGATAAAGCTAGGAAAAAACGAGTTAACTTTAAACCTTTTCTTCCCAACTGATTTAATAAAATTTTCGGACACATTGGAAAGAATGGACTGTATCATTGCTCCATGAAAAAGGCAAAAATGATAAATTTAAACAACTACAGACCTATCATCTGGACAGCGTACAAAATCTTCACTAAATGTTGTTTTCCATTCGAATATTATTTCTGATAATTTTGCAATATCTTTATTTTTAAATAAAAACCAAGAAAATGACAATAATGACAACATTATAATGTTCGGAGTACAGTGAATTTTAGACCGAGATCTTGTTAATGACGTGAGTCGAATTCCCCTTTTGGGGATATACTCGTATAAGGTCAGATTAACGATAAACCTCAAACTATTCACGACTTGGGAGACCCCTGTTCAACACGTTCTTAGGGTGTCGCAAATTCTTTAATGAATGACCCAAATTGGACCAACCAGGAAGTCCATTTTTCCCAACAACCAACACTTATGACAATTTCTAACAAAAAACCTTTATCTGAACTACAATCTAATGTGTTAGCGCAATCTAAGCGTGGGTGCACTGATCGAATACAATTGGAGTGTGAATTTTAATTGCTCTCTCTCTAATGTCCATAACCATAACAAAGTTTAAAAAATGTTACGTTCATCTAAATTTGTACTGCTCCGCATTTTGATTCAGCTTTATAAACATTCCCAAAAAATTAATAAGTTGACAGCAACTATTAGTTGCTCTTATTTTTGTTTCACCTCGTGGTATGTTTGATGACATCATCAGCCGCCACTTCCACAGAAGCGTAGATTTCATTTTGTAAAAATGTGGAAATTCACTGTGTATTAATTTTTTTTTAATTAAATTTGCACAAAAACTTAATTGAAATGAATTGATTACACGCCAGTAAAGGACAGTACCGCTTAATTACTTTTCTCTCTCTCTCTCTGTGCATTTTTCAATAAAATGGCATTCGAATAAACAAATACCACCCAAAACAAACAAACTAAATAAAAATAATAACAAAATAAAAATAAATGTTTACAAAAAAAAATTTACAGAGATTACGTTTTGTTACTTTTCTTTCTTGTTTTGTATATAGTCGGTCTTTGTTTGTTACCGTCCTTTTACTGTATTCATGTCCTGTACTGATGGTATCCTTTGATCAACATCATCATCATCATCATCATCATTGCAGTCATCATCATTTTTAGGAACACAAATGGAATTTTTCAACAAGGCGGACAAAAGACCAAAAATGTACACAGCAAGGACTAACAAACGAATGAAATTAAATACACACGACGCCATTCATTCAATTTTTATATCTATCTATATATGTATGTATTAAAAAAAACACACAGAAAACACAAGAAGAAACACAAACTTTGTGCATATTCTGTCTTTTTTTTGCTACTGTTTTTTTGTTGTGTTGCTGTTGTGATAGATGGGAGATCCTTTGGCAGGTGGACCATTAGTGGGTGGAATAAAATTGTCTTCATTATCAACGCGGCGTGGTAGTATTTTTTTTTTAAGTATTTGTGGGCGAATAACAAAAACGCTTTCTTCTCTAAGGACTCGGCTAAGCTAATTAACTTATATTTCTCTGTTTGATTCGGTCTGGCAAGTGGACGGGGACCAGGGGACGGTATTATGTGCTGTACTTTGATGGGTCTCTATCTCTAGAGGTCTAGTCAAGTAGTTTGATGGTGCTTGAATGTTGGGATAACCTCAATGCCAATCTATATGCACGCACCTTAGCCATTTGGGTCCAGAGGAAGTTATGAGTAGCATTTGATTGAAGAAAGCAATTCACAGAGAGCAACTGAGGTTTTTGGCCTCAGTATAGGATGCCAATATAGCTGCTCGATATTTCGACGTCTTTTATCCACGATCCTTTTATTTCAACCAAATTCAAAATCAGTTGAAATAAGCGATAAACTTTGGCACCAAGTTTGATCTTTCTGACAGCAGACTGATCAATTTTATAAAGAATTTTGGTAACAATCAAAATTGTACTTAGCTTTCAATTGGCGAAGATGTTTTTTTGGAAGCCTTTTAGGGTGCTTCAGCTACCCAAGATGCCCGATACTCTGGTGAAGGTGATGGTATGGTGGTCTCCTTTGAAAAGGCTGATTTGAATGTATTTTTGGATGCCAATCACGGCCACTTGGTTTTAAGCCGTGAATTGACTTGATTAGAGTTATATTGTGTCGCAATTTAGGGACAAGACTGCAACAGTTCGTATATGCGACTCTCGAAAGACATGTCCATTGAATGCTGTAAAGGGTGCATGAGGAATGTTTCCAGTTTGCTAAGGTCAGCATCACAACGGACGTAAAGGGTGGGTTATCTGTTAGTATCGATAATGTTATTGTTATTTTGACATTGACAGCTATAATGCGTTAAAAAAATTACAGAAACTCAGTATTTTATTTTCAGGTGTCAAAATAGGCACCTACCCTGATCGAGAAGGGTTATCTATAGTCTTTCTAATCACGTAGCCTTACAAACGATTATTTTCGAAACTATGGAGCGAAAAATGACGCAACTCAGTGCTTAAGTTGCAAGTTTAAGTCAGTAGATTCAAGGCAAACGCTGTACGATTTCGGAATCGTATTACCACTTTTCGAATTTGGTATTGATGCACGATTACACAAAATTGAGTGATTAAGCTACAAAGAGCGCACTAGACAGGGTACACACAGAGACAAGTTGGAGAGGAGCTACTTTTGCTTTTTTTTTGGCAAAAATTCATACAGAGCGAGCAAAGACGACGATGGCGCAAACTAGCGAGGAATAATCCGAGAAACAGACGAGGATAAAATGATAGTAGTTGTTCATAGAGACGACTTTTAAAACGCCCGTCGCGTCGACTGATTGCAAAGTGATGAATGTGGTTGTAGATTGATTGCTTTGTCAGTTGACACACAGCTGACAGCAATTGAAGCATCAAGATAGTTTCTTTTAGAGCATGAATCGCTTCGTCACTTATGTGATTTTGTCTCAGGTTTCCAAGACTTGAAAGGCAAAATCCTATTCAGTTGCACGACTAACTTTCAACGTAAAAACCGTTGGCTATGTGTGATGGGTGTCATAAGCACGTCATCTGCGACTTATTTAAGTCTCAGTTGCTTCAAATTTTTTGTTTCCTTAACGCTCCAATTCAATCTTCTCTACAGTAGCCTACCAGCCATCAAAATGGGAGTTTCTATACTCCATTTCGTGACGCTACACTTGCCTGTCATTGATATTTATTTGACTACACCCACAACAGCACATAAAAGTCATCGCGTGTCTTGCATCTTAATGACAATTCGACTGGTATTGGAATCACAATGAAAAAAAAATTTTAGTTCTTAGTCACACCTACATACATCTGGGCCTCATTATTACAATGAATCTAATCCCTCTGCATTTGCATTTGCTTTTGCATGCCCTCCCCCTGGACACCAAGATGTATTTTCAAGTTGAAGAGATCCCCATCTAAGTACACACATTTTGTGAGGGAAAACAAAGCCATAAACTTCAAACAAAAAACTTTGAAGAACAAGCAGTAGAAACACACACACACACACACACACATTGTTGTTTTTTTTTTTTGTAATTTTCATCTTAAGGGAGGGGGAATACTCGCATCTCGCGCCTTTTAATTTTTCGACTTTTCGACTTAAATTAACGATTTTATTGACTTCATAACTCATGGTGGAGGCACATTTAATGGCCAGCGACGTAAACAATCTGTTCATTTCATTTTGATATCTTTTTCGAATTTTTTTTTTGTGGATATTTCACATTTTTATTAAGCATCCTAGAGTGGTGTATGATATGATTTTTTTTTATTCTATCGATAGTAACAACGCGTACATTATAGCAAAAAAAAAAAAAAAACAGAATGGATCAAAACGAAGCGAGAAAAACTTGAAAAATGGAAGCAATCACAAGTAATTTAAAAAACGAATTAATTATGACAAATTCTGGGCAAATAGAAATTAATAAAAATAGGAATTTCTATTCGAAAGCAATGCGAGCATTTGGTCTCACCGACACGGCGCAAATGGTGATGGGGGGGAGGAGGTGCAGGGGGACATGAGAAATGAAATTCATTTTTAATTGATTTCAGAAAAAAAGAAAGATTAAAGCTAAATGGTTTAATAATTGTTGATGTCGCATCTTGGTGGATAGATGAGGCGATAGAACGCATTCGGATTGTCACAATCTATTGTAATTGGTATAGATAGATTTTGGGAGCAACGTACGAGACTTACCGGCGCGCTTTGAGGTGTGATGTCATTAGAAATGCGGATGGTGCAACGATTTATGAAGAAATATTGACTTTGTTTCGAAGTTTGGCAGACCGAGCATCAGTTTGAAAGACCAAAGCACAAGATGAAACGCTAACGACAAGACTCTTCATATGGGTCGACAGCCTGTTTCGTAACAAAGTAGAGAGAAGCCACGATCGAAAAGAATAAAAAATCCAATGAATTGCTTCGAGTATGCAGGGAAATAGGCGCAAAAAAAAAAAAAAAAACACCCTAAACCGATGACCATTCAAATGTAAAAGTACAAAATGATGCATAGATCCCTTCCATTCGTCCCAAAAATAAAAACTCATACAAACCACAAACGAATGGTTGTGAGAAGCTATAGGCCTAGGATGTCTACACGTCTGTTGCGCCAACTATTTTTTTTTAATTGCAGAGGAATTTTTGTGCTTCCTGTAGCTATAAAGTTGACTTAGATCAGAACATTTGAAAAATTCACTTAAATGTCGAACAAGAATGTTTCCACTCTGGGTTCCATTGATCAGTGCTTCGAATATCCTGTCACTTCTTCACCTGGCTTTCCATGGATTTTGAAAAGGCAATCAGCAGAGTCAACTTAGATTTTATTTGACTTGCGCAATAAGAGAGGTTTTCCCCGAAGAACTGACAATATATTGCCCGTGATCTAACTTCGACAGCAGTTGACTATAGATGAAGCCATAAACAATGATAGGAGTTTGACAACGAAGATGAGAGCCAGGATGGCCGAATGCATCCACCATCCATCCAAAAACCCAATATCGTGAGAGGTCTTCAAAGTTGACTATTTGGAGGAGAAATCTGGATCAGATACAGATAGCAATGCCGCTAAAACTGATTGAGATTAATCTGCACCATTCAAAATTCAAAATGCATTCAGTGGATCCTGTCCCCTCACCAAAGTGAGGGAGGGCAAGAAACCACCGTGGTGGAATAAGCCACTAATTAGACTTCGCTGCGAGAGCAGAAAGGCATTCAACAAAGCCAAAACCTCGAAGCTAGACACGGACTGGGAGATCTACAAATGTAGACTGAGGCTTTTCAAAAAAGAAGTTCGAACGGCACAACGTAGCTCCTGGCGTAATTTCTGTGAGAACGTTAACAGCGTTACCGAAGGCTCCACATTACGTAAGGTCCTATCCAAAACGCCCACTGTACCGAGTGTACTAAAAAAACCCCAGTGGCCAATGGGCAGAATCAGAGGAACAATCACTGGATTCATGGTCACTCATTTTCCTGGCACGCCCTTCGGCGGTAACCCTGACTTCAGGAATGGTACCCCTTACACGGCATCTCCAACCACACTAACCGTTTGTGAGGAGAAACTAAGGTGGGCGTCAATAGCTTTGAACCGTACAAGTCACCCGGACCTGATGACATTTTCCCGGCGCAACTACAGAACGCCTTTGACATTGTCAAAGACATTCTCAGGCATATTCTTGTAGGTTGCATAAAACTGGGTTGCATCCCATCATCCTGGACTGCGGTCAAGGTTGTTTTCATTCCAAAAGCATCAAAGACCTCCCATATACACCCCAAGGATTTCAGACCAATTAGTCTGTCTTCCTTTCTTCTTAAAACTCTCGAGAGGATCATCGACCTTTACATCAAGGACACTGTTGACCGATCACTGTTTTCAAGATCTCAACATGCCTACCAAAAGGGCAAGTCAACCGAAACTGCTCTTCACTCGATTATTGTCTCGATAGAGAGGTCCCTCTCACTCAAGGTGTTGAGGACTAGAATGTGCACAATTCATTACAAAAGCTGACCACGAGTCTGTGCACCCACGAAACTAACGCTACAGTTCTTTTCTTTTCTTTTTGTTGTCTTCTTCGTCTCGTCATCTTGCGTTAGCTTTTATCGTCATCGCCAGCAACACCGCTGCATTAAGAGATGAACAGCAGCAGTTGACCTCGAGCCGTAGCAGACAACGTTTCATTTAATCGTTTAACTTTCGATCAAACAAGAAATTAATAAAGCAGTTTTTTTCATATATAAAACAATTTGGTATACGTCTTATCATTTCAATTCTTTACATCAATTGGTCCTTCGATGCCAGATTCCGCGAAATTAAATACATAAAAGTCGGCATTCATATAATCATTACTAATTAAAATTTTATTGTTCAATTTCGCGCGGGTAATATACATCTAGCAATTGCGGAAACATGAAGGTGCTCAAAGCTAAGCGGGCAATATTAAAAGGAGCTTTCACGCGGATTTGCAGCTTTGCCTTGGGAATACAAGCAGAAACTAGCGTAGAGGAGTGTGAGTCAAGGTTGGAGAAATTATCAGAGGTATGGAATGAATACCACGTGCTTCTTAATTTGATGATAGAAAAGATTGATGAAGAAGATGGTACACAATTGGAAGAAATAGAAAAGCAATTATCTGATTTCGAAGATCGCTATCATAATGTAGTATCAATTATTAAGAAGCACGCGGCAAAGAGCAAATTTAAATCTAGCTTATCCACTTCAAATACCGCAAGCACATCGATTCCAGATGCTTCTATAGCAACGGTTAATTCGTCGATCGGTCATCTTCCGAAAATCCATATAAGCCCATTTTCCGGAGATTTCACTGAATGGAAACCTTTTCATGATTTGTTTGTTAGCTCAGTTGATACAGATAGCACGTTGTCAGCATGTCAGAAGTTTCATTTTCTTAAGAGCTTTTTAGTTGAGGAACCCGCTAACCTTCTCAAACATATTGCGATAACGGATGAAAATTATTCAGAAGCGTGGGCGAAGCTCAAAGCGCGATATGACAAGTCAGGCATTATAGCAGGTGCATTAGTTCGCAAATTTATGAACATTTCTTCGATTAGTAATCCTTCAGCAGTAACCCTACGGAGATTTACGGACTGTGCGGACGAGGTGGTTAGAGGTCTTAGGGATTTGGGATCGCAGGCCGAGCAACGTGACATTTGGTTAATTTCATTCCTTCTCAACAAACTAGATGCAGAAACGTGTCAAAATTGGGCTAAATATGAAAAGAAAAACGAAGATTTTCCTACCTTCAGCGAATTTTTGGCATTTTTGGAACGCTCATGTTCCATACTCGAAACCAGTCATCATACCGATAAACCGCGTTCACAAACATCTCGTCAGCTTCCCGTAAAGGTTCACCAGGTTTCGTTATTGAATTCTTGTCATAAATGCAAAGGTGATCATGAACTTAGTCGTTGTGATCAATTTTTGTCCATGAATAGTTCTGCTCGAAGGGAATTCGTTAATAAAGCAATATTGTGCTTCAATTGCCTTCGTTCGGGCCATAGGGTATCTACATGCAGATCTAAATTTAGTTGCCGCACCTGCCATAGAAAACACCACACACTTTTGCACACTTCACCACCTCAATCGTCTTCTCCAGAAACATCCCCTTCTGTACCTATAGTCAATCCTTCAGATCAGTATACAAACTCGATGCTATCAACGTCTCAACAGGCTCTCAATCCAACTTCTTCGATAGTAACACACTTTAGTCAGAGAGATGCATCAATGTCCATCTCAACACTACTTCCTACGGCTCTTGGAAAGGTTCGTGATTGTTTCGGAAACTATCAAATATGCAGAATACTCCTAGATTGCGGTTCACAAGTACCACACATACCTGAACTTGGAATTGGCAGATCCTAACTTTTTCGTGTCTTCGGAGATTGACATTCTACTGGGAATGGATAAGGTTTTCAACGTATTCGAGGGTTCTAAGCTACCAGGGAAGGTGGGATATCCTGACGCAATTCTAACTATCTTTGGCTGGGTGATTGGGGGAGACATTTCATCAATTTCTCTAATCGATCCTTTGAATTCTGTTATCTCAACCTGTCATTCGAATTTAGAAACCGATAAGACATTAGCGCGTTTTTGGGAATTGGAGGAGGTTCCTACAACCAATGCATTGACAAATGAAGAACAGCAAGCTGAGGAACATTTTACAGCTAATTGCGTCCGTGCTCCTGATGGTAAATTTTGCGTTGCTCTTCCTTTTAAGGTTCCTCCACCCATTGACTTTGGCAAATCAATCGAAAGTGCTATGAAACGTCTTATTCAAACTGAGAATCGATTTAGATCTAACCCTTCGCTTAAAGAAAAATACATTAAATTTATGAATGACTATTTTGAGCTCGGTCACATGGAGAAGGTGCCCTTGGCTGAGGTTGCCAAACCTACTTCGGAATGTTACTACTTGCCCCATCATCCTGTTTTTAAAGACAGTAGCACTACTACTAGCTTGCGCGTCGTCTTCGATGCTTCGTCGAAAACGGGAAGCTTTCCATCTCTGAATGATGCTCTGTTGATAGGACCACCCATTCAAAGAGACCTTTTCGCTGTTTTGCTCAGATTTCGCTGTCACCGCTACGCTATATCGGGCGATATAGAAAAAATGTTCAGGCAAATCTGGGTTAAAGGGAATCACTGCGACTATCAAAGGATTCTTTGGAGAAATCCTGATAGCAACGAAATTACACACTATAGGCTAAAGACGGTCACATACGGGACATCTTGTGCACCATATTTGTCAGTTAAAACTTTGGAAGAACTTGGGAAACACTGCAGCGAAGAACATCCACTGGCATCAAAGGTAATCCTCAACGACTTTTATGTCGATGATGTGATGACAGGGGCAGATAGCATTGAGGAATTATTTACACTACACAAAGATCTCGTTTCAACACTAAACTCAGCTGGCTTCAATTTGCGAAAGTGGACGAGTAATTGCTTTCCATTCTTACTATCTCTACCTGAGGATATGCGTGAGATGACTCCAGTAGACTTTCAGTCATCGAAGACAGTAAAGGTCTTAGGACTCAGGTGGAAACCTTTGTATGATAGCTTCGTTTTTTCTGTGTCGTTTCATCAGCCATCAAAAGTCACCCGACGCGTTATTCTGTCAGAGGGATCTAAAATATTTGATCCGCTAGGGTTTCTAACTCCAGCCACAGTGATGATTAAAATGCTGTTTCAGGAATTGTGGCCCTTGAAGTTGCATTGGGACGATGAGGTTCCGGAAGAGGTTGCAAATCGTTGGCTTAAGATTCGATCAGATTTCCCTAGCATTGAAGCTTTGGAAATTCCACGCTCAATTCAATTAAGGTCTGGTGCGACTCAGTTCCATGGGTTTTGTGACGCATCTAAAAGTGCATATGCAGCTGTCATATATTGCCGAACTGTAACTGATGGACACATCACCACACATTTTATCGTAGCTAAGAGCAGAGTTTCGCCAATCGAGCCGGTGACCATACCACGCATCGAATTGTGCGCCGCTGTTCTCCTATCCAGACTGATGAAAAGCGTAATTGATATTCTAGGCATCGAATTATCGCAGGTATTTTTATGGACAGATTCGCTTATCGTTTTACACTGGTTAGCTTCACTCCCAAAGCGATGGGCTCCTTTTATTTCGAACCGAACATCAGAAATACTCCAGACTTTCGAGCGCTCACATTGGAATCATGTAAGTTCAGGTGACAACCCGGCTGATTGTGCCTCACGGGGCATACTTTAATCATCGCTACTAAAAAAAGACATCTGGTGGAACGGTCCATACTGGCTCAAACAACCCCAACCATATTGGCCAGAACAGCATCAAACATCAGGAACGAGTTTTGAAACTATCAACATCGAAGAAAGGAAATCTGGCACTACGCACGTTCAATCCCTTCACATCGCTTCAAAACAACATTCTTCAAGAGGCCTTTATACTAGGATATCTTCATGGGTTAAATTAGTTCGAGTATTTGCATATTGCTTTCGTATTTTCCTGAAGACTAATCAATTATCTTTTACACATAGTAGATTTCTAACAAGCGACGAATTAATCAAATCTCAAACCTTTATTCTACAGAAGATCCAGATGGAAATGTTTTCTACCGAAATATCAACTCTACAAGCTAATTTGGATCTTTCAGTCAAGAGCAAACTTTTATCCTTGACGCCATTCATCGACAAAAATGGGCTGCTTCGTGTAGGTGGACGCATTGGAAACTCAACAGCAGCATTTTCTGTTAAGCATCCTATCATTTTGTCGCAGAAGCATATTGTATCAGAAATGATAGTTCAATACTTTCATCTACATCATTTGCATGTTGGCGTCACAGAACTTATTTATTTAGTCCGCAAAGAGTTTTGGATAATAGGCATCAGAAATCTCGCTAAACGCATCGTCCACAAATGTGTAACCTGTTTCAAGCAGCGGAAAATGACTTCAAATCAAATAATGAGTAGCCTTCCACTCGAAAGGGTGACACAATCTAGGCCATTCAGCACAGTTGGATGTGACTACGCTGGGCCTTTCAATCTAAAATTAAATCACGGCAGAAATCCTAAACGCGTTAAAGCATATGTTTCGCTCTTTGTTTGCTTTATAACTAAAGCAATACATATAGAGTTAGTTGGAGATTTAACCACTCAAGCGTTTATCGGGGCTCTGGATAGATTTATTGCACGACGTGGGAAACCAATTCAGATCTGGTCGGACAATGGGACTAACTTTCACGGCGCCCAACGTTATCTGGACCATATGCTTCTTCTACTTCGTTCACAGAAGTTCAACGAATGCATAAGCGATCATCTAACATTTGAAGGCATATCATGGCGATTTATTCCACCCGCCTCTCCACATTTTGGCGGTTTATGGGAGGCGGGTGTGAAGTCGGTTAAGACTCATCTTCGACGTGTTATCGGCGACCATTCACTCACTTACGAGGAATTTTATACCCTTCTCACTCGTATAGAAGCACTTCTCAACTCCCGTCCTCTTTGTGCCAGCAATGATTCGGAAATCGATGCTTTAACACCGTCGCATTTTTTGATCGGACAAGCGTACACGTCTAGACCAGAACCAGTCACCGAAGATAAGGATATTACCTATTTGCAACGATGGGAAAAGGTTAAGCATATGTGCCAAGGATTTTGGAAACGTTGGCACTCCGAATACTTAACTAGTCTTCAGCAACGAGGTAAATGGAGATCAGCAAGTCCTAATGTTAAACTTAATCAGATCGTCGTTCTTCGTGAGCCTAACATATCACAATCTAAATGGATTCTAGGTAAAATAATCAAACTGCATCCGGGACATGATAACAAAGTTCGAGTTGTGACAATACAAACAGCAAAGGGCGTTTACACAAGACCAATCGTAAAGATATCACCGTTACCAGATTCCGGAAGATGTTCTTCTTCCAGCGAGGGGGAGAATGTTGAGGACTAGAATGTGCACAATTCATTACAAAAGCTGACCACGAGTCTGTGCACCCACGAAACTAACGCTACAGTTCTTTTCTTTTCTTTTTGCTGTCTTCTTCGTCTCGTCATCTTGCGTTAGCTTTTATCGTCATCGCCAGCAACACCGGTGCATTAAGAGATGAACAGCAGCAGTTGACCTCGAGCCGTAGCAGCCAACGTTTCATTTAATCGTTTAACTTTCGATCAAACAAGAAATTAATAAAGCAGTTTTTTTCATATATAAAACAATTTGGTATACGTCTTATCATTTCAATTCTTTACACAAGGAATACACAATGGCTGTCTTTCTTGATATAGAGGGGGCCTTTAACAATATCGAAAATCGATCGATCATCCAAGCCTTAGACAAGCTAAATATCGGCGAACCAATCAAGTGAGGGCCACCTTTGGCAGCAGCGCTGTCGAAAAACATGTGCACCGAGGCACCCCGCAAGGTGGAGTGCTTTCTCCAATGTCATGGAACATAGTTCTTAACGGATGACGTCGCCTTACTCGCTTCTGGAAAGTATCCTCAAACACTTTCCGACATCCTGCAACTCGCTTTACGTAAACTAGTCTCCTGGACCGACAGCTGCGGTCTTAGCGTCAACCCGACGGAGTTAGTCTTATTTACAAGAAAGGTTAAGCGGGAAGTTAAGCTTTTTTTTTTGAAATCCTTCTCTCGGGAAAGGCGAACCTATAACGCTTCAACAGCGCCCCGAGATGCTTGCAGATGTATGTTAGTTCTGCACTTAAATTGCTGCAAATTGTATACTTCTGGAAATATATCCCCAGGAAGTGAGTTCCAAAGTTTGCTTGTCCTTCAACAAAAGGGGTTTTGGAAAGTTGATGTCCTCGCGGTTGTCAATTGTACTGTATGGTCATGAGCGTTAGCAGCCTGTCTTGTGGGGCGCCCAAAAGTCGCATTTCGAGGGATAATGTCTTTGAGTTCCTCAGAACATCTACCATGGAAGTACCTATAGAACAAGAATAGGTCAGCGACTTGTCTTCTGTGCACCAACGGTTGTAGATTTGATGTAAGTGTAGAGTCTCCAATAAGTCGTCCTGGTCGTCTCTGTATGCTGTCAAGTAGGTTAAGTGAATGTTTAGGGGCCGAGCTCCATATATGGGAACAATATTCCAGGCCTGGTCTAACCTGTGCTTTATAGAGAAGGAGAAGTTGCTTGGGGCTAAAGTACCTCTTTGCTCTAAATAGGTAGCTCAACTTAGCGGACGCCGATCTTGCGATATAGGAAATGTGGTCCTGCCATGTGATTCCTGAATTGACTGTGACTCCTAAAAGGTGCATTGAGCCCTTGGGATGGATTGTATAGTCGGTCATCCATTTGGATGTGAGGAACTGTTGATGCATTTTTCCTAGAAAATGTTGTGAGCTGTGTCTTGTTTGCATTAAATACAACTAAGTTGTCTTCCCCACTTCAGGATTTTGTTCAGATCCTCATTTAGAGAACTAATTTGTTCACATCTCTGACTGTGTGATGTAGCCGCATTCACCAGGCTCTCTATTCGAGATGGAGGATATAATTGTGCTGTCATCTGCAAAGCTGTAGATATTATTATTTGTCGATCCAAGCAAATCGTTGATGTGGAGAAGGAATAGAGTTGGAGAAAGAATAGATCCTTGGGGCACTCCTGCATTTATAGCAAACGAATTAGATGATACACCATCTACAACAATTTGGATCGATCTTCCCAGTAGAAAATTTTGCATCCATCCGCAGAGTTGTTGTGGTAATCTATAAGAAAAAGCATAGGTCAGCATAGGGCATAGAGCCCTTGCTTAATAAGCCTCTATGCCAGACTCGTTCAAATGCCTTTGTTATGTCCAAGGCTACGGCTCTGGATTCGCCGTGTTGTTAAATTGTTTGGGTCCATAAGTGCGTTACGTAGCTTAACAGGTCTCCAGTGGAACGACGGCTCCGAAATCCGTATTCCCTGTAGCTTATTAATCGGTTGCCTTTTAGATATTTGATTATTTCGACATTTATTGCCTTTCCATTACTTTTGAGAGGATTGAAAGTAACGCTATTGGACGAAAGTTTTGTGGCAGACATTTTCTCCCTTTCTTTGGAATAGGTTGAATGCGAGCGGTCTTCCAGCAAGAAGGAAACGTCTTCTGGGAGTACGACATGCTAAACAGCGTACTTAGTACAGGTGCAAGTTCAGGTGCACAGCTCTTCAGTACTATAGCAGGGGTTCCGTCGGGTCCCGTTGCCTTTATTGCAAGGATGCCTTCTTTAAGGATGCGCTGAATTATTCGAGACCGAAATTTCACTTCTGCCATCGATGATTGCACCCTCGGGATATTTGGTGGCTCTAGTTGTGCAGAATCTAGGGTGGAATTCTCTGAAAACATGCTAGCGAAAAGAGCTGCCTTTTCTTTAGGTGTTGTTGCTAGCGTGCCGTCTTCTTTTACTAGAGGTGGAAGAGAAGAGCAAACGTTATTACTGATTGCCTTTGCCATGGACCAGAATGCGCGTGAGCATTCAATCACTTTGTTAGTGACTCTTTCGCTGTAAGTTGTCTTCGCCGATTCAATAATTTGGTTGCATTTATTTCGAAGAATTATGAATTCCGATCTTTTTTGCTCCGAAGGGTTTGACCGCCATTCACGGAAAGCCTTGTTTTTCGCTGATGTAATTCGCTTGCATTCATTGTTAAACCAGGGTTTATTTGAAGCTAATTTTTTGATGCAATGTGGAATATAAAGTTCCATACCGAGTAAAATCATTTCTGTTACGGCTTCTGCGCACATATTGACATCGGTATCTCTAAAACACATATCAGCCCATGGCATTGAAGCGAAGAAATTATGCAGCTCGTCCCAGTTAGATTTACTATAATTCCAAATCGAACGATAACGATCCTGGTTCGCTCCTATTGGTATCGGTATAGAGAGGATAGCAGATATTAGAGCATGATCCGAATTCCCTAAGGGAGCAGACACTTTTATTTCATAATTGTCTGGCTGTGTTGTGAGAAACAGACCGAGAGTGTTTCCGTAATTTGATGGATTGTCTGGCTGAGTGAGATTGCAGCAAATTGCGAAGACTTCAGCTTGTTTCCCTGCCTCGTCCGTTCGGTTAGAATATCGTAGCCAATCCATGTTATGGGCATTGAAGTCACCAAGTATAATAACTTTAACAAAAGTTCCAATATAAAGGTCTTAGAGAAGATTCAGCGCGTGTCATGCCTGTGCATCACGGGCGCACTGAGGACATCTCCAACCGCCGCTCTGCAAACCATGCTTAACTTACAGTAGACGCTCGGTATAGTGAACCCTCTGTATAGTGAACTATCCAGTATAGTGAACCACCAAAAATTTACACAGACTACTCTAAATAGTGAACTATGAAAATCTCGATATAGGGAACTCAGATTTTTTTTCAAAGAAGAATGCTCCAGTTTAGCAATGCGCCTGCATGTCAACAATTTTTTAGAACAATTTACCGTTCATTTTGTGTGTTTTTTTTGATATTATAGTTATGAAGGTTAGTTTAGCCACCTAGACTGTCCCAAAAACAGGATACAGGAAGTGGCCAGAAAAATTATGGGGCGGACATTACAGGTAGGAACTCCATTGCTACCTACGAATTTCTTTTAAATAAAGGTATCTCCGTACATCTTACCGTGATGGCTGAAACAGTCAACTCAGTTGATTAAACATGTTTGAATTTAGCATCTCCTGGTGGCGGTTTGTCGTCGGGTATAGTCGGAGGGTAACCGTAGCAGTCTACCCCCTGTCTATTGCCTCTGACAGTCCACCACTGAGGAGAGAGAGGGACTGATACATGGCAGCAATGGGTGGTTGAATCAATCTGTTCTTCTGCTTGACCAAAAGTCAGTGGATGGATTGTCTACTGGAAGAAAAGGATGGAGGGTAACCGTAGCACTCTGCCCCCTTTTATTTCCTTTGAAATCCCGTCCACGAGACAAAGACTAGTGTTGACCAGAAGAGCTTGATTGAAGCAAACCGCCATACTGCTTGGTACAAAAAAAAGGGTTAGAGTTTCTCCTTCAGTGAAAGCAAAGGCGAATGGTGACCGAAACAGTTTAATAGTCTATTGCCTCGACGAGAAGTTTAGAGTGTCGAAATGAAGTTGACTGATGTAGTCAGCTCCTACAGGTGGCGGTTAGTCTTCGACGATGGCGAAGAAGTCACTTAATGAAGGTGACAAATTATTTTTTAAAAATTTAATTATGGAAAAAAATTATATTTATTTCTGAAAAAAAAAATTCTTCATCTCAGTGTTTTTTAAAGATTAATACAATTTTTTTTGTTATTTTAGTGTTTTGTATTAAAACGTTGGTATGTGTTTATTTATGTATATCAAATTAGCTTATTTGAACATTTAAAAACTCCCGCTCGAAATAGTGAACAATTTCGATATAGTGAACAGGCCTGGTTTTTATTAGTTCACTATATCGAGCGTCTACTGTACTTCCACTAGACAACGTCAGTAAAGAACATGCCACCAACGTGGCGATCAGATTAAGGGAAGGGAAACACTGGAGAGGGAAACCAACTGGACACGCCAGCATCCTTCTAGAGACGATCCCCCTGCCCACTACTACCGACTATCTGCCCACGAAAATCAATTTCGATAGCGGCTTCACCCATGAAATACCGGACATTAACCAATAGGATTCATAAAATGTCCTACACAAATCACTATCAATATTCACAGACGGTTCTAAGACACTAGAGGGAGTGGGCGCCGGAGTCTTTTCAGAGGAATTGAACCTGGGCATCTCCTTCTGTCTTCCGAAACACTGCAGTGTTTTCCAGGCCGAAATTACAGCTATTCGTCAAGCTACAGCGTGGCTGTCGATTAATTCGGTATCACAAAGGGATATCGTCATATACATTGATAGCCAGGCTGCAATCAATTCCCTATTATCCAGCGAAATAAGATCCAAGGCGGTGGAAGATTGCCGCGTATCACTCAACGAGGTAACTAGATAGTACAATCTCACCCTCTGCTGGGTTCCTGGTCACTGTGACATCCCAGGGAACTGTGCAGCAAACGAACTAGCAAGGCGAGGCTCCTCTGGCGTGGACAGTATAGGCCTACCCAACGTGTATGCACCACTTTCCCACGCTAAACAAATAATTCCTGCGGACGCTGTAAGGAGTGCATGCTTCAGATGGAAACATTTGGGACACTGCGATACTGCCAAGCTCACCTGGCCAGCTCTGGACGCAAAGCGATCCAAGGAGCTTCTTCGACTTATTAGATCCAGCATCTCGAAAGTCGTTAATGTGATCTCCGGGCACAAAGGCTCGGTCTGCCATACAATGACTTCTGCAGAAGCTGCAGAGACGAAGAGGAGGACGAGTCCGTCACTCACTTTCTTTGCAGCTGCCCTGTCCTGGCCAATCTAAGAAAGGCCTACTTTGGAAACTATTTTCTCAATGATCTCAGTGATCTAGGTAACACAAGCGCCGCTAACATTCTTAGCTTTATAACCGGCAGCAAATGGTTTACATGAGTAGCCAGTAAAGAAACAGCTCCCCAAATCCCAGTGGTATGCACAATGGGCCTAAGTGTTTCTCTCATCGAGAGCCACTTTTACTAAACTAAACTAAACTATTTGGAGCAGATGGATACTTCGCAGCTCAAAGATATGTCTCCTTCTCTATATAGGCTAAACTATATAAAACTTGACAGCATTCAGAGACGAGCAGGTGTAGGAGAAAAAAAAATGAATATGGCAGTAGATAGTTCCGTTTTTAGAACTCCTTTTAGAGGCAAAAAGGAGTGGTTGGTGGTTGGGTGTGTATGAATCGGGTAGGCGCTGACTGGCATCAACTTGGCGGTGCCCAGCTGTTGTAACTTTTTCATACACATCAATTGTGCTTATTTTACCTCCGCGTGGTAACCACCGGGTACTGGCCTCGCCCTTCCGGGCTTGGCTTGCTAAACTTATAAGCGCGAGTGTTGAACACGAAGAAAATAGCAACACTATAATGCTCTGTCGGAAAGACTGACTGAACGAGTCTCAGAAGTCTTACATGAGCTCCTCAGAAAGAGGACGTACGGCGGATGAATTCACGCGATTGAATCAACGGTGACGTCAACAGTCGGCATGACAGATACCTTAATGGGCTACTTCGACGTATTTGGAGCTGAGGCCATTAAGGATTTTTTTTTCAATACTAGTCAGGGTGTTGAAATAGAGATGGTGGCGGAAGAGCCCTTAATGGGTCAACGGCAGCACTCAAATCCCCGAAGCGGGTTACTGACTCCGGAATATCCGGCCCCTTTCGTCCAAGGGGTCACAGAAAGGGCCTGGCCCTCCAGGTTGGGGGTTGTGCGTGGGGTTAACTACCCAACCACGGAAAAACAATATGGTTACGAAGCAACCAAGAGCCTCGGATAAGGACGGATTCACTGTTGACGACCCTGCAAAACGAAATATGGACAATGACGTTCGGATCTGCACGTGGAATGTTCGAACCCTGAACAGACCGCGTGCAGCCGAACAACTAGCGGAGGCCCTAAGCTGCTACAAAGCAGATATCACCGCCATCCAGGAGGTGCGGTGGGATGGGCCGGGCAAAAGAAGGATAAAAAACTGTGACATCTACTACGGTGATTGCTACAGAGAACAGAAGCAGCGTCTATTTGGATGCGGATTCGTTGTAAGCGGCAGACTTAGGCAAGAAGTCTTGAGCTTTCGACACGTTAGTGAACGCCTTACAACTATCCGCATCAAGGCTAAATTCGCCAACATCAGCCTGATATGCGCTCACGCCCCTACCGAAGATAAAGACGATGCTACCAAAGAATGTTTCTACGAGCTCCTCGACAAAACATATGAGCAATGTCCTAAGTATGACGTTAAAATCATCTTGGGTGATTTTAACGCCAAAATAGGAAAGGAGGACATCTTTGGTAGTACAATCGGGAAGTACAGCCTACACGACAACACGTCTGGAAACGGACTTAGGCTAATAGACTTTGCTGCGGGACGTAATGTTACTATAGCTAGCACACGGTTTCCTCACCTCAATATTCACAAAGGAACATGGCGGTCACCAGACCATCAAACGGTCAATCAAATTGACCATGTTGCGATCGACGCAAGGCACTCCTCCAGTATTCTAGATGTTCGAACCTTCCGAGCGGCCAACATAGACTCGGATCACTACCTTGTTGTAGCCAAGGTACGTATGCGGATATCCCAGACACCACAACAACGAGGAAATACTGTGAGGAGATTCAACGTTGAACGGCTACAAACGCAACAAACCGCCAGAACTTTTGCCGATCGCGTCTCCCTCAACCTCTCGAGAAGTCCTTTGCAGCCTTCATCAAGTGCTGAAGACCAGTGGCATCGATGCCAAGAAGCCGTCAGAAAAGCCGCAACTGATGTGCTCGGTTTCACCCGACCACCACCACGAAACCCTTGGTTTGATGAAGAGTGCCGGCAAGCACATGCAGCGAAGCAACTGGCCTACAAAGCGGCGCTGCAGAGAAGGACGAGAGCAGCTCGTGAGCTCTACGAGCAAAAAAGGAGGGAAGAACACCGGCTTCTCCGGAGGAAAAAGAAAGAGCATGAGAAGCGCGCGATCGAGGAAATAGAGAGGTGTTACTCCAGGAACAATGTTCGGAAGTTTTACCAAAAGGTAAAAAGAACGTGTCACGGGAACAAGACCCGAACAGAGACCTGTAGAGACGAACAAGGAAACCTTGTAGTGGAGTCACAGTCGGTGCTGAGGACATGGAAAAACCATTTCTGCAGACTGTTAAACGGCGAAGACGACACATATTCCGCTGTCAGGCAGAATGAACCATTCAACCTGGGCGATGAAAGCCAAGACTTCCGTCCACCTGACCAAAATGAGGTAAGGATAGCAATATCTAAGCTGAAGTCCAACAAAGCTGCAGGACCGGACGGTTTACCGGCCGAGCTTTTTAAGGCAGCGGGAGATGACTTGGTAGAGAGCATACACCAACTTGTTTCTAAAATTTGGTCAGAGGAAAGTATGCCTGATGATTGGAACCTCAGCATCGTTTGCCCGATCTACAAGAAAGGAGACCCTCTAAACTGCGCCAATTATAGAGGCATCAGTCTCCTCAACATCGCCTATAAGATCATATCTGCTGTACTGTGTGAGCGCCTGAAACCATTTGTCAACGAGCTGATTGGTCCCTATCAGTGTGGTTTTAGGCCCGGTAAGTCCACAACCGACCAAATATTCACACTACGGCAGATCCTGGAGAAAACCCAAGAAGTCCAAATCGATACTCACCATCTATTTATCGATTTTAAAGCCGCATATGACAGCATTTATAGAGACGAGCTATACAGAGCCATGTCTAGTTTTGGCATCCCTGCCAAACTTGTCAGATTGTGCAGAATGACGATGGAGAACGCTCGCTGCTCCGTAAAGGTCGGAAATAATCTCACCGAGACCTTTGATGTCAAAAAAGGATTTAGACAAGGTGATGCGCTGTCATGTGACTTTTTCAACATCATACTTGAGAAAATTGTGCGAAACTCGCAAGCCAACACCAGGGGCACAATTTTCCAAAAGTCTGTGCAACTACTTGCATACGCTGACGACATTGACATAATTGGCAGAACGCAGCGAGCTGTTACTGGTGCGTTTGCAAGTATTAGCACAGAAGCGGCAAAAATGGGTTTAGTGGTGAATGAGGGCAAAACAAAGTACATGCTGTCAACAAGAAGGGACACACAACATCGGCGAATCGGACAGAACGTCACGATAGACAGCTATAACTTTGAGGTGGTTAGGGACTTTATCTACCTCGGCTCCGCTATAAACTCTGATAATGACACCACAGCAGAAATCAAACGAAGAGTTACACTTGCCAACCGCTGTTTCTTTGGCCTAAGAAGGCAACTGACTAGTAAGGCCTTGTCAAGAAACACTAAGGAGACTCTATATAAGACCCTCATCATCCCAGTCCTACTCTATGGCGCAGAAGCATGGACGTTAACAAAGGCGGATGAAGATCTTCTTGGTCGTTTCGAACGCAAAATTCTTCGAGTGATTTTCGGTCCCGTTTGCGTTGACGGGCTTTGGAGGAGAAGATTTAACAGCGAACTCTACGAGCTGTACAGCGACATAGACCTGGTCAGAAAAGTGCGTATCAGTCGACTAAGATGGCTAGGACATGTAGAGCGAATGGACACCAACGCTCCGGCCCGAAGAGTCTTCGATTCCAACCCGGAGGGACAACGCAGTAGAGGAAGACCTCGCCTTAGGTGGCGCGCACAAGTGGAAGGGGACCTCAACCAACTTGGAGTGCGCAACTGGAGGCGGTTAGCCAAAGATCGGGCTAACTGGAGAGGCATGTTGGTTGAGGCCCAGGTCCACCCCGGACTGTAGCGCCATCTAAGTAAGTAAGTTTAGAGGCAAGCTTCCTGGTATAGCCATGAAGATCAAAAACGCTAAATACACTCCTGTACTTGTTCTTCTATGCATTCCAAATTTCAGCTCCGTAGTCTGTTCTAATTTTTTTCCCCGATGAACAGCAAAAAACATGAATTCCTCTGTAGAAAACAAGCCTTTAAGCCTTCATCTGCCAGACTTGGTAATGAGATCAAGAGCGCTAAATATATTCCTGTACTGCACATGTCTTCTATAAATGATCTACCTATTTTACAGCTTCCTGGCGCAGTGTACGCTCCGACGAATTTCATGTCCAGACATAAGATGAAATCCACTGGACAGAGGTCGTGTTTTTTCCAGACTACAACTGTTCTTACAACAAAAGTACAACCTGCAACCCACTTACAATGCATCGTTTCGCCAAGTGGCAACCATGAATCGACACACTTAAAAGTAAACCAACATGTCTACAAAATATCCAAAAAAGAAAAAATTAAATACCACCTACAAGATGCTCAAAGATACATTTCACTTTGATGCTCTTAAAACATGTATGCGCACTATCCTTGTGATTGTAAGGTGGCGGAGGGAGGCACGGAGTCCGCTTCATATGAGATATTACATAAATAAAGTAATAATCGATCGATAGATACTAAACCACACACGCCCTCACATGAGCATCAGTGTGAACCTTACCTCAATTTGAATGTGCAATAAATTCGAGTATTTGATGATGTGTGCGTGACTTG
Organism: Cheilosia scutellata; assembly: GCA_955612985.1. Taxonomy (NCBI): domain Eukaryota; kingdom Metazoa; phylum Arthropoda; class Insecta; order Diptera; family Syrphidae; genus Cheilosia; species Cheilosia scutellata. The sequence continues at coordinate 1,915,760 of OY015315.1, forward strand.
TATTGATTTTCCGTCCAAAGAGGAGGCCTTCTCACTTCCCAAAATTTATTGCAGTTCAAATCATTTGAAAATGATTTTCGAACGAAGCAACCAACCGCCTGCACCCCTATACCACCCACCACCCAGCGCCCGCCGCCATTTGAAAAAGGAAGTGCGAGCAAATTATGTGGAAATGAAAACAAATTGTAATTTTCCACGATCGCCAGTCTGAGTTGTAGTGTTTTGATTCGATTTGGGATACACAGCGACCAACCGACCGACCGACCGATAGATAGATACAAAAGGGCGCTTCATGCCTTTGTTGATTGTTTTGATATCTCTATGTAGATTAGGGGTAGGGGGGTTGACTGCACTGATTGGTGGTGGAGCTATCATCATATTGTTAGATTGTAAAACGAAACTTAAAATGTTGGCAAAATATGTATGTTTCCGCCGGCCGGCCGGTTGCTGTACTGTACCGTACCGTACCGTGTCGGGATCAAACGAAATAATATTCGGGCAAGATAATTAATTGAGTTTGCCTCTCGCACTTTCAATATAGACAACCGAAAGAAAGGAAAATAATGAATGTGGGTATAAACACAAAAAAAAAAAAAAAAAAAAATGGAAAAATAAAAAATCAGAAGCAATGTATCTACTACTGTGCATCTGTTGTGTTTATTTAACCAGTCATCGATTAATGAGCTGTTTTCTGGGGATATTTGTTTTGATGGGATTGAGTAGAGGAGTGGTTTCTGCGGGAAATGACTGTACAATTGTTTCACACAATTGACACAAGTTGGTCGAAATAAAATTCTGTGAAACGGAATGAACACACACGTGGAACCGATGTTTTGATAACAAAAATTTCTCAAAGCTGTTGAAATTTAATGTGAGGTCCATTCGAACACAAACCTCTTAAGAAGAAAAGCAATTGTTACTAGTCTAAGCAAAAGTCAGAGAAAGTTCGTCCAATTCAGCTAGATACAGTTGAACTCGTTCAGTGCAGTTTCCATTTAATTTTTTCCGACACTAAATGTAAAGACAAATCACCACAGAAAGCTACAGCGTGGAGCAACATGTGCAAATGAAGTGTAATGAAATAGAAAATAAATGCTTCTAAATACATGATCCGAGAAGCCCAATTTTGACTTTTTGAGTCAGGGCTGCGGTAAAGTATTGGAATTACTATCGTTCACGATTGGGAAACTTTTGCACTGCACCTCAAGTTAAATACATAAAAAGATGGCGCAATAGGTCCGTTAGGCCTAGTTTCTCACAACCATTCGTCTTGTATGAGTTTTATTTTTGGGACGAATGGAAAGGACCTAAAATGTTATGCCGAGTCCAAACGGCTGAATTGAGAAGCCTTTTCAGGACAACCTAACCTTCCTGCTGAATAAGACTATAACTCGGTTTTCGTTGGGTTTACCACAGCAACTAGTCCAGGAGACTAGCCAATTACTCGAACGACAATGACATGACGAAAGTCATTCCTCGCGTACTAGCTCTGCAATATTTATCGCAGATTTTTCCTTCCAACAAACCTCCATACACAAAAAAAAACCCCAAGCTTGTGTTTAGACATTTTTAAAACTAATAAAGCTACAGTTCCCCGCATGGACAAAGGAAATTCGTATACTTTACTAGAAAATCGGTTTTCATCTGCCATTATTGAGTACCTACTCAGAATCCATACAAAGTATTGTCAGGCATTCCACAGGGGTCCACTTTAGACCCCATTCTGTTTCTATTACATTTTGACCAACAAAATCTAATGGAAGACCGTTTTCGCAACAACCCCTCGCCATTGAAAAATGTATATTTAAAACAATAATTTAAATTCAAAAATATTAATAAATACACCTACCTATAGACATCCATCTATCTATAAGTTGGAATTGAATTGACACAACATCCTTGAACCATAACCAACATCAACAATTCATTTCCAATTACATTTCCGATGTCAACCCCTTTTTTATTTTTGTTGTTTCGCATTCGCATCCTTTCATAGTCTGTTGTCTGGATTGAAAATTTATGAAAATGATTTAGGAGAGACAAATTCGTCGGTACTCATCGTTGTCGTATATCGACACATATCAAACCGCACACAGTCAGAGGTCACCCTTCATTTGTTATGCCCCCATGAATAAGAAATGAATGATTCGTGTGTCACATTATTTTATTATTCGCATATATATCCTTGTGTTGTTGAGAGATTCTGTCGTCGTCGTCCTCTGTCTGTAGGGTGATGGCTGAGAAGGGATATACATTTTTTTATTCGCGACAATTCATCGCGTAAAGATAAGAATGAAGAAAGGATATGGTAAACAAAAAAAAAAAGACAGAAATTGCAACATCAAGTCAAGTTGGCACTCAGCTTTCAGCTGTCGTCACCAGCGCACGTCATAATGTACTTGAGATGCGCGTCACAAAGGAACACGACGAAATGGGAAATACGAAACACCCTGTTCGCACCCTTACCGTACACCTTCTTTTCTTTTATCCTTTTTGAGGGATCAACCGCACAATAAAGTAAAACGCGGTGGATTAAAGCGACCACAACGGCGCGTGGTGGCATAGGATTATTTTAGACACACACATACACACATTGACAGTGGTGTGCAAAAGCCACAACACAAAAGGATATCCCGTGTAAGGCGAAAGGGGGACACTCCAAGGGAATACTTTCCCAGAGGGAATTTTCCTTTTCTTTTTTTATTGTTATTGTGTCATGTCGTCGTCGCAATGCAACAGAAAAGCTGAGGAAGGACGAGATGTTATAGCCGTAGAGGTAGAGAGGATAATGGGTCTTCTAAGAACAACAGAAGCACCAGGGCATTTTGTATGCACTTGTGTCGCGCACTTGTTCTTTGGGGAGTTGTTGTGTTTTGTGTGGTGTTAGATTGAAATAAGGATATTGTTGGCCTACGACGAACGAGTAGGAGGATACGATTGCGACACACTGTTAGTTGTGACGAATCGTCTTGTTAGTGGTGTGTTTTGGCTTCGCATGTGTGAATGAATATTCAATGGAATCATCGTTTTATTTGTTTTCGTCCTTTTTTTTTAGATATGATATGAGGTGATGAAGAACGACGAGGTGGAAGGTGTATATGGATGGCTTCTCTTGACTGTCTGGGGGGGTTTTTTTTGTCAGATTTAATTAATAATCCATTTCGCGGGATTCCTTTTGTCAAATGTGAGAGATAACACTTTGGGAAATATATGAAGTATTGAATGCAAGTGTGGTAGATGTCGGGAAATTCATCAAAACCGATTTTAAATATCGGCAGGTTTAGGAAGGGTCTCTGAAAAAGACGTAGGTATTAGCACAAAGTAAAACTCTGGCTGTGTTCTGAAAAGCCTGATGAACTACCAAGAGAGGAATCTTCAGAAGAACTTTCCGACCACAAATGACCTACTTAAACAAGCCTGGCTTTGCTCATGAGCCCCAAGTGATAGATACTACAGTTCTCCTCCTGTCTATAACCCAACCTCCGAGTCAAATGTTGCTTGTGCCGAAAAACATAATTCTGGAACTCCATCCATGTGTCTACAACCATTCATATACCTTCTACACCATCATGATGTGGGTTTGAAAAAAACCCTTACAACAGCAGGTCTTGTGTTCGTCACACGTGAAAATAATCCCAGAAGCACCCAATCGCTCCTAAGAAGCAATAATCCATCACCCGCATCGACGGGTATAGAACCGAAGTCTGAAGAGACAAAGGACCCACTGACACCACCCCCTCCCCCCATTCTATATAAAATAACAAAAATATACGCGTCTACATACTAAGTATGAGACTAAGTATCCTTTTGTGGTGTGCTTTCATAGAAGGATTTGTTTGAAGGATTTTACACTTTCCCATCGACGTAGCTGTCTCTGTTTGTGTGTGTGTCTATATCTCTCTATTGTTCCTCTGTTTTTTGGTTTAATATTCGCACAGTGAACAAGCCAAACAATGAGCGTGTAATTTCGTTCGCATTCATTGGGAAAATATTAACCGAAATGAATTGAAAGTATGCATTCACCTTGCGCATCCTTTTATCCCTAAAAGGAAGAAAATTCTCCCAAAATTAAAAGTGGGTGTAGGTGTGGTATTGGTATGGTGATGGTGAGGTTGAAAATTCGCACTTACACACTCTTGGTTATGTTTTCTATTTCTCGGAGACATGAGTATCGAATAAAGTTTTCCCCCCGACGACAGAGGGAGAAACTGACAGACTGTCAAAAAGAACATTATTGTCAGTATGTGCTTTGGTTTGTTGAAAAATATCCTTCGGTATCGTGTGTAAAGGTATTTTTGCATTTCACCGCAATCACATTTAAAGTTTCTGTCAAAAGGATATAGCGATGACGAGGGCAACCGGGAACAAGAACAAAGAAAGAAGCGACTTTGTGATCTTTTTTTTACCAAGACATCCGCATGAGGGAAGGTATATGCTAATTCCCAGTGAAAAGGAAAAGGGAAACATTTTTTTTCAGACTGAATATCCCCTTAGGTAAGAGTAGTAGTTTGAAAGAAAAGTTAACCATTTGTTAAAGTAAATAAGGAGCTGGGTCCTTTTTATACCCAAACTTGTGGGGTTTTCAAAATGTGCCTACCTATACCCATTTGTTAGGTTTGCCTATAACATTGTCCATGGGGCCTCACAGACGGCGATAGTTTTTGAAGTGTGATGATGATGATTACAAGACTTTCTATTTTGAAGTGGGTATTGGTGAGCCGTTTTGAAGGAAAAAAGCAGTAATAATTACTTGACTATATGCCTTTCTTTGCCAGTGGTTTCGACTGAGAGTCGGCAATGTGAAGCCAAAGAGATGGATTTTTTGACCGCAGTAAGACCGTCGAAAGTTCTTACTTTGCAAAATGGCAGAAAGATCAAGCGAAGAATAAAGCTGTTTCTTTGAAGCTTCAACGACAACGACAAGAAACGTAGCAACAGGCCGTCGAGTATGTTTTTATATTAATTTAAATAATAGGCGTATTTTTTTGGCAATCTATAGCTAGCTCACTTTTACTTTTACATGCAAAACCAAAATTGGGTATAAAAGTGGCTATAATTAACGCAGTAATAAAGTGGAGATAGGAAAGTTAAAACATTTCATTCATAGATGGCGGTGTTGTAAATAAGAAGGAATTATTTTTCATCCTTGAACGTTGAGAGCGGCTAATGGGTTGTGTTCGTTGATTGTTGTCTGAATTGGTAAATATTTTGCAATTCTCTGATTAAGAAATAGGTAATTGGAAAACAGAAGACAATGCGACTTAAGGTAATCAAAAATGCATGTTTGGTTCACCGAAAATTCGAAATCCGCACGAATTCAATTTCACCCGGAATTGAGCACAGGGGTGAAAGTACGTACATAATTTCACCGCATTTTCCCGTAAACAAGGCGTATTAAATTTTGATGCTCATATTGGAAAATAGTTCAAAAAATTTTCAAGCTATTTTTGTTTTGTTTTATTCCACCTTCAAACAAAATATTTTTTAAAAAGGTTAAGTAATTTAATTTCATAAGATGATGGTTTTTATTGTTTTAAAATTATAAACATCTGTCTAGAACCGGGTATATGTCTTGGCAGCGCAGATAGTCGCAGTCGCACCCAGCAATAAAACATCTGCACCATCACCATTAAGGCTAAAACACACCGCCGCGATTGCGATTGCGTTTGCGATTGCGATAAACAACTAAACACACCAGCGCGATAGCGATAGATAGCGATGGAAGTCTTCTTCTCAGTTTTTTGTTAGTTTTGATTTTATCTATGTCTGCAGCTTTAGCGGACGAAGAAGATAAAAGAAAGTTTTTTACTATGCCTCTAATTAATTTCAGCTTACTTTTTATTATCGTACAGAAGTCGATCAATTTTATCTACTTGATTTTAATTACCACTCACGCATCCCGCATCCCGCCTAAACGAAGCGAGATAGACCACCCTCCCATTTTCGGCGCCTAAGTTTTCGTACTCGTGCCAAATCATACCATATTGGATGTTTTTTCACACACAAAATTAACTTTTCCACTATCATCATTGCGCGATAGAGCGATAAAATGCTACATGCAGCGAGAGACGCGATCGATCGCAATCTATCGCGACAATCGCCGCTATACATCGCACTCGGTGTGCATGAACAGACTTGAATACACGTGCTGCGATAGATCGACATCGCTATCGCTATCGCTATCGCAATCGCAATCGCGGTGGTGTGTTTCAGCCTTTAGGGGTCGTAAACTAATTAAGGATTCTCATTACTGGCAACATATAGGATAAAACCCAGGGAAAGACAATACCTACGATCAACATGCATTTGCGCGTTTTCCTGAACTCTGCCAGCAGTATGAATACGGCTGGAATTTCGAAATACAGTTCATTCAGTTTTAGTTAAAGAACCTTTGTAGTCGATACAATTTAAGAACGATTTTCAGTTTCTCCAATGAGTATACATTTTTTGAACATACCCTTTTCCAACTAATATGTCAAGTTGAAAACACGCGTACCCACTTCCAAATAAAAATAAAGTGTGCTAAAGTGAGTTAGGGATGTTTTTTGAGACTCGAAAAGTGAGTATAGTAAAGAGTCTCAAAAAAATACGCCTAATATCACAATCACAATATAAAATCATCTACACGAGCCTATAGAAGAAATTTCATTAATTACTTTAGAATCAAAAAATAAATAAATTTTAATTTCACTCATAGAAACAATATGATTTTCCAATAAAACAGCGATAAAGAGAGTGACTTCGACTTCCTCCATATACATTATAGATGTGTACAAATCTTAAGTGGACCTCATTTAATAGCATCCACAAATCATAATTCAGATCTGTCCGGCATACGTTTTTTTTTTTTTTTTTTTTTGTATTTCAAAATCACACATATAACAACAAATTTTCATTTAAATGTACACAACGTATTGTATTTTCTATTTTTATTGAGTTTTCCTTTTCCACTGGTGTACTCTTGTTGTTTTGCTCTTTGTTTTGGACTTTCATTAGCAGATGAACATTCGCATAAGTTGAAATAGAGATTTGATTTGATTTGAGAGGCTATAGAGGGTGCGCCCATCCTCTTATACCTAACTCATACACTGATGTTGACACTTGAGAGAGAGAGAGAGAGAGAGGTGACATACTTTTGTTTGAAAATTTAAATTGGACGCTATAAGTCTTGATAAATTACTTAATAAATCGCTCAGTGAAACAACAAATCTGATAAAGTGTTTTTTTTTTAGGGAAATAATAATAAAATGGTTTAGGTGTTTGTTGTTGTTGTTTTTCGGGGGAGGAAGCCCAATTTCATTGGTAACAAAAAACAGGCGGTTGTCATTCGTTGATGGGTATATCGTATATAGGAGAACAATTTTTATAAGAATAGCAAATATGTAATTGATGAGTTGAAGCGTGTCTTTGCTTTATTTGCCGCTTGGTACTTTTTTTTTGTGAATTTATATTGAGTAGCCTATTAGTTGCCCCACTTGCTGTATAGGAAAATTGGCCGAATACGGTTCAGTTCAGGATCTTAAGTGATGCAATAATAAAATACCCACTCGCTTAGAAAGGCGTTGCATTGCTTTTTTTACGTCACTATTGTCACTGCATCTGCCCTGAAGTTGGCAATATAGAAGAAACTGCCCCAATGTTCTCAGTTGACAATTCTTAGGGAAGACCTAACATTCGCGTGAGTGAACTACCACGGAAGAATGTTATCTAGTCACAAAAATGTATAGTTAAATAGAAAATAAATTTCCCAATCCAGGGATGTTACACCATACCTATAAATGGAATAAAAAAAAAATGAAATCTGCGAACATATCTTTCGTTTCGGAAAAATAATAATGTATTCACTTTTAAAATCATATTTCTGAATAAACACGCTACCGAATATGACAAATCATTGCCAAGCAAAATATATAGCGCTTCGCATGTAATAATATTATGTAAAAGAATGTACAAAATGAATGTCGAGTCCATAACAGTACCTATACGACGACATAGAGCGGGCGCGCGTCTATTTTCGAACATTAATATGTCAAAAAGTCGAAAGAAACGCGCGCGCAAAATATGACAGTTTCTCTGTTGCATGGAAATTGTTTCGTTACGAAGCGGCGCGGCGACGGCGGCTTACCCACAGGCCATCAGGTATCACTACGAATTCATTCATACATTTCCGAGATGTGTGCACGATCACTTAGCCGGGTTAGAGCACTTTGAGACTATCATGATGATGATGATGATGATGATGATGATGATGACGAAGATGTAGTGACAATGACGCTGCTGTTTGGCGATGGCGGTGGCGGTGGCAATAAAAACGTTCAAATTAAATTAATTATAAATAATAATAACTGCATTATTTAAATGCGAGAATACTTTGCCATCTTACTTCTGGGTATCGTCGGGATGCAGGCAGGCATTGGGCACAGCATGGTGTATGGTTTTTGAATATGAGCTGGCCTATAGTTGGGCTATTGTAGGTATGCTGTATGCATCATTGACGCAAATTCTCGTTTATTTTCAAACATTGTTTCGATTATTCAGAAACATTTCTATGCTTCTATATAGTTGGCTTGGCTTAGATCGGATGAATGCATTTCTGGCCGCCTTATACAATGTAACGAATTGTTTTCGCTCGATGACTTCGATGGCCACTAATTAAATGTTGGCAAAGTCCATAACTGTGGGCGCAGTAGCGCAGTGGTTAGTGTGCTGGACTGCAGTGCGAGGGATCCCAATTTCGATCCCCGGAAAAACACAAATTACATCTTAGTGTTTATTCTACTGCGCCACCTCTCGCGAACGTCTGACAAACATCCGAGAGTATAACTGTCCTGAAAAAGCTTCTCAATTCAGCCGTTCGGAATCGGCATAAAATTGTAGGTCCCTTCCATTCGTCCCAAAAATTGAAACTCACACAAACGAATGGTTGCGAGAAGCTAGGCCTAGGGTGTCTACCGCCTGTTGCGCCACCTATTTATTTATTTTTTTAAAGTCCATAACCGGTTGAAAATGTGATTGAAATATGGAAAATTGGTCGAAAACATTGTCCAAATTGTCATAGAAGAAGAAGGCACAAGTCTGGCCATGAAACGTCCTATATATATGCCTTCAAGACACATACATTCTAGGGCGCACTATTTACTAGAGATTTCAGAGGAGGAGCAGCGTCTAGTTCGGCTCAATGGCAAATACCATAATAGAAGCTGTGGTTGTTACTGTATGGGCTAATTGCACACACACCGATTTTGGACGGCCGATTTTACACCGGTCGCCCAAATTCCAATAGTGAACCACATGTAAGAACGGGACTTGGCACACACGCCGACCGCTGATCGGTGCCGGCAAAATGCCGGTGAGCAGCCGTCCACTGCCACTGTATCGCCGGCAGTATCGGGAAGTAGTGGCGTACGTGATTAAATACACGCTTACACACGCACCGATTTTTTGCTGACCATCCTATTCGACTGCTCTCGCTTCATTCAGTGTGTCACAATCACGACAACAAAGCAACTGATTGTTAGACCGGTAAAATTCCGGTGAGTGTGCTCGCACCCTGCTACCGGTAAAATGTCGGCCGATTTTATACTGGCCGTCCAAAATCGGTGTGTGTGCAATTAGCCTTAATGATACGAGGGGAAGGATGGCGATTCGGGGCAAAGAAGGGTGATGCTGTTGTAACGCAGTAGGTACTAAAGATAGAACTGCGTTTAGCTTAACAAACTGGTTTTCATATGGAGGACACTGTCGAGATAGGCGCCATAATACGGGAGGAAAATGAAGTGTATTTCTTTTTAGATGTTTAGTAGCCCATGGTATGATGATGAATGCGTGTACAGGAAAAAGGTGACAGAAGATGCACACAAGAAAGCGCTGCAGCGCAAAGCAAGGCAGCGAGAGAAGAGTATCGAGTCAGGAGAAGGAGGGAAAAGAAGAGGGATTACGCATAGCTTCCCAGCTCAAGGAGATCGAAGAGTCGTGCGATCGTAAGAAAATCCGGAGGTTATCTAAAAAAGCCAAGCAACTGGCTGCTGGCTTCAAAACCGGAACGCAGGCTCTTCGAGACAACGAAGGAAACCTAGTCACCGAACAGGGAATATTAGATGTGTTTGAGCAGCATTTCCAGCAAGATCATGTAGAGAGAGTAATAGGGCAAGAAGAGAACCCACGTCCAGTCAATGAAGAACCAGTTCCAAATTTCCGAAATTTTCTACAATTTCTGGCATCCATAACATAACATTAATATCGTTGGATATCCAAATATTGGGACAGAAGCGGTAAAAACTGATTAAGTTGTGAAGGAGGGCAAAATAAACTAATCCAATTCACAATAAATAAATAAATAAATAGGCGGCGCAACAGGCGGTAGACACCCAAGGCCTAGCTTCTCGCAACCATTCGTTTTGTGTGAGTTTCTATTTTTGGAACGAATGGAAGGGACCTACAATTTTCTGCCGAGTCCGAACGGCTTAATTGAGAAGCTTTTTCAGGACAGTCATACTCTCGGATGTTTGTCAGACGTTCGCGAAAGGTGGCGCAGTAGAAAAAACCTTAAGATGTAATTTGTGTTTTTCCGGGGATCGAACCTGGGATCCCTCGCACAGTAGTCCAGCACACTAACCACTGCGCTACTGCGCCCAATTCACAATAGCAGTACATATTTGTCATACAAAATGCACTTTCGCTAAGAAAACATTACTGCCGCGAGTGTCATTCGCCTAAATAGACAACTAAAATGTTTGAATGCCAGCCCATTGTTGGGAACAGATGACAGATGCATAGAACCATATCCTATCTACTGGGAACCATTTCATTTTCGCATATTAAGCTCATTAATCAAATTTGCACGACAGACACAAAGCACAACCCTTATACCAGTCCGGCTACCGGCTGCACCCCCCCAGTAAGGAAGAAATACCTCAACCAGTGACAGGGCGGAAAAGAACGCTCTGTTTGCTCGTTATCCACAATTAAGTAAACAATCGGATGACAATGGTGTTAACATTGTTATCGCTCGCTTAACCTCGGAAAAGTTTGAATTTTCCCCAGTCTTAGCCCATTATGGCAGTGCGATGTGCGAATGCAAATGAAACCCGAATGACGATGCGAAAATAGTTTCAGGATGTGATTTATGATTGTATCTTTCGGGTCGCACTCGGCGGCGGTCGGTGGTGATGGTGGCGATGATCATGCAAGTTTCACTTTTGTTCCTTTTGCTGGCTGAACACGAACACTCTGTTTAGTGTCATTGTGAGTTTTTTTTTCTTTCTACATACGAATCCAGCGGATTTTCCTCAATGAAAATCATTTCTGATTTGGTTTTTCCCCCAAGAGAGAGAGAGAGAGATTGAAGTATTTCCCTCTTGCTGGGTGCGTCGACGATATGGAGATGGAGCGGAGACTGAGACGACGGACGAGAAGTAAAAACACATTTCCACGTCGAAGGGTATTTCATTCAATTCTTTTGCACAAATGCACTCGGCATTTGGTAGTTGGCAGTTTGGCACCAGGCAGTAGGATCGCTGCGTTGTGCTGGCTGAAGCTGATGGCGTGCGTAAGATATAATTAGCTCTCTCTCTCCTTGCTAGCGCGATCATAATTAAAATCATTATGACTTGACTTGGACTCTCCCTCTCAATATATAATATATTTTTATTATTAATTTGTTCATTGGCATCTTGTTTATTTTAATTAGCCAACACAATGCTATCGACGAGCACTCTGTATGCCGTGTTTTCTGTCTTGTGTCAGTGTGTCCTTTGACAAACAAAACACAAAGAGACTCAACAACACAATAACCGATATAAATTAAATTTAATAAATTATTGTGGCATGCAATTGGCAGCAGGCAATAATATATCGCGAGCTATATCTTGCATTGATTCACGTGGAATGCAGTATGCAAGCCAAGGGCCAACAACGCACGACCAAAGCAATCAGAGAGAAGGATCTTTCACAATTGAATTTATCGATGTTAGCCTCGCGCCAGCGTGTGTGTGTTTGTGTTTTGTTTTTTGTGGGGACAATAGCGACAGTGTCTATGATGAGGATGAGGATGCAGAGTGGGGTATTGAATTGCTAAGTGATTGTCATTTCGGTTTTAGAATGATATTTTTGGCCAATGACACAATTCGGCGAGTAGGTACATATATGCGTCGCTGTAGAGAGAGAGAGATATTTTATTGTTTGACATGACACAGCTGAGGGTAGAAAATTATTTATTTATTTAATTTAGGAATTTGATGAGCAAGAGTTTAAAAAAAAAACAACATAAAACTGACAGTTGACACATAAAGCGAGCTATCTAGTGAGTGCTGCGAAAGTGTCGTCATTTAGCAACTCGCGTGCGAGTCAAATTGATGTCGTAAATAGTGGGCAACTGTACGCCTAGTTTCAAGTGGATAAAGGGCCGTAGGCCTTGGTTTCAAGTCAATAAATGAGCATTAGCCTAGATACAAGTTTATATAGAACCGTAGGCCTATACTTTCAAGGCAATTTAGGAACGTACGCCTAGTTTAAAGTCAATTACAGACCGTAGGACTAGTTCCAAATCAATATAGGGCCGTAGGCCTAGTTCTAAATCAATTTAAGACCACTGTAGGCCTAGTTTCAAGTCAATAGAGGACCACTGTAGGCCTATCTTCAAGTTGATTTAAGACTGTCTATACAGGACGATTGAATTAGAGCATGTACGCCACATTAATAGAAAAGCCTTGAAATAGTGTGGGTCTCTTAAATCCACCGAAGAAAAAAGCAGTAAATATTCGGCCCCAGACTCTGATAGGCGCACTTGTCCGTGTTTAAAAATTGAGGTAAACCTTCGCCGAAACTATAAAATGACACCTTAAATCTGTTTTCGAATAATGGGACCCAAAAACTATATCAATTGTCCCCCAGAGTCTTTCCTCGCCCCAACCGCAAAATTCTAATTAATATTCATTCGACATCATTTGGGTCCCCATCAGCCACCTGTCCACCTTTTAAATACAATATTGCATAAATTGTCTGCAGTCCCTATAACAAAAGCCACACACACTCGCAGACCGGGCCGCACAAACTATAAACTCTGCGACCTTTTCAATTCGCCTAAACCGTCAAACTCGTAGGTTGGTGTATCCATTCGAACAACAAACAAAAATGCTTCCATATACAGGCACGCACATTCTAAATTCTAATTCAATTCTATAAATGAAGTCCTTTCAATGGATCGCCTCTCGCTCTCATTCGGCGAAAGTGCTGCCTTTTGTGGATGCCCGTCGACAGTTGTTGTGTAGTTGGTAATGTTTAGTTGCTGAGAATCTATAATTAAGCAGGAAACATCAATGTGCAGGATAATCGTAGACGGAAATATGATTAGACCCTCACAATTATGTATATACTTCCACCCTCAACTCAGAGTTTAATCATCCGATTGTATTAGTATTGTCATGACATTTTATGTCTGCCGAGATGTTACGCATAATAATTCAGAATTATCATCATAATCCTCATCATCATCATCGTTGTCGTTGTCGTTGTCATCATTCTTTCACCCAAATACTAAGCCGACAAGAAAGCAAGCTAATTCCTACCGGGGGGGGGGGGTGGCATTCACCTACACCACTCGTAAACATAACCTCAAGGAAATTGCGAAAATCAAGTGATGGAAAATAGTTTCCTCGAAAAAGTAATCGTTCTTGTACTACTTCTTCCTTCAAACCATAATCATCTCTCATCATTGGCATCCTTGCACACTCGCGCACACACACACAGTAGTAGTGCGAGATGAATAATAGAAGGCATTGCCGTGCCGGCACGTTTACATTTGCGGCAAATATATGTAATATATTTTCCTCTCTGCCTTCGCCACATCATCTCACCCATGTCCATGTGATGCCAAAAATCCAATCGATTCAGCAGAAAATTGCTTGCGCTGTCAATGCTGTTGCGCTGCTGTCTTTCATCATTCCTCCCATGAGAGGTAATGGAGATGACAGATTGACAACGAGGATTTTTTTTTCGTTTTCTTGCTTTTCATATTTTCCACATAAAAACTAAAGGAAACCTTTACCTTAATTACTGCAGAGATGGCACACAACACGAGACGAGACGCGACACCCTCATCCGTATACCAACAGGTCCCCAAGGTACAATATCGTATCAATTTTTATTCGTCGCGTTCTTCTCGTTTTCATCGACAAGTCTTTTGTGTGTGCACGTTGGCTTTGAAATTTGATTAGCAAATTTGATAGAAATGACAAAAAATTGAAAAAGAAAAAAAAAAAAAAAAAAAAAAAAATACATATATTGGTGGTGGGTGAGCAATACAAAACTCATTGACATTCCTGGCGGTATGGGTAGACCTGGGACCTATCTAATAACATTTAAAAAAGAGATTTTCACATTTGTCATGCTTCGGGGAAGGCGGGTCAAATTCAATTGCTGAAATATAATAAACAAATTGGATTCCTTTTTCGAATTTTATGGGGGATGGCATGGAGGTATTGTAAAGCTTTTTTTTAATGTTTGTATGTTGAACTGGGTCAGTTTTTTTTTTTAAATCATGAACGACACAATAAACTATGTCAATTTTATAACTTCAGAGGTTTTGTGGAGGGTTAGAAAATGTTCGAAAAAACTGGCTGTCAATGTGCTCCCTACAAAGGCCATAAAATTATAGTAATGGCGTTAAATTTTTGGGAAACAAAATTTTGTCAAATAATGCCTATGTTCGAATTTAAAGTGATTCGTTTCAGGTGGACCACCGTGGACAACATTGAAAGGCAACACCATACCCCTTTTGCTGTTTGGTGACAGCTATGAAATTTCTAATTCGAACAAAAAAAACATATTTTTTATTGACTTTTTTTTGAAGATATTACGATTGTGAAGTCAAAATAAAATGCCACTTGAGTTAATTTTTTTTAATCAAAAGTAGTAACGAATGACCATTGATTAGGGGAGTTCGAAAAAAAAACATACTATACTTGACAATGTTCAAAATTGCTCGATTCTAGTGCCATGGCATAACAAAATATTGTATTCACAAAGACGATGAAATTGCTTAAACATTTTGTAACACGAATTCTTTCGTATGTCAAAAATTTTCATTGGGTGACAATGCAATGAGTTTCGGAAACAAAATTACGCTTTGTCAGTTGTTCTACTCGAATATTTAAACGACTAAAAAGAGAAAGAAATTTGCTATATTGACAGGAGACTAAAGATAAGTCTAGAGTAGGACTAGAGTAGACCTGCAGTGTATTGGAGTTGTAGCAAAAAAATGTGTGTTCTTGGAGTTTGAAGTTCAATACACTGCCTCAGTATTTCTCATGATTTCAAAGTTGTCGCTGTGATAATTTGTAATTTTACTCCTGTTTTCCTATCAGTCATTTTGAGTTCCCTATGGCGTATTTAATTCAATTAATCGCCCAAATCTAGTGCATCAACTTTCAGTCTTAGTCGTATCTTTAAATGTCGAGCCGTATTCATTTTCCCTGCCTTATCTAACTTGACTTCATTTGACTTTTTCTGACTCTGATTGACTCTGATATTAGCTATAATTTTTTTCGAATGAAATCCGTTTTGAAATTCTCTCTACTAAACTGGACATATTTAATTCTGAGCCTTACATGTTAAGGTTTTCTCCACTGCGCCTCCACTCGCAAACGTCTGACAAACATTCGAAAATATAACTGTCCTGGGCTGGCGAAAATCCTAATCCAAACCCTCCACGGGGGTGCCGGCTGGTAATGACCCTTCAGTTGTCTTGTGCGATGTCAAGACGGGGTTAGCTGAGGTCAGGGAGCATTGCATAGAATTCTTAACTTTACAATAGTTTAATTCTTTGTACATATTTCTTGACCATAGGACAGGGGTACCTGACTTCACGGGTGGCGCGAGCGCATGAAAGCACGAAACCGTGCCCAAGAATGCAAGGTTAAACCAGTCTCTAACGAGCTCCTTCAGACGCAGAGGCGAGGTCTGTCGTATTCTAGCCTTATCCCGGTAAAACGGCTCTGCCGGCAGGGACCTACTTTCCGTTTTAATCGTGGGACCATAATCCAAAAACAAAAATGAATAAAAACAAAAAAGAAAAAACCGAACTAAACACGTCATCAGAAGATCGTCAACTGTCTTAAGCTGCACAACCCGACGGATCCCATGGATGACTGGAAAGCTATCAAGGCTGAGGAACCACACAACAACACCATATCGTTCTTGATGCTTATAACAGAAGACAGCGCGGCACAGATCGGCTGCAAACTTCGTTTTGGTATCAGGCCCGCCAAAGTCGAGATATTCCGACCGACAGGTCAGACCGACGACTTAGACGAAGTTGACGATGCCAGCAAGCTGCTGGAAGACATGTTGATCGAGACGACCCAATCAACAACACAAACCAACCAAATAATGCTGAAAGTCGTGCAGATTTTTTATGTCCAAATGTTAGCTCGTCTTATTTAACAACTGGCAAAAGATGGGGCCTGGCACCAAAACTGACTTACGGGTCAGTAGCTTGGTGGCCGGCTCTCGGAAAAGCCTACAACATAACCAAGCTCAACAGAGTCCAAAGAACGGCATGAATGCATAGGCACCACAGGCGCTCAGCGGTCAACACCGTCAGACGCCCTTACAGCCCTTCTGCATCTTTTACCCTTACCTTCATATCACAAACATCACAATACATAGCGCGATCAGACTCAGACAGTCTGGGTGCTGGTATGCGAAACCCTACGGTCATATCAACATTCTGCTTACTTTAGCAAGAGAGCTAGTACCACCCTCAACGGATTATATTACCCCCAGAATACTTTTTAAAAAAACACTTTGAAGTAGAATTCCCCTCAAGATTAAGACTGGCAGGACGGACTGGTGAACAGGGACTCGAATTTAACAATCTACACTGACGGTTCAAAAATGGACTGTGGAGTAGGTGCGGATGTATTTTCGGAGTCTCTGATCATCTCAAAGTCCTTCAGGCTCCCGGACACAGCCAGTGTGTTTCAGGTGGAAATACTTGCTATCCGTGAAGCCTGTCGCCTAATCAAAATACACACGGACATAGTTCGGAGGCAAAAGATAGACATATTCATTGACAGTCAACCTGCGATCAAGGCTAACGCCTCAGTCAATATAAACTCAAAATTAGTATTAGAATGCCGAGAGGAGTTGGCCCCGCTTGATCAGCCAGGCCATAGCAACGTTTATGGAAACGAACAGGCTGACGAGCTCGCCAGGCAAGGTTCAGGCCTCCACTGCTCACTTGCGGAATCGGTCCAAATTTCAATGGAAGCAGTCAAAGCAAAAATTTCCGAAGAATCCCTATCGAAAGCCAATCTCAGATGGAGGATGCTAACAAATTGCGCCATATCCAGATGTATGTGGCCAAGTTATAGCGGGGACAAAACATCCCACCTCTTGAGTAAAACACGTAAAGATATAGCCAGGATAACAGCGATTACCACAGGCCACTGGCCTATAGGGGACCATGCAGTCAGATTAGGCATCCCACATAACACACACTGTTGCAGTTGTAAAACGCAACCGAAAAAGAAACCCTCATTCACTACCTATGCGCTTGTCCGGCACTAGCTAGGACTAGACAGCGAACTCTGGGTAAACCCTTCTTCACATCCCTCGAGGAAGTCTCGAAGAATAACATCAAAGAACTTATAAGCTTTTTGAATTCCAAAGGCTGGATCTAAACCACCCTTCGACATACTTACAACAACCAGGTCAAATGAGTATGTGGTAACAAAACGGCACATAGTGCTACTTGGGTTTTTATCTCAAACCGCCACTCCTACCTACCATAACTGTCCTGAAAAAGCTTCTCAAGTCAGCGGTTCGGACTCCGCATAAAATTGTAGGTTCATTCAATTCGTTCCAAAAATAAAAACTTACACAAACGAGTGGTTTTGAGAAGCTAGGCCTAGCGCCTAGTCACTACAAGCCTGTTTCGCCCTGGGCGACTTTTTTTTTAATGGCAACAAATCGTAACGAAAGGTAGGCTATATCCTGTCTATAGACTGGCAACACTGGCATACAAAATTTGGTTGCAAAAGTGTTTGCGGTTCTTGCAAGGATCACTCAAAAACAGGCTTAAAGCTAAATTTTGTCGAAAATCTAATTACAAGCATTGATGTATTTTTCCTTTATTGCCACGCCTACTTTATTATAATTCACAACACCTGACAATAGGACAAAACTGCACGCTATCCATTAATAATAATATATATATATCCCACGTAACCCACCCGCCATCCATCCGGTTGTCGTGTCGTCCTCCAGCTTTACAACGGGCAAAACTACAGCTGGCACTCATAACAAGCGGCACATTCCATATTCTTGTCATTTATTCATCCGGCCGCTGTTCCTTTTGCCTCATCCTCACCACTGTATTCATTCATGATGATGGTGATGCTAGTATAGTTTGACGCATGTGTACGTTGCGCGTATGTGTGTTTTTCTTTCATTGATGCGATCGCTCGAGAAACTCAATGAAATTCAACCAAAGGAACAACAATTAAAATAAACAAGACGACGGCGGCGCGGCACGACGCGACGAACGCCCATATACATAGCTTCTTTTTTGGTTTTTCCTCCAACAAAAAAAAATACAATTCGCACGCAAAATGCAAACGCAAAAAAACAAGCACGCACACACAATCCTTTTAATTTTAGAATTTCACATTTCTAAAGCGAAAGAGAGCGCTATGGTGACTTACTCCGTCCTCGCGAAGACCTCCGAAGAGTGGGTGCGCGAAATTCCCACTATTTGGGGAGTGATGAGGTGGCTGGCGGCGGCGCGCGGCGGGACGGAAGGCGAACTGTTTGCATTGTGGGCAATTAGTGACTTTATTTTGTCCCTGCAGCCAGTAGTTGTCATCTCATAAAAACCACAAAGGAGAGAAAATTGAAAAATATTATCGTTTTGATTTTTGCGTTTCTCGGGAAAAATGCAGGAAAAGATGTACGCACCGGCGGGCGCGGTGCGCCGCGGTTATTTTAAGAAGTTCGCGAACTTCACTTTATTATCTTTCGCTGAGTTTCATGTGTGACTTTGCGCGTTTGGGGTTTTTTTTTTTAATTACAAAAGACATTTATTATGGATCTTTGTTTTTGCAATGGAAGTGTGAAATTAAAAAAAGGTTCGCTTGGCAGTCCATTGGAAGATGGGGGGGTTAATTACCAACATTTTTCTATCTATCTACAGAGGTTTTCCGGTCCTAGAACCGCACAAATAGATGGCAAATGAACTATTGAAGGATCTTGAATTTTTAAATTATGAGTTATTATTACAACTAAACATTGTGGTACTCCGTTGTTTGTTTTTTTTTTAGGTTCGTTCCACAAACCTCTTTTTAGTACCACTATATCTCTCTTAATCTCAATACGGCAATCACCAAGTTCGAAAAAAAATTACAGGTCTTATAAAAAACTAGCCGAACTTCGAACATCCAGAAATAAGAGCAAGACCGCTTAGAACTGGATAACTGGATCAAAGGAAATTTTTCATGAAGGCAAAATAGATTTGGGTAATCGCAATCAACTTATTTCAACCCTTCTGGGACTGTCTTGAAATTCTACAACTACAGACCCCCACAAACAAAGTCCACTTGATATGGGTGCCAACGCCAGGGCACAGTGGATTTGAAGTCAATGAAAAAGGAGACGAATTGGCCAGAAAAGGATTCGCATCTCAATAGCACTATAAAAAGTAGTGTGAAAATCTAAATAGAGAAAAAGAAGGAGTAGGAAGGAAACAGGCAAGCCAAAAACTTTGTGCCAAACAGTTCCCACAAAAAAATAAAAAACAAAGCAACTACTCAAGATCTTGCATGTGGGGATCGTTACAACTTACAAGCTATAGGTACAGGCGCGTGGTGGCCATACGGGAAACCGGGAATTTTTCCGGGGCGTTTCGTTTTTAGGGGCGTTTTTTCAGGAAAAGTTGAAAATATAATTGACACAAATCTTAATCTTGATTCAATTTTTCTTATTTTAAAATTAGTTCTTCTGATTTTTGTACTGGGTATGCTTGATGTTTGACCAAATAAAAAAATGTGCACGACTGGTTCGCACGAAACTTTCTCGTTTATTACGCATCTCGCAGAATCTCAGATTCATTTCAGCAAATTTTACGTTTAAAATCATACCTACATACTCAAGATGTACTCAAGTTTAGTAACTGAACCCTTGTTAATTAAAAACGTAATACATACTACATAAACATACATATTAACTACAACACTTTATTAGGTACTTTCAAATTTCACCCCGAACAACTGACATTTAAAGGAGGCAAGCAGGCGAAGTATTTCGAATTCCTATTTTTGATTATTTAAAACCCTTTCGGTATTTTGATGCCATATGGCAACACGAATATTCATAACACCCATTCTCACTCTCTGAGTATATTTTTTATATTTTTTTTTTCTGATTAACTTCTGAGAGTATCTGCTTAACAATTAGAAGCAAAAAAACTGGGTGATAGTTGTCGCCATTGTGCTTTTAGCTCTCGTGAAAGATCAGTCTGCAATAGAGTTCGAATTTTTTCGTCGGAAGACTATTTTTATTATTTCTTTTTTACATTGATAATTATCAAATACATTATTAATTTCGATTTTATTTGATTGACTAATATCAGGCCCACAATTAAAAAAATTAAATAAACATATAAGTTCCGTCTATTCAATTTGGAACAATTTTCTTTTTCTGTGTTGCCATATGGCATCAATATTATCTAGAGGTGCATTTTAAGGCATCATTTCTATAAATAAAATTATATATATACCTACATTATGTATAAAAATAAAATTTTTTTTATGCATAAATAGTCTTGAATATCATTACTTTTTAATTTAGTTTGAATTAAAAAAAAATACTTAGATTTTTATGAATATTTAATTTTTTTTTTTTAATATTTTTTATTTTTTAAATATTTTTTTATATAAATACACGTGTTTATCTTGGAATATGCTTAGTTTTTAATTTGTAGTACATGTAATGTTTGAAGTAAACAAAGAAAACCGAGTATAAATGCAACAATTTATTATTTTTTTATTTTTTATTTTTATACATATATGAAAATATGTGTTTTTTTAAATATTTTCAATAATCCTTATTTTTTTAAAATACATTTTAATTAAAAAAAATAATTATATTTTTTTCTTTTCAATTTTGTTTAAAAATTAATATATAAAAATAAGAAACTAAAATAAAAATATTAATTTTGTCATTTATTTTGCTACCACTTGAGACAATTGATGCCATATGGCAACGTTCCCAAAAAACACTTTAGAACCAATATTTACCAAAAATAATGTTACAATGTTTTTAGTAGGATTCTAAGTAGCAACAAAAAGAAATAAAATATTTTTTTAACCTTAGAACAAAAAAGATGTACCGAAAGGGTTAAAAAAAGTGGTCTCAATGGTCGGGATTTGGGTAGTCATTTTTGAGAAATATTCATAAAACGGATATATTTGAGATTTCTGAGAAAAACTAAGTACGTGATCATGTTTAGAATGCTTATGTTGTCTTAAATATGTTTTTTGATCAAAATCGTTGGAGCGGTTTTTTGTAAAATTATGCTGACAAATAATGTTACAACTATAGATTCGAAAAGCACTGTTATTAGACTGTTTAACTGAAAACTGAGTACGACGTATTCTTCTTACCTAGCAGTTACATTTTCATCAAAATCGAAAATGGCGTTTTCGAGATAGCAGTTTTTAAAGTACGATTTTTAGCGATTGTGGTGGAAATCGAAGGTCGCACTCATGGTTCAAAAAACACTGATTTGCAACTGTTTAGCTCAAAACTGAGCAAATGCTTACTATGGATTTAAGCATTACCTGCCAGTTACATTTTTATCTTAATCGAAAATGGCGTTTTTGAGATAATGAGCAGTTTTTTAAAGTACTATTATTAGGGATTTGTGTGGATATCAAAGGACGCAGTCTTTTTAGAGAAAAACTGGGCTTACTATCAAGTTAAGAATGACAATAGTACCTACTTTAAAAATAAGATTTTGTTAAAATAGTTTTTACCGTTTTCGAGAAAAAGTCAATTTTCAAAACTGCCGTTTAGCGAAAAACTGGGTATGCAGTCATGTTAAGCATGCCTACATTAACTTAACTATCGATTTTTCAAATCGTTGGAGCTGCTTTCGAAAAAATCGAAATTGTTTAATATTTCGTAAAATTTGTATATGGGAAGTACCGTTAATATTAGGGCTAGAATAAAACAAAAAAAAAAAACGCCTTCTAGCGGAAAGCCCACAAACTCTAAACACGAAGTTTGAAACAAATCCATCCAAGCATTTAGATTTCCCAGGGGTGGGCGTGGGACAGACAGACATATGGACGAACAGAATTGCGAGACCAACTTTTTTGAGTTCCCCTATCATCGTAATATCAGAATTTATCAAAATCTCGAAATTTTGTATGAAAACAAAACTCTTGCTACGTATACGAGAAAGTTAAAAATACGTGTTGGTGGTTTTGAAAGCGTATTGAAGTGAATTCGTTAAGGCAATGAATAAGTATTTAGTAGACTTTGATATTCTCATAGAAGAAGCACTGCCTGAGCAACGAAGGTCGACGAACAAGAGATGTGTCAAAGATGTACTAAAAAAAATTGAAATTATCAATTTTAATGTTATTTTCGACAAAATAATTATGGCAATTGAAAATCGCTTTACACTACCGATCACACAGGTAAAGCGTGAAAGGAGTTTTTCCAAATTGAAAATTATAAAAAATAAATTAAGATAAACCATGGGCAATGACAGTTTGGAGACGTATAAATGTTAATGGCTTGTGAAAATGTCATCCTTCAACAAATCTAAGAAAGTGTTATTATAGAAAAACTATGTGAAAGTAGTTCCGAATTCCGTAGGCTTTTACAGTAATGTAATACGGATTCATGTGAAAAAATATATGTATTTATGTATGTATAATTTGCAATAAAATTAGAGTTTATAAAATTTTTTGGTTTAATTGTTTTTAATATTGAAATTTTTCAAAGAAGGGAGAGGGGGCGTTTTCAATTTAAAATCCCGGTAGCAAATCTGTTCCCACCACGCGCCTGTGGTACCTAGAAAATCAAATCGGGAAGAACTTTGTTTTATGCCATTCATTCTAGGCATATATGAACTCGAATAAAGAAGGACCATGGTACACAAAAGGGAGGCGGACAATCATGGTGGCTTTCACACCTTCATATATCTGATCAAAACCAGGTATATCCACAGCTTCTTCACTTTCTGGAGCCAAAACAGAACCAAGGACAACATCTCATCTCAACCTTACAGGTCTTTCTCTACTTATTAATTACCATTTCTTCTCCTTTCTAATGCAAATGTTTTTTTTTTTCCAAATGTTTTGGATAAAGATTTGATAATAACATGACAAAACCTTCAGCGCCATCTCTAGTTAAAGTTCAAGAGTATAAGTAGGTAGTGCCTCGTCTAAAGCGGAGAAGTTCTTACAACGAATGACGTGCTGTATGCTGAAGCGTCTTAAAAAATCAAAAAAGAAGAACAACAAGTGTCTAAGCACTGAGTCCATATGGAATAAGTTTGAAGGCGAAGACAGGGAGTTTTGAATGCGCGTTGTCATATAGATGAAATTAAAAACGTAGGGTCTGGAGAATCATATACCTTTCGAGGGTAGAAAATGGCTTTCAACCAAAGATTCAGAGTTTGAAGTAATAGGCTGGAACCTCAGAGAAAAATTCAAGAAGTAGGCAAAATGCGTAGCTTGTTGCCCGATTTCTTTGCTCATAAGTCAAAAATTGGGCAAAAATGGTACTCATTTAAAGGGTATACTATACATAATTTTGTCTACAACCAAACTGAATGAGAAGGACACTTAATAAAACTATTCAATTTCATTCACACTCTTCACTTACCAATAAAAACATCGTTCACTGTAGCAAACTACATCACTGACAAAATATTCACCAAATTCATCGTACATACCTAGAAAGAGAAAAAAAAACCACAAATCCATATTATAGTTAATTCAATATTCCAATATTTAAACAAGGATAATTTAATCTTTATTACAAAAAAAAAATACAATGTAACATTTCAAAACAGAAGTTCAACTTCAAATTGAATTGGTCTCAGATACTTTGCCGCCAACGACTATGACGACAACAACAAGTCGATTAGGCACTCACATTCGTAAATTAATAAAACAGTCGAAAAGAACAAACAGGATTCACTATAAACGTTGACATCGTCGCGTCGTTTCGCGCGAGAGTGGAAAAATAATTAAAGACAGGAAGACAACGACACAAGTCGAAAAGTTATTTTACGGTTGGTAATGCCATAGCCCCCTCGATTTGCTATACACCCCAAACCAACCCCTAATATACATTAATATGCAAAATAGGTAATTACAAAATTACATAGGAACATCCTCTTGAGGAGCGCAAGTATAACACAAATTAGCCGGGTTGGAATTTCAACAGTCTCCATCCAGTCGGTGGTCCGCACATCAGCATCCAATAACATGGCATTTTGGGTTCTCTGTTGTTGTTAGTATGATATTTTTGTTTTGCATGATGAATGATGATGTTACTAATAGGGATGAAGTTGATGATGATGACGATGATAATACACACCAAAGAATTAGGCAAATTGATGAGGGTAAGCTGGTTGTTTATGGCTATTATCCAATGCTCTTTGTGTATTATTTAAGCAGTTGTATCCTTTTTTTTGTTGTTGCTGCTGTTGTTAGTGGCATTTGTCTTCTTTGTTTTGTTATAAGATACATAATGTGTTTTTGCGTTTGAAGTTCAACCCTTCATTGTGGGTGGAATAGATTGTGGTGATTGGTAACCATGTATATGATGTATGTAAATAGGATATACATAAGCAGGAATAATTTAATTAAGGGCTGATGGGAAGTGCAAACATATATTTTACTTTAACCCAATCTAATGGCTCAACGTTTGTTTTGTCGCCCTGTAACCATCACTTTGTCCTCTATGAAAAAAAAACGCCACCAAATTTCGTCCTTAAGGCACGCCCCTCTTCAAAATAAAAGATTTATTTAACTGCCTTGACTATGACAGTACGACGTCACATCACACTACAAATTCGTTCAATGACCTCATAAGTATGCAACACAAACTAATCACCCGATACACAATCCAATGGGAACACACGTTTGTCGAAAGTCAACAGAGTCTTACGTATTTAATTCTAACCACAAACAAGAGAAATATACATATGTAGACTGATAGAACAAAAGCATGTTCAAGAAAAAATATCTATAAAACCAGCTGTTGCAGCAAATATATGCATACGCATACCAATGTCTTTCAGTATTCTGTCTTCACGCAACCGTCAACGAAAGCGGAACTCTTTTTTCGACTCTTCAATAAATCGTTTTGTTAATAAAAATTTATCGTAGTTTTTCTTTTGGAACTAGCTTTATTCTATCGTCATTAGCGCGAACATTGGTCCTTCAAACCGGTATATTAATTCAATTAAATCAATTAAATCATAAATATCATTATTTGCCCCATCGCGTAAAAAGCCAAAGAAATTCATCGCGTTGAAATTTTCTCTTTTTGCTTTGTCTTCCATTTTCGCGCTCTCACACCACACCACTCGAGCTGTTAAGTTGGCAAAAGTTAACGGACATTTTTTTCTATCGCTGACAAACGGTCTGTGAATTCGTGTGATTTGTCGGTACAGTTTTTTTTCACAATGACTACCGAAGCAAAACGCGATAGCAGCCGAAATGCATTAAGAAGAACCCTAAATGCAAGTAAAAAAGCAGAAACACTCGACGCAGCTGATTTGGAGTCGTATTTTCACATTCTTGCAGATCAATGGGGAACTTTCTGCCAAGCCCAAGATAAAGTGGAACAAACATGTGGAAGCGAAACGCTGGAAGATCAGGAAGCTGAGCGGGAACAAGGGGAGCATTGGTATCGTGAAGCCTTCGCAAATTTAACTCGTGCCGCAAACAAATTGAAAGCTGCAAGCAATTTAAAATCGCAACCAACATCTGACAACACAACGCAGTTATTACCGAACACCATTTCGCAAACACGTGCTGATATAAAACTCCCCGGCATACCGCTTCCACATTTTTCGGGAGATCCAAAGGAGTGGCGACCATTTCATGACGCATTCGAATCTATGATTCACAAAGAATCGTCACTCAATGGGTCGCATAAGTTGTACTACTTGCGCAACAGCTTGGAGGGGCCAGCTCTTCAGGTAATTAGGGGTTTTCAATCAACCGACGAAAACTACGAAGAAGCCTGGGCTCTATTAAAGAAACGCTTTAATGTCCAACGTGTCATAATTGACTCTCATTTTCGAGCACTTTTTGCGTTGAAAAAAGTCAATGGCGAATCATCCACTGCTCTGAAGGCGCTTTTAGACACTACCCAGGAGCATTATCAGAGTCTGAAAGCACTTGGAAGGGCCGTAGAGAACTGGGACGATTGGCTGGTCCATTTAACAGTAAGTAAATTTGATGGCGAAACCCATAGGCAGTGGGAGTTGTCGCAGACAAAGGACGAAGTTGCAACGTTTGACACTCTTGTCAATTTTCTGGAAATTAGATGCCGTTCCTTAGATGCGATAGACTCTCACCAAAGTGTTCCTACCAGTTCTAAGTCGTACCAGCAATCTAGAGGCAAAACAAAGTCCACCTCAAGCGCACTACATACCGCAGCACCGGATAATCAGCCAAATAAAAGAGCAGCATCGAAATTCCACAATGACACGTGCGCGTACTGCTCAGCAAAACACAGAATTTACAATTGCGACAAATTTCGATCTCTTGACATTGCCAGAAGAACATCGGTGGTTCGAGAGAAAAACTTGTGTTCAAACTGCCTTGTTGTTGGCCACGATCATCATGACTGTCGCAGCCCTAACGCATGTCGTGTGTGCCAAGTACGCCACCATACTCTTTTGCACCAAGAGACCCCAACAACAAGTTCATTGGTAGAACCCAGTACAAGCAGTCAGTTCACGCAATCCAATTTCGCACACACTGAACACCAAGTTCTTCTTGGTACTGCTATTGTAAAAATTGTTGACCTATCTGGACGTTATCAACCAGCCAGACTTCTATTTGACAGCGGCTCGCACCTTTCGTTTATTACAGAGAGCTTTTTACAACGACTTCAGATGAAAAGATCTTCGACTTCAACAGCGATTGAAGGTATAGGTGGAACTGCAGCTGGAAGTTCTAGGGGTGAAGTTCAGCTCACTTTATCTTCATACGATCAACGCTTCATGACGACAATACGTGCTCACATTCTTTCAAAAATAACAAGCTTCTTACCTCCGGTTCAACTCCGCCAAACTGATTGGCCACATATTAAGCGCCTAAATCTTGCAGACCCGCATTTCTACACTCCGGCTCCAGTTGATATCCTTTTAGGCTCAGACGAATTAGGACAGTTTTTGCGCACTGGCTTGGTCATGGGACCCATCGGTACTCCCTTAGCACAGCAATCTACACTTGGGTGGGTTCTCTTTGGGAAAATCATGGAATCACCACCGCGAGGCAGCACTTCTCTTGCCGTTTGCTTGCATACAGACAACGCACTCACAAAGGCTGTCTCCAAATTCTGGCAGGTCGAAGCGCTGCCGGAGATTAAACATCTAACCCTCGAGGAACAATTGTGCGAAAAATCCTTTGAACGCACCCATTACCGTCAAGAGGATGGACGCTACGTAGTAAAACTTCCATTCAAACCTGACTGCCCACTCGGATCTTCTCGCCATGCTGCTGTTCGTGCACTATTTCGAATGGAGTCACTTTTTGCCAAGGATGAACATCTCAGAATTCAATACAAGGACTTCATTCACGAATTCATTCAGCTAGGTCATATGGAAAAGGTGAGTCACCCCCCAGTGCTTGGAAAGCACTATTATATGCCACACAGAGCGGTCGTTAAAGAAACGAGCACAACAACGAAGTTAAGAGTTGTGTTTAACGCTTCTTGTCGCACCACCACCGGTTTTTCTTTAAACGACGCTCAGATGATCGGACCACAACTCCAAGCTGATCTTTTCGTTGCGTTGGTTCGAGTACGAACGTATCGTTTTGCGATGAGTGCTGACGTGACGAAAATGTATCGCCAGGTACGAGTAGATAACGAACACGTGGATTACCAACGCATTGTCTGGCGTGACTCACCTGAAGACGACATCGAAGATTACAGAACACTAACTGTCACATACGGCGTCGCATCGTCTTCTCATCTAGCAGTAAAAGCCATTCAACAATGCGCTCTAGATGAGGGTCAAAACTACCCTACAGCAACAGAAGTCATACTGCACCACTTCTACATGGACGACCTGCTGACTGGCTGCTTTGAAGAAGAAGATTTGTTAAAGCTTCAGTCTGAAGTATCTACAGTATTGAGCCGAGGGGGTTTCTCTCTTCGCAAATGGTCAACGAACTCTCCTCTTGTGATCAACGCCGTACCAGAACACCAACGCGAAATCTTACAGCCATTGGACTTCTCGGAAGCAGATAGTGTCCGTACGCTGGGATTACAATGGGAGCCGTCATCAGACTATTTGTCATTCGCCATCCAGGTTTATAAAGTAGATGCTTCAAAATTTACTAAAAGATTACTTCTTTCAGATGCATCTAAACTTTTTGACCCGCTGGGTTTGCTGTCCCCATGCACGATCATTCCTAAGATGATATTTCAACGGCTGTGGAAACCTAAAGTGGACTGGGATGAAGTTGTGCCCGACGATGTTAAACGTCAGTGGTTTGATTATAGGGACCATATCACGAGCCTCGCAGCAATCAAGGTGCCGAGGTGGGTCGGTACTGGAATTCCTAACGCTATTGTAGACCTACATGGCTTTGCAGACGCATCACAAACCGCTTACGCCGCTGCTGTATACGTCCGCACGATATCTCCCGACGGTAGTGTTACCGTGCGTCTACTCACGGCGAAAACAAGAGTCGCCCCACTTAAACAAACTACTTTGTCCATTCCACGTTTGGAATTATGCGCCGCTCTCTTGTTAGTCCAACTAATCAAACACATCAAACCGATTTTGGAACCCTACATACGACACATCATTTGTTGGACTGATTCGACTGTGGTCCTTGCTTGGATTCAACAACACCCTGGAAGATGGTGTACCTTCGTCGCAAACCGTGTGTCGCAAATACAGGAGATCGTACCCTCTGAAAATTGGTTTCACGTGCAATCTGCGCACAATCCAGCACGGGGTGTACCGCCGCAAAACTTAGCCAATCACGAACTTTAGTGGAATGGCCCACCTTGGCTGAAATGTCATCAGTCGTCATGGCCTTCACAACAGATTTTTACCACAAATCTAGATCAGCGCTCCGAAGCAATCAACACAGCAAGTACGTCACATGCGCTGCCTCCAATTTGGGATCTTATCGATCGATACTCGAGTCTGAGGATGCTGAAGCGTATCACTGCTTATATTTTGCGATTCGTGCATAATCTCCGAACAGCTGTCGAAATACGAAAAAGCGCCGTTTTAAAGCCAACCGAATTCCGAAGTGGTAGACAATTACAGCTGTGTGAATTGGACGAAGCCCTGTTACTATGGATCAAGCTCACTCAATCCTTCTTCTTTGCTGACGACATACAACGCCTGTCCTCCAACATACTGGTAAGTCGCCAAAGCAAACTAATAAGATTACATCCGTTTTTAGACGAAAGAGGACTGATTAGGGTGGGCGGTCGATTATGCAATGCATCGTTACTACCTGATAAAAAACATCCGTTTCTACTGCCAGGATCTTCAAGGCTCACTACGCTCATTTGTGAGGACATACACCACATAACACTTCATGCTGGTCCGCAGGCTATGCAGGCGGTGCTTCAAAATCGCTTTTGGGTCATCAGTGCTCGAAAAATATTACGCAAAATCTTCAGACTGTGTGTAAAATGCCGAAGGCACTCCCACACACTCCAGCAACAATTGATGGGGGATTTGCCTAGACCACGTGTAGTAGCATGCCGTCCTTTTTTGCGCAGCGGTGTGGATTTTGCGGGTCCAGTTTCACTTCGTTTCAATAAAGGACGTGGCACCAAATCTGTGAAGGGATACATATCCGTCTTTATTTGCATGGCAACTGGCGCTATGCATTTAGAGATTGCTAGTGATTTATCATCCACAACATTCATCGCAGCCTACAAACGGTTTATCTCCCGGCGCGGGCAATGCCGGGAGTTATACAGCGACAATGGCACCAACTTTGTTGGTCAATTCAAGGCCTCTCTGTGCGATCTCCTCTGATGTCAACGACCTCCTTGCCCTGACTCCAGCCCATTTCTTGATCGGGGAGCCATTAAAAGCAGTACCTGAACCTAACATCGAAGACTTTAAAGGCAGTTTGGTAAAGAGATGGCATTTTATATCAACTTTAAGACAACATTTCTGGAGACGGTGGAGCTCGGAGTACATTGTGCAACTGCAACAGCGCTCGAAATGGACTCGTCCCAGCTCTAACGTCAAGATTGGAGATTTAGTTGTGCTTCGTGATGAACGGTTACCACCAACAAAGTGGAATCTAGGTAGAGTTATAGGTGTTCACCCTGGGTCAGATAGTAAGGTACGTGTCGTTACACTGAAAACCGCTGATGGAATTTTAACTCGACCTATCGTCAAGATATCGCCACTACTTTCTGTTCACGAAGACAGTCGTTAGCGATTGAAAACTTTTCGCTATTTTAAACAAATTTTGCAATTCGTTTCAATGTGGGCGGAATGTTGCAGCAAATATATGCATACGCATACCAATGTCTTTCAGTATTCTGTCTTCACGCAACCGTCAACGAAAGCGGAACTCTTTTTTCGACTCTTCAATAAATCGTTTTGTTAATAAAAATTTATAGTAGTTTTTCTTTTGGAACTAGCTTTATTCTATCGTCATTAGCGCGAACACCAGCATACACAAATCCAAAAACCAGCATACTACATACAATACCTGGTATGAAACGCCTGCAATGTGAAGAAGAACGAAGTCAATGTGTGCTGTATGATTCGAACAAAAATGTATTTTCCTCTTTCTGTGTTTACCTTGTGTGCTGAGGATATTGTTGTTGTACTGATATGGGTTTCTGGTTTCTGCCTTTCTTGTCCTGCTTCCTGGGATTCGTTTTGGTGGTGGGTGACTGGTGAATTATGTTTGCCTTTTTTCTGTATGATCACGGGGGTTTGTATTTTCTTGACTCACGTTATTTTCAGTTCAAATCCAGTTCTGAGAATGAGAACGTATGCTCGTGGATGCGCTTGCCTTTTTTGCCCCTTTTTCAGATTTGTCAAGGCAATAATGTTTAAAAAAAACTAGAGAATACGTATACTGTGTTAAATGTTGCATAAACTCTTGAAGCGCTCAGCGACAAGCAAATTTAAGTAGACATTTTTTTAAATATCCAGCATAAGTGAAAGAGGTTCTTTTAAGAAAATTCAAGCCCCGTGATCATACAGAAAGAAAGCATCAAAATAGTTCACCACCAAAACGAATCCAGACCAGAAAGACGGAAACCCAGAGAGTATAAGAACAATATCCTTAGCACACATAACACAAACCAGTAGAGTAAGTTAGGGTAATATGGAATACTGCTTTTTTATTGTGAAATTACACCCACATTTTTTGGACCAAAGTTCTCATAAGCGTTTTAAAATGACCTATGTCTATCCAGGTACCTAAGCCAAACTTTGCAGAACATTAACACTTACCAATTTTGAGCTATGGATTTTTATGTAAAAAATGCAGATATCTTAATTCCACAAAATGTGCGGGTTATATGGAATTTAGTTGAATATGGAATATCCCATATTAGCCACATTCGATAATTGTTCCTTTTTCTAATTTATTTTAATTATTTATTTTTAATTATATGTATGTATTTCACAATATTTACAAAGATATTGCGTTTTGAACCACTTTTTGTGCGAACACATGCTGGATTGAATGCTTTAGTATTTGTCATAACAAAGAAAAAAAGTGACGGCAATATGGAATACTATTCCATATTACCAACATTAGCTATTCCATATTACCTCATTTTCGCATATTTTTGAAAAATAGTAAAAAGTCACATGCCACTTATAATTCTTTTAAACAAAAAGCAATATATGGACGTCCAATTTAACTGCTTTGGAGAGCACAAGTTTTTATATCCAATTTCTTATTAAAAATATTTTTTTTTATTTACAAACATCACAGCATGAAAAGTTTTGGTTGCAGCAGTTTTTTAAATTTAATTTTCTTTTTGTCAGTTTGACAGATATTTGAAATCGAGTTCAAGATTACCAAGATTTCGTACAAAATCTAAGTTCTGAGTGTAAATAAAAAGATGTCGGTGTAGTAAATACAGAGAAACGGGGGTATTCCATATTACCCACGTATTCCATATTACCCTAACTTACTCTAAGAATAGACCGTCGGTCGACTCATCCCACATAACGGACTTTGCCTACAAGCTGCCGGTGGGCCCAGGATTTTTCATGTATTGGTACTGTACAAAATCAAAGGAGCGCCATTATGGCACGCATACTTGAAAAATCCTAGGCCCATGGTATAGCATGTAAAATCATTCCCGCCATTAATTTTGACATTTACACGTATTCACAGACAGGGTAATTTTTTCCGGGGGGAATCAGGTAGGTGCACGGGAAGTCGGCGGTCTATTCTTACTAGTTTGTGACACATAAGGTAAACAGACAAAAAGGACATTGAGAAAAAAAAGGAACGCAAAATACATTTTTTATTGCGAATCATATGTATAGTATAGTGTATAGGTAGGTAGGTAGGTACACCAACACCACTTATTGATTTGCTTGCTACTTGCTTCACGTTGCAGGGATTTCATACCATGTATTGTATTGTGTATGCTGGTTTCATATTTTTTCGTAAAATTGGAATGCATGTTGCGCTGCATGATCATACTATAATCGAAAAACAGAGCAGCTATCGCCATCTAGAGTAAGGGAAGGAATTAATGCCCCTATTATGTAAGACAACTACAACTAAAGTTGAGTTGTCTCTTGGTTTTATGTAATTCAAAATTCGATATTGTCCGTATTGTCATACATAACCTTGATAGAAAAGTTGTCTGTCAAAATACAACAAAGATGGCAGTCAGTGGTTGTCTATAAATTGTTAGTTAGTTTGGGTTGTGTGAAAGTTGAATTGAATTGAATCAACTTAGTTGAGTTGAGTTGTCTTACATAATAGGGGCATAAACTCGATGTGCACCATATTCTACATCTGTATATTTCTCTTGTTTGTGTTAACACAGAGGGAGAAGGCATTAGAGGAATACCTCGTCTGAAGAGAAAACGACATAAACCAACAAAGCATGCGATATTTAAGACAGTTGGCTAAAGACCGGGGGTGGGCACTTACAAATTCCAAATTTGTTGTCTTTGTTATGCAAAGTGTTTAATTCAATATTCAATTAATTCAACACCTAGCGAAGTGACCAATATGAGCACGGCTTGCATTTTCGTTTCTTTCCTGCCGACGCGCTGGGAATTGATGATTTGCATTGTTCCCATGACTGCTTCCGTTCTTCTTCTTTTTTTTTGTCTTAAAATATATTGTAATATTATAATAAACGGCCACCCGATATGTATTCTTTTGCTCAATCCATTTGAATATTTCCAGCGTGAGAACATCGGCAATACATGTGACCTCGTTCTTGCCTCACGCGTGGAAATAAAAAACGTTTCGATAGCTAAAACTGCAGTTTGCGCACTTTTGATTTTTCACCAGCAAAGGCTGGTGAAAGAATGCATATCGGAGGGAAAAGTTAGTTGCTCGCCGGAGCCCAATGGAAAACAACTCATTAATTAAATAACGCAACAAAACAAAACACTTGCCTTTGTATAGAAAAAGTTCTTGGAACCCTTGTTACTTTTCATCATCAGTCTATACTTTTCATATAAAAAAAAATAAGAAAATAAAATAAAAAAATAAATTCATTAAATCACAAACAAATAAAACAAAAACACAAAGTTTTAAAACTGAAAATACCCACAAAAAAGGGAAATTCAAATTTTAATGCAAGCAAGAAATTTCCATTTAATCTCTATTTAAAGCTGAAAATTCCCACGACCTGTAAGCACTTAAAAATTCCAAATTTATTGGAACGTTCTCCCCCAAGCCACTCTGTCTGTCACTGAAATTAAAAATAACCAAAAGCCATTTCAAATACACGTCCAAAAGCAGCTATCCCATGCATCCGAAACCATTCCATTTTTTATCTCAATGACAAAAACACCCCACAGTGCTATTGGACTGTTTGAAAATTCCCCATCACCATGATAAAAACAATAAAACGTAAAATTTTACTCAACACATTTAATGAACTATTTTGAAATGTAATTTATAATTATAAAGAAAGGTACAATGAAGTATTTTAATCCATTTAGGGAGTATTGTATCTTGATGTGTGTGTTAGTGTGCGTGCATTTATTCTTCCCAGTCGATGTGATTGAAGTGGTATACTACGAGTAGTATAAAGTATGCTGTACACAAGTATATAGATGAACAAATCATTCTGAACACCTCTTCATCGCTTGCGATGAATAGCGAATAGCAAATATAAAGCGTATAACATACAGCGAAGATGCGAAAAGTCATTTTGAGACTTTTTTGTTAAGTATTTAAGAAAATAAGTTTATCTATGAAAAAGAAATGAAAAACATGCAAAAATTCAAACAAAAATTAAAAAAATAATAAAAACAAAAATAAAAAGTTTAAAACGTAGATAGGCACTAATAATCATTTTTATCTTTCAACTTGAATATATTTAGGTTTTATGTGGAAAATTTTACCATTGTGACTTAGTAAAAATGCAGCTGAATACTAAAAAAAAAATGGCTATTAGGACCGTGCAATGCTGCCAAATGTACATGCATAGGCTTTGAGAAAATTTAGGCTAGTAGGGAAGTATTCTACAAAAAAAAAGTGCAATGAACTAGAAATTAAGATGAAAGTGAATTTAAAAGCAATTGTGAATTTCATTTTATTAAACAAAAATAATGAGTATGACAGCATTCCAAACAGATATATTCACATTTAGGTGCGTTCATACGGAAAAGAATTAGCTTTCATAAAACAAACTCAATAATCCCTTCCTACTCACAATCTATAGCCAAAGCTGAAATAAAATTTAGAAAATTCCCAAGAACCACCACCAACAATCACAGTCAAAATGATATTTTATTTCTGCAACAGTTTTCCCAAACTATGAACAGAAATTCACGCAAAATGTGTTTCCAGGCAAATTTATATTTTTCTCTATTTCAAGGTGGCTACTATGAACGTATTTTTTCTCAGCGTCTCTATACAGAGCTTTGCAAATATTTAAATATTTCTAAAAAAATGTATGGCAACAATTGAAAGTCAATGGGATATGAAAATTAAAAAAAAAAAAAATTTTCTATAGCTATGCGTTACTTAAACTCCTTTTCGACTCAGGAAAATTCACCATAAGAGCACAATGAACTAACTTTTTGGAAAGAGAACTCGAAACCAACTCCCTTCTATTAAAAATACAGACAGAATCCACAAAACTTGCAAGATGTCAAGAATAAAATTAATTTCCCTTAAAGACGCAAACATTTTTCTAATCACTGACAGACTGACACGTTTGAGCTCAGAAAATAAATATATTCGCTCACAAAGGACACAAGTTCCTCTGAAAATTAAAAAAAAAAACAGTTTATTCTGAAAAATTAAAGGCAACAACTCAACACGTTTTGCTTGAAAATGTATAAAAAACTAATTTTAATTTTCTAGACGACGTTTTAAATACATATTCACAAAAAGCAAACCAAGTTGCTTTATTCGAGAAACTTCTAGAACAAATTTTCCATTACCATTAAATGCACTGCCTACCACTAACGAATTGGGTACCTATTGGGTTTTCCCAGAAAACGTAAAAATTTAGGAAAGAAAAAATCCAAAATGTCACCCTTGGCACGCAACTGCAATGGAAACTTATAAATTTTTCCATTTCCTGTGCTTGAAATTTCCCTCTTCCTGATAAAAGGAAAAATAAATCTCCTAAACAGAAATTCACTTTTCAACCAAAAAAATAAGGAACAATGCTTTCCAAAGACGCCAACAAAAAACTCAATATCACAGGAAGACGCTAAAATGAACTTAAATTCACGGCACAAACTAAACTGAATTGTTTAAAAGGAAAGCATCAATATTCACTCACAAAGAAAATTAATAGAAAAATAAAAAAATATGAATTACCAATTACTTATGTATTTTTTGGAAATTTTCCAACACAAATTAATATTGATTGCCACTGAACACAGATAACTTTTGAATAACTCAATTTTTCACGACCAGAGGGTGGCTTTTGGCTTTCCTACTTCCTTCGAGAGTCGAGATACAAAGCTTTTGTTAACCTTTATTGAATATCGAATATTAATCCAATAGATCGACGGTCGCTGGGTATTAACTGATTTTATGAACGCTGTCAGAAAATGCAAATGCGATCCTATTGATAGATATAATATTTCCATTCAAGCATCAAGCACTACCTATCAAAGGAGTTCTAAACTGATATCTGACAAAAATATTAATAAGAAGGAAGCATTTGGAATTTTTTGTTCTTTTGGATGAATATCGATATTCGAAACTTGTTAGCCAAAGTTTTGTATCTCGACACTCGAAGAAGGTAGAAAACTCAGTTGCAGTTGTCATTGAATGGAATTATAAAATTGGCTTATTCAAAAGTTAACTGTGTTCAGTGGCAGCCAATTTTGATTTGTGTGGGAAAATTTCCAAAAAGGTCATAAGTAATTGGTAATTCATATTTTTTTTATTTTTCTATTAAATAAATTGTCAAAAAGTCGTTTGCCATTTGTGTTGAGTTTTTGTCTAAGTATACAAATTTACAATTAATTTGAATTTGCCTCTATAGAACAATTTGGTAATTATTTTTGTCCATTGTGAGTAAATATGGTTGTGCTTTCCTTTAAAAACAATTCAGTTTAGTTTGTGCCGTGAATTAAGGAACATTTTATCGTCTTCCTGTGAATTTGAATTTTTTGTTGGGGTCTTTGGAAAGCATTGTTCCTGTTTTTTGGTTGAAAAGTGAATTTCTGTTTAGGGCATTTATTTTTCTAGTCCTTTTACAAGGAAGAGGGAAATTTCAAGCACAGGAAATGGACAAATTTATGGGTTTCCATTGCAGTTGCGTGCCTTAGGTGACATTTTGGATTTGTTCTTTCCTATATTTTACGTTTTCTGGGAAAAGCTTTTTTGTGTTGCTTTAGCTGATAGGGCTCGCGAGTGTTTAGTGACGCTAACGACTTAGTCCATTTATTGTACCCAATTTCGTTAGTGGTAGGCAGTAGGTACATTTAATGGTAAAGGAAAATGTGTTCTAGAAGATTCTCGAATAAAGCTGCTTTCTAGTTTATTGGTAATATGTAGCTTGGTTTGCTTTTTGTGAATATGTATTTAAAACGTCGTCTAGAAAATTAAAATTAGTTTTTTATACATTTTCAAGCAAAACGTGTTGAGTTGTTGCCTTTAATTTTTCAGAATAAACTGTTTTTTTTTTTCATTTTCAGAGGAACTTGCGTCCTTTGTGAGCGAATATATTTATTTTCTGAGCTCAAATGTTTCAGTGATTAGGGCAATTCTAGCGCCTTTAAGGCAAATTAATTTTATTGTTGACATCTTGCAAGTGTTGTGGATTGTGTCTGTATTTTTAGTAGAAGGGAATTTGTTTTGAGCTCTTTTTGCGAATAGTTACTACTTAATTTTTGTGTTATGGTGAATTTTCCTGAGTCGAAAAGGAGTTTAAGTAACGCATAGCTATACAACTTTTTTCTTAAATTTTCATGTCCCATTGACTTTCAATTGTTGCCATACATTTTTTTAGAAATATTTGCAAAGCTCTGTATGGTAGAGACGCCGAGAAAAAATACGTTCAGAGTAGCCACCTTGAAATAGAGAAAAATATAAATTTGCCTGGAAACACATTTTGCCTGAAAACTGTTGCAGAAATAAAATATCATTTTTACTGTGATTTTTGCTTAACAGAGTTGTCCAACAAAAAGGTGGGACTTAGAGAATTTTCTAAATTTTATTTCAGCTTTAACTGTAGCTTGTCTTAAAATTAGTTTTTATTTTATTATTATTATTTTTTTATTTTACACACATTTCTTTTTATTTAATTTGCTTACAGAAAGTTGTTATCTGAATCAAGAAAAAATAAATTCAAAATGAATTTTGTTTTCTTTATTCTTTTTATGATCTTCTGTGAGTTATTGTTGTGGTACTTTGTTGAGGAAAACGAAGCTACTCAACTGTTTATAATAACAGCGGAGCTCGTGATTGTTATCTTGATGATGCGGGAGCTGGAAATTCTTTCCAGCATGAAAACAGTTCCTGGGCCATACCGTCGACGAGACTAAAATGGTACAACCATACCACCAATATGTGCCTAGAAACGTTATGATTATGTCATACGTTTCCACCTTCATTCTATATACATATATTTATTATTATTAGTTATTAATTCATTTCTCAGCATGCATTCACAAAATAGCTGCTTGCGTTCCACTTTTATGTTCACACTTTGCCTGCTTAAATTTGTAGTTACATTCCACTCTGACTTGTTAAATGTACTAACACAATAGTTGTTAAAAATTTTAACTTACATTGCACCTTATTCCATTAAATGTGTTCACACAATAGCTGCTCAATTAATATATCAAACAATCAACTATCATTCAGTTTTACTTATACATTCTACTTAAATCCACTAAATGCATACTTTTTTAATTAAAACTTATTTCTTGTATTTGATTTCATTATATTATATATTAACACAGTACATTTTAATATAAATTTAAATTTTCATTATATTTATTCACACAATAGTTCCATAAATTATAACTTCCGTCGTACTTTGATTTAATAAAAACTTAGTCTCACATTGCTTGCTCAAATTGTAACTTATGTATTAACAGAATTCCTCTAATAAATGTTAACTTATATTTCACTTTTATTAATAAAATGCGTTACTAACAAATTTCTTTTTTATTATTTTCATTGACTTTTCTGGTAGTTTTTCTATAGTTTTTCTTCTCAACATTTTACTACAAAACTTCATATCCGTAGTGTCAGCTGCAGAGAGCGGGTGTTTTTAAAAGATGACTTTTTTGCACAACTGTAGTTCGAGGTGTAAGTAATTTTGACTTGGCAACTCTTTCATGTGGGACAGTCAAAAAAAAAAAACAATTTATTTTTTTTCATTTTAAGTATTATTTTTTTTAAATTGCCCCTCCCGCCTAAAAGAAGCCAGATAGGCCCCCCCTCCCATAGCAAAAAATGCTTGTATTTAACCCTTCTACAAAATACCGTTATCAATTTTTGGCGCCGTAGTTATCGTACTCGTGCCAATGGTCATTGTTGCGGAAGCTAAAATTCTCCTGCTGAGGGTAGGTATTTGAAAATATATGTCATCCTAAAAGTATGCAATAATTTATGCACTGAGGCAAAATCCGTTGCATGCTTTGTAGCGGTAAAATACATTTCTATATCTACTTCTACGAATATGAAGAGAAAACCTGCAATCGTAGCAAATATGGACGTGTATGCATAAACTTATTACCACAATCACGCCAAAGAAATATAACTTCTACGGCATGGTACGAGCACCATTTGTTTTTTTTTTTTTTTAATTGGGATGTTCTATACATATGAAAGAGTTTTCCTTAACTGACTGACCTTTAAATGTATTGCCCAAATTGCTGACCCTGTGGTTATTATTTATGTAGACGCGCACAAAGGAATTATGGTATACAAGCTGTACCCGACCATAGTTTTAGGGAATGGCGTTTTTTTTGTGGGTAAGGCCCTTATTGTGATTATCGATCAGCGATCGTCACGACAATAATTGTCGATTGCGTCGATTGATTTTAGCTATTCGTACGCACAAATTTTTTTCACTTCCAAGAGAAAGCATCGACCAGACATTTATAATCGACTCCAAGCGACAGTCAAATCGATAAATATCAATCGCAATCGACATATGCTTTTTATTTACTTTTTTATTTTACGTTATTGATATTAGTACCGAGCACTTCTTTCCCCTAAAAGCATGCCAAACCTATAAAGTAAAGGTATTTCGATTAGATACCAGCTGAAGGTTGTCCCTTCTGTTACCACATAAGTCTACTTGTTGACCCAGCTAGAGTTTCTTCTGAAACATACAATACTTTCAACATCTGTGTTTGTAAAGATGCTTACAGCAGCAACTTTCTTTTATTACAGAATCCTCTAACAAATCGGCAAACAAAAAAGAAATTCCATAAACTAAAGCATGCTTTTAGGTGCAATCTTCAAAATACACTCCGCACTGCATTAAAATTTGTACTCGCAATAGTACTAAACCCATGATAAATAGAAGCTCTCAGGTACCTCCTGAGAGCTTCTAAAATAAATACGAACATATTTTTCAAACCATTTAATACAAATTCATATGAAATTTAAGATGACATTTAAGATGATAGCTTGAACATTGAAAGAAAGACACAATTAAGTCATTGCGTTTTTGGTCCATTTCGTATCATTTAAATGCCGAAATAATTGCGCACCATCATTATCAAGATGAATAGAATAATTCCAATGAGAACGCTGGCGAACTTTAGTGCCCTTTCGCTTTCGGTATTGCAGACCAATCCGAAAAGTTCAACCAAGACCAAGAGGAGAAAAAAGAAAATCATAAACATTTTGAATTTCTTAAGAAAATCCGTTTATCTGAAAAAAAAAAATTCAAAAAAATAAACAAAAAATACAAAATCAAAACAAAAAAAAACAATCAAATTTAGCTAAAGTTTATAAATAGTTCTGGCAGAATGGAGATTAAAAAAACCATGCAATTAGAAGAACTGATGTACGAAAATAAGTTAATAAAACAAAAAACAGAAATGTCTTTCACAACAATCTGGCAAGAATTTTGATTTTCACATTTATATGCGTTCGTGTAGACGATTTTATACCAAAAACCTATTGACCAAAATTTAATAAAAAAAAAATCCCTTACTACTCACAAGCTACCTATAGGAAGAGCAGAAAAAAATCCCTAAAACCACATTTTGTTGGACAAATTTAAAGTAAAAATCGCTTCCTACTACCTATACAAGCTGAAAAAAATTTCGAAAATTCCCGAGAACCACTTTTTGTTGGGCAACTCTGTTTAACAAAAATCGCTGTCATTGAAAATTCAACTTCAAAATACTCAGAATCCACAATACATTCAAGATGTCAAGAAAAAAATGAATTTCCCATAAAGACGCAAAAATTTCCCATACGACTGAAACGTTTGAGAAAATAAAATATTCACTAGAAAAGAACACAAATTCATATGAAAATGAAACTCGATACGTTTTGCTTGGAAATGTAAAAAAACAAACAAACGACCGACGGCGACGCTTTGAATATATACAAAAAGCAAACTAAGCTATTACCAATCCACAAGAAAGCAGATCTATTCTAGAAACTCCTAGAACGAATTTTCTATTGCAAGTAAATGAATCTACCACTACCAGCACAGTAAATGGACTTAAGTCGTTAGCGTCACCAACACACTCGTGAGTCCTATAAGCTAAAGCAACACAAAAACGCTTTTCCCGGAAAACGTTAAAATTTATAAAAGAACAAATCAAAAATGTCACCCAAGGCACGCAACTGCAATGGAAACCTATAAATGTTTCCATTTCCTGTGCTTGATATTTCCCTCTTTCTGGTAAAAGGACTAGAAAAATAAATGCCCTAATCAGAAATTCACTTTTCAACCAAAAAAAAAAAGGAACAATGCTTGCGAAAGATTCACGGCACAAACTAAAAACTGAAATGTTCAAAAGCACCCATATTCACACACAAGGACACAAATTCCTATCAAAATGTTTGACAAAACCAAATTCATATTAATTGTACATTTAAAGACGAGAACTCAACACAAATGGCTTAAAGGACGCATTAATGTGAAAACCTTTTTTTCGGAAAAATTGCCAAAGTATAACAAAAACTATTTACCAATTTTTATGAGACTGATTCTTATAGGAATGTTCTCGAACACACAAATATTTATAGACCCTTAGAACTGAACAACTGCAACGAACGCCGGCTTTTAATTAACTGACGCAATGGACTTAACTACTACCAACGCAATAAAGTCATTTATTGGTAATTCGATTCGAGAATCGAGAGCAAGACACCTACTGACCTAGGTACCAAAAGCTTTATTTAGGAGATATATGCAATTCTGCATCGATATCGATAGCACATCAGGGATGACGGAGGTTATAATGAAAATGTACTAGATTAGTGCGAATGGATGCGAATAGGTGCGTCATAAATGAGACGATGCACTGTAGTGG
The DNA here is from genome assembly GCA_955612985.1 of Cheilosia scutellata. Taxonomy (NCBI): domain Eukaryota; kingdom Metazoa; phylum Arthropoda; class Insecta; order Diptera; family Syrphidae; genus Cheilosia; species Cheilosia scutellata. Next base: position 1,958,169 of record OY015315.1, read on the forward strand.
GTGTGTTTTTTTGTTTTGTGTGATTTTTTTGTGTGTCCTTATTTGGCAAGAGGTGTCAAATAATTTACAATGGCATTTGGTGAGAAATTATTATTATGTAGTAGTTTAGTTGGTTGGTTGTGTTTTTTTGTTTGGTGTTAATACTTCTTTCGGGAAAGGCGAACCTTGAATATACTTGGGATAAAACATTTTCCATCTCTAGTGACACGCATTCCAGATATTTTTTTCGTGACAGAAATCTTGATTTATGTTGAATTGTTTTTTTAACTAATAAAAACTATGTTACAGCAGAAGTTGGTTGTTTTGTGAAATATTCTCGATGTGTGTGTGTTGACTTTTTGAGTGTGTCAAATAATTTTGTGTTTACATATGTTTTTGAGAAATGTTTTCCAGGTCTTTTAGGAAATGTTGAAAATTAAAAAAAAATTTTAAATTGTTGACCATTTCAATGTAAATAATTTTGAGAATAGTGAAACTGTTTTCAGTATGTGCAGTATTAGTATCTATGAGGTTGAAATAAAACACTTTCCTTTTAGTTAAAATTAAAATTCAAGTTTATTTTAACTATTATTAGATATAGGTAGGATATTTAGTAATATTTAGGAAAACTAATTAAATTAGTTCGGTGGTTGGGGGTGTATGAATCGGGTAGGCGCTGATTGGCATCAACTTGGCGGTGCCCAGCTGTTGTAACTTTTTCATACACATCAATTGTGCTTATTTTACCTCCGCGTGGTAACCACCGGGTACTGGTCTGGCTTGCTAAACTTTTAAGCGCGAGTGTTGAACACGAAGAAAATAGCAACACTATAATGCTCTGTTGGAATGACTGACTGAATGAGTCTCAGAAGTCTTACATGAGCCCCTCAGAAAGAGGACGTACGGCGGATGAATTCACTAGACTGAATCAACGGTGACGGCAACAGTCAATTTGGCAGATACCTTACTTGAGCTACTTCGACATATTTGGAGCTGAGGTCAGTGAGGATTTTTCATGACTAGTCAGGGTCCTGAAATAGCGATGGTGGCGGATGAACCCTTTATGGGCCAACGGCAGCGCTCACATCCCCGAAGTGGGTTACTGACACCGGATGAATCCGGCCCCTTTTGTCCAAGGGGTCCAACAAAGGGCCTGGCCCTCCAGGTTGGAGGTTGTACGCCGGGGTAACTGCCCGACTACGGAAAACCTACCTAGTTACGAAGCAACAACAAGCCTCGGATACGGATGATTTTACTGTTGACGAACCTGGCAAACGAATAAGGGACAACGAATTTCGGATCTGCACGTGGAATGTTAGGTCCCTTAACAGACCGCGTGCAGCCGAACAGCTAGCGGAGGCCCTGAACTGCTATAAAGCAAACCTAACCGCCATGCAAGAAGTGCGATGGGATGGACCGGGCAAGAAGAAAATGAAAAACTGCGACATTTAGTATGGCGACTGCTATCGGCAACAAAAACAGCGCTTATTTGGATGTGGATTCGTCGTTGGAGGCAGACTTAGGCAAGAAGTCTTAAGTTTCAGCTGCGTGAACGAGCGCCTCACGACAATTCCCATCAAGGCTAAATTAGCCTAATATGCGCCCATGCCCCCACGGAGGAGAAAGACGACGACACCAAAGAAAGATTCTACGAGCTCTTAGATAAGACGTACGAGCAGTGCCCTAACTATGACATTAAAATTGTCCTAGGTGATACTAATGCAAAGATAGGAAGAGAGGGCATCTTTGGTAGTACTGTCGGAAGGTACAGCCTACACGACACCACCTCCGATAACGGATTTAGGCTGATCGACTTCGCGGCGGGGCGAAATGGTGTCATAGCAACGATATTCACAAAGGCACATGGAGATCTCCCGATCAATCAACCGTCAACCAGATTGACCACATTGCGATCAACGCAAGGCACTCCTCCAGTATTATGGATGTCCGAACGTTCCGAGGGGCGAACATTGACTCGGACTACTACCTTGTCGTAGCCAAGGTAGCCTTCGGATATCCCGAACACCGCCAAGACAAGTAAATACTGTGAGGAAGTTTGACGTCGGACGGCTAAAATCGCAAGAGATCACCAGATCCTTCTCCGATCGAGTCTCTATCAATCTCTCAAGAGGTTCTATACAGCCAGCATCAAGCATTGAAGACCAGTGGCAACATTGCTAAAAAGCCATCAGAGACGCCGCCTCTGATGTGCTTGGTTTCATACGACCACCACAACGAAACCCCTGGTTCGACGACGAGCGCCGGTAAGCACATGCAGCGAAACAAGACGCATACAAAGCGGCGCTGCAAGGAAGGACCAGAGCTGCTCGTGAGCTCTACGCGCAGAAAAGAAGAGACGAACACCGGCTTCTCAGGAGAAAAAAGAAAGAGCACGAGAAGCGCGCGATCGAGGAAATAGAGAGATGCTACAACAGGAATGAGGTTCGGAAGTTTTACCAAAGGGTAAGAAGAACCTGCCAAGGCTACAGAGCCCGAAACGAAGCCTGCAAGGACGAACAAGGGAACTTCATAGTAGAATCGCAGTCGATGCTGAGGATATGGAAGAATTACTTCTGCAGACTGTTTAACGGCGATGACGAACTAAATACCGCTGTCAGGCAGAATGAACCATTCAACCTGGACGATGAAGACCAACAATTCCGTCCACCCGACCTGGACGAAGTCAAGATAGCCATATCTAAGCTTAAGTTCAACAAAGCCGCTGGAGCAGATGGCCTAACCGCCGAGCTATTCAAAGCCGCAGGCGATGACTTGGTTAGGAGTATGCACCAACTCATCTGTAAAATATGGTCGGAGGAAAGTATGCCCGATAAATGGAACCTCAGCATTGTTTGCCCGATCCTCAAGAAAGGAGACCCTCTGAACTGCGCCAACTACAGAGGTATTAGTCTTCTTAACATCGCCTACAAGATCTTATCTGCCGTGTTGTGTGAACGCCTGAGGCCTTTCGCCAACAACCTGATTGGTCCCTATCAGTGTGGCTTCAGGAACAGATCTTGGAGAAAACCCAGGAAGTCCAAATCGATACCCACCACCTTTTCATCGATTTTAAGGCCGCCTATGACAGCATTTATAGAGACGAGCTATACAGAGCAATGTCTAGTTTTGGCATCCCTGCCAAACTCGTCCGTCTGTGCTGGATGACAATGGAGAATGCACGCTGCTTCATCAAGGTCGGTAAAGAACTCACCGAGACCTTCGATGTCAAAAAAGGATTTAGACAAGGCGATGCGCTGTCATGTGACTTCTTCAACATCGTTCTTGAAAGAATAGTGCAAAACTCAAACGCTAACACCAGAGGCAATATCTTTCAAAAGTCCGTCCATCTACTCGCCTACGCCGACGACATCGACATAATCGGCAGAACGCAGCGTGATGTCACTGGCGCGTTCGTGAGCACTGAGACGGAGGCGGCGAAAATGGGTAACTCTTGCCAATCGCTGTTTCTTTGGGCTAAAAAAGCAATTGAGTAGCAAAGCCCTCTCTCGAACAACTAAAGTGACCCTTTATAAGGCCGTAATCATCCCAGTCTTACTTTATGGTGCAGAGGCATGGACTCTATCAAAAGCGGATGAGCTTACTCTTGGTTGCTTTGAGAGGAAAATTCTTCGAGTAATTTTCGGTCCCGTCTGCATAGACGGTGAATGGAGGAGGAGATACAACGACGAACTGTACGGGCTGTACAGCGACATCGACCTAGTCAGAAGAGTGAAGGCCCAACGACTGCGGTGGCTGGGTCATGTAGAGCGAATGGACGTAAATCATCCGGCCCGGAAGATCTTCGAATCCACTGCACACTCGAGGGACGGCGCAGTAGAGGAAGACCGCGACTCAGGTGGCGCACGAGTTACGAGCGGCCACAACTGATTTTCATTTCATTTATTTTGAGATACCTATACACAGTAAGATATAAAATCTTATAAGCTAGTGATAGGTTATACATTTCAAAAAGAGAGCTTAATACTAAAACAAAGAGAGACTGGATATATGCATAAAAAAATATAGCCGAAAGTAGAAAGAAAAGAGAATAAAAGGAAAAGGAAAAAAAGGAGGAAGGAGAGAAATTTTTATAATAGTAATATTTACTAAATAAAAATATACATACAGAAATAGACAGGAAAGGTGAATAGTGAGGTCTAAGAAAGAAGATTAAAGTATGTTAAAGAAAAGAGAAGTGTACTATTTATAAAGTAGCAAAATAATGCCTTAAGTGAGACTTAAATCTTGTTGGATTTGTTATCCTTTTTATATGACGCGGCATAGAATTCCAGAGACGAGTGGCGTTAATAAAAAACTGGCGCTCGGATGTCAGGGAGGCGTAACGAGGCTGAATTAATTGATCAGACCTAACCGAAGAAGCCCTCGTCAGTCTTTCGTAAAGATACGGCGGTTGGTGGGTAAGCAGTACATCATACAGCAAAGATAACGTACGAAGCTCGAAGTAGCTCTCAAGCGGCATATTGAGGAGTTGAGAAGAATGATTGGAGACTCTCTCATATCGCCGGAGCCCAAAAATATACCGAATGGTACTATTGAAAACAACATTGAGCTTTCTCTTGCACACATAATTACAACTACAACAAATTTCACATCCATAGGCCAAGATCGGTAAAATTAAGGACTTCACGAGCATAGCACGCGTTTTGACGGGAGTATACCGCTGGGAGACCCAAAGAGTGCGTAGTACTCCATATGCCTTCCCAACAGTAACCGTAATGTGCTGATCCCAGGTGAGGCTGCGGTTGAAAATAACTCCTAAGTTCTTAGCCGATTCGACATAATCAATAACTGAGTTGTTTAAAACGATTCGGGGAAAATAAGATAAGTCGAGTTTTTTTTTGGATATAACCAAGCACTTGGACTTCGACGGGTTTATAGCAAGACCATTAAGTTGAGCTCAGTGTGCTACTTTCTCCAGATCCTCATTCACGCAACTAGCACCATGTTCGATGAGACCAAGATCACAACTGTAGTACATCTGAACATCGTCTGCATACATATGTGACGAACAATTTTTGATGATCGAAGGAATTTCATTAACATATAGAGAGAACAGTAAAGGACCGAGTATGGAACCCTGTGGGACACCACTACTGGTTGGAAGAAAATCTGATAGACTGTCTCCTACCTTAACAGCTTGCATTCTATTTGATAGATAGGATGAGATGAGCTTAACAGCATCAGGCGAGAAGTTGTAAGACCGACGAAGTTTATCTGCGAGTTTGGAATGAACCACAGTGTCAAACGCCTTGGAGAAATCAAGGAGAACCAGAAAGCTTACTTTGTCCTCGTCGAGTGCTTGCCGAAGATCCTCTATGACATTTAACAAAGCAGTAACACAGCTGTGTTTTTCGCGGAAGCCACTCTGTTTAATTGATAAAAGGTTATACGCTTTAATAAAATCGCTCATTTGTTTTTTTAAAATTCGTTCAAATACCTTCGAAAGGAAAGGTAAAATAGAAATTGGTCTAAAATCATCGCACTTAGCATTTTTGGGTATGGGCAAAATTTTAGCTAATTTCCATTCATCAGGAAATTCTCCAGTAGTTAAAATGGTATTAAATATGTGAGTAATATATGGAAGAACTACTGGAAGAATCAATTTCAGAAAAGTAGGGTGCATTTCATCGAGCCCAATGGCGCAAGACTTAACCGAAAGTATGCTTTCGACAACGTCTTCACAGCGAACCGCTATAAACCCAAAACTGGAATGTTGAGACTCGTGTTCAATGAAAGTCGAGGGAGCCTCAGGAATACTTAAAGAAGGTACTTATAAAGAAGTACTTATGGTTTAGGAATTCTCAAATATTATTGAAAAAAGTTGAAAATGGTGAGATAGTTGTTATAAGATCGTTTGATGACCTAGCTTTAATTCAAAACTAGTTTTTCTTTTATAATGTTTAATATGAATAACAGTCTCGACCTTATAAACGACGATCTCACCACAAAAACCATTAGAAATATTTGTGATAGAACTTTTGTTGCTGATTCAAATGATTACAAGTCAGTTGTAGTTGTACATCAAAACATTCGTAGTCTGCGGCGAAATTTCGATTTATTGATTTGCAATCTTGATGCTCTTGAAAATCTGCCTGATTTAATTTTTGTATCTGAAATATGGATTTTTTCTTCTGAAGTCGAGGATTATAATTTGCCTAACTACAATTTTTATGCAAATACTAACGATTCGTATTCAGCAGGGGGAGTGGGAGTTTTTTTGCGAGATGTGTATGAATGTAAAGAAATAATACGCTATAGTCTGGCTAGTGCGGATATTATAAAAATTTCTTTCTACATTTACAATGAACTTTTTAACTTCGTGTGTGTTTATAGGCTACACTCGCAGTCTATCCAATCGTTTATGGAAGAATTTTCTACATTTTTGCGGAACGAGAAAGGGGCAAATCTTATAATTTTGGGTGATTTTAACCTGGATTTACTAAGCGGAAGCCCTGCATTAGACTCTTATAGTGCACTTATATCCGAACATGGATTAACATCTTTTATAAATGAGCCTACTAGACCAGCTGCAGGAACCTGTCTAGATCATGTACTTAGTCGTTTTTCAAAGGTTTCCCCCAGGGATTGTTATGGTATTGTGTTTGATCTGCAAATAACAGACCACACAATGACTGGTGTTGTTTTCAGTAGTTTAAAAAATAAGAAACCGACTCAATGTAATTCTCTAGATAAGGTGGCTAAAATTAACTTTAGCAATTTAAACAATGCAATACGGTTTGAATATTGGGAAGATGTATTTGCTGAAGAAGATGCGTCCAAATCATATGATTTATTTATAAAACGTTTAGTGAATTACATAAGCAGCTCTACCGTCTTTGTTATTCCAAAAAGATGTCAAATACGATTGAAGCCTTGGATAAATCAAACGCTGCTTAAAAAAATAAGATTAAAAAATAAACTGCATATTAAATGCTACAAACATCCTTTAAACTCCAATTTAAAATGTCGTTTCAAACGTCTATGCAAACAGGTAAACCATGAAATACGAATTAGTCGTGATAATTATTATCATAACAGGATGAGAATTTCACAAGGTAATATAAAAAAGGAATGGAGAGTTATAAACAGCATTGTCAATAGAAATGTTACTAGCCAAGTAGATTCCATCGTGCTTAAAAGTGGAGGTGTTAATATATCAAATCCGTCTGCAGTAGCAAATGAATTTAATGATTATTTCGCTTCAATAGGACATACCTCATTTCCAATTGACTTGTCCCCTTCGTGTAACTGCTGTCCTGGGTTTGGCCTTGCTGACAGCACTTTTAATAACAACAGTTTCTTTTTTGAGCCTATCTCTGGGCTTGAGCTTTTAAAAACGATAAGTCTTTTAAACAACTCAAATTCCAACGGAAATGATGGCATTTCTAACGTTGTGTTGAAAAATATTTCATTCAACATCGTTGATGTTTTGGCTCATATTTTTAACTTAAGTATTGTTTCCGGAATTTTCCCTGAAGCACTAAAATGTGGTATTGTTATACCTCTTTTTAAAAAGGGTAATAGAAAGGACAAAAGTAACTATAGACCGATTTCTTTGCTGTCCTCAATCTCAAAGGTATTCGAAAAAACCGTTAAGAGTAGGCTTTTGTCATATCTTAAGAAATTAAATTTTTTTAGTCCAATGCAGTTTGGGTTTCGAGAAGGTCTTTCTACCGAAGATGCTCTTTTGAACTTTTGCTCCCTCATTTACAAAGGATTAGATAATAATAAATGTTGTGCGGGTCTTTTTGTCGACATAACGAAAGCTTTTGACATGGTAAATCATAAAATTCTTTTGAATAAATTGTACAGTTTGGGTTTTCGTGGATTTATATTAAGCTGGTTTCAATCGTATTTAGAAAATAGAACACAAAAGGTGAAAATCGGCAGTGATCTGAGCAGTTCCAGGGTTATCAACCTAGGTGTACCCCAAGGTTCAGTACTCGGTCCTATTCTATTTTTAATTTACATAAATTCTTTATTTGCTCAAAAATTTGTTGGAAAAGTTAAGGCCTTTGCTGATGACCTCGGAATTGCTTATGATTCTGTTAGTCCCTTGAATTTAGCTGCTGATATAAATCATGACGTTGACATACTAAGGTCATGGTTCGCGGCTCACAGGCTAGTTGCTAGCGATAAGACCAAGGTAATGTACTTCAGCCTAAGATTACAAGAGTCACCAGAATCTGATATAATATTTCATGCACCCAATTGCAATAGACACAAATTATTTAACAACAACTGTCCAGTATTAGGTTCCAAAGCATTTTTTAATTCAGACATCGCTTGCAGTGCCAATTGTTTTGTTATTGAAAAAGTTGAGCAGTTTAAATACTTAGGTGTTACAATAGATCGAAATCTGAATTGGAACCAACACATCTCGATATTGAGACAATATCTACTCTCATCAATCCGATATTTTTATCGTCTAAGAAAATTCTGTTCCAATGAAACTATGAAAACAATTTATTATGCTATTTTTCACTCTAAATTGGAGTATGGAATTAGCTGTTGGGGAGGGGCTTATCTAAATAAACTAAAGCAATTAATTATCCTTCAAAAGTGTGCTATTAGAAAGATTTGCAACTCCACCCGCCTAGCTCACTCTATGGATTTATTTAGGCGTATGAAAATTCTTCCAATACGACACTTGTTTTATTTTAAGGTCCTAAAAGTTTTTTTTATGAGAGGTGGTTATATGCAGAGTCCCATCCTTGATACCTACAATATGAGAAGTAACTCAAGCCATGTTGTTGCCTTACCACCTTTTCGAACTACTCATTTTAGAAATTCATACACAGTTTTATCTTGCAAATTGTTTAACAGACTCCCTGAGGAAATACGAATTGTTAGACCTTTATTCGCGTTCCTAAAGAAATTAAAGTCCTGGCTTTTTGGTTGCGATCTCAATGAAGTTGAAATTTTGCTGCTTTACATGGTTTAATATACATATTAAAGTTTAAAATTGTTATTTAAAAACAGGTTAATTTGTTGTTTTTAATTATTTTGTTTGAGTACCTAGGTATATGTATACTATTTACTTAATTTGTTCTTTAATACATTTTTATTGTTCACCCCACAATGAATTATTATAATTATGAAGTGGCATTTACCTCTATTTATCCTTAAATAAAAAATGTCACTAACTATTCTCTCTTAAAAAATGTTTGCTATAGTTAACTTAGGTTAAGTCATACATTTTGTAAAATTGAGAATAATGAATAAATGAAATGAAATGAAATGAAATGAAGGTTGCAGTGGTAGGGAAACAAACTTTCTGTTTAATGAATCGCCGTCAACATTCTCAATGAGATTATATTTGGGCTTACCAAGCCCCAGGCTACGTAAGTTATTCCACAACTGTTGACCATTTAATGAAGTACTGAATTTGCTAGAATATAATACGAGTCTTCGCAGCGCGAATTTCCTTTACAACCTTATTGCGAAGAGATTGATACTGGTGCTTCAGTTCAGGAATACGATATATTTTCCACGAGTTGTATGCTTGATCACGTCGCCTCATTAAAACGCGTATTTGGTGAGTGAACCACGGGGGATTTTCAGACTCAATGGACTTAGTTTTAATAACAGCAATATGTCTATTAAAAACGCGGATTATGTTGTCGTTAAGAAAACGTACCTGATCATTGGACGAAGGCATATAGAAAATATTTTCCCAAGCTATATTTCTGACATCTACCTCAAGTAAGGAATAGTCGATGTGTTTGAAATCACGATAGCTGAAAGTGGTTACTTCATGCGTTACCTCGAAGTTAAAAATAAGAAAAATTAGGTCATGCTTTGAGAAACCAGGTGCAGAAAGCTGATCATAGAGTAATACTTTATTAGTATCACTTACTAAAAACAAATCGAGAAGCGTGGGATCACCATCAAAAAAGAGGGTAGGAGTTATTACATTAACAGCAGATATATTAAGCGTGCTCATGTAATCAGTAAGAACATTTTCGCATAACAAATTGCTATTAAAATCACCACACAATATAATATTGGAACAGTTCAATGTTATTTCCTCCAATAGTTCAAAAAGTGGAGATAAATTTATATTTCTATTAGGACGATAAATTGCGCCAATAAGGATTTTATCATTGTCACCAATTAAATCGATAAACACATACTGAATCCCATTACTGAACCCAGAAGAACACCTCGGCCTGCGCTTAAGCGTTTTCTTTATATACAAAGCCACCCCACCACCATGCCGATTTCTATCAGAACGATACACACGATAGCCTCTCAAGGAACAGGTCTCATCTCTTAAATCCTCCACGAGCCACGTTTCAGAAACACAAACAACGTCCACACATGATCCTTCAAACAGATCACGGAATTCGTCTAATTTCGGTAAGAGACTTTGGGCATTAATATGGCAAATCCTAATACCAGTGTGTTGATTGCTTAAAACTCGAATCATAGACCGCAAAGATTCATTAGCATTCGCAACTGAGCGATTATTATGAGGCATCATAAGAAAATAAACAAAAATGTAGGTGAAGCAAAAGATGAAAAAAGAACAAGTATGTAATACAACAAGATTGATTTAATAGAGGAAAAAGAAAGGGATTGTAAGGAATACAGAGAAAAATAGAAAGAAAGATAAAAGAAATAGAAAACAGTAAGAAAAAAGGGAATATAAATTTAAGTTAAATTATTATATATAAATAAAATAGAGAATAAAGGAACTTAAAAAAAGAAAAGAAAAATAATGTTTAAATGAAAAAAGAAATAATTAAAGCAAACAATAATAAAAAAGAAAAAAAAAATAAGAAATTTAGGAAGCACTGGTGCACTGCTTGTCTTCTCCATCTAATGAACTGGCAATTTCTTCTAAGTCTCCAATGCATTTAACTAACACAGCAGTAGTATTATTTTGACATTTCACATACACTCCTCCACGTGCGGTGTACACAGACGAAAGTTATTTATTTTTCTTTAATTGCATTGCACGTTGAAAAATACACCTGTTGTGTTGTGATAAGCTCTCCCGCAAAAAAACTGGTGCCTGTGTATAATTCGTGTTGAATCCGATGTGATGCAAACAGAGCTGTTGGTTGTTCGATTTCCGAAATAGTGCGGTAGATTTGAGAATATAATTCTTATCATACGGATAGTTGAATTTGATCATAATTGCGGTATTTTGCGAGTCATTCTTAGGGCGAGTGCGATAAATTACGTTTATGACGGACGGTTTAACACCAATAGCGTGACATAAGTGGTTGAAGACAGTTTTTAGGTTTTCGTCCGGTAAGGTCGGGATACCAAACAAAAATGCGTCGCACGCCACCATTCGGTTGTCGTTCAAATTCACAGAAAACTTCAACTGCTCTAACTCAACCGCGGTGTTATTAAATTTATCATGCAGATCTGCTAGCTCGGTTGTTTTTTCTTTAAGCGTTGTGTTGGCGTTTAAACAATCGGTTGTGGCTTTAGAAAGTGATGCTTTTATTGTATTTAAATCCGCTTTCAATAAATCAATTTCAGTGTTTACGTTTTGTTTGTTGTAATCCACACAACATTACCCAGACCATGACCTACCTTCGATCTTCCAACCAAATCATAAATCATACGAAACATGACCCACATATGTATCTTCTAATATCATTCCCAAACGCTACAGCTATTAATCGGTCACTCGCTTTGTTTTCGTTCTCCGAATGCACACGGGTATCACGGGTACACATATAATACAAATCCGATTCCTCAGCGGCACGCCAACATATGGCAAAACTGCAACGAGTGCATATCGGAGGAATATTACGATGTGCAACCACTTAAATTGTTTTACGATTTATGAATGGGTGATACTTGATACCAGTGCAGAGGCAATTGACACCAAGATGTCGATTGGGCATTTCTTAAATGGGAACGAAAAACAATTAAGCAATACCTAGAATTGCTATGTACGCACATATGGGAACTATTAAGGAAAAGTATGGTATATGGAGGGGAAAGTCTGGAATCGGGTCATTTCTAAAATATTGTATAAAAAGGGCATGGTTCTGGAAGGAAAGGAGAGAGAAATATCAATAGCCAAACATACCAGATCGCAGCCAAGCATTAAGACAGCGGATCTATTCAGCTTAATTAAATAAAAAACCTAAATATATATATTATTGGTCGCAGCCCTGCTTAAGACAGCGGGCCAATAATAGTAAACAAACGAGAAAAGTCTTTTATTTCTTTTTATTTCTCTCCGATTTTCACTCTTCCCTTGGAAACAAGGAAGCACGGTGAAAAATCGTATATTACATTGGTGGCAGCGGTGGGATTACATTGGTGGCAGCGGTGGGATCCACGTAAAAGGGATCCACTCTACCAAAAAGCGTGAAAGGGGCTAAAACACCTTCAAAGTAGTGATTGTGTGATAATAAGCAAAAAAGCGTGAAAGGGGCTAAAACACCTTCAAAGTAGTGATTGTGTGATAATAAGCAAAAAGCGTGAAAGGGGCTAAAACACCTTCAAAGCGGCTAAAAGTGATTTTGTGACAAAGAAAAAGCGTACCTGGGGCTCTAAAAACACCAGGAACAGTGAACAGTGAACAGTGAAAAAAAAAAAAGGTGCAAGCAAAGGAGCCAACAACCAACAACAACAAGCAGCAGTTAACAGTGCAAAGAAAAAAAAAAGGGAGTCAACAACATCCAACAACAACAACAAGCAGCAGTTTTAAGGTATTTTATAACTATTATAAATATATTGTATTATATTACATACATACGCCAACAATTTTGACAACATAAAAACTTTAAATTTTTAACACACATACCTTTGCCCTATAAATCTTTAAAATTTTTACGCGAAAACAAAAATTGACCGTAGAGCTCTTTGAAGCCCTACCCTTTTCTGACCATTCAATCCAACCAGACCCCACAACACCCAAAACCATGAGCGTCACACTTTCGTTGAACGATGTCAATAACATCATTCCCACGTTCGACGGTAAACCCGACGAACTGTGTAAGTTTATTTCATGTGGCAACACACTGTTCTGCTTCATAACTGACGAGGCACAACACAAATTATTCCTCAGTATAGTGAAGACTCGACTACAAGGTCCCGCCTTTGAGTTAATCCAACACAAGGAGCTGACTAAATGGCCAGACCTTGTAAGAGAACTAGAAACCCAGTTCAAAGAACACAGATCTCGCACTTCGGCGCAGAATCAACTTCTGGCAGCCAAACAAGACCATAAAGAAACTATGGCAGAATACGGAGACAGACTGTCACATTTGCTTCTTGCACTTGATTCCGCGACCTATGATAGTTCAAATGAAAAAGCTATACAAGAATTTTTAATTCTTGAAAATCCTAAACTGGCTATCCAAATCTTCGAGGATGGGATAAGAAATCCCAATCTAAGAATATTGGTTAAAGCACACAATGCGGGCCAACTAAAAGAGGCTATTTCCTATGCTGTAGATCAATCTCTTCGCATAGACAATAACAACCCCCATTCCACATCTTCAGCGAGGAACAACACACCTCGATCCATCTGCCAGACCTGCAATAAAGTAGGTCACACTTCACAAACGTGTTATCGAAACACAAATCTACCTAATTTCGCCCCCCATCCCATTAAACGTGAAGCGCAGTGTAATCTGCAAATAGTAAGGTGCAGTTATTGCAACAAGCGTTTTCACACAGAAAACGAGTGCCGGCTCAAAATATTTCACTTAAGGCAAAATCAACAGGCCACTCAAAACCGAAATAACTACCAACCCCCACATCGAAATCGGAATAATCACAACCCAAACCAAGACCGTCAAGTAAATTTGCACCATGTGCAGCAAAATTCAAATCCACAACACAACAATTTGGGAAACGACATTCGTCGGGAGGAGATAGACGGCAACTCCCCCCGACTAACGATTCAAGCCGATGTACACCGTCAGTAACATACTCAATAAAGATACCTCTCGTTCCCAATAATAATTTGTCAATGATACAAATTCCTTTCTCAGATGGAAGATACAGGGATTTAGTCATAGATACTGGAGCCGAAATCAGTATCTTGCGAGGTTTCACCAATTCGCCACTGCTAAACAGGGATACGATAATATCCACTATAAGCGGCGAAAAGGTAACAAGTACCAATATGACTACTGAATCCCTGCTTTTCCAAATGAGAGAAGATTCTATCAGGATATCACACCCGTTCCATATCTTGGACCTTCAGGTTCAACAAAATTTCGACGGTATTATTGGGAACGACTTCTTAAAAAAATATGAATGCAATATCGACTATCGTAATAATCTTCTGATTATAAACCCCTTTGTGAATGACTCCACAGCCATTATATACGGCTTAGGAGAAGTATTTAACAAATTTCCTCCTCCCCAAAATATAAAAAGACAACAACTACTAAAAAAACCCTCTGATAACATAACAATTATTCAACTAGAAAAACTTCAAGAAGCTACACCTTCCGGGGTGTTACCTACGGGTATTGCTGAGAATGGTAATAGTGTAAAACAGTTCGACCTAAGTCGACCTAACACTAACTCAATTACCGGTGAACTCAAACCTGCAATCAACGGGTACAAACAGTTTGACTCTTGTTCTTCTACTACCAAGAAGGTGTGCCATACGGACACTGAGGTAGAAAAACAATCAAACTGGGAACCAACATCTGGCTCCGCATCTCAAAACGGACCAGTAGTTCCACAAAGTTACCCTAAGCAAACCAGGAGTAAATCGACTTCCAGTAAGCTTCAACATTTGAAGGAAAATTTAGACGAGATAATTCTGATATCGTCAGAGGATATAGAAATAAATCCAGCAAAGCGTAAGCCTGAGGAGAAAAGTGCCTCTGCAGAAAGTAAGACTGCGATAAAAATAAATCCGGCAGACAAAAAGACTAAGAAGACAAAACCCTTAGCAGAGCATAAGACCGAGATCAGAGGAAGTTCATTCATTTTACTAAAACCACGAAGTCAACAGATAGTGGAAATACCCTTTAATCAAGTAACCCCTACAGAAATAATAACAAAGAAAAAACAAATTATCCCAGGGGTTTACTTAGGCGAAACGTTGGTTAAACATAACAACGAAAAAATTAAAATACTTCTAATGAACACATTAGAAAAAGAACAGGAAATCAACATACAAAAAATAAATTTAGAGTGGGACGAGATTAATAATTTTAATATAGTCACAGGGGAGAACTTCAAAAATCCAGTAAGGAAACGATTAAACAAACTTAATACACTAATTGACCTGGACCACTGTAATCTCGAAGAGAAAGAATCCATTCTTAATATTTGTCGTGAATACAACGACCTTTTCTATATTGAAGGAGATCACCTTACACATACAGACTCCATAAGACATAGGGTAATAACTGAAGAAAGCAAGCCCCCGTTATTCACAAGACCCTATCGCCTCCCTGAAAGTCAAAGAGAGGAAATTCATAAACAAATTAAAGAAATGTTGGAAGATGATATAGTGCAGCCAAGCTATAGCCCTTGGAATTCGCCTTTGCTTTTAGTTCCTAAAAAATCCGCTAAGGATGGAACAAAACGTTGGAGAGTAGTGGTAGACTTCAGGAAACTGAACGAGCTGACCATTGGAGACGCTTACCCACTACCAAACATAACTGACATCCTCGACCAGCTCGGTAAGTCGAAGTACTTTAGTACACTCGACCTGGCCAAAGGTTTCCACCAAATCCTCATGGACGAAGAAGACAAAAGCAAAACGGCCTTCAGCACTCCGTTCGGACATTACGAATACAATCGTATGCCATTCGGATTAAAAAATGCACCCGCAACATTTCAGAGGTTGATGAATAACGTATTAATGGGACTACAAGGCATCGAATGCTTTGTCTACGTTGATGACATAGTCATTTATGGTTACGATCTACACGATCACAACAAACGGTTAATCCAGATTCTCAACCGTCTTCGAGAACACAATCTCAAATTGCAACCCGACAAATGTCACTTTGTCCGCAAAGAGCTTACCTACCTTGGACACGTTATTTCTGAAGAAGGAATAAGACCAGACCCAGAAAAAATCAAGGCAGTAAAAACCTTCCCGGTACCAAAAAAACCAAAGGATATTAAATCATTCCTTGGTTTTGTAGGATACTACAGGAAATTTATTCCTAATTTCGCGGATCTGGCCAAACCCTTAACCAAACTATTAAAGAAAAACGCCATTTTTAGGTGGGACGCCTTTTGTGACGAGTCATTTAGAAAATTAAAAGAAAAAATTATAAAACCCCCTATTCTTGTCTACCCCGACTTCAACCAGGAATTTATTGTCACCACTGATGCAAGTGACATAGCTTTAGGAGCAGTACTTTCTCAAGGTCCAATAGGAGAAGATAAACCAATATCTTTCTCTAGTCGAACTCTTAACGACGCCGAGACAAGGTATACAACTTCTGAAAAGGAGTTACTCGCCATCACTTACGCCCTGCAACAATTTCGACCGTACATCTTCGGAAGAAAATTTACGATCTGCACCGACCACAATAATTTATTATGGTTAATTGGACAAAAGAATCCAACCTCGAGACTTTTACGCTGGCGTATCTTAATGGAGGAATATGAGTTCAAAATTGTACACAAGTCCGGCAAAAGTAATGTCATCGCTGACGCTCTCAGTCGAGTTCGCTTAAATAATGAAGAGGACACTAAAGTACTGGTAACCACAAGAAGTCAACAACAAGCTCTTAACCAAGACATCGAAACAAATAGGGAAGAACAAAACCCAACAAACTCTCAACCAAATTCAAGCTTAACGCTTATTGAAAAAATGGATTCAATATTTTCAAACAACTTGGTCTCATTGAAAGCTGTACTCCTCCCTCTAATAAAATCTCCTGACGAAGAACTACTACAAAAACATTTCAACAATTTCGTAAAACCTGAAATAGGGCAAATCCTAAACCTTCCACAAACAAAACCCAAATGCCATTTCTGTATTGTCACATTACCGATTCCTTTGAGAAGTACCACTGATCAACAAACCTTAACTAATTGTTTACAAAACATCCATAAAGAGTGCAAAGAACGAAAATTAAAAGCGATAGCAATTTCCTTGCCACTCAGCGGCAACAACCAAGATAAACTCAAGATGACAATACACGACCTTTTCAAACAAGAAGACTTGACCATTTACATACACAGCAACAGAAGAATAATACTAGATAACACAGACGACATAATACGAATACTGCACGAAAATCATGAGTCCCCTTTTGGAGGACATCAGGGAATAACTCGCACTATCAAACGAATAAAACAGAGTTACTACTGGCCAACCATAACTAAGGACACAACGGAATACATCCGCAAATGCGAATCATGCCAAAAGAACAAACCATCGAAAGATCCGAAAATACCCTTAAAAATAACAACCACGAGTAAGACTCCCTTCGAACGAGTAGCATTGGACATTGTGGGTCCCTTACCTGTTAGTCACGACAACAACAGATACATACTGACTTTCCAGGATGACCTGACAAAATTTAGCGAAGCAATCGCAATCCCCAATGCAGAAGCCAACACAATAGCCCGAATGCTAATAGAGCGAATAGTCTGTCGATTCGGAATTCCGGATGCAATATTAACAGATCAAGGCACAAACTTCCTCAGTGTCCTCTTTAAAGAAGTCTGTAAAACACTAAAAACAAAAAATTGCAAACTACCCCGTATCATCCACAGACTAACGGCGCATTAGAACGCAGCCACAAAACATTAGCAGAATACTTGAGACACTATGTAAACCAAGACCCACTAACTTGGGATACATGGCTCCCATACTCCATGTTCGTCTATAACACAACTCCACACACCAGTACGACTTTTAGTCCACATGAATTATTATACGGTTATCCCCCTAAAATACCAAGCTCACTAAATAGAAACCCACAGATCTCCTACAACTACGACAATTACGCCAACGAACTGAAAGCTCGACTACAACATGGCTACAAAATCGCCAGGGAACAGTTGTACGAAAGAAAACAAAAAACAAAACTAAATTACGACAAAAGGAGCAAGACAAAACAATTTAACATAGGAGACAAGGTCCTAATAAAGAACCAGACAAGACAAAACAAACTTGCTACCCTATGGGAAGGACCATACGAGGTAATCAAAATCCATTCAGAAGAAAACACAGTAATACAAGTTGGCAGAAAATCCAAACTAATACATAATAATAATTTACGGTTGTACCTCGAATAACACACACATACACATATTCAAGATTTGACCAAAAGATAATCACAATCATGTGTAACCAATTTTCAGATGATGCTACGTATTTTAATATTAACACTACTCACGACAATCACGCAAGGTGGCCTAAAAATCGAAACCATAGAACCTAATCCAGGAATATATTTTGAAGAAATAGGAAACGCTGAAATCTACTATCACGAATGGAAGCTCATTGTATACTATGACTTAGAACAGCTTACCAAAGCCTTAGCACACGCCACAGGTTACGTAAGTGAAATCAACACTCTATGCAAACAGCTAAAAGGTCACGCAGATTTTGGGATAATATGTGATGGAGCAGTCGCAGAAATGAATCACCTGATGACAGACATACAAACCAGGTACAAACTACTAAATCCGAATTACAGAAGTAAAAGAGCCTTACTCAATGTGATAGGCACAATAAGCAAATCTCTATTCGGGACACTTAACGAGGACGACGCCAGATTTTACGACAAACAAATCGAACTATCCAAAAATAATGAGAACCACTTACTATCTCTTGTACAGAAACAAACCATACTATTGGAAACCACTAAAAACGTCTTTAGCAAGTCCGAGCAAGCTATAGAAAATCAAATGGTAGCGATCAATTCAAAAATAGAAGATGCGAAAAAAATAGTAGACATTTTGGTTAACTCAACACATGATCAGGAGGTATTTCTCGAAATAGAATCATTAACCTCTCTAGTTACGCTAATCATCATAAGATACCAAAACACTCTTAGTGACATACTGGATCTGGTAAGCGACGTTAAACACGGTAAACCCCATTTAGCAGTCATATCCCCAGACCAAATAAAACCCGCTTTGGCTCAGATCAAACAAGAAATCCCAAACGGAATGAGGCTACCATTCATTACTACAGACAAAAACATACTCCACTTATATCAAATCTGTACTACCAGCGTGGCTATTCGAACAGGAAAAATCATTTATGAAATGAAAATACCTCTCCCATTAATAGATAACTTCCGTATTTATAAGGTTATACCCCTTCCAACCCATTATAACAAACAATTCGTATTCATACAACCCTCAACTCAATATTTAACTATCAATTACAGAAAAGACAGTTTTTCAAACTGGAATAAGGAAGACTTATTAAATTGCAAATCCTTGGACGAAAAATTTCTTTGCCCCTTATCTCATCCATTATTTAATACAGATATTAATAACCTACAATGCGAAGCCCAACTGATAAAAGGAAATACCATCCTCCCGAACACTTGTGAAATAAAACAATCAAAACCCACGACTGTTTGGATCCAACTTTCACAGCCAAATAAATGGTTATTCTCATCCTTAAATGAATACATGGTCGACGTGATATGTGGGGAAAACACAACTGCATATACACTGATAAATACCTTAAAAATCGAACTACAGAGTAATTGCTATTTAAAATCAAAAGACCTTACAATACAAGCAATTAGCGAGATTTCTTCAACTCTTACCAACTCCTACATTCCTCCCTTAAACATTTCACATATTATCCATAACAACTTACCCAACCATACATCCAATATGGTTGTCGTGAAGTTTTCCAGCCAAGATAGGCTAAAACTAATTTCACAAGACATAAATTCCCTAAAAATTGAAGAATCAAAACCTATGCTTACACTGGACAACCATAATCTTCACCACTACACACTAATTTATCTGATAGTAGCACTAACACTAGTTCTATTTTGCTATAAACACTATCGAACTTACATGGTTAATAAAGACAAAGCCCCTGACAACAACAGAGACGACAAAGACACGACAAATACTAAATTAACCTCACAAATACCAAACCCCGAATTTAGATTGAGCATTTCGACAGACGGCAACAAACATTGCAAATTTATCAAATAAGACAAAAAATTACTGTACTAATTGTTTAAAGTTAATTGAAGAGTTTTATACTACTCTTAGAATAAGAATATTTTACCTTCATATAAAAATATTTGTTCTCTTTTACACTATAATAATCATTTAAACATTGTACTTAGTCTAAGCATTTTTTGTAAACAATTTATTATTCATGATAACCTATTTCAATAGTACACTATAATAATCATTCAAACATTGTACTTAGTTTAAGCATTTTTTGTAAACAATTTATTATTCATGATAACCTATTTCAATAGTACACTATAATAATCATTCAAACATTGTACTTAGTTTAAGCATTTTTTGTAAACAATTTATTATTCATGATAACCTATTTCAATCGTACACTATAATAATCATTCAAACATTGTACTTAGTTTAAGCATTTTTTGTAAACAATTTATCAGTCATAATAACTTATTCCTTCCACAACCAACCCGCATACAGAAAATTCTAACCCTTCAGGTAAGAATTTTCTTTTTCCAAGGGGGGTGGGATGTTGTAATCCACACAACATTACCCAGACCATGACCTACCTTCGATCTTCCAACCAAATCATAAATCATACGAAACATGACCCACATATGTATCTTCTAATATCATTCCCAAACGCTACAGCTATTAATCGGTCACTCGCTTTGTTTTCGTTCTCCGAATGCACACGGGTATCACGGGTACACATATAATACAAATCCGATTCCTCAGCGGCACGCCAACATATGGCAAAACTGCAACGAGTGCATATCGGAGGAATATTACGATGTGCAACCACTTAAATTGTTTTACGATTTATGAATGGGTGATACTTGATACCAGTGCAGAGGCAATTGACACCAAGATGTCGATTGGGCATTTCTTAAATGGGAACGAAAAACAATTAAGCAATACCTAGAATTGCTATGTACGCACATATGGGAACTATTAAGGAAAAGTATGGTATATGGAGGGGAAAGTCTGGAATCGGGTCATTTCTAAAATATTGTATAAAAAGGGCATGGTTCTGGAAGGAAAGGAGAGAGAAATATCAATAGCCAAACATACCAGATCGCAGCCAAGCATTAAGACAGCGGATCTATTCAGCTTAATTAAATAAAAAACCTAAATATATATATTATTGGTCGCAGCCCTGCTTAAGACAGCGGGCCAATAATAGTAAACAAACGAGAAAAGTCTTTTATTTCTTTTTATTTCTCTCCGATTTTCACTCTTCCCTTGGAAACAAGGAAGCACGGTGAAAAATCGTATATTACATGTTGTTATGATTCCAGTTGGACGACACGGTGATTTATGTCACAGATACTAGATTTTATTTCGTTTATGTCGTGATCAATTTTGTTTGTTATCACGGTTTCGGATTCGGACAACTTTTTTGACAATAAAGAAATTATTAACTCACTATGTTTTGCTAAGCGCTGATCCATCATATCCCACACATTGTCCTCCATATCGTTGGATGCGGCTTTGTTTTTGTCCTCGATATTGTTGCGTGCAGCCTTGCGGAGTGGGAAAGGAGAAAACAGAAAGCTTTTAGGCGAATCCGTGGTGCTATTTTTCTTCGAGCGTGAAGTGGTCCGTTTCGGTGGATTTGACATGTGGTGGTGATAGAGGTATTTTAGAAGATATGTGGCGATTACTTTGTTGTGTAGGTGAGTATGCAATTATGTATAAATGTAGATGTACGTATATGTCGTGGTCGATGAAACTTCACAAAAATTTAAGATGAATTTGATTATTAAAATAGAATAAGACCAAGAATTATCACTATTTTTATATTAGCACAGTATGTGAAACGCACTATAATAGTTTATGAATAGACTTAAGTTAAAAGGCGTATTAATGATCGAATATAATGATCGATTTGCCAGTACAAAAAAAAAAAAACACGTCTACCTAGTAGCTCTCATACTCTCCAATATTCGTAAGAAAAACAATCGTACGAAAAACAATAAAACAACAAAACATTTAACAAAAATGACACACGATGTGCTTTATTTCACAGCTACAATATCACTGAACTAATTGCTCTTTGTTGGTTAAGGCCCAGGACCGCCCTGGACTGTAGCGCCACCTTAAGTAAGTAAGTAAGTAATTAATTTACCTAAATCAAAAAAAGAGTTCAAGAGCAAATGCACGTAACTTTATATTTAGACTTTACTTTAAGTACTTTTCTGTTAGACTTTTCGAATAAGAGTGAGTATAAAAGAGTTAGACAAAATTAAAAAAGGTATATAAACTAAACTCTCGCATCTCTGCTAACGGAAGTGTTCGCCGCTAACCGATGGATGAAGACTTTTACTTCTCGGCTGGACTTCGGTCATCTACATCTATACTCTGTCCAACAAAAACTCCCTGTCAAGTGTCAGTACAGGGAAGATAGGAAGTTTGTCTCTCAGTCTGGTTGCAATGACTTACATAAATCGGTCCCTCTTTAAAGCTCTCACAGAGTTGCCAAAGTTTGTATGAAAAACAGCCATACATCAGAGAGCAATACCATTAGGGTTGCCACCTTCCAATTCAAAATAAAAATTTTGCTGAAGGAAATAAATTCCATTTATCTTTTTTCTCAGCACCAAGTGGTAAGAATAGGTATATATTTTATATATTTTTTATCCGATTTTAAGCAAATTTCTCCGGCCAATACCGAAGATTGCCTGTAAATTTAAGCTCAATCGATTGGAACGTTTCGGAGTCTATACCTCCCATAGCATACATAGAAACATATAAAAAAAACATGAATAGGCGGCGCAACAGGCGGTAGACACCCAAGGCCTAGCTTCTCGCAACCATTCGTTTTTGTGTGAGTTTCTATTTTTGGAACAAATGGAAGGGACCTACAATTTTATGCCGAGTCCGAACGGCTGAATTGAGAAGCTTTTTCAGGACAGTCATACTCTCGGATGTTTGTCAGACGTTCGCGAGAGGTGGCGCAGTAGAAAAAACCTTAAGATGTAATTTGTGTTTTTCCGGGGATCGAACCTGGGATCCCTCGCACAGTAGTCCAGCACACTAACCACTGCGCTACTGCGCCCACATAGAAACATATATAGGTATATATACATAGGAACATACTTAGGTAAAGGGTTTTTCAACAGGGACGCTACAAAAGTAGAGCGACAGGGACAGCAAACGACGCCGAATTTCTTGCCGCTCTTTTGACATTTCTCTTCAGTAAGGTTTGCCATTTCATGATGGAAAGATATACGAGCCAACAACGAGTCGAAATTATTAAAATTTACTACCGAAATTCGGAGTCAGTGGCCTCAACGTTAAGAGCGCTACGTCCAATTTATGGTCGTCATAATCGTCCTAGCAGATCAACAATTGAGCGTCTAGTGGAAAAATTTGAATCCACAGGCACAGTACAAAATGTTCTCGTGCCAGTGAGACAAAGAAGTGCCCGTAGTGTCGAGAATATTGCTGCCGCTGAGGATTCAGTTGAAGAAAGCCCAAATGTGTCTCTCACACGTCGTTCTCAAGCGTTGGGCATCTCTGTGACGTCGTTGTGGCGAATTTTGCGAAAAGATCTTGGCCTACATCCTTACAAGATTAAATTAGACTATTTCCTGTAGGGCTACGTCAAGTCTATGGTCTATGCCAACAAGCCAGCGACGATTGATGAACTTCGTACGAATATCGAACGTGAAATTGCAGCAGTATCGGCCGATTTATGCTTGAAAACCGTCGAAAATTGGGTTCAGCGTCTGGACTTCTGCAAGCGTGCCCGTGGTGGCCATGCAAAAGAAATCGAGTTCCATACATAATGGCATCGAACGTACTTTCACAGGAATAAAGAATTTCATTGATATCCAAAACCTTTTTTATTTTATTTAAAAAAACTTTTGTAGCGCTCTTATTGAAAAACCGTGTGCATACATTTCTATACCTAGATTACATATTTGTTAAAAAATATTACCCGGCTATGAAGATCTTCGCGGTACAAACCCAGCTGACAAAAATTTTAAAATATGTCAGAAATGTGCTCTATAAAGTGAAATATGCATTTATACCAAAATATGCCCTAACCAATAGGGCTCAAAATACTTAGTTTTGTATTTCTGTATATTCAAATTTTTAATACGACCTCCCAAAAAACCTTCTCTAATCACTTAACCCTCACATGGACAGTATCTACCCGGGTAGATATTTGAATTTTCAACTCTAAATATCTCTTCGGTTTTTTGTTAGATTTTAATGCAGTTTGAAAACATTTTTTTTTTTAATATCTATAAAGAATTTCATGCTGTCGAAATGAAATATGTTTTGGTATTGTTATTTTGTTATCAAACTTTTTACAAATTGTTGGCTTTTTAGATAAGTATCACGACGTTAAAGAAAACTTAAAAGAGCATCGGTACCTCCTGTTGGCCCATTTTGCAGGCCCAAAATATTAAACGTTATTGGTAGCTTAAATTAATCTAACTCGTGTTTTTAGAAAGTCATTCGAAATACCATCATTTTGAATAAATTCGTAAGAACTTTGCTTATTTTCTAGTGGATGTTTTGGCAGATATATTAGAAATCGTTGCATATTTGCGGCGTCTTTCCACAAGAGCACTCTGTGGTAATTTGTGTTATTCCAGGGATCGAACCTGGCACAGTAATCCAGCACACTAACCACTGAACCACTGCGCCCATTAAATTATACCCGAAATTACCGTGTCCTTTAGATTACATAGCCGCAAACTTCAATGTTCTTCGACTCTTGCTTATAACTTTTATTTGAGCGAAGAATCTTAGACTCTTTGACATAGTTCTATGAAGGCATTTGTTTCTACTTATTTTCTTCATCTGGAGTTTCGAAGCCTATATTAAAAATATTTCGAACTAACTTCTTCGAGGAAAGTGCTGCTTCTAACTTAGAGTGAGCGTCAGAAGTAAGTCAACACTTGTCTTTGGAGTTGGAACATTTTTTTTTAGTTGAAATGAAATACGTTGATTTTTTTTAGACCCGTTTCAATACCCTAAAGAAAATTGAAAATTGAATTGAAAAGAGCATTTAAATGTCACATACTTTTGACGCTCACTTTGAAGAGGTGACAAGGGCTCCAAAACCTTCCTTAATTTATTACTTAAATGCCCTAGAAGGCCATTTTTATAAACCGAACCTTCGAAAATAAAAGAGACAACAACCTTTTTCTGCTACAATCTCTCATCTAACAAGTGTGTAGGTATACTACGATTACGCATCGACCATCTCTCATCTTCGTCGAGATCCACTCACAAGATACTACATCGACAACGCTGTTGATGATTAATACACATTTCCTATAACAAAATTAGCTGCAATGTGTAGTAAGGGTACATCCATATTGCCTTCAGAACACCAGACCAAGCAGGGCTATGGAAATTGCACAAAAAATAAAACGCTACAACTGCTTTATTTTTATTAGCACATTATTATTTATTTACTATATCAGAGAGATGCTGAAGTCATACACAGTTGCACATATTTTTTTTAAATACTGATTAGATAAGATACATTTCTGTTTTTTTTTTTAATAGTTGAAGGTATACATCATATAGACCATCCATATAAGCATGATGATGAGTCCAAACTCCATATGGTTATTCAAAGCCAGGAACAAGATGTACATGATGACAAGGCAACTAACCAAACGACACTTGATTGGCTTGAAAGTAAATCTGTAAACAGAAACCAAAAAAAATAAAACCATCTGCTGATTATTTAAAAAAAAAATATAAAAACAGCAACACTCACGCTATCGCACTTTAATATTTCACGACCTAGGTCAGTATTTGGACTTTAGATACTGAGATGCAAAAACTTTTATCAACCGACACCAACGACACCGAAACAATTCACTATTGAGGTCTGCGACAGACTAAACCCGAGCTTGCAGAATAGGTATACAAAATCAAGGAATAATTCCTTGAATCTATTGGTATATTCACCGTTCGACAAAACACACTGACAAACGTATGTACCTACAACAAAATGATTGTTTTAAAATAGAAAAATAATCCCGAAACCGAGTGTAGGTATCGCTTTCGTTTTCAAATGAAATTGTGTAATTCGAAAATGCTAATCGTTATGCAATCCTATGGAATTCAAGGACATCCGAAACGCCCGCTCGTCAGAGTTTATTGACAGTATCTACGCAATCTATTGTTCTGACAGCATTTGTCATCAAGTGGGCGGTGCGTGGTGGGGGATTTGCTACTTTCGAGACAATATTTCTGTCTACCGTTGCTAAATGCCTTGCAAATTTCAGAGCACGATGTAATCCTCGTGCGTCATACAAAATATCGTACAATATCCTCGACAGGGTACGTTAAATATATTTTGCAATATGGAGAGGCATTATACGTTTGCTTTTCTTTGGTTTCGGTGCCAGTGCGAGATGGCTGTTGCTCCAGTATCTGCAACTGTATTCGGGGAATTTCTCGCTTTGATTGTCGTCGACCGACTAACGCGACGTTATAAATCTACCTACCACTACAACTCCGACGAGCACATGTAGTTGTACTCGGTTATTTGAACAATTTGGTTAAAGGAGATTTCCGAGGATGAAGTAGCTGGCGCCTTGTCGGTTATTAGGTAATTACATATATTTTGTAAAACCACATTGACGTGCGGTGTACTCATATTGTTTTGACACAGTGTGGTGCAAAAGTCACGCATTCTTTTAGATAAATTCATAAGGTCTTTTTTGTTACGGGAATATTTACAGTGAGCGTCACAAGTAAGTGAACACCAAAGGTCTCAATTTTTAAATCAAGTTAAAACAGTTAAAACAAAAAAAAAAAAAAACAATTTGTAAAAAAAGAAAAAAAAAAAAAAAGGACAAAACTTTAGTGGTAGTAACAACGATTCTCGCTAGTTGGGTTTTTACCCTGACAATTTATGTTGAAAAAATATAATACTTAAAATGAAAAAAAAAATTGAGAAACAATGGCAACACTTACAATAAAGGACTTTAGGATTTTTGGAAGCCAGGAATCTAATAGTTTTTGAAAAAAATACTTTCAAACTTGAAATTTAATTAAACAAATTAAAAAAAAAGTTGTATGCTGATTTTTTCAATATTGAGAAAATAGATACATACTTACCTAATTTGTTTGTAGTTTCTATTGCCTAAATTTATTTTTAATCAAACACTGAAAACCAGATTGATTTATGTCCTGTGATTTTTGAGAAAATTGAAAATTACTTTTATATGTCGCTCCGCACTCTAAGTACAAATTGTGACCCTTGCGCAGTGTTGTTCCTCTACATGTCGACTTTAATTGTCGACTTTTCAACGTAGACAATAACGTCAACAATGTCGAAAATGTCAACAATATGTCGACAATGTCATCAATACCTTTCAGATCTGTCAATCTGTCATTCGTCTGTAAACTTCAATCAAGAAAGTACGGTTTTAAGAATTAATTAAGAATTTCTTTTCTTAAAAATTTAAACCCTGTGTGCTGTGTATCATAAATACCCAAGGTATATAGAAATACATGGTATGATATTGCGCATGTTTGTTTGCATCTCTTTCTACAAAGTGACGTCAGCAGACGACAAAATATAGGCAACAGATAATTATTTATTTAATTTGTTTACTAATCTTTTACACTCTAAACAGCACACAAAACATTATTGTTATTAAAAATGAAACTTGGACACAGAAAACTACCCGTATTTCAATATATTTTCACAGAAACGTTAAAATCGTTGTCGTCAAGTGACGTACATGCGCAGAAAAAACGAAAAATTAATCGCGGAATATCATACCTTGTAGTTCTATATACCTTGATAAATACCTATAAAACTTTAAATATGTCCGGTCGACCAAAAAACAAGGCTTTTGAGGAGCTAGGTGAAAACAAACAATAAATACTCAGCACATTGCACAGTTTGTAGGAAAAATCTTCAAAATACTGCTGAATCCCGTCTTCGCAGACACAGGTAAATAATAGTGTATTTTAATTTCCATTGATTTACCAAAATATAATGTTTTATAATTATCTGTATTTTGCAATGGGAATGGTTGTAATGCATCAACTGCGACATCTGATTTGGAAGATGTCTCAATGATTATTTTGATAGATGGTGACAACGACCAGAGCTCCGACCAATATAACTTTGAAAGCGCGGTAAAAAGCTAATGTTTTTTTTAATATAAAATTAATGACCAACACAAACTATTCTTTTAGATGTCTGTTTCTCTTACAAATATTGATGAAGGTGACATTTTGCGATCTGTCAAAGTGGTACTGTGTTGAAAGACTTCCAGGAAAAAACTCTAAATTGTAAAAGAAAAGTACGCTAAAATTTGTTAAACTGTGGCCCTAGATATACTTCGAGAGTAGAAGATACGAATTTATAGTTTCAATTGAGTAAGTCCTAGAATTTAAGGTCCAAACTGAGAAGTCTAAGTATCGGCTATACATTAACCTCACTAAATGAGCAAAAGAGGGCTGCACGAAATTTCACCAGATCATCCTAATAGCGAGAAAAGACGTCCTAGTGTAAATCTCAACGACATTGAAATGGAAACGATAACAGGTATTAGTGTTGATCAACTCAAAGCAATCCTCGATGAGAAGAATAAGGAACTCGCGAAAGAACTGGTTACCAAATCCGATTTCCAGTTAGTATATTCTGAATTGATAGGACTAAAAGACAAACACGATGCTATTGCTGCGAAAGTGGATTTTCTGGAGCAGAAAAACAAGATGCTAGAAGCACAGATAGATAGCCTTATGCAAAAAAGTACCGAAGCTAATGTTGTTCTGCACGTACCCGTAGAGTCCAATATCGATCCAGTACAAAAAGCTATGTCTGTGTGCGCGGGATTATTGGACAAAAGTGACACCAGCACAGATATTGAGTCAGCATTTAGAATCTCTGGGCGTGACAAACAAACTGCTACGATCATTGTCCGAATGAAATCCCGAGGCTCTGCAATTGATATACTGAGGAACGCGAAAAAAGTAAAAAGCACAAACATCAGTATGCATAAAGACGTTCCGCGCAGTGTTCGACAGAGAAGGGCTAAGCTACTTCCCATAATGAAATATCTTCGCGGGAAACGGCCCGAGATGAAAATTGTTTTGAAAGATGATAAACTTTTTGTTGCGGACAAACTATTTACGTGGGATTTGGCAAAGGGGCTCAGATGCGGCAACGAGAATGGTACGAAGATAATCCAGGAAATGTTTGGAGAGATTCCCGCACATTTAACAAAAATTATGAATGACTCTATAAACGTAAACAATGTGTATCAAACGTCAACATTAAACGCAACTGACAGCTCCAGTATTGATAGGTTCACTAAAGGTGCAAACACAAACAGAGCAACCGCTGTAAGAAATACGATCGAAAACCACAATTGAAATGAACCCGTCTACCGGATCAATAATAATTTATCACACCTGAAAATTTTAAGTTATAACATTGCAGGCTTAAAAAATAAACTATTATTTATGGATTTTTTAAATTATGTTAATGAATTTGATATTTTTTTACTTTTTGAAACACATGTAGTAGATTATAAAGAAAATAGATATAAAAATATGTTTATGAACTATGAACTAAAATGCATACCTGCGGCGAAACCAAACTTATTTGGAAGGGCAAGTGGAGGCGAGCTTTTTGGTTACCGTAAGCGATTGGAGGGAGTGGAAGCAGAATTTAAGACCATTGAAGAAGGTATTATACTGGAACTGAAAATGGATACCAGCACTTTCTGCATAGTACCAAGGGCTCAAAAATCCTAGAACTAGCCGATGCTTTAGACTCCTCTATCCTAAATGGGTCCTGTGAAGGTGACCCCAAAGGGGAATATACTTTCCTCCGTGGAACGGCATGCTCGGTAATAGATTACTGCTGTATAGCTGGAGACTGGTGTTTACACACTAGTAACTTTCGAGTAGCGATGAAAACGTTTTCGGACCACATGCCTTTAGAAGTTTCATTTATGATCCCAGGTACCTATATTGCTACAAACACTTCCCAGCTAGGACTTCTCCCGAAGTTGATATGGAAAGACCGGTTTAAGGAAATGTATAAAGAGAATCTGAATGCAGTACTCACAAGATTGGAAGCTGAAAACATTCCACTAAATATTGATGCGCTGACAGAAGTAGAAAAAAAGCTGACTCCACGATCCCGATAGTAAGAACCAACAAAAAAATGGTAAGCAAAAATGGTTTGATAAGGAATAGTTCGTTTGCGTTTCTCAAATTGTTAAGGACACGTAACACCAATGCATTCAAATGCCAATACGCAGCAGCAAACAAACATTTCAAAAATATTTGTAAAACGAAAAAGGTTGAATTCGAATTACGAAATATTGCTTTATTAAACGATTCAAAATCGTCAACGGATTTTTGGAGAGCAGTCAAACTTATAAGGGGAAAGAGAAATGGCATTGCTTCAGGACTACAAGCGGATCAACTTAAGGACCACTTCGTAACCCTCTTAAACGCAGAGAAAAAATCAGCATCTTTTCAATATGCACCCCCTAATTTTGTAGACGAATTCCTAGATGCGCCGATTACGGAAGCGGAGTTGAAGGCAGTCATAGACAATGCGAAAAAGAACAAGGCCCCAGGGAATGACCGTATCCCATTCGAATTCTACAAAAATAGTACACCGAAATTTTTAACAGCACTTACAAAAGAATTTAACAGAATATTTGAAAGTGCGGATATCCGCACTTTAATGCTTTAAGAAAACTATAATATACCCGCTACACAAGAAAGGGGACTATGAAAACGCGGAAAATTACAGAGGCATATCAGTTTTGAACACATCGACCAAGTTATCCGCCGGAGTGATCTATAACAGAATTACTCAGTGGGTGGAAAGGAAGAAGATCCTGTTAGAATTTCAAGCAGGCTTTAGACGTGGATATTCAACTATCGACCAACTATTTGCACTTATAAACATTGCGGAGATTTATAAGAAGAGAAGCAAAAAGTTATATGCCTTCTTTATAGACTTTCGAGCGGCCTTCGACAGTGTAGCACGTGAAGCCCTATTTTACAAGCTCCATGGATTAGGAATGTCTTCTAAAGTTATAAATTTACTGAAATCATTATATCAAAATAACAAGGCATGTGTCTGGGATGGAATCAAAGTGTCTGACGAATTTGATACATCGATGGGTGTGAAACAAGGGTGCGTCCTAAGCACCCTTTTATTTATTCTATATATAAATGATATAACGGACCATATTAAGGGTGGAATAGAGTTAAGAGGAATTAAAATCCCAGCTTTAATGTTCGCGGATGATATAGTCCTCCTGGAAGATACCGTAGATACTATGCAGCTAATGATAAATAGACTGGACACGTACTGCAAAACTTGGAACTTAACCGTAAACTTATCAAAGTCAAAAATGATGATATTCAGGGACGGTGGTGGAAGATACTCCCGAAGTGAAAGGTGGAAGTTGCAAGGTGAGCAGATCGAGATTGTGCGAGAGTATAAATATCTCGGAGTATTGATTACACCCAACCTAAATATGAAGAAGCATCTGCAAGCCAAACTAGGCGAAGCTAAGCGGGCAATTGGTTCAGTTTGGGGTAGTTGTATCAATAACAAACAGATATCACATAATGTTAAACAAAAAATATTCCGCGCAACGGCGACCTCGATTCTATTTTATGGAGCTATAGAGTCTGGGGCTATAGCCCCTTCGAATACGTGGAGAAGTTCCTGCGATACTTCATTAGGCGAGTTTTTAGGCTTCACAGTAGTTCTCCTAATTACATGCTTTACCTGGAGATGGGAGTTGCTCCCCTTTTCATGGACACTCTAAAACTTCATCTTGATTTTGTAGTGCGAGTCATGCAGATGGAACAAGAAAGGATACCAAAGGTAGTGCTTTCTCAAATGCTGCAGCACGGGGGAAAATGCGTTGAAGACTGGAAGGTCCTAGCGTCCGATTGCGGCTTCGAACTAAGAGTCGCACCAAATGAGCATCCGATTTCGTTGAAGCAAAAATTTAACATCTTGCTGGAGAAGATAGGCCATAAAATGTATGACGGATATGTTAATGAGGCACAATCGTCACTATACCGCCTATATTACAGCAAATTGAGTCACCACTTACGAGACAAGACTTATTTTCTGGACAACATTTCAACGGATAAACTGAGCACTATCTTCCAAATAAGAGGGGAACTGATTAAATTGAATTTTGTACCGCATCGCCCGGATCTACCAATTTTGTGTAGCCTGTGCAATCTAAGAGAACGAGAGGATGTGTTCCACTTTATTGCGATTTGTCCTATATTAAAAGAGTTCCGGAAAATGTTCTTTGGATTACACGTGCTTGAGCTAGAGGCAACCTTGAGCATACTAAACGGGGACCGAGGATGGGAGGTACTTTATAACTACGCTGTAAATGCACTACGCTACAGAAAGAGTATAATCGAAGAAAACTTTTAAAGAAACCAAATATTTCAACACAACAAAAGAAACTTTAAAATTTATTCATTAATTTGTCAATCTGGTAGACGGCCTTCAGCCAAGCCATATACTTAGACTTAGTATCTATTTCAATGAATTGTTTTTGTTTCGGAAATAAAGTCATTATTAACTAAAAAAAAAAAAAACTAACTTGATGAAGGTGACAATAAGAACGCAATGGCTATCACTACTCTTGTGAGTATTTTCTGGTGTATAATACATTTTAGTTTGAATTAATTCTAAATTTATACCTAAAGGAAGAAGACCCATTGGGAAGTAATTCGATTCAAGCATTATCAACAGCTCCAAGAACGCTTTCGGTTGGGGAGTTTTCAAGCGAACCCCAGTCCCAAGTCGCTTCAACATCAAGTTCATCAATTTCGTTAAACTCCAAAAGTTGCAGTTCCTCATCATTGCCGTTATTGCCTTTACCTACAGCAACGTTTAAAGCAAACGTACAACGTTCAAAACGGTTTGCTGCCCCATCGCGATCGCGCACTGTTGCAAGATTTATGGACAAGGTATCGGAAAAAGAAGAAGACGAGTTAAATGAAGCCTTGGGTAAACTGGTTTTTGGGTGCAATATCCCCCTTCGAGTTGTTAAATCACTTCATTTTAAGAATTTTATGAAAAAAATTCGACCTGCCTATGCAGATAAACTTCCCGGTCGTAAGAAACTTTCTACAACGCTTTTGGATAAAGCCTATGACAAATGTATTTCTTCAGTTAAGACATCTCTTAGCTCGGAATCTGTTTTGTTGATTGACGGTTGGAAGAATTCTTCAAGCAACAGCAAGACGGTAGTCACAATGCTCCATAATGCTGAAGGAGAGCAGGCATTTCTCCAGGCTTGAGACCTAACTGGAGAATCTGAGATAGCAGAAAAGCTCACAAACATCCTTGCAGAATCTGTTGACACTGCGAAACAAGTCTACTCAACTGAAGTCTAAATGGTAAAGTTGCTTTGGCCTTAAATGAATATAAGCAAGCTGATTTCGAAAAAATGATAGTTGATAGAGGTGGCATGGTGCTCATACCGTGACTCCTACAATTGCTTGGTCAAAAATTATGACATCATGAAAATTGTCGCAGCGGAATCAACAGTCAACAAAATTAAACAGAGTGTAGCTTCATTGATTTTTGATGAACAATTCATAGATGATGTTAAGAGCTATATTGAGCTTTTTGATCCAATCTGCAATTTGATAAATAGGTGTCAAGCGGTTGATTGCTCTGCAGGAGAAGCAGTTAATCTCTGGTTGAACTTAAAACTCCCAGATATATTCAATGCAAGGCATGAAACTTCCTTAAAATCGCGTGTTAAACAAATATGCCCTTTCAGCATATTATTTGCACCCCCACTTTGATAATAGCAAGCTTACAACCAGTCAATACGAAAGCGTGTGCTTTACTTTTTGTTTAAGTATCTCAACAGTGATGGCATTGAAGATTGGGATTGTTTTAATAGAAAAAATAACTTCTTTAAAACTCCTTACGAAAAGCAAATAAAAAAGCCCATAGTTTTTTGGAACATGGCTACAATTAAACACCCAAATCTGGCAAATCTAGCGAACAAACTTCTCCAAATTCCTGCTTCTTCGGCTCAGATTGAGAGAGTTTTTTCAAACTGGTCGCATGTGCATTCTATGCCGAGAAATCGTCTAACATTTGAACGATCTAAAAAGCTTCTTCATGTATACTATTCACTTCGAATTGAAGATCGTCAATATGACTTTTCCGATGAAGATGAATTGGAATAAGTTCTCATTGGCAATTCTTCTAAAATAATGAAGTTTGACATTAAGCTTATTAAAAATTAATATAAAGTTGTTCTGTTTTGTTTTTTGAAATAATATTATAGATGGATGTGAATATGTTTTGAGGTGAACATTTTTTTTTTTGTTTAACATCATAAACTTACTTTGTTTCGTTTTTAAATGAATACATACGATATTGAATTAAAAGTTTATATACAAAACTTGCTTCTGTTTTAATGATTTATTAGGAAACTTTAGCGGAAAATTTAAGAAAAAACTTGTTCTAATAATTATCTACATTGTTAACATAGACATGTCGACAATTGAGAATTGTTTACGTTGAGTTGTCTACACGTAGACAATCGTGTAGTCTACATTTTTAGTCTACATGGCACAACACTGCCCTTGCGCCTTGAAATGCGTATGGGGGGGGGGGCATGCTGTCCCCCTGTTACCCCCCTGCTTGAGGTCACTATTGGATTTTGGGATGGGTGCAAGGCATGCAAACTTTCTTTAAATTATATTAGTTTACCCAATGTCAACAACATTCTTCAGATACAGTCTCTGGCCTGAAATTTCACATTGGTGGAAAAAATGTTGCTGATTTGCATTTTAGACAATTTAGAACGGATTCCTGGCTTTGAAAAATACTATAGTTCGTTGTTGTAAGTGTTGCCATTGTTTTTTAATATTTTATTTTAATTTTATTTTTAATGACCCCTCCCGTCTAACCGGAGCGAGATAGACCCCCCCTCCCATAGTAAAGTAAAAAATGCTTGTATTTAACTCCTCCACATAAATCCGTCATTAGTTTTCATCGCCAACATTATTTTACTCACCACAATTTTTGTCCTTAAATTTCAAGTTTGAAATTGTTTTTGAAAGGAATAACTTGATTTAAAAATAATATGAAAGAAATGATTCGAGGCTTTCTAAAATGATATAGTCTTTTATTAGAAGTGTTGCCATTGTTTTTCCATTTAAAGTATCATTTTCTTTAAATTACCCCTCCCGCCAAAACGGAGTAAGATAGACCCCCCTCCCATAGTAAAAAGTGTTTGTATTTAACCCCTCTACAAAATGCCGTTATCAATTTTTGGCGCCGTAGTTATCATACTCTCCCCTAAAGCCCCATTTAGACGATCAGTTCTCAGTTCGATTAAAGTCCCATTTAGACAATCAGTTAATAGTTCAGTTGTCAGTTCAGTTAAAAATGGCAGTGCATTTAGACTTCAGTCCGGTATTCAGTTGCGCTTTCATTTTACTTGAAGGTTTGAAGATATATCTACTAAAACTGACAACTGAATTTACAACTTATGGGAATTCCATCAGTTTCAGTTTCAGTTAAACGTTTCAATTTTAGACATTAGTTTAACTGAAAGCTGAAATGATAGCTCAACTGAAACTGAAATGATCGTCTAAATGGGGCTTAAAACGTATAGTCCGGGAGGCAGGGGTCTTTTTGACCTAATCATCGCATGCCGGCTGATTTTAATGGACATAACAGATACTATGTAGAGAATGACCAAACAGAACGTCAGTTGTTTTAGTAACGGTGGGTGCTATTGTGGGAGGGTGTGGAACTTGTCGAAAATAAATTGTTTAAACTGATTTTTTTTTTTAAATAAATTATTGACGTCATGTAGTGTTGAAAAAACATAGTCAGTCGCTTTGTGGAGGGGGGATTATACGTCAGCTGGTCGTATGAACTTGCAAAAAAATTAATAATAATACGGGGAATAAAGACATTGACTTCGGAAAATTTAGGGGAAAGCTGGATTTTTGCATGAACCTACCTTTTGTGGTTCTAAACAATATCCCAAAAGTTCCCAGCGATACATCTGCCGCTAAAATTGTTTTCCAGATTTGTATTTAGGGCACTACAATCAATCGGACTGTGCAAAAAAAAAAAACGTTATTTTTGAATGGACAGTAAAGTAAAATTTTGCCGCGCGCACGTATGTTTCAACTTTTTAAATCAAACAAACGAAACAAAATAATATGATCTTTTTTGTAGGCAATTTCCTAAGCTACAAATATAAAAACGCTATAATTTCTAAACTATTACAAAAATTGTTTTGTACATTTTGGAAACAAAATTTAGTAGTGCATACAAATCTTAAGCACTTCGGCTACATCTGTAGTTGTAAGACTCGAAAAATGACTCGATATTTCTCTAAAATAAACTTTTTCTTTCATTGCACCCCAGAAGAAAGAAATCCATGTCTGTTAGGTTAAGAAATATGGGTGGCCAAGTGTTGGGGCCAAATCGACCAGTCAACCGTTCGTTAAAAGTATGGTTTAGGAATGAAGTTACCCCGCTGCTACTGGACTAGGTGCTCCATCTTGTTGAAAAAATATCACCCTCCTCTGAACAAGAGGAACATCTTCAAGGAGCTCCTGCAATCGTTTTCTAAGGAATTCCAGTTTCCAGGTAGTAATGGGATTAACTGTTTGTGGAAGAAAGCGTGGGCCTACTAAAGTGTTTCCAAACATTTACGCTAAAGCTACTTTAAAATAATCACACGATCTGAAAAAGTTGTTCACAATAAATAAATTCTTACCTTTGAAAGGATGTTGTGCGTATTAAATGGGGATTGGGGTCTGACCAATAATGGTGCAAATTGTCGAAATTGTAACTTTTCTTGTGAATTGCGCTTCGTCAGTCAACAGAATGTTCTTGAGGAAGTACCCGTCTTCTGCCTGTTTGCGCAATAGCCACTGGCAAATTTCCACTCTTCTTTGCGCATCTCCTGGTAGTGAATCCAGTACCGGTACTAAATGGAAATGGTGTAATCTATTACTATGTTCTGTCCTGGGCGAGGTTCCAACTGTACAGCCAGTCGGCGGACCTGACTGAATGCTGAACTTCCACAGCAAAATCCCACCCTAAATTTCTGTCGCCTCAGCATCTGAACGTCGTTCCTTTTTATTTCGAGGAGCTCATCCAGTATCAACAAGGCGCTGATACGCCTACATGGTGTAGGTACTACGATTTGGGTATCGGCGGCGTTAGTACTCCTATCTTTCCAACGAAGCGTTTCTATGCCAGAACCCGTTTACAAACATTATTTCCGCTTAATCACGTTTTGAATACATCTTGTGGAGATCAACTTATCAATGTTAAGCTTTTCATATTCGACAATTAACTGTAAACCATTGCTCATAATTACGTTAGTTTCTCATTTTGACTTAATTTTGTTTGACCATTTTTGTCTGACAAAAAACGATTTTTACTACAACTTCTGTTGATCGTGCTTAAAAAAGTTGCTTCTTAACATAATTTTTAGAAAATTTCTCAAGGATAAAAATTTCATAAAAAAACTAAGAATTTATTAAGTAAACATTTGGTGAAAAAAGCATTTTAAGTAAAAAAATGTAAAATGTTTGCTTTGAGGTCTCATAAAATCCGATATGATTAACTTATTGGCCTGTAAGGGATGAGAATGCTGAATCGTAAAAACGAAGTAGATTTATGCCCAGTTGCACAGTCAGAGTTTAAACTCTCGTTTTGGTTTAAACCTTCGTTCAACAAATTTTCGGTTTCACTGTGTTCGTTTAAACCCAAAGTGGAGTTCAACTCTCGGTTTAAGTTAAACGCCTGCATTCTGCCGTTTAAACTTTCGTTTGACAGCTGCTATTTCATACGGAGTGATGAGAGAGAGAATAAAAGAGATAAATTGTCTGGGTGCTACACTTCTTGAATTTATATGAGTGAAAACTTGAGTTATGACTAGTTTCAGCATTACTGCGGTAAACCCAAAAAATGTCATCAGAAAATTTCAATAGATTTCCAACCAATAAACTTTTCAAGGAAAAACCCATTTTTTCATGTGAACATGAGGTAGATTTTATTGAGGGGTTTTCAATACAAATTAATTATTTTTGTGGTTGGAAACGACGATTATTTTTTTTTGTAATGATACTAGTGATTTCTTTAGATTCTTGGCGAACAAAATATGCATATCTAATCTATACATACTCAAATCTTTGACATTTTGTTTTGGCTGAAACTGGCTGAAACAAGACACCACCTACTTTATACAATCCAATTTTTTGTCCGATTTTGAACACACTTCTTGGGACCATGCCTGTAAATTTGATCTTGTTCAGTTAAAAGGTTTCGTAGTTCTTACCATTTTTGTATACAGATCTAGATTACATTTTTGTTAAAAAAAATTATAACCGGACCAAGATAGCGCCGAATTACCAGAAAATGACCCTAATTAGAGGCTCATAAAATCCTTTCTATTTTCATTATCATTACTGGCGCCGTGTGATCGGATGTGGTAAAAACCCAGCGAGTGACAAGAAGCATCCGACCGAATGCCCACTACATTTCAACAACTACCTACATATTATTATTATTGAAAAAACAAAAATTAATTACATACTGCAATAATTAAATGGTGAAAGTAGATGACAGTTCAAACATGTGTCAAAAATAAATCAATTCACTTCATTAATACCGAAATACATAATGTAATAATATTGCACACATTTTCTTTTATTTACAAATGGTAAAATAGATAAAGTTGAGAAAAGCAATAACCATTTATTTGATCAAAAGTGCGCTGGTAGAAAAATATCCCCTTAAGGGAAATTGTTCTGCGCTTCCACAACTGCGTTTAGTTAACTGGCAGATTATTTTGAACTGTGAAACTGAACGAGTTAAACCAAAAGTTTAAACTCTCGGTCAGGTTTAGTTAAACTTCAGTTTAAACTCTGACTGTGCAACCAGTGTTGCCAGCTTTTCTAAGAGGTATGGAGCCCAACTTTAAAAATCTTGTAGCCAAAAATAGCACAACACGAATATGAGGAATAAAAGTGCGCACCTATTTGTTTAATTGTTTACGCACATTTATTTTGATTAAATTGATTGAATTCAAAATTAACAAAAAAGAACTATTAGCTTCTTCATTCCATTTATATACGAACCCGTAATTGGAAATTAAACTAATAAAAACAAAAAATATATATTTATGTGTTATGTTAACAAAACATGAAATAATTCCAATAAAAATACTAAAAAAACAATTAAAATATCAGCCTCTTCGTGAAAATTGCGCATTAAGGTTTGATTAGAAACATAGAAACAAGAACAACCTAACGTTTCAAAAAAAAAGAGTAGAACAGACTAAAAATAATAAATAATAAAACTGTAGGTATTCAAAAGAAAAGATATTAAAAGAAAAATAATTTAAAAATATATAAGATTAACATTTGGTGAAAGTAATCAGTTAATAAACGCAAAAAACTCAATTAAAAATCGCAAGTTTCCTCCAAAATTTCGTCCATTGTGGAGGCTGATTCTTCGGTTGCTTCTGAAGTCAAATTTGCATAAATGTTAACATTAAATAAATCTACAATGTTGTACATGTTATACAAAAAAAAAAAACATTTTGCTGGAAGGGGACATATACTTGGGCAAATAATGAGTTTTCATATTCATGCATAAGCCTTGTGAGCTAATTTTACTACTCAGAAGTGAGAGTGTGTGGTTAAAACAATATCGAAATTACATTTTTAAAAAGTTTCAGTTCTACGAGTTCGCAATGTAAAACTCATTATATTTTTTCATGATGCATGACTTTTTTCAATAAATTTCTAAGGAGCCTAAAAATAGCCGAATTTTAAAATGATATAGCCCAAATTTGGATTAATCCCAAATCGAAATTTCATGGAGCGAGTGAAAAATCCGAGTAGTCTAATTGGCGATAAATAGCCCGTGCTGGCAACACTGTGTGCAACTGGCCATTACAATAACGAAGCAGACATTTGGCGAAATGCTCAAAATGATAAAGTTAGGTCTTCAATGGGATAATGGCATCTATAGATGGATGTGTAGTGTGGCAGAAGCACATAAATGATATTCTAGTGCATTACATGACACAATTTTTTCCTGATACATATTTATATTTCGTTAATTTTTTTCGTCGTTGTTGATGTATTTAGAATTGATCAATATTGTATATTTTAAATGACATTTTGAGCCATAAAAAAACGAAGTAGAAATATGTAAGTTGCTACGTATCAGATGAACAATAATTAAAAATGAAGTAGATCTACTACATATGAAGTAAATTCTCATCTCTGCTGTAAAGTATTCTTATTTTGCGAAATAAGAATACTTTACAGCTTTGATTTGGTTTTGGACAAATAACTACGTAAATTTATTAAAGGCGAATACTTTATTTTTATTTAAAAACGAAGTAAGTCCTTATGTTCGCATGCGGGGCAGTTTTGAACTAGGATGGGGCAATTTTACACGGCAGTATTTGTAATTGCTTTTGGCATTTAATAAGCTACTACAAGCTTTGTATTTTTTTAATTAAGTAAATTAACTTTATGTTTTTAACAAAAAATATTTTTTAAATGTGGATCTTGCGGGAGAAGGCAGGTCATACAATTTATCACAGAAAATGAGGCACAATCATCACTATACCGCCTATATTCCAGCAAATTGAATCATCACTTACGAGACAAGCCTTATTTTCTGGACAACATTTCAACGGATAAGCTGAGCACTATCTTCCAAATAAGAGAGGAAAGGAATAAATTGAATTTTATACCACATTGCCCGGATATCCCAATTTTGTGTAGCCCTTGCAACTTCAGAGAACGGGAGGAGGTGTTCACTTTATTCCGATTTATTTGCCCTATATTAAAAGAGTATCGAAAAAAGTTCTTTTGATTGGATGTAGGTACTTTAGCTAGAGGAAACCTTGAGCACTGTGTTTAGTATGGCAACTTATTGTCCAACATCATGATTTCTACAAATGGCAGAGCGATCAATCAAAGGGAAGAACTGCCACCCACTGGTCCTAATTATACAAGACTTATATTCGGCAGCAATTTAAAAAAAAGAAACCAACAGATGGCCTTACTATAGTTTATTGACTAATCCACCTCGTATCGATTGAAGATTAAAACAAACTTCCATCAGATAAAAGCAAAAAAATATCTCTAAAACTTTTTCTATTCAGTTTTGTTTTAGGATATTTGCCTCCATCAGATTGCATTCAATATTCCTGGCCCCATATTGTTTTTGAAACTCAAACTCTGCATACGGAGCAGCCATTGAATGCGATTTTGGGAATCTATTCATTCAGAGTGGACCTTCCAGTTCGTCCTTTTGTTATCTCCAACAACCACGAACAATAATGCCAACCGACATACAGTCATCATCCCCCCTCCCCCTAACCCAGAAGCAATTTGTATAGAACATCCCTCTCGCGTTGTGTCCCATTGGCCAACGAGTAAAGAACAATAGCGCGCGCATAGACAATAGACTCAGGTCATGTTATCCAATCCGGAAAAAATGGAAAACCATAATACAGAAAATCACTCCTCCCCAAGTGGATCCCCTGAGCGCTCTGTGCTGTGTATTGGTTTCTCTTTTTTTTTGGGGGGGGGGGGTGGTGACGACGATGGAGCCCAAGGATACACACACTTTATATAAATGTACACAGAGGAGAAGCGAAGCATGGCAAAACGGAAAGCCCTTGTAGTAAATGAATTACAAAAGGACTCCGTATCCCCCTATACAGGCAGAGGCACCCAGCGCCAGCACCCACTGCCAATACCCATTGCCATCCCCACACGTTGGTGTATAGTTGTATACCTACTCTATTCCATAGGCAAGCAGACACAAGAGATATTCTCTGCATTGGAACCTAAATATGTACATGTACTTGAGGGCACCCTATATCCTGCTATACCCTACTACACCACCTATACCTACATGTGACTTCTTCGTCGCATATTCATATGCCTTTTCATGTCAAGGAGCAATTTCCTTGGGAAATTGATGGAACGATTCACAGACGCACGCTCAGCTCTTTCGCATGTGCTGATGCTGCTTGTGGAAATATCATACTTGGGATATGGCTCCATCCGTTTGGTATGGTTGTGTTTTGTGATATCCTTCTTCAAGGAGTTCTAAAGTAAATTGTTAACGAAAGGGTAATACAATGTTTTCTGCTATTTGGTACTTGCCATCTTGTGTGTATATGAGAGTCATTTTTTTACATTTCCTTGGTTTGTCCGATGGAAGATATAGCCAAGATATGGATCCTTGCAACAACGTAAGAAAATATCTACACTGAGTGGGCGTAGGTATGTGTGGTGATGGTGGTGATGGTGGTGATGTTGGTGGGTATGGTTCTGTCCTTTCTTCCAGCAACTGTCTCTGTCTAGATTTTCTTTATTTCTATGTTGTTGTTTTTTTTTTTAAACGTTTATACATAGAATGAATATTAATCTAACCGTTGTTGTTGTGGTGTAGGTAGGTATAGGGTGGATG
The DNA here is from genome assembly GCA_955612985.1 of Cheilosia scutellata. Lineage (NCBI taxonomy): Eukaryota > Metazoa > Arthropoda > Insecta > Diptera > Syrphidae > Cheilosia > Cheilosia scutellata. The sequence goes on from OY015315.1 coordinate 2,000,791, forward strand.
AACACATTTTGCAAGGATATCTCTCACATTCATGCATTTAACAGTATAGAAGTGCGCTTGAGAAATATAATCCAATTGCATCATTAGAGCTTAGAACATATGGCAGGATCTGGGAGATGGTGTTAAGTTTCAGTTTTTGTTTTTTTTTTGCCTTAATTACTCTTGTACTGCTTAGCAAGTGTGAGGGTTTATTTAGTTCATAGGTAGAGCGCATAGTGGAATAGGTAGGTATATGCTCCTTATAGGGATGGAGGAAATGTTCCTCTACAGAGTTTTGATTATCAAATCTGACTCAGGCAATGTTGAACATAGACTCGAACAGAGTCACAAGATATGTATCGAAAGACAATTTTAGAAAACCTCGGACATGATAACGACATTGTCCTTTAGGGACTTTTTTTTTGACGAAAAAAATCTCTGAAAACTGATGCGAAACACTTGTCCTGCTTTTTAATAAATTGCACATAGAGAAATTATGGAAATCTGAAGTGGAATTGAAGGACTCTAACTCTACCCATTCAGGAAGCAATAAATGTGGTAACTTGCAAGTGGATTGAAACATTTGTAAGGACATCTCAATACATAATGAAGCTTTCTAAACAATTAGGATAAGTGGTCAATATGTGCGATGAAAATAAATTTACATGAATAGGATGAAAAAACTCTTTGGCTAAGCAACTTGATTAGCGTAACGAAAAGTGAAACGCGGTAGATTCGCTGCACTAGCGCTTGAATGAGAGTGAACATTTAATTGATATTGTAGCAAGCATACCTCAACCTCAGATGTTGATGAGTTGATGAAAGTATCCTTGGCTGTATCGAGAGACAAATTTGATATGCAAGCATGTCATAACGCCCAGTGTCATAACGCCCTGGGTCGCTATGACACACAATTTTGTGCCATAAGGCCCTCGGCGCTATGACACTTTTAAAAGTGTCGCCCACTCTCAATGTGACATAGCGCCCGAGGGCCACAAGAAAGGAAATAACACCCCAAACCTTCATCTGACAGTAAACCCAAACAGGGTGGTTGCACCCATGTTTTTCGGGTATAATTTCATTTATTCTTTTGGGGCGTTACTGCACTTCTTATAGTGTCATAAAGCCCACTAAATAGTGACCTAAAGCCCGGCGAGCGATATGACACTTGTAAAAGTGTCATAGCGCCCGAGGGCCTTATGACACAAAAATGTGTGTCATATCGCCCCAGGGCGTTATGACATGTACCCGGGCGATGAGCCTTAAAAAAATACATATAGCTCTACTGCCTACTTCTGCAAGTCACAATAGACAAAGGTTACCTTTAAACCTCTATCCTTTGTCAAAAAAAAAAAAATACCATCGATCACATTGTGCGTAGGTCTTCATACTGGTTACAGTAAAACGTTTCCCCTTTAACTTGCCTGATCCTTAAAATTGTATGAAAACTAATCAGTTGATACCAACCTCTCAGCAAATCCATCAGGACTACTGACATTAATTTGGTCACAGAACACAAAAAGAAAAACCGCTCATCCTTTTCTGCCAAAACATATTTCAATATACATATGTAACTACTCATAACGGAAACATTCGCGTTTATACATGTTTCCTTTTAATCTTCCTGTGATCATGTGCGTACATATATAAGCTCATTACTCATTCATCCGCTACAGTGTATCATTTTGATTACAATCACTTGTGCTCTATACAAAACAAAAAGAGGACGAAATTTCCATATACTCCTCGCAATGAAAGCCAACACACAAAAGCCAGGACCTCTCTCCGATTATGGACAAAAACCGTACGTCCTGAATGTATTTTATTAATAAATTGACATTGCTATAAGAACCTTAAAAAGGATAAAGGTCCTTTCTTCTATTTAAAATAATACAAAAAAAAAATAAAATACAAAAAACACGAAAAGCTGTTCATCCCCCATTTCGCATGTGTATATACTATACAGTGAGTGTCAAAAGTGAGTGAACACCGATGCTCCTTAGAATTTGTTTTATAATATGAACTTACTTCATGTAAATTTTGGCATCAATGGAAAGGTCAATTAAATTCCGTTTGAATGATACAAAACTTTCCTCCCATTGAAAATTTAGAACTTTTGTAAAATTCTCCTTTTTTGACTTTTGACTTCGGTCTCAAAAAAAAATGTTTTGATGCAAAAAGTTTCTTCAAAGAATTCTAATAGTGACAGCAGAAAAAAATCTCTTCGCTAATATTTTTATGATTTTTTGAAAATTGCTAAAAATTACTATTTTAGCCACTTTTTTCTCCTTTTGATACAAAATTTGTCAGAGATAATCCCATTCAAAAAATCATAAAAAATATTAGCGAAGAGATTTTTGAAAATTTTTTTCTGCTGTCACTATTAGAATTGTTTGAAGAAACTTTTTGCATAAAAACATTTTTTTTTTTTTTGAAACCGAGGAAAAAAGTTAAAAAAGTAGACTTTTATAAAAGTTCTAAATTTTCAATGGGTAGCTAATGGGATAAGGAAAGTTTTGTATCATTCAAACCGAATTTAATTGACCTTTCCATTGATGCCAAAATTTACATGAAGTAAGTTCATATTATAAAAAAAATTATAAGGAGCATCGGTGTTCACTCACTTTTGACGCTCACTGTACGTATCGCACGTATTGTATTGCGCTCGGGGTGGTGAGCCAGCGACCATTGAGCAAAATATATTAAATACGAAATCTTTTTTGAATAAATAATCCAAACTCCTTAATGACGTGCCGATGTGATGATGCTGATGAGTCTGCCGGGCTGATGACGTTGACGATGAACGATGGGACACTCACACACAGGCAGCGAGGATTCTGTGTCATGATTCTTATCAAATGCCTCAAGTTTTACACAATGAACGGGACTTTGGGTGAACCTGAGAATTGTTAGATTGTTATCGATGGGATTTCACGGTCTTGCCCAGAGAATTGTATCGAAACTAATTACACGCGGCCTGTTCGTCTATCAATATCTACGAATATAATGGTACAAGAGGAACTCATCCTTGCAAAGAGAGAAATGGGAAATTAACAACATGCAACACAAACAGGATGTGCATTTCTGCAGATGACATTCGAGGTAATAAGTAGGATGCGGATACTTTCAGTTCGATCAGTCGACATCATTCACAGTGACAAAATTCGAAAAGAAACTCGCTGTCAAAACGTTGCAGAAAGTTTTTAAATTTTTTAAAAATGTCCCGCTTGTTTGTGGTTGCAACTCATGTGATGTCGGAAATGACTGTAGGACTGTTAATATGTTATTGACACTTTGTGCAAAGCGGGATTAAAAAAGTTGCCGAGAAATTCAAATTGCTGTATCCTGGAGACGAGAGACGTCCTGTGACATAAGCGAAACTGGCAGTTTACAAAAATATCTCCAACTGAGTTGGAAAGTTAAGGTACGTCAAGATTCGAGTTGAAAATAATGCGAAAAGGGTAGTTAAGAAAGTTAGATGCATCAAGAAGACAACAGAACCTAAGTGATGTTTCGCAATGAGATGAAAAAATAAGAACTGCTACCAAAAAGTTCAAGTTAGGTGTAGAAACCGATAGACAGTGAATAGATTACAATCCTGAAACGTGTTTTCGATTGAGATCTTAAGGTATGGCTATAGGAAAAATTAGACTTAAGTTCAGTTTATAGACCAAAACCTTCTGCGAATTGTGTGATAACCTAAAAGAAGCTGAAGCCCTGAGATGTTGAAGTGAGATTGTGTATCTACCAAATACGACTATGGAACTTCTTGAAACTACATATATAAATTGCCTTAGGCTACAGTGAGTGTCAAAAGTAAGCGAAAACCTTACCCTGCATACATAAATGGCATTTTCAACTAGATATAGAGCTCGTTTTTTTTTTAACAAATTGCTGTTAGGATTTTCAACTTAAATTGCTAAAGATTGATTGGATGCAAGAAGGAGTCTTTACTGGACCAAAAATGCGACAAGAAACGTCTTAAAAACTCTTCAAAATTTCAGTAAAATGTCTCAAGAAACGCCACGAAATCGCGCCCAAAAAAAACTTCTGAAAACGCTCCAAAAACAATCCAAAAACGTGCTGAAAAGGAGCCCCAAGAAATTGTTCCAAAAACGCTCCAAAAAACGAACTAAAACAGGAAGAAAAAAAGAAGATCCAAATACGAACTAAAAATACCGCAAAAACGCCAAGACCAAGAATGTTACCAAGGCGCTTGGTTTGGACGACTAGAAACGTCATCAAAAGTATTCAAAAAAACGCCCCAATTACGAACTAAAAATACCCCAATACGCACTAGAAACAAAACGTCTATATCAGTGTAGTTTTAGACCTTTTAAGTCCGAAATATTCACACTACGGCAGATCCTGGAGAAAACTCAAGAAGTCCAAATCGATACCCACCACCTGTTTATCGACTTTAAGGCCGCATATTTGATATTGATATTTATTTTTGATATTTGATATTTTTTTTGATATTTTTGATACGCTCGCTGCTCCCTAAAGGTCGGACCTTTGATATCAAAATAGGATTTAGATAAGGTGATGCACTGTCATGTGAATTTTTCAACTTGTGAAAATTGCGCGACTCTTGCAAGCCAACACCAGGGTCCAGGGGCACAATTTTCCAAAAGTCTATGCAACTATACTTGCATACGCTGACGACATCGACATCATTGGCAGAACACAGCGAGCTGTCATTGGTGCGTTTGCAAGTATCAGCACAGAGGCGGCAAAAATGGGTTTAGTGGTGAATGAGGGCAAAACAAAATACATCCTGTCAAGAAGAAGGGACACGCATCATTGACGGATTGAATAGAATACCACGATAGATAGCTACAACTTTGTCTACCTCGGCTCCGCTATAAACTCTGATAATGACACCACAGCAAAATCAAACGAAGATTTACACTGACAACAAGACAACTGACTAGTCTTGTGAAGAAAAACTATGGAGACTCTAAGACCCTCATCATCCCAGTCCTACTCTATGGCGCAGAAGCATGGATGTTATCAAAGGCGGATGAAGATCTCCTTGGTCGCTTCGAACTCAAACTTCTTCGAGTGATTTTCGGGAGCATTGACGGTGTGTGGAGGAGATTCGACTTGGTCAGAAAAGTACGTATCACTCGACTAAGATGGCTAGGATATGTATTGTAAAGCGAATGGACACCAACGATTCGGCCCGAAGAGTCTTCGAGGGACTCGGAGGGACAAAGTAGTAGAGGAAGACCTCGCTACGAGTGGAAGGGAACCTCAACCAAATTTGAGTGAACAACTGGGGGCAGTTAGCCAAATATCGTTCTAACTGGAGAGGCGTGTTGGTTAAGGCCCAGGTCCACCACGGATGTAGCGCCATCTAAGTAAGATAGTAAATAAGTATGTTTAAGTGTAAGTATGAGAAAAAAACTGTTCATATAGATATCAGGACTGTCAGTAGATCAATGAATTGCTCCATTAAGTGCCATAACGCGTTAATGACGCACATTCAAACCAATTTATTGTGGGAACGATTACGATGCCCTATACCGATGACAAATTCAAAAGCTGACGATATCGCTTGCTATATTTCACAATTAAGTTTCAAACTGTCAAAAGTGTGTGCAACTAACTGATTAAACCTAAGGTCGTTTATTACTCTTTTTCCTCTTTGATTTAGTTGACCACACCAAAGGCAATTATTATTTCGGTCCATAGATATATATCCCAAGTTTTATATTTTACCAAATGACTTTCCTATATTACTATAGTCCTTATGAGAAACAAAAAAAAAACATCAATCACCCGTAATTGCTCTATTAAGTGCAAATAATGGAAAATAAATATTTGTTCGTTGCACTTAACAATTTAACAAATTCGCAAAAATTCAAGTAAAAAAAATATTATATCGTTTTTAAAATAAATAAATAATTGAATGGCGTGTACTTTTTTTCTGATTTCGACAACTAAATGGAAATTAAAATCGTACCGCCAATGCACCCCCTCAATTCGATATGATTGATTGAGTTGAAATTTCTTTTATATTTCAAAAATAAAATAATTTTTTTTTTATATTCAGACAGGACGTCGATACAAAGAATTTATACGTTTTTATTTTTGCACCAATTAAAACCCACCCACACACACGTATACAATATTTAAATTAATATTTAACAAAAACGAGAATATGTGCGTATAATAATGAACAATAAGAGGATACACCAGGATTGAAGTGTTTTTTTTTTTTTTTTTTTGCAGGATATTTTTAAATATGAAGTCGTCTCTGGCACAACATTGGCGAATTATTTATTGAATCAAATTGAATGGTGTTTCGTGTCCTTTTCATATGGGCACGTAAATGTAATGTGTGCAGCCTGTTGTTAAATAATAAATAATTGCAATTACATTTTTTAATTGATTTTTATCGGTTTCTCGTTTTTTTTTTACTTTGCATTTGTGTGTAGTGTTGTATATATGAAGAGATTTTATAGGTATATGAGATTTTTTTTGATTAAGGACGTCAGAGTGGGAGCTGAGTAGGTAGTGCGTTGTTGGAAAGTATTTTGTTGTCATTTTGTGGATTGTGTGGTGATGGAAAGGATTAAATGGTAATGAGTGGTAATTGGAATGAAATCCATGATATTATCGGTTATTTAAGGTTGAAAGTAAATGGTTATAAATAAATTTACAAATTTAATAATAATATTGAATGAGAGATGATTGTTGTTGTTTTTGTGTCGTTAATTAGTGGAATATTCATGAGGGCAAGGGAATCTGACAAAGCTTTTGAAGGTAATTCTTTTGATGAGTGGAAAAAAGAGCTTAAGTTGTAAATTTGTTGGGGGTTGAACCGGAGACGTAAAAGTGAGGTTAAGAGACCAAAACTGCGAGGGATACTAACCAACGTACTGAACTGATTTATGAGGAGGAGGAGTTACGGAGCGAAAAGATTGAGTTTCATGAGACCGAGAAGACCATCTAGAGAGAAAAATTACCAGAAATGTGTCTTTTATTTAGATAGGTTATGGATCAGATCAGAATAAAATACCGCACCACAAGGGAGTTTAAATAAATGTTTTTAGCTGAGCTATTAATGTAGGGTTCCTTCAAGACATACTCTGTACTTTGTCATCACAGTAAAATGAAGGCGAAGGTGAAGGTATAGAGATGCCGAAAACTACTAAAATGTGCTAAAATGTATCGAAACCCAAAGTAAAGGAGAAGTGAGACAAAAAAAAACTTAGTAAACAGCAACACTATGGATTATTGTCATCCTCTTTGTTGTATTCAATTCTGCTCATCGCTCATTTGGGCCTTGTCAAGCAAGGTCCACTTCCAGACAGACGTGTCGTTCTAAGAGGAATAGCTATTATGCAGAAAAGGGGATGACCCATTGTTGGGCCGAGGGGGAACACCAATGAATTTGGTATCAAATGAGCTCGTTACGTGAGTGAACTGTTTTCATTATCGTTAGTGGGAGAGTGATCATGAATAAGTGTCAATATTTAGGGTAGCATCCACTATTGCCAAAGGCAAGGAATATGGCTCGATGCGGTTCGTAGTTTATCAGTGTTAGAAATAGCTTTTGAAGTCCAATCGAAGTGGAACTAAACACATTTCTATTTTCCTAAACAAATTAAACAAAGTCTCCATTTAAGATGCGAAATTACATTTAGAGATCAGGAAGTCCAAATTAGGGTCCGATGGGACTATTGAATAAGTTTTCGAAGTGTACAGAAGCTTTAAAATGTTCGCCTGTCTTCGTATTCGTATTACCACGAGGCATTCAGCAACGATTGAGGAAGAAAATGCGGCTAACAATTTCTCAATGTAGCTCTTTCTGCTTTGTCCTTTGTCAAATCTCTTTCATCCTCCGGTATAGGTTGCACATATTTCCCAAGTTCACTATCACACTTAATAAAGAGTCATTAAATAACCCTTCCACGTGATGTTGTTCTTGCAAGAAATGAGAAATATATGGCAGTTAAATAATGAGAACTGTGCCCGAACTGTGTTTTTTTTTCAGTTTTTAAAATCGGCATATATTAGTGATGCAGCGATTGGACCCACGATGTTCTTCGACTCACTTAAGATTGTGAGTAGTCCTTCTTGCATTGGTAATTTATTTCCAATGACGAGAATAAAAATTAAATATATAGTAGCAAAAATATTCTGAATGCTTCACTGCAAGCAGTACTGCAGATGAAACAGATGTGCAGAATTCAATTTGCAGCGGTTGCTGTCAATGCGAGGAAAAATACGAGAGTGCAACACAGACGACAAATAATTCCCGTCTCTTTTTTCCTCGTATGCATCAGTAGCTGAATTTAAAAATTCGATGCTGCCAAGTCTATTTAATTTAATTCACTGCGTTGCTATTCAGTGGATTTAGAAATAGAGACATGTTGCAGTGCTGCGGTGGGTGCAGAATTTACATGTGTATTACCACATAAGCTCGAATTGAAACAAGTCGTCCAATTATAATAGATTATAAGTCGGGCAAGCCTTTATGAGGCTCTGGCATTGCGGCCTCTTTAAGAAAGACAGCCAGAAAAACAAGGATCTTCTCTGGAGGTATGTCAGCAAGATTTGCTGTAATAAGTGTATTACGAAAAGATTCGTATGATTCGCAGAGTCTAAATGTAGGCGCGAATTCGGTGAAGTTGTTTTTTCATGATTTTCATGATTTCATAGCTGTAGGATTTTCTGGGATATAATTTTTAGAAGAATTTCTGGTGCAGCTCTACCCAGGTGTTTTAAGCCAGACTTCGTTGGATTTGTTTTGAAATGTCGAATAACAAAGCTTCCAAATTTTATTTCGGTCTTCAAGTTGGTTGAGGTTTTTTATCTCCTTGTTCGTGTTCACATAGGCAAGGTCTTCTTCGGCTGAGTTGATCCCTTTGCTTAACCCTCACATGGATGGAATTTTTTATGTACTTACATGGACAGTATCTACCCGGGTAGATAAACAAAATCTCACGCATTTTGTATGAGTTTTTTCCATTATGTTATAGTTTTTCTTTCAATATTAGCCTTTTGCATTCATTCTCTTTATTTTTTACGTTTGATTGTGCCTATTTTCCAGATAACAGCTTTGCTTTCAAGCAGAGAGCTCCCTTTTATCGAGCAACGATATCGGTGAGGCGCTTCAAAGCAATTTCGCAATAAATCGTATTTTTTTATTTTATTTGCTACGCATATTTTTTATGTCTCATACAATATACTTTAGTTTACTTTTAAGCTCTACTTGGCGCAAACATGTATTTTTGTATCGACATTTTGCATGCAAATTCAACGAATATCTACCTGGGTAGATACTGTCCATGTAAGACAAAAAAAAGACAAAACTTAAAAAATAGTAAGGAAGGACATTCTCACACAATTTTTTTCATAATTATCTTCAATAAAACAATAATTTAGTCACTGATTCGAAACTGCATTAAAATCTAATAAAAAACCGAAGAGATATTTAGAGTTGAAAATTCAAATATCTACCCGGGTAGATACTGTCCATGTGAGGGTTAAGCGGCCCATAGACACTACACTTGTGTATGCACCGGTGTCGGTGTATGGAAATGTGCGCGTATGTGTGTGGGCTGGTGCGCACACCGATTTTGGTGTTAAGCGGCCCATAGACGCTACACTTGTGTCTGCATCGGTGTCGGTACTCGGTGTACGGAAATGTGTGCTGTGTGTGGGCTGGGGCGCACACCGATTTTGGTGTCAGACACGGAGCGAGTAAAATCAAAAGTTTTTGATTTTTGGTGTCGGTGTCTCGATCGGTGTGATGTGTATGGCGGAATGCCACACCGGTGTCAGTACACCGCTCCGGTGCGGACACAAGTGTAGTGTCTATGGGCCGCTTTAGATAACACTTGGCCGTTTGTATCTAGATTATGCCTCGTCTTCCTCCAATTGTAGTTTGTCCCCAAAGGTATTAGAAGGAATTGGCTTGCTTCCAAACAAATAATATTCCCGCTCTTAAAGTTATCTTGTCATGGGAAGCCTTCAGAAAGGTCCTTCGTTTAAAATTATAGACCAGGGCTGTTCATGTGTGACTAGACAAATGAATTTGTAATAGATTATTGTCATTTCAACTCATATCAATCTTTCATGTAAGAGGGAGCACTGTTAGCGCTTCCTCCCACAAATGTGTATTGAATTTCCCATTTCCCTTTTAAATTATTCAACAACTGTCTCTTTTTTTATCAACCCTGCATGAAGTAAGACCTACAAGTCCGAATAAACTCTTCACGAGGCTTTAGAACCAAAATATTGGGTCATTCGAAACGCACCCGAACTAGTGAAACTTGGCCTTCATTGTTTCTAAAATATTTCGTCATTTCTTGAAAAACGCACGAGAGTCAATCAGTTCTCCCACGAGCTGTGTCAGAATCTGCAGCAGTGGTTGCGGATTTAGTAGCAGATTTATTTGCAGATTTATCTAGTTGCACTCCAGATTTTATTGCACTTAGTTCTCTCAAGGCATTTCCAAATGAAGGATACTTTTGGTAAATTTATTGACATCTGTCAGTGTCAAATGAAAATGTAATTCCAAAAGCAACCTGCAGCTACTACAACTAGGTACACAAAAAAAATGTGTGAAAATCCTTCCACGCAAATTGTGAAATCATTTTCAATAAAAATCTACAAAAAAAATCTCCACAACATAGATGCACCTACACACAAAGAATTCAAGTGTGTTTTTTGCACTCATTCTCTGTGCTCTCAAAAGGCGTACTCACAACATAACGTTTGATTTCCAATCCTCCCTAAACTATGCTTGGGAAATCTTTGAAAAGAATAGTACAACGAACAGGAACAAAAAAAAGGAAGAAACCATCCAGATCCTACGTATCCTTTTGACATCTACTAACATCTAACATCTCTTTAATCCTTTCATATGCTATCTATCTATATCTAGGCAACTACCTATAGAGCGAAACAAAATGTATTTCCTACCATACGATAGAAAAGGTATGATGAGAAACAAAAAAATAATAAAAAAAAAAAGAATCGAGGACACCAGCCCATATTAACAAGGATAGCTAAAATAGAAACAAAACAGAAACGCTATGCAGACATCCGTTAGTTAGGCTTTGTTAGTTTTCCTTCTATTATTTCCGTAGTCCACCACCGCCAGTGTGTTCCTCTCTCCTGTGTGTACCTACCAGCACCCACCTAGCTACCACCTACCTGGTGCTACTATAGTATTTTCTATTCCGAACACACACCACACCGAACTATGTAGTACAGGCTTTTATTCTTTTTATGAGCTCGTGTGCATTCGTTTCGTGGAAAAAGGACACAAAAAGCTTTTCTTTTCGCATTCTATGGATAAATGATTTTTTTTTCTTCTTTTTTTTTGCAATCCATCTCTTCTCTCTTTTTGTGTTGTGATTTTCTTTTCATAGTTTGCTTTAACTATGGAAAATAGAAAAGAAGAAAAAAAAATAATAAAAACCCCCAGAAGAAAGGATACTCCTCACATTTCTCTGTGTATACATGAGCTCCATATATATATAATATATATGTATATAAAAATAAAACCCAGGACGAGCGCGCCAACAAAGCAAAGAGCGAGCGAGGAAGAAGAAAAGAAAAGCTACATTTTTGTTCCTTTTTTTATTTGTTCTTACTTTATTATTTTATTTTTTTCTTTCTTTCTTTTATTTTATTGGAAGGATATGTATCTAAAAATAAAAATAAAAAAAAACAGACAAAAATGGAAAAATGTATTTTCCTCTTTTTTTTATCTTTCCGTGTTGCCCTCGTTGTTATATAACGTTCACATACACCCGTCTATATGTATGTGCATAGAGAAGAGAAGAAGAATTCAGAATTCTTTGGCATTTATTTCACAAAAGCGTTTTCAGGATTGTATCGGGTCGGGTGGATATGGTTGGTGGAAGAGGGTGAGTTTAGGTGCGCACTCTGACTCTATGGTTGGGTGTGTGTTTCTTTGTAGGATCCAAGGATTACTGTTGTGTATGGAATCTTTTATTTTATATACCCCAGTGTGCTGCGATGGAGACCTTTTTCTCCTCAATATGGCTTTTCTTTCGTTTTCTATTTATTTTATTTTTGTTTTTTATTCTGTACGGGATATGTTTTTCTAATGGCGAATGAGAGAAGATTATTGTCCAGACTGTTCATGTAAGATGAGTCTTCTATGTACATGTAAGTTGGGCGCATTCAAGGATTATGCGATCGTATAAGCAGAGAATGGTGTACATTGTTTTATGGCTCGTTATGGCCTATATTTGTTAGAGCAAGATGTCGAACGAAGCTTTATATGTCTTTTGAGGGAACACAACAGCATACTCGGATGGGGATAGAATTTACCTATAGTTTGGGTCACCAAAATGGGTTCAATGCACCGGGGAAAGCTCGCTGAGTTATATGGCTGACAAAGGGAGACTGTATGAAAATCGTGGGTGTGAAGTTCCTGTTGAGGGGGACATGTAGGGCGGGTTGGGTTTTTTTAGAGGTGCATAACTTTGGTTGAGGCAGTGGTCCACCCCGGACTGTAAGCGCCCCAAAAGTAAGTAAGTACAGCATAACTTTAGTGTAATAAGACACAAATGTCTAAGTAGGAAGATCATTTTATGACATTTTTCGAAATCTATAGCTCGAGAAGTACAATTTTTGAATAGATTTTCGAGCAGCTGGAGCCGTGTATCGTAAGCCTACTCATGGTCAAATGGAAAACCAAACTAAGCACAAGTAAGGTGACAACTGTCAAATTCGTTGTCGCTGCAAAAAGTGTTGCCAGTTCGAAAAGCAACCGTCGAATAAAAACACTCTTTCTATGGTTTCTAGTTTTCGACAAATCTTTTTTTTTAGCTTCTGGCAGAAATGTCCAAAAGAAGGCCTACTCATGGTTAAATGGCAAACGTTGCAAAAAGTGTTGCCAATTCGAAAAGCAACCTTCGAATAAAAACACTCTTTCTTCTTCTTCTTAGCTGGCGCTACAGTCCGGGGTGGACCTGGGCCTCAACCAACACGCCTCTCCAGTTAGCACGATCTTTGGCTAACCGCCACCAGTTGCGCACTCCAAGTTGGTTGAGGTCGATGTCGCTGTACAGCTCGTAGAGTTCGCTGTTAAATCTCCTCCTCCAAAGCCCGTCAACGCAAACGGGACCGAAAATCACTCGAAGAATTTTGCGTTCGAAGCGACCAAGGAGATCTTCATCCGCCTTTGATAACGTCAATGATTCTGCGCTATAAAGCAGGACTGGGATGATGAGGGTCTTATATAGAGTCTCCTTGGTGTTTCTCGACAAGGCCTTACTAATCAATTGCCTTCTTAGGCAGAAATGGTTTTTCCATGTCCTCAGTACCGACTGTGACTCCACTACAAGGTTTCCTTGTTCGTCTCTACAGGTCTCTGTTCGGGTCTTGTTCCCGTGACACGTTCTTTTTACCTTTTGGTAAAACTTCCGAACATTGTTCCTGGAGTAACACCTCTCTATTTCCTCAATCGCGCGCTTCTCATGCTCTTTCTTTTTCCTCCGGAGAAGCCGGTGTTCTTCCCCCCTTTTTTGCTCGTAGAGCTCACGAGCTGCTGTCGTCCTTCTCTGCAGCGCCGCTTTATAGGCCAGTTGCTTCGCTGTATGTGCTTGCCGGCACTCTTCATCAAACTAAGGGTTTCGTGGTGGTGGTCGGGTGAAACCGAGCACATTAGTTGCGGCTTTTCTGACGGCTTCTTGGCATCGATGCCACTGGTCTTCAGCACTTGATGAAGGCTGCAAAGGACTTCTCGAGAGGTTGAGGGAGACGCGATCGGCAAAAGTTCTGGCGGTTTGTTGCGTTTGTAGCCGTGCAACGTTGAATCTCCTCACAGTATTTCCTAGTTGTTGTGGTGTCTGGGATATCCGCATACGTACCTTGGCTACAACAAGGTAGTGATCCGAGTCTATGTTGGCCGCTCGGAAGGTTCGGACATCTAGAATACTGGAGGAGTGCCTTGCGTCGATCGCAACATGGTCAATTTGATTGACGGTTTGTTGATCTGGTGACCGCCATGTCCCTTTGTGAATGTTGAGGTGAGGAAACCGTGTACTAGCTATAGTAACATTACGTCCCGCAGCAAAGTCAATTGCCTAAGTCCGTTTCCAGACGTGGTGTCGTGTAGGCTGTGCTTTCCGATTGTGCTACCAAAGATGTCCTCCTTTCCTATTTTGGCGTTAAAATCACCAATTTTAACGTCGTACTTAGAGGACATTGCTCATATGTTTTGTCGAGGAGCTCATAGAAACATTCTTTGGTAGCATCGTCTTTATCTTCTGTGGGGGCGTGAGCGCATATCAGGCTGATGTTGGCGAATTTAGCCTTGATGCGGATAGTTGTAAGGCGTTCACTAACGTGTCGAAAGCTCAAGACTTCTTGCCTAAGTCTGCCGCTTACAGCGAATCCGCATCCGAATAGGCGCTGCTTCTGTTCTCTATAGCAATCACCGTAGTAGATGTCACAGTTTTTCATCCTTCTTTTGCCGGGCCCATCCCACCGTACTTCCTGGATGGCGGTGATATCTGCATTGTAGCAGCCTAGGGCCTCCGCTAATTGTTCGGCTGCATGCGGTCTGTTCAGGGTTCGAACAATCCATGTGCAGATCCGAAAGTCATTGTCCTTTTTTCGTTTTGCAGGGTCGTCAACAGTAAATCCATCCATATCCGAGGCTTTTGGTTGCTTCGTAACCGGTGCTGTTTTCCGTGCGGTTGGGTAGTTAACCCCACGCACAACCCCCAACCTGGAGGGCCAGGCCCTTTCTGTGACCCCTTGGACAAAAGGAGCCGGATATTCCGGAGTCAGTAACCCGCTTCGGGGATTTGAGTGCTGCCGTTGGCCCATTAAGGGCTCTTCCGCCACCATCTCTATTTCAACACCCTGACTAGTATTGAAAAATCCTTAATGACCTCAGCTCCAAATACGTCGAAGTAGCTCATTAAGGTATCTGCCATGCCGACTGTTGACGTCGCCGTTGATTCAATCGCGTGAATTCTTCCGCCGCACGTCCTCTTTCTGAGGGGCTCATGTTAGACTTCTGAGACTCGAACAGACAGTCAGTTCCGACAGAGCATTATAGTGTTGCTATTTTCTTCGTGTTCAACACTCGCGCTTATAAGTTTAGCAAGCCAAGCCCAGGTGGGCGAGGCCAGTACCCGGTGGTTACCACGCGGAGGTAAAATAAGCACAATTGATGTGTATGAAAAAGTTGCAACAGCTGGGCACTGCCAAGTTGATGCCAATCAGCGCCTACCCGATTCATACACACCAAAACACTCTTTCTATGGTTTAAATTTTTCTATTTTTTTTTTTTTTCAAGCTTTTGGATAAATTTGCCAAAAGGGGGCCTACTCATGGTCAAATAACAAACCAATATGAGCAGAAATCAGATACCAACTGTCAAAATTAAAGTCAGAGGTGAACAGAGTAGGTAGAGCTCAAAGTAAATACGTTCAAAAGAACAAAAACTTAGCACTTCTAACAAAGTCGAAAGTCGGGGTTAGTTGACAAATTTTCAAGATTTAGGAAGGGCGGTACTCATGAAGAACTGAATAAGAAAGGCTTATAAGATTCCTTCGGAATATTATCGGATCAGTGTTAAAAAAGCTGCTACTTTTCCGCTCAAATGTTGTAGTATCGGAACAACTTGCTGTCTGCAGTTGCAGTATCTTAAAGGTCGACACCATTAACCGACCTTGACAGACCTTGGTAAATAAATGTTTAACAACCAGATTGAATATCTTTTGGCAGATTCAATGAACAACTTCATCAGAGAAACGGGCCAGGAACCTCTCAACACGAAGGCGAAAGTTAATTCGCTCACACAGTCACTCAGGAGTCAGGATACCCTAAACAATCGAGTATTTTTCTACTACATCCTAAACTTAAGCCAAATTACCTGGTGGATTCCATTTTATATTTCCCTACAGCCAACAATATGTATAACAGTTCACTTTTACTTTAGTTTTCAAAAAAAAAAAAAAAACCTCAGATCCATTTTTTTATCTAAAAAAACTGTAGTTAACATTTCGCAACACAAATGTTGAACAAGACAAATGAAATTTTAGCAAAACGGAAACCTCCCCACACAAAGAATAATCCTCGCAACCATAAACCATTCACCCATATATAGACATGGAATATCCTAGTCGGAGGAATATCCCTTATGCATACCTATATCGTATCTCTGTGTGTCCCTTTTGTTTCGATTGGTTGAGTGTACATTGTACAAATGAAGTCTCGAAACAATCTAACCAACCAGCCACCCAGCTCCATCATCATCCGCAATCCGCTGCATGCCTTTGCTCATCCTTCCACTCGTGGAAATTTTTCATTTTCATTTATGTGGATTGCCTTTGTGTACCAC
Source organism: Cheilosia scutellata (assembly GCA_955612985.1). NCBI lineage: Eukaryota > Metazoa > Arthropoda > Insecta > Diptera > Syrphidae > Cheilosia > Cheilosia scutellata. Next base: position 2,017,124 of record OY015315.1, read on the forward strand.
TGAACCCTCCTCTGTTGGATACATGTCGTAGGGTAAACGGGTTTTAATCCTTAATTGGAAACAAATACTAAACATCTGTGACCGTGTTGGTGCTCCCGATTAAAATGTAACTACAAAAATGAATGACAGCAATTCGAATGTCGAAAAAGGATGTTTAGCAGTTTTGCATTCATAACGTGACGCAAAGTCGCAAATATTGTCTGGATGGAGTAAGTACAGGCATCATTGGTGTTGGTGCGATTGCTAGGAGACCGCGACTGGAAATCCGCTTATAATGTCATAATTTGGTCGAGGTCACCGCGGGACTAGTGCCAGTAAATTGGGAATGGCAGGCAAAATTTGTTGGTTGGGTGTTGTAGGGTAAAACCCTTGGCGGTGTCAGTTATCGCAACTGTCTTAGCCAAATCGGATGTCACTCCCATATATGTAGTAGCCGGGGGCAGGTAGAACATAAATCGGGACCGAATGAGTCTCAGAGGCCTGACTCAGAAGAAGGGATATACGACGATGTCGTCTCTAGTCTTAGTAATATATATCTTACATGACATATTTGAAACTTGTAGAGGCCACCGTCGCCGACGCACGTCGCAAGGTACCGACCGAATTTTTCCCAACGTATTTATGCTTGAAGCTTGTAGAGGCTACCGTCGCAAGGGATGGAATGAACTTTCCCCGACGGCGGCGTCTCCCTAAACATTTCAGCAAGCTCGTTGCCAGCATCAATCCCAGAGGTGAGGTAAAAACTCTGCCATCAGAAGTGCCGCTTCACTATAGAAGCAAAGCAACGAGACCACTCATTGGATGAAGAACGCAACCTATCAATCAGTGCTGCTGCCCAAAACTGGACCGTCTACGAGAGCTACTCGCAAGCTCTACGAAGAAAAAAGCGGATAGCAACATCGACTCCTCAGAAGGTAATAGAAAGGGCACAGGAATCGGGTGGTTAAATATAGTGCGGGATGCTGTAGTTTCCTCTGATCTTCCCAAGGGCCTCACTGTTCTGAGACGACTTGCCAGACAGTATTTATATTATCAGTCAAACTTCGACGATATTAGTCAAAATTTCCATCCACTCAACCAAGATAAAGTAAGGATTTATAGCGACATTCAAGTCCTACAAGTTCGCTAGCTTGACCAAGAAGGCTTGGTAATGACTTCGACTTCAAAATCGCCAACAATAGCTACAACAATGTCAAATTTTCGCTCAATTTAGGGCTGAATTTGCACCCACCACGCCCATTTTTCAAAGGCATGTGAACTTCTGTCGAAAAGTTTGATCTAAAACGAATCGATCGTTTTTTAAAGAACTAAATTCAAGAGCGCAGATAAATTCCGACGCAAATTTAGGAACCTTTCTACAAAATGGTCTGATAAAATGTTGGCTCAATTTTAGCTCAATATCGGCACGCACACTTTTTGCAAACGCATATCTACAAACGAATAAATTGCTTATTTAAAAAGTGGAAACAAAGCTGAACTCATTCACACCCATTGTAACCCATTATTTCTTGCAGCGGCCACGCCCACTTTTGAGCCAGCAGCAGCTTGCTTTCCTCTACCACTATAGGGTAGGCAATCATCCGTCTAACGCGAGTATACCTTATAGGTGCAGTCGCTTGTGTTATTCTCGCATGACTGTTGTTCAGGAGTTTTATTTTTATGTCCTTTGTTTCAATGCGAATCTGTGTGGATGTGTGTGTTTTAACCAAACAAAAGCCTACTGTTATTAGAGCTTAGAGGGTTTGCAAACAAAGGTCTTAGTGCTAATTTATCCAGAATACAGCATTTCCATTCACAATAGAGCGAAAGAGAAAGTGAATGAAATAAAAACCTGGACAAAAAAAAAATGAGGAGAAAGGAAGAAGAAAAAGAAAAAAGAAAAACTCTATATCAAAGCAAAATGCATATTATATGTTTTAGTTCTTTTTCGTTTCTTGCTTCTTTCCCTTTTATTCTTGTTGAAGTTTTCATTCGCTTCGTTTGGTTGGGCTGTAGTTAGAAACGCTTTCACCACTATATAATAGCAGTAAAGAGAGAGTAGGGGGCGGCAGTAGGGACACACCGATACGACACGACCCGTATCCTGAAATAGAAAACTTCTATTACGACAAAGACATATACACAAGTACAATGAAGGATGCTGTTCTGTCTGCCTGATACCTACACCCAATTTAGTTGCGATTTAAAATGAGAGCAAGGATAAACGACTACGACGACGACGATGAAGAAGAAAAGGACTGCTCGGCAGCTGGGTAAACTCCCCATCTTGACTGGATGGAGCTTGACAACTTTTCCGTTGTTGTCCTGAGCTCTGTTATAGGTATAGGTATAGCCAGTGAGTAAGGACCGAGTATCGGTATTTGTATTAAAGAGAATAGACACTGTGGTGCACGAGTGTGAGAAAAAGGACCCATCCATGTGGTAAACTGGAGTTGAACCAACCAACCAGAAATGCCGATAGACAATGGCATACAAGCTTGTATGTAAATGCCAGAAACCCAAAAACGATTGGCTCCCATTTTGCCCCCAAGCAGTGGCAGCAGCTTGATTGTGTCTGTTGGTTGAAGGTGCTTTTCATGCGGCTCCTATGCGATTGGGGGTGTGTTACAAGTTATTGGATGAATGTGCACATTGGCTACCATGTTCAGGAGCAAGAAGTAAGTTGTGTATACGTATTTATGTATGAATTTGAATGGCAAGAGGTTAATGCATGTAGCTCTAGGGGTTGATGACGACCTTGTCTCTGCACTGCAATGAGCGGTTTTATATTAGGTATAGGTACATCTTCATGACAGAATAATGACATGCCATGTTTCTATATGGTTGCCAATATGAATTGTTGTTGGAATTTCAGAATTTTCTACAGTTTTATCTGTGATCTACCACCCAAATGTGAACGAAATTTTGAGTTCCTGGGATGCTGTCTGATGACCGCTTTCATTTTAACTGCGCAGTTTTCTAAGGATGCACAAAAAAAAACAGACCATCACTTATACAGAAATTCTGAATTCCGATGAAACGAAAAAGCGACAGGTTATAGTGAAACCTCAAATGATTCGTTGGTCAGTAATTGCAAACGAATTATGGTGAAACGAAAAAGGCGACAGGTTGAAGTGAAAGTCGATTTTTGACACATTGGATAGTATTTCTGAACTTAAATGAAACGAAAAAAAAGACAGATTGTAGTAGAACTTCACTTTTGACTCATATTGGACAGTAACTCCGAAAGAAGTCTGGTGAAACGAAAAAGCGTTAGGTTGAAGTGGAGCTCCATTTTTTTATTGGACAGTAATTCTGAACGAACTCTGGTGAAACGAAAAAAGCGACAGGCTGAAGTGGAACTTCACTTTCGACTCATATTGGGCAGTAATTCTGAAAGAAGTCTGGTAAAACGAAAAAGGCATTAGGTTGAAGTCGAGCTTCACTTTTTCATTGGACAGTGATTCCCAACGAACTCTGGTGAAATGAAAAAAGCGACAGATTGAAGTGGAACTTCACTTTTGTATCATGGGGTAAAAATTCTAAACTCTGATAAAACTAAAAAGCGTCAGGTTGTAGTGAAACCTCATTTTTTCATTGGACAGTAATTTCGAACGAACTCTGGTGAAACGAAAACAGCGACAGGTTGCAGTAAAACTTCCTATGGCTCGTTGAGCGGTAATTCCAAACGAATTCTGGTGAAGGAAAAAGCGACAAATTAAAGTAGAATTTCTTATAGCTCTTTTTGCAGTAGTTCCGAACGAGCTCTGATGAAACAAAAAGTCGACATTTTGAAGTAAACCTTCTTAAGGCTCGTTAATTTTGAACTCTTGTGAAACGAAAAAGGCGACAGGTTATGGTGAAACCTCTTATGACTCGTTGGGCGCAGTAGTTCCAAACGAATTCTGGTGAAACGGAAAAAGTTACATGTTAAAGTATGGATGGAATTCCGAGATCACAGTCTGCGTCCGATTATGGCCACTGACAGCAGTCCATTTCAAGGGAGGCAGACTGGGACGGAATAGAAATGGATAATTGAGGCCATCTACCCCATTGCTCAACACTGGAAAAAATGTAAGCCAGTTGGACATTATGACGAATTTTCTGATACAGACGCTGGATTGTGCAGACGTCAATTCTAGACAGATCGCTCAGGTCATCAAAGTGGCCATCTCCTAAAATAGCCAGCCCTATGCAAAGTGCCAAGAGCAAAACAGGTCCAAATAAGATTAAAAGTGGTTCTTGCTTTCTTCTTGTACCTAGACTTTGAGTGAAACTGCGATAGTCCCCATAAAACAGATTTTCGGAATAGAATCAAGCCTATTGCCTTGAGATGTTGGCGGTTTTTCTAGAAATATTTGCCTATAGCCAGCTTCTCCTTAGTCTTTTTCATGCAGAGAGACGAACGACTGGTCTCCGGAGTGCGGGCTAATTTTCATTCAAATTGGCACTTGTGTCTTAACAGCAAACAAAGGACAACACAACTTGAAATCTCAACAATATTTTACAACTTAACAAGAGTCACGTCCCTCTTAACGTTGTCACCTACTTTTCTTCTTTCTTTTTTTTTTTTGGATGAAAATCAGCACCACACAAATTCAATCTTTGTCAACAGGAATCTCCTTCAGACCCAAATAAAACCACTCATCTATATTTTATGTGTTACTTCGTCCTTTTTTCTTTTTTTGTGTGATTTTCCTTCACTACAAAAGGGGGTAGATGTGTACGTGCGACAATGTCAAAGCTTTTCTTATGCAAATGAACGACAGGAAGCAAAAATCTCTGTAGCTATTCGTATTAAGATGAAAGGATGCCACCCATATAAGGTGTACATATTTAATCGAACCAGTGACACTCGTATATACATGTATTCGGTGAAGGATAATTATTGTTGTTACAAACGTATATGTGGCCTCTTAATATTCATCACTTGTTTTCATGGACAAAATGTAGATATATATACTTAGATCTATGACTTACCTGAGTCAATAAACGTTCCCTTATTATCTGCAGCTGGCGTATCATCTCCGTCAGTTTTCTTTCCTTATCGTGTACAGTACCAACTCCGGCGTTATACTCAAGACTTGCCAAAAGTGAATTTGGCGATGGTGACATATTTTCACTGTAAAATTACAAAACAAAACAACAAAATCCATTACAACTGTCTGTCGTCGTATTAAATGAAAAAAAAGTTCTTCTAACTATGTCAAATGACAAACTAATTTTAAGTCGAACTTGATGGCAGTATAGGATTGTTCTTCTCTTATCGGTTAATTTTTGGGGCAATTTCATTGACAATCACAAATGTCCAGTGATTTCCAGTTTTGACAATCAATTGTCAGCACTTTTGGTATATATTTACAATTCGTGTGGCTAAATATAGAAATCACAATTCTCACAAGTGTCATACGCAAATTCATTGCTATCAATTTTGTTATTATTTCCTTCTTGTCTTGGGTTATTTGACTTCCTAAATGTGCTAAATATAGGTAGAGTTCTCATGACATGACGTAAGAGTGTGTGCTGGTGCGGTTCTTAATTTAGCAACCACAGTGCGAAAGTTTATCGACACAAAACAATGAAATTTGCAAATTATAGGGTGGCAGATGGAGGGGTTAAAAAAAAAGTCATCAATTTGGAAGAGGAGATTTTTTTTATTTCTGTTTTGAAACAGTTTTAAGAAAATTTTTATTTTGTAAGCCAAGAAGATAGCCAGACTTACCCCACAAGTTGGTGTGGTTCGGCTAATGGCATTGTGAGCTGAATGAGATGGTGTAAAAGGGGTTAGAAGGGTTAGTGCGGAAAATTTTCGTACCATCCACATCCATACAGAGATGTGACGAAGATATGACGAACACAACTTTATTGGAAGTAGTTGGAAACGCACAAGCGATTTAATTTCGCGCACTTCTGAAGTTTCCTACTGCTTCAGTTTTACCATTTTTGAGTTGGAAATATCCTCTAGCTACCCATCTATATGTACAGTGTGATAGAAGATGTCGATGTCCCCGATGTCGTCTCCAAAGCCGATATATTGAAGCTTCTCTTGAAATCGGTAGGCGCATCATTTTGCCATACACAACGTGCAAAAGCATGGGACCTAGAAGCGAGCCCTGTGGCACACCACCAGTTACATCGCAAAACTCTTTTCACATGACAGCTGGTTATATCATTTTACGAAGATAGCCATGTAGTTCAATTGGGTGATGAAGACAGCTCACGATACGCTCCCAATTCGTAGAATTAAATGTGTTCTTTGGTACCTTCCTTCCAATGACAATAGAGAGGGCACATCGGCTTGGGCTCGCGTTGATTGCCTAGATAATGGGCCTTACCAATAATCATTTCTAATCTTGAACTTAAATATAGTTCAAATAGTATATTAGTACCGCGGAGTGACTACTTACGAGGACCGCATCTTTTAACAGACCCTCTGTTGTTTCAATTGCTAGCTGGACCTAACAAAGAGCACGATAATAGAGCGGTTCCTTGGAGTCTTTGAGGCTCAGAAAAAAATCCCCTAGTTTCGTGTATTGATTGGAACTTTTAGGGCTTCAGTGCCGGAGGTTTTCAATATCTGAAACACTTTGACTTTTTTTTTTGGCTTCTTAAAACTAAGATAAATATGTAACTTCTCAAAATATCGACAGAGTCGTCTGTGAAAACAAGGAACGAAAACGATTTCAATATCGCAAATGAAAAAGTAAAACGTGTGATTTTCGTTGGCAAACACGTGAAAACTTTTCCAATACACGGCATACTAAATCCCAAAAACTGAATATATCTTGTAAGTAGTTTTCGAACGAACTTCATAGCAATCGTTGTAAAATTGACATAAGTAGAAAGTGTCTATACCGACAGCAGATATACTTATGTTGAAGAAATGGATGATGGAAAGTTTCATACTCAATGCAATGTGAAGTTCTTTCTGTTCTAAGTTACATGAGTTGGGGGTTCTGCTGTGGATCACAATTAAAAATGATGCCCATTCGACCTAATATTCGCCTAAAATTAAACTTTCGGAGTGCATTTGATGAGTATGCGCTTGTTGCAGATACCTACAGCAAGACCGCACTCCAAAGCCAATCAATACAATCTCGATATGTAATTCCATCACCTGGACCAATCGATTTGAATGCATTTTTAAATTACTCATATACAGAACTGTGCCGATGGAATAATTTCACAGGACCAATACACCGCGCATATAATGAAAAACCATTCCCGCACAAACACATATTTGTACACAGAGCTGGAAATCGGATTTTTTGAACCCTTCCACGCAGCCATAAGCCCCCAACCCAACCACCAGCACTCACTTGTTCTCGATTAACAATTCATAATTTTGAAACTGCCAACCGCTACCGCCAACAATTCGGTTGCGCTATCATCATTATCCTTATTCAGCTAAAGCTTCATTATCATCATCATCGACACAGATTATATTGTCTCTCTCTCTCTCTCTCTCTCTATCCTTCTGTACCCATGAGGTGCGGACTTAGTTTCATTACAATATCGGAGAATCATTAACCTTTTCCATGGCATTAATATTTAATCCGAGGGTTTGGTTTGGCTTGGGCCAGCACAGTTTTAGGGCGGTGGCGGGGCATAATTTACTACATATAATGTTCACCTCCGTTCGGATCGCCTCTTTATTTTGATTATTTTCAAAATGAAGATGATTGGATGTGAATTGTTTGTGTGTGTGTGTGTGTTTGTATCTGTGCCTGCATTTCGGTTAATAATTCTAGTCAGGTTGTATTCCATAGATGATGCTGCTGGTCGATGGTTTTGCGGAGACAGTGTCTGTGTGTGCGTGCGGCGGCGGATGACATAAAGGGAAGGCAACCTGATTTAGGAAGCTTCCGGTTAAAGGAATAGGGAACGGAAAAACCATCAGGATATCTACATGTAATTTTTCTCTTATACCGATAATTCATTTCGATTGCCTTCATTTCCTAAACCATGCTAATATTTGTACGGGTTGAATTAGAAGTGTGCGGGGTTGTTGGAGGGAAGGTTCAAGGATTTCATTTATTTAATACATGGATTCGTTGGGGTTAGCTCAACAAGTATTCGAGGTGACGCAGGATACGCATTTTAATTCGAAACAAACCGAGGTTATGGTGCAAAGACGATGAAGAGCTGAGCCTTGTTAGGGTTCGTTGTGCGAATTTTCAGTCAGTAGGAGAAATTTTCTACGAACCCGTAAACCAACATTTTATTATAAGTCGTAAGAGCCTTTATTGGGCTCTTGTGCTGCGGCCTCTCTAAAGGAGCCTATTGTGCCTTCCCTGGTTAGATTCTAGAATTGACTTTCTGGGACGACCAAAAGACATAACTACATTCGACGACGAATATGACAAGACACCTCTGCCACATTTTGTTTCTACATATAACTAAACAAGTTAAAGCTTAAAGTTCAAGTTTCCTGAAATATTTTAAATAATTACATTTTTTTTGTTATGACACATCACATTATGTATATCTCATACTGGGTAACATTTTGAGCGGCCTATTGGTGTTAATGGCTACAGGAATGATTTACGAGTTGTTATGGAGCAACTGCAGCACTACTGAGAACAAGTAAAAGTGAATGGTGATGATGAACAAGGTAAATGTACGACTTTAAGGTTTAACAAGCGATTTATGTAAATATTTTTGACAAGTCCAAATGTGTGATAAATTGAATTTGACGAATTTTAAATGAGTGAGAATGTCTGTGGGACGCTATATTATTACATGAAGATTCTTTTTACAAATAGGGACCCGGATTTAACAATCTACGCTGACGATTTGAAAATGGACCGAGAAGACTCTAAACGTCGCAGACTCTTTTTACAAATTTTTTTAAGAACAATTCACACAAGATTGACAAGACGAGCGGCTGACTATAGGGACCCGGATTTAACAATCTATACACAGGCGATTCCTTTTATGGAAACGAACATGCCGATGAGCAGGGCAGACAAAATTCAAAGATCCACTTTACTCAGAACACATTTTGCTCCTAGAAATCCTAGTGAAGGCCAGCCTCAGATAGATAGAAGGCTGACGAACTGTGTCTTATCTAGAAGGATGTAGTCAAACTATACAGCAAAGAAGCAACAACTTAACTTTGCAAAAATCTATCGCCAGAATAACATCGATCACCGTAGGCCTATAGGGCCATGTAGTCAGCACTATAGCTAGGACCAGACAGCGAGCTCTAGGAAACCCTTCTTGACTTCCACAGTTTAAATCTAGCATCTCCTCTTTCAGAAATCAGTTGTGGTAATAAAATGGCACAAAATGTCGGCACCTGTGATTTTCAAAAACCGCGAAGAAGCACGAAACAAAGCACTTAAAAAAATATCGACAGCATCATTCGACCGCGTCTTGAGGGGCGTAACAATGAATGGGCTAAAAACTTTCCCATAAACAGTTTCGACAATCATCAGATGAAATTTCAGACCCCCAATTTTGAGGTTTTTTCGCCTCATTGTGCGACGGCAGAAAAATAAATACAGAGTGTTGCCAGAATTGCAACATTATATTTTTTATTTTTTATAATAGACACGCGCTAAAGAGGGTATGACTACTCTTTTAATGTAGGGTGAACTACACAGCGCAGGCGTTAAGGAAATGAGGATAGATATGATAGGAGATACCGATGCACATTGGTTTTAAATGTCTGTAAATTGTAACAAGGAGAAAAAACAGAGTTTGGTAAAGCATTCCACATTCGTGCTGTGCGGCTTATGGATGAATCTCTTTATTTCATAGTACGACCGAAGATAGGCTGAATGGTAAACTGATGAGCATTCCTAGCATGGCGAGTATTGCGGTTGAATTATTGAAGGGGTGGAATGCAGCTGGCAATTTCATTTGAGCACTGTTGGTTAACCCTAGAAGGGTAATCTTCGTCGATTCGACGAAAATCAAATTAATTTTTTCGATTTTCTCTTCGATCCTTATTCCGATCGCATCTTCTCTCCGTGTCACACCAGTCATATCTAAGGTCTTCTAGTTTGTGGAGTTTCGTCGAAAAAACTGTTTGGGTAAGTCTTGTTTTGACCGAAAAATGGCGCCAATGTTCGTCGAAACGACGAAGATTACCTTCTACGTAACTTTTAGTGTTCGATTCGATCTAATATTTAACAAAAAAATACCACCAAAATTAACAAAGAAATAAGAGAGGGCAACGTAGATGCAATAAATGTAAAGAAAAGGGAACATTTTTACATATTGTCCTTAAAAAAATGGTGCTAGACCAAGTAATCATACGATATGTACAAGGAAATCATATGCTGGGAGCATAAAGTTGAGCTTTATAACAAATGCTCAAAATGAGTTATTTTTTTTTGCGATATATGTATTTTATTTTTGTTCTTTAATGAGTTAATTTTTAAGTTCTTATGATTTTATGTTATATTTTCTTATTTTTCTATTTTCCATAAAAAAAAGTATGAACTGATCTCAAAAAACAAAGGTACCAACACATTTTTCAATATAAAAGCAAAAGTTTTTAAAAAAATAGTTTTTTGATTTTTTTTTTTTTAAGAAATGGTCTGTAAATATTAACTTTTAAAATTAACAAGCATTTTGTGCACACTTTTCGTAAAAATTGGAGTCCAATATTACTTCGTCGATTCGACGAATGATTACCTTTAATGTACTAAAAAATATGATTACCTTTCTAGGGTTAAAAAAAAAACGATAAAACAGCGAGAGACACGTAACATTTCTGCAAGCGAATTAACAGAGTTCGCGATATTTACAGTTGCGTTCACGAAAATAGTAGTGCTGCTCTACACAAAACTTGAATCAAATGAAACGATACTTTTTCCTTTGAAAAATATAAGGATGCAAACTTTTTGTTTAGAATGCAAAGAAGAGAATAAAAATTTCAAAATTCCGTTACTTTCGCTCAAAATTTATTTACTTTTGACTATTTTAGAGAGATGCACTACTATTTTCATGAACACAGCGCTGTATGTCTCTGATACGTTTTAACGCACAATTTTGGATCCTATCCAGTAGGCGCAATATGGATATTGTACTCAAGTTTTGGGCGAATGAACGCCTTGTATATTGTATTCAGATCAGAAGGGGTAAAATATTTCTTGCACCGTTTGAGAAAACCTAGACATTTCGCAGCATTCTTGGCGACTTCGTGTATATGGTCATTCCAACGAATGTTGTCAGGAACGCACATACCGAGAATGGAAAGTCTTTCGGTTTCGGTGATGCAAGTGCCATTCATGGATAATGGCTGTAGGTTCGGGTTTCGCTTTAGAGACAGCAGACAGCATAGTGATTTTGAAGCATTAAAGTCCACTCTATTGGCTGAACCCCATTTTAAAATGCTGTCAAGGTCGGAATTTAATGAGCTTAATATATGTTGCCGTTCCAGTTCTACGGCCGAAGAGCAGTGATGCCATTCTGACGGTCATATCTAACCGGAATCTGTTTACTCTGACCGGAGAAAATTTTGAAATCCGGCCTAACCGTTTTCTGACCGGAACGAAAAATGTTTTTAACCGGAAAACCCTTTTTTGACTGGAAAAATATGATTGCCCTAAGGACTATAAATAAAGATAGATTTCTATAAGTTGAATATACCTAACTTTGCCATACATTACGAACATGCTCCCAAGTTCAAATTTCAAACAATGAATTTCAATTAATTAAAGTGTGAAATTCGATAAATCTCAGATTGGAGTTTGGTGAACTACTCTTTTCAAGTGTCAGAAAATTATCCGAGAATAATAATTATTTAGCCCAATTGACACACGGCCTTAGTACATGGCCTGGCCATACACGTCCTCCCATGACTTTCATTTCCATTAACGATTTGGCTACACACAAAAACCAGGCGTCATTGCAATGAAATAAAATTTGGCATGTAAAAGAATAGTGAAATTGAAAACAAAAAGAAATTCTATGGTTAAGCCGAAGCGGACGCCCGTTTTTGACGTCGTCCTCATGCAAATATCAAATGAAGATTTGTATCGAAAGCACAATGGTGCGAAAAAGAACGTGCCAGAATTATTTCTGAAAGTGGATTTTCTGTGCATTTCCTATGCTATCTACCTTTCTCCTTTACTGACTCAAAATCTACCTGTGTCGCTGGACACGACGTTCATTGGAAGGCGTGTATGGCCACGCACTAAAAGTGTATTTCAGAACTTAAAACATGTCATATAAAATGAAAAATTAGCTTCAGTAAATTTTAAACAAACGAAATAAAAAACAAGTTCACAAACTCAAGATTCACATATTATAAAAACGTTTTCTAAACGTCGATAATACAGGTGAACATAAAAATTCGTAAATTGTATACATATACCTAGGTATTTTCTCTTTTTGACCGGGTTTCAGGTCAAAAATTCTCATTTTAACTTTTGACCGGAATTTTTGACCGGATTTAGAAAATAAAAATCCAGTCATTCGGTCAGATTTGACCGGATTCACTTTTCTTTAGTGGCAACACTGCCGAAGAGCAGGGGCGTGAGTCCTGGAAAGAACATGAGAATCTAAGAGTGCTGTCATCAGCGAAGGAATGGATTGGATTAGAAGTTGCAGACAAGAGATCATTGGTAAAAATGAGAAAGAGAGTCGGAGACAGAACGAAGCCTTGGGGAACACCAGCATTTATATGGTGAATTTCGGACCTGTGGACTTGTTGTCACGAAAACCGTACTGCCGGTCACTGAAGAGTTTCCGAGATTCAAGATATTTCATAAGCTGACGATTTATCAGCGTTTCTATGACCTTAGAAAGAATGGACAAGGGCATAAGTGCTATGGGTCGGTAACTGGTAAGAGAAGAAGATTCGCCTTTTTTAGGGACGGGCCGGACAAATGCTGTTATAAATGCTGTTAAAAAAAAAGAGTCCACAATAATAGGACAGATGAAAAAGCTTACGCAGTGGTTTTGCCATAGTGGAAGAACACCTCTTCAGAGCGATGCGAAATGTGCAGCGATCAGATTAGCTTTGTCTAAAGAACTGACCTTGTAGGACCGAAAACTAAACTCCCTTAATCTAATAGCCTCTTTACAGCTCGAGTCGTACCACGCGTTTTCATTTGGTTTGGTACTCTTTATCCTGTGAGGGATAAAGGATTTCATATCTAAGGTGATTATATTTGTAACCATATCAGCGGCGATATCCACGTCGTTATCGAGGAAGCATAACGACCAGTTAAAACTCCTAAAGAAGCTGTTAAGCCCGCTCCAGTTGGCTTTCTCGTATTGCCATACGGTTCTTTTCGGAGTTTTTTCTTTAACTTTGTGGTCGAAGTACGAGAAATTAGCTGATATGGTACAGTGGTCTGACGAGCCTAGAGGCGATAATACTTCAATTGAGTATTTATTAGGGTGGGAGGTGAGAAACAAGTCCAGTGTGTTGGCATTTTGACCGTCTATGTCTGGTACACGTGTTGGCGCATTTCAGCAAAGATCTGAACATCAATTCCTTCGGGTGTTGTCTGTCCAGAATGTCGAAGCCAGTTAGAATTGTGAATATTGAAATCACCCGCAATGACGATTTTAGAATGATGCTACAAGGAAAGAATTCTAGTTATGGAATCAGACAACACATCGAACTCGTTACAAGTCGAAATTAGGGCTTCTATAAAGAAAACAGTAATGAATTATTTGCCTACGGCTATGAAATTTGAGCCATTTGATTGGAACACTGGCCATAATCTTCAGGAACTTGGTAGGCTACATCATTACGCATATAAATGGCGAGAACGCGATATAAGAAGAATAATGGCACTAAGCGATATCCAGTTAGATCAAATTCTGATGTATCAGATTTTCCACCCACCTGGGTCTCACCCAGTGCCAAAACAGCTGGTTTATATATTTGGCAACGTGGACGTACGCGGAGAAGAGATTCGATCGCAGCCCACGAATGTTGCTAAATTCAACCCTGAAATTCCTCATTGTAACAAAAAACATAACTCCAACGCTACTACTAAGCTGAGTTGTGAAGTGAAGATCTCAAGTTGAATTTTCCAAATATGGTACATGAAACTACCCTAGAATGTTGCCAGAACAAATTTAAAAGAAAAAAAAATTAAAAATTCTAAAACAAGAATTAAAAAAAAAATCTCACCTCAAATTCACAGATGTCGGTGAATTGCTGCCACTCTGTCGCATGTCTGTCACTGAATTACTGCGCATTTTATTTGTTAAACGCTTAACCACATCGTCCATTGTACGTTTCGATGGTACATCACTAAATACACTGGCACCGATGGGGCCGCCGCTGTTATTACTACTATTACTATTTGTATTGTTTTTATTGTTGTTGCTGTTGCTATTATTGCTATTGTAATAATTATTATTATAATTTCTAGTATTGTCTAAATTATTGCTGCTCAAGTTGCCATCATTGTTAATACTATTACACTGTTGTTTGCTAGTATTGTTAAAATTACTATTACAAAATTGTTGTAATAGAGCTGAATGTTCTTGCTCTTGTTGTTGTTGTTGTTGTTGTTGTTGTTGTATTTTACTATTAGCACTATTACTATTACTATTGCTCTTTTGCAATGGATAATCACTTTCACTTTTAATTAGAAAATTACTAGGGACATTATTGTTGTTGTTATTAATAGATGATGCACTCTGTAAATGTTGTTGTTGTTGTTCTTCGTCCGCCTCCGTTTGCTGTTGACTAATTATTGCTGTTGTTATTGTTGACGAAGTTTTTTGATTATAATTTGTGGCCTCATCGAAGGATGTCATTTGTTGTTGTTGTTGATGTTCATTATCTTCGTTGAAATTCTCACTTAAATTACTTATTAGATATAATTTACTATTGTTGTTAATGTTACTACTATTGTTATTGTTATTTGTGCTATCATTGTTGTTGTTATTTATGATAGTGGTGAAATTGCCTCCTGAGTGCTTGGCTCCTTTTGAGCGTTTTTTTGGTGGTGATGGTGAACAGTCATCCGGTTCGGTTTTAAACTGAAAATACAAAAAAAGACAACATTTTTCAATTTAGACAACTCCAGAGTCTAGATGGACGATCAATTTCAAATGTGAAGGACAGCAGCAATTTTATTTTGTTTTGCAAAAAACTTACCTCTGTTTTCAATGGCTCTTCCCTGGTCGCAGTTTCTGTCTCAGTATTTGCATGCGCCTCTTCGTCAACATTCTCTGCATCGTCCTCCATGTATGCAGAAGTTTGGGCGCCCTCAACTTCGTCACCACCACCGCCCAAGTCATCGTCGTCCTCCTCGTCTGTTTGTTGCTGGCAATCTCGCTTGCTCCATTCGCTGGCACAACTATTGGGGGTTTTCACTTTCACCAGTCCGGTGGCATCACAATCGTCTGCCGATCCAACACCAAAGTCACCAACATCGCCATCTATGGGACTACTCTCGAATCCGGCCTTACTGTGCGCACAATTCACCACACCCGACGACGACGATGGTGAATATGCTGATGTTTCCCCCTGACCCAACAGTAACAAATTTTTCTCGCTACTCTCACTGTAGCAGCTCTCCGCAACAGTGTTGCTGTTAATCTTTGGTGGATAGTTGTTGGTGTTGTTTAAGTGTTGCTGTTGCTGTTGTATCGGCGAGTGATTCTGTAATGATGACAGACCACGGGACATATTAATGGCATCATTGTCCTCGCTGCCATCAAAATAACCCCGTTGCTGTTGTTGAGCAGCAACAGCGACCGCTACCGCTGCCGCCGCTGACAGCGGGTTCTGCTGGTTCAAATGATGGAAATATGGCAAAATGTTACTAGTTTGTGGATCAGCGTTGCTGAGTGTGTTAAAAATGTGACTTAGGTGGTCCTGCTGCTGGTGCAGCTGATGCTGGCTAACGAATTCACTTGTAAAATGTGGTGAAACCGATGGAGGACCACTGCCGCCACCGCCGCCTACTCCTCCGCCTTCGAATTTATTTGGGGGTGACTTTCTTTTCGATGACATGCTGCTAAAAGGAAACAAACAAGAAAAGATACAACTTTTAATTATAAAGATTTTCTAATCGTCGAAAGGAAATGAAATGACGCAACAACAGAGCACAACACACCCTCAGACAAAGGTGTACAGCTAAACCCCAAACTCCTTGCACCTGTGTGTATCTATGGGTGTGTGTATCTATATACAAAGGATGAAGCAATCAACTGAGAAGGACAACCATACATTTACTTAACTCCGGAGTTTGCTTCATTAAGAAGACGAAGATCTACCACCAGTCTACACATATGTCCTGCATATCCTTCCACTTAAGTTTTCATTCCCAAAAAGGAAATGAGAAAATTTTCTCCTTGTGCCAAGAAAATGGGTTTCTAAGAATCTACCGAAAACTATGCACAAGTTGGTGGTGTAGATTTTAAGGCGGTATCCTGGGCTGGGCTTTCACTTCGAAGACAAATTAACAAATCAAATTAGAAGTAGAGGCACACAGACAAAGTTTTTGGCCCAAAACTATACACGGCCGGAGTGGGGGTGGCGAGATTGCCAAGTTTATGTTCTGTGTCTTGTTTTGTTTTGCCACTTTGTATAAGGAAACTATTAGACGATGATGATGATGATGAAGATGGCTATGGAATTTACAAGGAGCACAACGCTTTTATGTGGATGCGAATTTGTTGGTTGTCACAGTGGGTATGGTAATGGAAATTAGAATAGCAATTTGAAATGTTTATTGGAAACGGAATGAGAGATGAAACTTTCCGTCAATAAATGTAAAGAAAAACTTTGACAAAAGTTATGACATCTGAGGAAGGCGAGTGTGCTTCAGCTGGGCGCTCAAGTATTGGACGCATCTTTATTGACAGAGGTAGATATATCTAGACATACAATCCAAGCGATTGTTTTGATCTGTAAAATGGTTGCCCATTGAATTTCTTAAATCAAATTGGAGTTTCATATTTTCTGATAGCACAAGTACCCACAAGGGCCTAAGCAAACAGCGGTTAGTTGTATCCATCCAGAACTGCATTTCATTCCACACATCACCTGCCTACCGCAATCGTAGATACCAGATATTGAGAGCACATCGCGAGGGAGCACTAAATTTGCCACATCAGACATTTGCCTTAAGACTTCGCACAGATCTCAGCAGTGACCTTGCTTTAAACAGGTGTTGGATGTTGGACACCCGCACTACCACTACCGTCGAATACGTAAAGATTATACCTTTGACTAAGTGAAGACGCATTCTACATCGATAAAATGCAAAAGCTAATGAAAACTTGGTAACCATCAAGCTGGATGGTTCAACTGTCACAACAGATATTACTGTCGCGAAAGCGTCCAAAAGATTGCACTGGGATTCCCAGATCCCAGGTAGTATTATCTAAGTAAGTACTGTAGAAATCGTAGCATAAAGAAATGAAGATGAACCATCTATTGGTTTCTTTTGAACCAAAAAAGTTTGCCAGAAACTTAGTGTTATTTTTTTGCGCTATATGCGAAATGAATCGATTTATACTTAAACAACTTTTTGGGAAATATTGCAAAGTTACAAAACAGAAATTACGGTTGAAATAGTGCACCAACTCCAGCTGGCTTGAGCAAGCTGCGATTTGACGCTGGCCATTGGACTTTTTTTGTGGGATGACATTAAAGGTCTATGCTAGACGATTCAGGCACTCAATTAATTTCCATTGCGCTTTTCCTTCTTTGAGCTGTCACAACTGAAGTTTTTCCAACAAGGCAGACACTTAACATATTTCTTGTTATACATATATGTACTTAAGTACCGCGCGTTTATTTTTAATACGTATTCATGCGAGTGCAAAAGATATCAACACTCTTTACTCCAATCTATTCTGAGAAGACCTAAAAACGAACCTAGTTGAGTACCTAGTGGAACCCTTTTCAAATATTATTCTGACAAACCTTGAACTCAAACTTTACCCAATTGTATTCAGTGCCAATAAATTTTCTCCCAAAATTCGCTACGAAGTGGTAGTCAATGGTGGAACGTGCTCAAGTTTCAACATAATCCTGTCATGGATGACCACCAGTAGGACCACCTTTTTTATTGCGGCCCACCTTTGAATGGTTTACCATATTTGATAGTAGATACTTATAGAAATTGCGGTAACCATGACTATTGATGTGAGCATTGTCTGAAGCATAATAACTCAACACAGCGTTAACCCATAAAGAGGGTATTAGTTATGGGTGCCTAGCCTATATAATATCCTCGACTACACAATGGACAATATGTAGGTTGGACTGGACAGCCCATTTCACGGGGCATTTTCTTTGCCCTTTTGTGAGTTAATATTCAGAAACATTAAAACGCGCATCTAATTATTTAAAATTATCTTATAGTCCATAAATCACTTGGTTTCGGTTGTTAAGATGCTCAAAACCGTTTCTGTACACCATGCTAAGACATAAAAGGTGGCAATTTGCAAATTTCAATTTGCATTGTGGGTTGGTTAGTGACGATGGGCCACATTGTCCTTTTGATTTTACGTACGATAATATTTTCTGTCTTGACCGTGTTTATGGTAATTTTTTTTACAAGTCGATGTGATGATCTCAGTCTTTGCTAGAGTCAAGGTTAAAGGGTTAAGCAAGACCTACAGCGCAGGCAGATACTCCGACACTTTCATCTATATTCTTAACACTTTAGTCGACACATAGACAGTTATTAGGATAGCATAGATATACGATTGGAAAACAGAGGCCTATAGCGCGTAGTGAAGTGTAGTCTTGTCGTTGTAAATGAAGACACCAGCAACGGAACTTTGAAAAGTTTTGTAGTTTCTGACTATGTTTAGAATCTGGTCGAAGCTAGTCAGTACTGAACGTAAGGAAAGTCGATCTCTGATATTCATCGCAATTTGTTTCTTTCTGCATCTATTTTTGTAGAAGGATGCAATGGTAGACAGATTCCTAGATGCGGATCGATGAAAGGAGACTTCTTAAAGTTACTGTTCATCGGTGCGCCTAAAGGGATCTTCACTAAGCCTCGTGCTATATCTATCAAGCTACAATCATTTCCGCTCCCGAATATGAAGATATTTTTCACAGCGCTCTAAATGCTCTTTTAGTTAAGTATGTTTGGTGGGTGATTTGGAGTCAATGGCGGAGGATCGAGAGCTATGGAGGGTCCACTTGAGCAAACTACATTCGCGACGGATAGCGGTCAACTCGCGGAATATTTTTGGCAATTTATCATTTCGCCATAATCATTTCGCAATTTGTTGTCTTGCTTTTTAATTATTTCGCATTTCATCAAATCGCAAATTTTGTTAGGCAATCTTTCATTTCACTTTGTAATCATATCGCAAAAACATCATTTCGCATTTGTCATCTCGCAAATTTTTATCGGCGAAATTTATTATCATGTAATAGATTGTAAAACAAAACATTTCGCGAAATAATACAATGCGAAATAGTAAAATGTGAACAAATCACAACGCTTTTCTTTGTTTATATACTCAGTCGTAGGAAAAACCATCAACACTAAGCCTATCTTTGTTTCTTATTGATTTAAATAAGAAACAGACGTTTTCCGGCCTATCCATTTTCCTAAAGAGCGTAACCTCACTTAACAAAAATAAACAATATCCAATATCCATATGAACATTGAATACATAATATAATATCTAAATACAAATTAATATAGTTTTATATTAGAGGCAAGTGCTTTTAATAAGCCAAGATCGGAATAGTCATTTTTTTTTTCTAAAATGCTCCTTACTCCTAATTTTAGCAACAGTATAATATCCAAAGTGCTTCATAAGCGAAATGGAAAAGCGCGGGAAAAACATTGCGAAATAAACACGTAGCAACATAATTCAAAGACGGAATGAGAATTTCAGAAACAAATATTGCTAGATAAACAAAATTTATTCAAATAAATGCGAAATAAAATTTGCGAAATGAATTTTGTCGAAAAGACCGGCACACATTCGCGACCCACTTAATGGAAAAGCGGGACATTGAAAATGAATGAATGTTTTGTGGATGCGTGCGAGAACTCTAACACAGTTTTGTAAATAAGAGGAATCATTTTTATTAAGCAATCCTTGAGTGCTCCAGGAAATTTTATTTCATCGGATACCGCATTTGTTAAGATTGGTTGAGTGCGGGAGCCGCAAAAGGCAGTTTTCACTTCAGAAGTGATATAAAACAATCGTGCGAGCACTCATACGATTTTTTAACAAATTGTGAAATTTTTAAGACTTTTTTCAGTGCGAGGAGTACGTGATTGTTGTGGCATTATTATTATGATTGGTTAGGGAAACTTTACTAGAAATATTTATGTCCTAGCAAATTCGTGCGAGAACTCTCATGAGATTTTTTTTTCTAACAAGTCAGTAATTCATAAAGCAATTGATAAAGCAACAGAAAAGTGCCTTTTTTTGTGACTTTTTAGTTTTTCTGATTACTGTCTCAAGAAAGAGAACAAAAAAAAAATTGGCTGGCTAAAATTCCCCAATTATCAATCCTGTCATATTGACTCAGCCGATCAATTCATTGATCCTTGCTTCATTATTATTTTGTGCCAAATCCCAATCGATCAATCAAAATACAAAAGATCAATGTCAAGACATGAAAAGAGCACACAAAGGAGAATAATCGCACAGATCGATCACCACAATCAATGCAGAGAAGAAGAAGAAAAGAAAAAAAAAAACCGAAAGCCAACCAAGTAAACAAACACCAAGGAGAACAAGAGGAAGAAGCAGTAAGGCAAACAAAAAAAAGTAATCGAAAGCATAAATAAATTATCGACGCATGCTCGGACTGCCGCTCGTCCTAATCCTTCGATTGATGGGTCATAAATTGCTTATCGGAATGGGATGATCTTCAACGTCATGGAATGGATCTGCGTTCGGTGTGTGTTTGAGTTAGTTTGTGCGTGAATACCCGTCAGATTGATATGCGATCGTTTTGCCACCATCCTTGATGAAATGGGTGTTGTCGGTTTTTTTTTTCTTAAATTTTTTTTGTATCGGAATCGGTAAGAACAAATTTTTCCACATTTCGGTTGACAGCGGTGGTTGGCGCACGGCCGGCCGTTCAATTATGATGCAAGCGCGGCGACACAGCTCGCGCGCGCATATGCGCTGTGAGAATTCATTTTTTTTTCATTGTTTTTGTCTTGTGTGTGAAGCGATTTATCGATTTAATTGAGATGTCTTATTCTATAGCGTGCGGATACAGAACAGATACAGAGAGGAACAGATAGAGAGAGAGAGAGCGAATTTGATTGATGTTTTGAATATAAGATCACATCGGCCGGCGGCGGGCTCGTACTGGTGGCCCACATCGTTGCCGATGTCAATTGTATTATCCCCCAGTGCGAACGTTCGCGAAACATTCAAGCGCGCACAAATTATTTACATTTAAAGACGGAAACGGAAAACCAATGATTTATTTATTTACATCGATAAATGTTCGGGGGGGAAGCAAGCGCCCCCATGACCTACCCAACAACTCTTTCAACATTCAACAACAAACGGAAATAGGAAACGATGAGTGCTTTTCAATTCTTCCCGTTCATCGCGTTGCCATTTACGCAATAAAACAGAGGCAAACTGGATGATGAAGAAGAAGAAGAAAACGCCCTTCGTCGTCGGACGGATGGCTGCCAGTGCCAGTACCAGAGCAATTGGCATTTATTTATTTTTGCCGATTTTCTTCCGTTTTTTTTTCCTCTGCATGTACACCCTTTGGTGTTTCTTTAGGGGAGGGGGGTAGCTTCTGGAATGATAAATGGACTAAGACATGTTGGAGGACTTTTTTTTTTGGTTTGTTTGGGAAGTTTTTCGTTTGTTTGGAAACGGAAGTCGTTAGAAATAAATTTTGTGTAGATACATGAGTTGTGCGCTTGGTGGTGGAAGAAAACAAAGGGTAAGCACTGTTTTTCTTATCACTTCGGTTGGAAAATATGGTGACAGCAACAAATTTGTATTCGAATAGTCGTAAGGATACTGTGGACTGTGATATCGGCACGTGGATGGTACCGATTGGACCTGGGGCCATCTGACAAAGACGGCATTCAAAAATAAAAAATAAAAATGACCAGAAAAAAGCTCGCCACGAGTACGATAACTACGGTGCCAAAAATTGATAACGGTATTTTGTAGAGGGGTTAAATACAAGCATTTTTTACTATGGGAGGGGGGGGTCTATCTGGCTTCGTTTAGGTGGGAGGGGCAATTTAAAACAAATAATACTTAAAGTGAAAAAAAAATTAATTGAAAAACAATGGCAACACTTACAATAAAGGACTTTATGAATTTTGTAAGCCAGGAATCTGTTCTTTGGTATTATTTTTAAATCAAGTTATAGCTGTTAATAGTTTTTGAAAAAAATACTTTCAAACTTGAAATTTAAGGAAAAAAATTAAAAAAAAAAAGTTTTATGCTGATTTTTTTCAATATTGAGCAAATAGATACTTAATTTGTTTGTAGTTTTTACTGCCTAAATCAATTCTTAATCGAACACTCAAAACCAGATTGAGTTATGTCTTCTAATTTTTGAGAAAATTGAAAATTACTTTTATATGTCGCTCCGCTTAGGGTACAAATTGCTACCCTTGCGCCTTGAAATGCGTATGGGGGGGCATGCTGCCCCCCTGCAACCCCCCTGCTTGGGGCCACTGTTGAATTTTGGGATGGGTGCAAGGCTGAGTATATGCTAACTTTCTTTAAATTATATAAGTTTACCCAATGTCAACAACATTCTTCAGATACAGTCTCTGGCCAGAAATTTCACATTGGTAGACAAAATTTTGCTGATTTGCATTTTACACAATTTAGAACGGATTCCTGGTTTTGAAAAATACTATAGTTCTTTGTGGTAAGTGTTGCCATTGTTTTTTAATATTTTATTTTAATTTTATTTATAATTTTTTTTTAATTACCCCTCCCGCCTAACCGGAGCGAGATAGACCCCCCCTCCCATGGTAAAAAATGTTTGTATTTAACTCCTCTACATAAATCCGTCATAAGTTTTCATCGCCAAAATTATTTTACTCACCCCAATTTTTGTCCTAAAATTTCAAGTTTGAAATTGTTTTTTTCAAAAACTATTTAAGGGAATAACTTGATTTAAAAATAATATGAAAGAACAGATTCTGGGCTTTCTAAAATGTTATAGTCTTTTATTATAAGTGTTGCCATTGTTTTTTAATGTATTTTTTTCCATTTAAAGTATCATTTTCTTTAAATTGCCCCTCCCGCCTAAACGGAGTAAGATAGACCCCCCCTCCCATATTAAAAAGTGCTTGTATTTAACCCCTCTACAAAATACCGTTATCAAATTTTGGCGCCGTATTTATCGTACTCTCCCAAAAAGCTCTGTCTGGTACATCACTTTGGACTTTTTAACGACGTCAAAGACATTTTATTTGAAACAGATCTGATTTTATAAGTTGGTTATTCTTGTCATTATTAGGCGTGTTTTTTTTTTGCAATCTTATATAGGCTTAGATAAAACGTGACTTGGCAGCACTATGCTGGTTGACAAAAAAAAAAAAAAAAAATACTAGTTGACATTTGTCTTTTCAGTTGTTTTTTTTTTCAATCTTCACCAAAAAAAATTGCAGGCAGTCAATTACTTTTTAAATTGATAAAACACGAGAAAAAGGTAGCTATATGCATAATAAAATAGTTTACAAGTGATAAGAAATACATTTTAGTTTCAGATGCTTTGTTTATTGTTGGCAAGCTCTGCAGCAACAGCAAGTTCCAGCCGTAAGAGCGGTTTGCAGGACGTAGTGGATGTGCTTGCCCTTTTAGTGGATAATTCAGGACGATTCAAGTTCCAGCGGCGAATCAGTGGCAGTGCACAACTCCTTACGTGCACTGTAGCATTTCAGCAGTCCCACTCTGGTCCCAGTGTCTCTTCCTAAATCCAAATTTTGAGTTGCTATCTTTCTTGTCCATATTTTGATTGTTGATGTTTTTTTTTCTCTCTTGTTTAGGGGAGACTGGGGCACCGTTGTTAACATGTTGAGCAGTTTTGAGCTAGGCTGGGTCACTTATGAACGGCAGTATTTGTAATTGCTTTTGGCAGCTAATACGCTACTACGAGCTTTGTAATTTTTTAATAAAATAAATTAACTTTATTTTTTTTTTAATAAAAAAATCAAAAACGACTTAACAGAAGCAAACTGAAATTTGATTGGTGGTAGTAGCTTAGCTTTTATTTCAATGCCACTTAACAGACCACTTGTTCAAACGTGCTCCGATAGGCCAAGCGACAGAAAAATGTGCCAAAAAACATACCTTTATACGGTTCCAAATGAAGCTGTGCCTTAAAGATATATTTTAAACAAAAAGAAAAACTCACCATAAAATCGTTTTATGTAATTATGACCATTCACATGAGAGCGACAAACTACCTACGAACGAACGAATATTCGCAAGTTTTGACAGTCCGTTCACATGAACACTTTTCTAGGTCGAGGCAGTTCGCGAATTTCAGCCATCAGTTTCTACCCGCAATGTCTAATTTGAGGTTAAGTTCAAACGAATATTTTATTCGCTTGTTTGTGAATGGCGAATTAAGTGATGTGGATTACAACTCGCGTCAAGGGTCTTTTTGATCGCGGCAAAATGTTTTGAATTCGAAATTTCGCTATTTAAACTGTTTATAAACTTGTTTTCTTAATACATTTTGATTGGATAATTAATTATCCTCCTCTTGGAATAATAAAATGTGCAATTTTCTGTTTATAAATATGCATAAAAAGTGGTTTGTTCGCATTTCAACAATTCGTTCCTTCCCTCCCATGTGAATGATCCTTTACAAATAGAAAATTAATATATGCAATTTAAGCATAAAAACCGCCTCAAGCTGCTGCTTCCAGGCGAAAGGATATCCGAAAGTCGTTGACGACTAAAGAAGACGGTATTACCAAGTTTAAATTTTGGTTAATATGTATACTTTTAAATATTTTTTAAATGTTGCCTTATTGGCAATGTTCAAAATGCCAGCGTTCAAAGGTGCCCCAGTCTCCCCTATTTATTTTGGTTAACAAATTAACGTCATTTATGACACAATCGATAGCACTTTCGATAACATTTAAAACAATCGTAGATTGGTAGCACAGTTTTTATCTGGGCTAAGTCATAAGCCCCGATGATTATCCGGGCTAACGATTTGTATGGAAAACTTGCTAAGCCCATATAGGATTGCAAAAAAAAACGCGCCTATTATTGGTTGGAGAAATGTCATACTTGCTAACATGAAAGGAAGATATTGCCGACAGGGTAACTAACGTGGTGATGAGGACCCTTTACATCTTCTTTCTTTGGAACCATTTTGTTAAAAAAGAGATAAATATTGAAAGCAATGGAGTCCAGATATGGGAAAAGCGGAAAAGCGGAAAAGACTATCGAAATCCCATTCGATCGATTCCCATTTTGTCAAATATGTTGTTCTCTATTTGCACAAAACTAACTTTGATGCACGTCCTCAAGCCTTAGCAATTATAAGACAGCGATTCTATTTTATCAACGCTCGCCACTTAACCTAAAAAAAAGTGGTAGATGGATATCTCCAATGCTTCAAATATCGGTCGAAATTAATGCCAATTCATGGGAATGATTTACCTGCAAGCAGAGTCACGATGTCATTCGCTGTTCGCTATCTCTGGTGTGGATTTTTATGGGCTATTTCACATCCCTTAAAGACGTTTCGGCTACTGCAGTCACAAGGCGTATATTTTAATGTCTATTTGTTTTGCGCCGAAGAAGGCGTCCCACTTAGAAGTTGTTTCCGACCTTTCAACCCAAGGTTTCAAAGCTCTTTTAAAGCGATTTGTCGCGCAAAGAGGCATGTGTATACTGAAATCCATGCCACAAACTTTATTAGCGCTCGGAATGAGCTCAAAGAACTTCGCAGACTATTTTTGGAGCAGCAAATGCAGTATAGGATACAAACTTATAACGTATCTAGTTCATTCACATACCGACGAGATCAATCTACTTCGGAGGCCTATTGGACACAGCAGTGAAGTCTGCGAAATTGACTTATCTAACGTACGAAGAATTCTCGTCCACTTTCTGCTCAAAGTTCTAATCCAAATGATGAAGGATTTTTGACCCCTGGCAATTTTTTAAATGGTGTCCCTACTAATCTCCAGAACCAGCAGTTCAGCAAGTTGTTCCATTACTTGACAAATGGGGAAAGTTTACCCAAGTAAAACAAAATGTTTGGGGAAGATGGCCAAAAGGAGTACGTACTGTAACTTCGAAGACGAATAAAATAACAAAAGGCAACTAAGAATATCGAAGTCGGAACGCTGGTGCTAATGGCAACTGATAATTTATACCTCCGAAGTTAAGTCGCATAGAACAAGTCATATACTAAGGTGTGGATTCCAAGATACCAAGATACAAATAACCGAGTTAAAAAGATGAATCCGAATCTGTGCAACTCTTCAAGACGGACCTAAATTTCCCTTTGAAATATCCCTTTCTTTTTATACCAGAAATTGCATTTGAAATCGATATAAATGGTTGCTCAGTCTCTTTTTCCATTGGATCACAGACGAATAAAGATTTTCAACTGAGACTCGTTGAAGTCCCAAAAACTATTATGGTTTGATTTTAAAAAATTAAGATTTGCAAAATGTCAATATTTTGTATAAATTTTAACCAATGAAAGTACATAAATAGTAGAATAAAATGTTCCTGCGAATGTCTACAATATGCCCATTTGAAGAGAATAACCAAGAATAGTATTCAAATATCTTCTATCTAAATATACGTCAAATAAAATCCCAAAATGTCAACACGATTACATAACACCTTCAGCACGCCGCGCCGACGGCCTATCACCAGTTTATATAGACAATTTTATTGTCACGTCGCGCTGAGAAACAAAAGAAAACAAGGAGTATCTCACACGCCCGCCTCCGCAATAATTTTTATTATTTACTGTCCCTGGGGGACAGTAGTCGCACCACACAAATGCCAAACTATTTGTGACCGAAAATTATTCATAAATATTTTATCAATAAAACAAAAATAATATTCACACTGTTGTATTAGTCCCAGTGGCGCACACGCACGCACATCCCCAAAAACAATATGAACAATAAATTATCACAATAATAATAATAACTAATGTTTAAAAAAAAACACATTGTATGCATAAAATAGACAAGAACAAAAAAATTTGTTCAAAATGTTTGACATCTACACCTCGCTGCCGTTGTGTGTGTGATTTGCAACTCTGTCCTATATAAAAAAAAAACCTTTCGATGGAAATGAAAATGTTTATCAGGTCATCTATCTGTCATCGGTATTGGTAATAAATAACAAAGAGGACGTGTTGCTGTTTCATCAGAGCCTGGCTTATAAAATGTATATGCATTTCTAGTTCAAAGGAAAACCTTTGACAGCAAACGCATTGTCACCCGAAGTTGGCTCATTACTCGAATGTGTCACCGTCTATTGTTTTCCGTTTTTATCTTGAGTCTGAACGGATTTTGATTTTAAAAATAAACTCCCTCATCATGTGGATGTTTGAACAGAAGACAAAAAATATTTCCAACAATTTTTCGAGATGACAACATAAATCACTTTCTGTTCGGGGCGGATGACAATCTGCTCGAAATGTCAAATGTCGTGTTGGGAACAATGTAAAAGTTGACAGATATTCTGATCACAAAATTACCCCTTTGCTGAGAAAGGTGTTTGTTCTTTTTTTTTTAAATTGATTTCTTAGTGGGACGAACGGATGGACAGAAGAACGTCCTTGTTGGTATTTTGAAAATAGCTTATGAAATTGATATATATTTATAGAATATCACGAGTAGTGTCAGTTCGCTTTGAGGACACTGACAGTTAGACAACTGATGAGAGAGAGTGTGATGCAAATAGTTATCATGAGGGAATTTGGTTAGTATCGAATTGGGAATAATTGGATTGTTTTAGCCAGAGTTTGTGGATGGAATAGAGATGCGAGTTTTATTCCCTGTCAGCTTTCAGAAAGTTGTTGTTTTGATGGAGCAGTGAGGGAGCTTAATTTACACTAAAAGTTGAGTTTTCGGAGGGTTTTTTTACCAAGCGGCTTTGTCTCTCTTCCTGAGAAACTGCAAACATTCCAAGCGGCCTGGGCTCTGGCATTTGTAATGAAGTTTGGTCATCCATGTCACCACACCATGTCACATCTTGTGTTTCGAATTGGGATGGGAAGATCTCCCGGCTGAAATAATACTATCCTCTCGCAACGTTTACATCTTTGTATACTGCTCATTGAGATCATGCCTGAATCTTCCACTCCATTTGCCTTCCTTGCACAAAAATTCCATCGAATTGATTGATGCAGAACAATCAGGTTATGAGCTCTGTAGACCCGCACTCGTTTCCCTCGGGTAATTCGTCGCCAGGTCTCCACTTGGGTGTTAGTTTTGAAGGCGAAGGGTGATCTTGACTCCCTTAGGGGTAGAATTTCGAAAAAAATGCAAAGATACCTGTTTCGTCATTAGTATCATATATAATACTTTAACTAACTTTCAGGCAACTTTGACAAACAAAAAAATTTGTTTCCCACAACCATCTCTTTGAATTTAGTTACGCTATAAAAAGGGGGCTTTGGGGGTAAATCTGGAACAATTTCCAGAAATACGTGTGCTATTATTTTTCACTCTCTATGGTCGTGTAAAATTGCAAATCGCTGTGGAAGCTGGTTAGGAAGTTATGGCCTTTAAGAAGAGTATCTACGTTTTACATATTTTACCCCCTAAAAGGGGGGCAAAGGTGTAAGTTTGAAAAATTACGAAATATCTTTCCTATAGCCGTATATTGTAAAAAAACAAGCCTTTTCATCTTGAAGCTCTATATTGAAGGCCGCGATTTTGAGCGGGATTTGGTTGGTTTGGATTTGATTTACCCCCAAATTTTTATGATTTACCTTGCAGCCAAATACACTTTGACAATTCATTAAACTCATCCAAGCCAATAGTTTGTTTGTGTTTGTGTGTGCTGTTCGAGCAGCTTAAACTTCAAACGAAAGATGCGTGAGAACTAAGACAGGCGAACTAATCGGTCCGTCCGACCGGGCATCCTCGCCAAGAAACAATGCAATGTCCAAATTAGATTATTCACCCGGGGATACATTATTTATTTTGCGTCCAACCTCCCCGCTTCCCGATGTGTGCTTTAACTCTTCCATCATCATAATCCTGGACAATCTCAGCAGTAGGAGCTTCATGCGAGCAACAGCCGGTTTTGTCTCCTTTCGCGTGTTAGCTGACCTAGCATGCCAACATGCAATGCTTTTAAACACACATATACAAATGGCGACGACGATGACGACAAACGGTGAGATGCGAGGAGTACACACCGAACACACAGCATATACGACTAGCTATCGGCAAGCTTGGAGGATGTTCGTGGTGCGCCAGCCACTCGTAGCCGCAGCACAGTGCTCGTACACTCACGTCTGACGCTTCATTTTGCGCACGCTCTTTGTGGTACCTGTCGAGAGATTAAAGCGTAAATTAAAAGAGATAATAACAATAAAAGGAGTGCATGCATGCATGCATGCACATTATCTCTCATAGTAGCGGTGGTGGCCAGCGGTGGTGGCGGTGGCGGTGACGGTGGCCACTGCACATTTTGAATTGTTTGACGAGGAGGCGCTGGCTGGGCGCGGAGTATCAAGCGCGAAAAGGAGATAAATTCTGCATAGGTTACGACGACCGACCTACCGACGACGACGAAGATGGTGTATTTTTGGGATTTAAGCTGATGACGATCGTAATGAGATGGAGAATGCGTGCGAGATGGCGAAAATGAAAATGCATTCGATTGCTAGGCGGGATGCTGCGGCAGAAGCAGCGGCCTACTGTTGAATAATTGTGATGAGCGGCACTCGGGCGGGACACACTAATGGCAGCGAGGGAGTTGCATTGAGGGGATATTTATTTTAATTTGATCGTTTTCATTCTTTCTGTTTGTTGTTTTCAAGGGGAGTTCAGGTGCGGCGGTGTTGGCTGTCCTTATAGACGATACTTGGCCGTTGAATTGCCAGATTCTACTTCTATACCTACGTTTGTTTTTTTGTTTTGCTGTTTGTTGCGATTTTTTTTTCTTTTTGTTTTGTATATTTGAACAATTTTGGAGACGGAAATTGTTTTAATACCTTAGACATCAATTATGTACCGCGAAAAGCTACTCAACTGGCGCCCAATGAAAGAAAAACTGGAATTTTCCTCCCTCTATATACTAAAATTATTGCTTAAAATACACGCCGAGGCAATAGTAAGTGCTCTCTTCAAGTAGCAACTGAATTTGCTTAACTGGCGCCCAATTAGTCTTCAGAATGAAAAAGTCAATAGAGTCAATTGGTGGCACCCAATTAAACTTACTGGTTGGAGGTAGAATTAGTCGTTAGATATAAAAACCTTGGTCAATATATTGAAAAACCAAATCCGCGGGAATTTTCCTACTAGATACCGACTAAGACGTACATTTTCCCAAGGAACGGACAAAAAATCCTTCGACCGTACAGCCATTATGGTAACAAATTAAGTGTCATCCAACGAATTTCGCTGGCTTAGGAATGATGCTGGCCGATCTTGGGCAATATTATCGCTTTCATTGCTTGGCAGCTTACGGTTGTACTGACTGTATGCGAAGGTAGTTGAGTTATGTCCAACGAATGACGGATGGAATGATATTTGAAAATGGGAAAAAACATAATTGCAAAAGAAATTTATGAAACAAGCAAATAATGCTTAACTGGCGCCCAGAAAGGTGTTGCAGGTTTTTGAGTAGCGAGGTGGTTTTACCTCCAGCAACATGGAAGGCATAAAAATAAATTCTGGGATAATTGTAAATAATGTCCTTATGACGAACGAACAAAAAACGGACAATCTCCACCTGTTCCCATTTCAATCTCAATTAATTTTATGGGAACTGATTGAAAACAGAAAACATGTCAAAGACCCATCCACAGTTAAATTTATTCGCAAGCATCATTAATGGAAATATTTGTTCAATGCCAATAAAAAAATCCACAAGTGCGTGTCTTCCACTTTTGCACACACAAAATTCCATGTAATGCGATTCGATTTCCTTTTTCCCAATTCGAAACAAAACACAAAGTATCTACCACCAGGAATGTACCTGTACACTATTAACAGAGGCAAACAAAAAAAATTAAAATCAAGGACCAAAAAGAAAAACTACTTCTAAAACAAAATTCTTTACTTGTGTTCCACCGAAAAACAAAAATGAAAGAAAAATCACAGTTCCAAGCTGGAGCTGGACCAAGTGAAGCAACCAATAGACGAAGGAAAGATCGACGCACAAGAATATACTATATACCACAACACAACACACCATGTGCACAAGACAAAGAGAAGAAAAATTTACATCAACTTCTCTCTGGAGTCGCGAACTTAATTAATTAACTTTTGATCATCATATCGTTGCCATCTCTAAGCCCGAATCTCTACATCAGGCACTATAGGAACATGTACCACCGCACAAAGAGGAACGGAGTTACACAAATAAAAGGAAAACAATTTGCCCAACAAAAGGAAAACAAAGAAAAATCGAGAAGAGATACAACACGAAGTTGTGGATGGATCTCTAGGATTGTGTGTGTAGGTGGGGGACCAAGAGGTGGAATACGAGATTTGAATCAGCGACAGGTTGTTCACCGCATTTAACATCTCTGAGATTGTGAGATGTGTGTGCGCGCCCGCGCGCGCGGACAAACTCTATTTTATCCACAACGGAACACAACAAGAACGAATAATCAACCATGTTAGAACGCTCTTTCTCTCGATGGGTTGCGGCTTTCAATATAATGTGAGAAGGATCAGGATGAGCGATTTTTTTTACTGCAGCGATTCAAGATGACGAGACAAATCCGATCGATGAATGAACAGACATAGAGTGGATAGATGAATGAATCGATCGAGATATGGAAGAGTTTTTTTTTTAAGGAGAACGATTTTCTGGGGTTCAAGCTGTGAACATTTTAGAGACAGTGCTGTAATGATTGGGTGTAAGTTCAGAAAGCAGAGAATCGATAAGTCAAGGAAGAAACTCAGGGAAACTGCAAAAATCGGTAGCGGTTATTAATTCAACAGTAGGTGTATATTGGTATTATTTTATTTAGATCTAAAGCTTCGATGCAATTGAGAGGAGCACGGCGTTCTTGTGCTTGCCCATCGAGTTCAGACAGTTAAGCGCGAGACTCTAAATTACAGGGATTCGGTCTAACGTTGGGCACCACTGCTTCTAAACTAGAGGAAAAATCACGAGAATGCCGCGCCCTCATCGTATATGTCAAATTTGTCTCCAGAAGTTGGCGCGTAATTCTCGTGTTTCTCCCTCTAGATCAGTCAGTTAAGCATTAAGATTACAAATCCGAGGGCTTGAGTCCCACGTTGGACGCCACTGCTTCTGAACTAAAGGAAAAGTATAAAGAGAATGCCGCGCCCTCATCTTTAATGCCAAATTTGACCCCTGACGTCATTCTCGTGATTGTCCCACTAATTCAGTAGCATTGGCGCCCAACGTGCAACCCCCTGGAATTGAGAGTTGATACCGAAGTTGCCTCTGTCTTAAAATAAAATGCAGCGCGACATACGAGAGATTTAATGTGGATACCAGAGCCTTTTGGGTCCGCCATTGGATCACCCTTGCTCAAGTAATTATAAAAAACTGCTCTCCAAATCATCACATCACTGGAGCTTCTTAAATTTTTGAACCTTCGCCAAATCACCCTTCCATCGTTTTAAGCGACCTAAATTGCAATTAAGCCCAAAACCGATGCGATGACATCCTTAAGCTTGCTGATGAGACCTCGATATGCATGCTTCATATATCAAAGGCATCCAGCTGTACCTACTCGGATAGAGTATCCCAAAAGGGAAATGTAACTGAAACCACCCACGTCACAAAAAACAAGAAAAAAAAAAACAACACAACACCAACTTAACCCCTAATCCGAAACCTCCACGTCCGACCGTATTTTATTCGAGCCATGGGAATTTCTCCGAGTATCTATCCATCCACAATACAAAGCAACCGAGTGCGATCAAATCCATATCAAATCCATTTGTCAACAACAAAAAAAAAAGGACGCAGTCCTTATCTTCGATTGTCCGTAATTTGCTTCCGAATGACTTATCAACCATATGCGTGTGCGTTGCGATGTCCACTTGGGTGCGAACCAATATTCCCCTCGTTGTTATTATATCCTTACTCGATGATATGGTTGTACATAACCATAACGATGAAGTGGCCACCAGAGATTCTGCTTAAATTATGAATCCTTACGTATAGTTATGGTCAGTCTTGATGATGTCGCACAAGGACTAGCGCCGGCCGTGTTAAATCAAACGACATCGATGACAGCGGCGGTATTGTTGGACAAATCAAATTTTAATACGAAACGACACTCGCAGTTTGATCGATTTCTGGTCCATATCCTTATGATTATTTAATGAAGACAGCATTGTGTCGTGTCCACTCTTTGATTCACTCTGAATTTCAAATCAACACAAAACGGGTCTCCTTTCAGTGGCATCCTGTTCAATTTTATTCATTACATACTTTATTCATAGCCAAAGTCCTTTCTGTGTGTGCCCATATTTACAACACAGGCCACAAGTGGATAAAAAAAAACCGAATTCGCAAAAAAAAGCATACACACAGGCAAAAAAAAGGACTTTTAAGGGCAAAATGAGGGTTAATTTGTATAGAAGAACCGGTGGTGCTCCACCAGTTGTTTCCTTTCCCTGACATCACAACCCTGTCGTCATCGCTGTTGGTCGTTTCACTCAAGTGGAAGTGGCCTGCTTAAAAGGACATTACATCCTGTGCTCTTTTATTGAAATAAGCGCAACCAGGCTTTTGGTTATGATTTCTATTGCCATTGCTTCAACTGTTGTTATTTACTATTATTCCAGGATATTATAATAATCGACAAGGACATCAATGGCCAGGCAATCCAAATCCATGTCGGCTTTTGGCCTTTACTGTATGCGGGTGTGCGGGTTCAGTGCGGTGCGGTCTCCCTTTTCAGTTGACCCTTTTGACCAAACACAAGGATATTTTGTTTTTCT
This sequence comes from Cheilosia scutellata, assembly GCA_955612985.1. NCBI lineage: Eukaryota > Metazoa > Arthropoda > Insecta > Diptera > Syrphidae > Cheilosia > Cheilosia scutellata. The sequence continues at coordinate 2,051,146 of OY015315.1, forward strand.
AGTCGTCGTCGTCGTTGGTCATCCTCTACTATATTCAAAAGGAAATATACAACAAATATATGCACAATAATGTCCTTTGAATGGGAGAAAGGAGATTAATGTTAGGGGTTCTCGGCTCTTAAATAAATGATTTGGAAAACCGTTAAAAGCCTTTGCATTCTCTTTTCACTATACACAACTGAACCCACTCCTTCTCTCTCTCTCTCTCTCGCTCTGATGTTGGACTGCGCTTTTATATAGGACCAACAACAGCAGTAAGTACCATCAAAGAGAAAAATTCTTCTACAGGAAAAAAAAAAGAAGAAGAAAATAATGGACATAAAAGGACTCTATTAGCGGGGTCTATTCATCTTCTAAAAAAAAACAATAGGACAAACGGCCTTTTGGCAATTATTTTAGAGAGTATAATAGACTTTTGTGTCCTGTATACTGAATGCAGGCATGGTTTTTATGCAGCGCACTGGAGGGTCAAGGAAATCAGCTCAATTGCGTCATGTAAAGCATCTATAGGACGGATCAAGCTTTTGTCATAATAAATAGAGGAACAAGGATGAACAGGAAGTTGTGATAACTTTGGGCAAATCAAATAAAATTTAAAATATTCATAAGAACCACGTACGAACTCAATCGGAACAACCACTTTTTGTATGATTTATCAGAGACACAAACCTCAAACCTACCGATCATTTTCACTACATACATGAGAAAATTCATTATTACTGAGAGTTTAGCAAAAACCCAATACGCAGAAGTGCTGTCATTCTCGCGGTTATTTATATTGTGTTGAAATATTCTTATAAAGCTATTATCAATTTGTCTATTCTTATCATGAAGCAAACATCAATCAAACAAATTCCTGTCAACGTAAAGTTTAACAAAAATCAGTGGTTTAAGTCCGAGATAGGAAATTGTATGCTTAAAAAAATGTCAAAAATCAAATGGATTCTCATAGAAAATCATTATACAGTCATAAAATAAAAATATCATTTTCTTTTTGCCTAATCAACATTAGTAGATGTATGACAGCGCCATCGGGACATTGCAGAAGACAACTAAAACTAGTCATCTAGCACATTGACGCATGCAAGCGGTATTTTTCGCGTTTTACTTCTTCCTTTCCTTCCCTCCTTTTTATTTTTTGTTTTTTTTTTTTTTTGTGTTCTCTTGTCATATAGCAATGGCATAGCGGCAGCGGCGGCGGATAACCTCCTCTCAAGAAACTGGTCTACGCATCATCATCATACATTATCCATCGGTCTAAGATATGCGATTGTTAGGAAGAGATGCAGGGTGGCATGTATAAAGAAAATCTGTATACTGGTATGTATGTAAAATATGCGTGTTATCCGAGTACTTGTTGGCTATGTTCAAAGCGCGTTGCACAATTGTATCCGCGATTCTACCATTTGTAGAATAGGAATAGTTGTGTGGCTAATAACTAATTATGTACCCTATGCTATGCCCCTCTTGTGTAGGGTGGATTGTGTTTTGGTGCAATCACTTTCTATGTAAATTGGGAAGACAATTTGTTGTTTTTAATTTGGCGATGGTTTTACTAATGGACGAGAACTAGTTGGTAAATTATAGTTTATTGCTTCGTGACCGAGAGATTCCCGGTTTAGACCCCAAAAAATACAAATACACTAACTTAGCCTTCAAGTCTAAATTGAACAGGTTTCAACATCAAAACTACATTTCGTTTCGTCTTCAATGAAGAGAGCAGCAAAAAGGCGAATATGGTATAGCCAACTCTTATCTTCCAGATAAAGCGTTGAATAACTTTCAAAATGTCTTACATGTGGCTTACATGGAACTCAACGGTAGAACTTTTTCAAATAACTTTTATCGTGCTAATAAAGTTGACTGGGACCATAGAAAGCACCGGCAAATATCAGCGAAAACATCGAGGTATGGAATTTTTTTTTATTTTGCAGTTAAGTCATGAGTAACGCTAGCAAATGAACCTGAATTGACGACAAAATTATTCTTTATTTTAATTTTTATCTGGCAGCTTAAGTATTAATTTTTTTTTATTTACGTTAGTGAGGTAGTGAGATGAATTTAAGAACTTCAGATAATAAAATATGTTAAAGCCGGTCTAGGTCATCATAGGATTATATGACCACATCTCTAAAATTTGCATAATAGTGTTGCCTATATTACAGATAAGTAGTTATATGACCAAGTTCAGTTGATAGTTGCTTATAAATTTGTAAGCCCTAATGATTTTTTACACATTCAATCGAAAGGAGTTTAAACTATGGCCTGCCTCGGTCTTACATAGCGTCACCAAAACTCTAAAAGTTCATCTCATATGTTGCGTATCTTACAGATAAAGAAACGAATAACAAAATTGGTTTGCTTTAGATTCAGCAACCATCTGCTTTATAAATGTATCAGCCTCTGTAGATGTTGCATCACGTTTCAGACTATATATAACTTTCAGTTAACTATTATCCTTCAGATACATTTTAACTCTATTGTGCCTGTAAATAACTAACATAATTGGTTTTAGCTTGGTTGGTTTGTATCAGCCTCTGTAGATTTTGAAGCGTTTTCAACTTTTGTCCTCCAGATAGCTAGAAATTCGATAGAAAAAATAAAACGATATTGAGTCTTTCAAGACCCATCCAAGTTGTCGTATCCATTATATTTCAAATGGCCTATCTGATGGATAAAGTCCCAGATAACTTGCATCATTTGTTCCTATCTTCATCCCGAAAGTTGTTCTTCAATGATTTAACAAGGCTATCGTTGGTAACGATTACACATCTGACAGATATCTAACAAATAAACTGACGAATAGCAACAAAGTTCAGACTCAATCTCTCTTTTTAACCGCCAGATAGTGTTTCTACATCCCCGTAAGGCACCACCCAATCTCTCCCCAATCGAATGACAGTCGCTTTGTGTGTGTTTTTGTTTTTTATTTTTTTTTACCTGTTTCTCTTCGACATGATAAACACTACTCCTGTTCTCGTTTGTGTGCTGGGGATCTGTTAGTTGGGAGTTGCGACTTGCAACTTGGATTTTACATGCGTGAGTGCTCTGTAACTGACTGCATGCATTTGAGGTTTTAACAATGTTGCCGAACAGGTTGAGAGGTTGATAGTCGCATTTAAAAACAAAAACAAAAGCACGCATACAAAAAAGAGATTAAAATAAAAACAAGAGTTCGGTTTGCACACCAACTAAACACATACACACCAATACGGACAATCGGCGAGGAAGAACAGGAACAAAATGTTATTAAGTATTTAAATTGCTCCTTTAGCTCAAGCGACAGTTGTTAATGAATCTGACAATAAAGTGGCTGGACAAAAAGGATCCCATTGACTTGTTGTTTGATGCCATGATGGCCCACGATGACGGTGGAGAGGCGGGTCAGTGTGGTGTTTGGTATAGGGTTTTCTGGCATTCACTGTGCGCCAATGTTTCGTATGACATGGAATGTGTCTGAATTTTTTTCTGATTCCCAGGCATTTTTGTCCGTTAGAACATTCGGCATGAGAAATTGATTTCATGACTTGAGTGTAGGGGGTTGCCAAACTGGACCGAATATAATTCGAAGATTGTTTCTCTCAAAACGGAGGAGTTGTCATAGTCAGTGCGCTTGCTTCTACACGGCTTCTTAAAATGTTCAGCTCAAGCTCAAGATAAAGATAGACAGGAAAATGATACTAAACTATATTATAGTCACTATCACTTATAACAACGCACTTTCCAGAGCTATGAAAATGTTCAATGACAACCAAATGCAATTTTCACGCAACGCTCTGCAGTAGATTCGGTTTGAGTAAGAGTTTGAACCTTTTCGAAAATGTTCGAAAAATCAGTCTACATATTTATGTTCGAATTCAATATAAGTCGACTTTGATGGATCTTATTGAAAAAAGTTATACTACAAAATTAATCCTTACGATATTTTCTACAATAATATATACTATTATTGTTATTTCTGTAAATCGATTAGTTAAATATATTAGATACTGTTTTGTCATGGATCGTTTTTTATATGTTTTTGTTAATAAGACTTGAATTATTGTTTTTGTTATGTTTTATTTATTTGAAATTTGTTATTGTTGCTACAATATAATTTTTAGTTTCACTTTCGGGATTATAGCCTTTTGGAATTTTGGATTTTCCGGATTGTGGCTTTTCGGGATTGTGGGTTTTCGGGATTTTGGGCTATCGGGATTTTAGATTTTCGAGATTTTGGGCTTTCGGAATTACATTTTTCGGGATTCTGTCCGACTCCCCAATTAAAGACGAAATAATTTCCTACAAATTGTCAATTGGACTTGGTTTACTTAAATTGAACAGTAAAAGTAGTAAAATTTTGCAAGAAAAAAATACATAACACAAACTCAAAATGGATGCTTCTATTACAAAAAGAAAAAAAAACGCCCCAACCTGATTACGTTGTTTCACCCAATTTATCGCACACATTCCATCTTCAAATAGATATAATTTCCTTCGCGCAACCATTGCCAAAATACCCGTTTGTATACATAAATGCTCCTCTATAACCAAATCAAATATGCATTACCATCCACATTAAGTGACACATGAGGGCGACCTTTCTTTTAACAACGCATCTCATTTAAATACTAATTTACCAAACTTTCAAGCTGTCACAGCAGACAAGACAACACGCACCACAAAAAAAGAAAAAAAAAAAAAAAGTCACTCGATACTCCTTTAGAAAATTAAAAAAAAAGAAACCCAATTTGACGACGAGATCGCTGCGGAGATTTATATGATGCTCTGATTTGGGTGTATATCATCAAACGATAAGATACAAGTTTCTCTCCATCAACAAGTAGAGCCGACGACGACGACGACGACGACGACGACGCACAATGACGAACACGGAAGAATAAATCGAAAATTTAAATAAAACAATAAAAACCTTATCAAGCGATTTTGAATTTTTATCAATTGGCCAGCAGCGGGCGGCGAGTGGAATTCTGATGTTCATTGCCAATAATCGAGAGCACCGCGCACCATCGCAAGCGATCTCAAGATATACTTAAGGATGGGCTCACTGGTATTTTAAAAACATTCATTAAGTGACTAACTATCTTAAGACATCTGAAGAAACTGGTCAACGATGTGTGATTGATTTTGGTTTAAGTATGATGAGCGACAACAATAAAAATTTGTTACAACAAAATTCATCAGGGATTGTCTTTGTGCGAAAAGCAAAAACGAATACACAACTTTCTATTCAAGAGAGAGTGTTACGAATAGATGGATTTTTTTATAGAGCAGTAAACTTCAAACTTGGATCAAGATAAGACTCCTCTTGCAAGGGTTGCTACACTACAACTCAAAGGAAAGAGAAACCGTACTGACACATTTCGTATCAGTAGCCAATTCGTCAATTCCTTGCTTCAGGTAGTAACACACAATGTAAAGAATCGTCGTAAAGCAGGCTCAACTGATGACCACTTTCGATCGGGAACCCTTCACAACACAGACTTGAAGCCATAGAAACAAAGATATTGAAATTTTCAACCGAGTGTTCCCCACCGGTCCACCTCTTTCTGTCTAAGACCTATTTTCCATGCTCTATTAGGAGCGTTCTAATTCGAATACAGTACAATCCCGATAAATCGTAATACCAAGGGACCTAGAGTTTATTACGAATTATAGAGTTTTACGAAATAGCGAGATTACGAATTATTGAAGACTTAAAAAATAAAAATTCGATTTACCGGGATAATAAGTTTTAACAGTCAGTTTGTGAATACATGTGTGAAAATGACTAACAATAACAATTCAACAGAAACAGCACCCAATTGTAGTAGTGGTCCCATTTTACTCACATTCTCAAGTGTGAAAGTTTTCCATCTCACTCTCTCTTGCTTTTCCAAGAACCAAATTCTTATTCTGTCTTTCCAATTAAACATAAACCTAACAAACGTATTTCAGAGTATTGAAGAGAGTAAAGAGTTTTTTTTCGAATAAACGGGGTTGTCAAAATGTCAACACAGACTTACGAATTATAAGACGTTTAATGGCAAAGTCATACGGAAATTATTGCGAATTACCGAGGGGACCGAAATGCACTGGTTTCTTACGAATAACCGGGATTTTTTCAAGGGACCAGCAGTTTATTTCGAATAAGCGGGGTTTACGAATTAACGGGGTACGAATTATCGAGATTATACTGTATATGCTTTGCGATGTTTAATGTTTGGTCTTCTTAACGGACGTCGCTAATCAGGGTTAATTTTCGCGACCGACCGTTTATTGATGTTGAACTAACTAGGTAGGTAGGTGTGGCGGTTTATTAGAAAACCCAAGTAGCACTAAGTGTCGTTTTGTTACCACAACTCATTTGACCTGGTTGTTAAAGTTTGTCGAAGTGGAGATTTTAGATCCAACCTGTGGAGTTCAAAAAGGTTATAAGTTCTTTGATGTTATTCTTCGAAATGAACTAACTAACTTGGTAGATTTCATAGGCATTAGAAGGGTTTCAGCTCGTTCCGTATAATTATTATTAGGTTTACAAATAGATTCTTAAGGGTCAACCATAAGTGGGCTTAAACTAGTGTCGAAATTGGAAGAAAGTTCAATCCAATAGTACAATGACGACAAGCCTTAACTACCCCACAAAATGAGCAGTATGTTGACACTTAAAGTCAATGTAGTTGAGCTGCATTACCACGATTCTGAAGGATACCACATAAGCGGGCTTAAGTTACTGAACAAAAATCCACTGAATTTCAGTCAAAGTCATGACACACTATCGGTATCCCATACTTATTAAAATTCACAGTCATAATACTTGCTCTGCTGCCTTTGGGATCATTCATATTCTTAAGTTGGCTTAAGCCACTAGACGAAAATCCTCTAAAGTTCAGTCAAACAGTATGTATTGTGATGACACTTCTTGGCTATTCCATACTATGACCAGTGTGTTGAAGTTCACAGTCACAATAGTTGCTCTGCCGCCTCTGGGATCATCCAAATCATTAAGGATCGACCATAAGTCGGCTTAAGCTAGTATCAAAAATGGACAAAAGTTCAATGAAGGACTTGACAATTCTGCACTTATCTCAATTATGACCACGACATACAATTTTAATTCCGAATCGCATTTGCCTTAAGCTGGATTACTGGACTTAGATGCTATCCACTTATGGTACAGGCCGTTAGGAAATGTCGGAAAAAGTTGCATTTAGAGACGGTTGCATTGGAGATCCAGATTTTAGGAGAAATAGTGAGGTCCCTAACGTACGATAATGTCACTATGAAGGAAGAGATCTGCTAAGCATCGTCGAAGCAGTTTAAAGAAAGCATGAGGGCCTACCAAAGCTAAAACAAGAACATGATCGTGCGTCAATCTAGCTTAAACTAGTGTGATGCTGCACAAGTCTTCAGAAGCCACGCCATTCTCGAAAACATTTCCCGCAGCAGATCAATAAAAAGGAGCTGCTATCTGGAGGCCCTCTGAAGATGCTTTCTAAAATTTATTGACGACTTCTTGAATAGGTTCCGAAGAGTTAAATAAGCTATTGGATGAAGCCATAGGATTCAATAGAAAGCAGATCACAAATATGCAGACTAGTGCCCAAAGGTATAGTCCCGCTGGGAGGGCGGTTGAAGTGTATTACTACGTACGTGTAATCCTTCTGTTCCACCCTTTGGCGCCACCAAATAAAAAAAAAAAACACTTCCTGCCCAAACTACCTATCGAACCCCATTGCCTTTTCTAACCATTCGAACTGTGCACCTTAGGGTTAGATGGCTTTGGGGCCAAATTTTGCATAGAAAACCTTTCCCTTGGCCAGATGTGAAAACCCAATATTATCCCAACACTGTTATTTGTGTATATGTATGTAATACAAATTAAATCAAAGCTATACCCACGGCAAAGTGACCGACCCTCCATAAGGACGTAATGCGGACGTGACTAAAAATAAAATCACTTAACATTGGGCGCCAATCGCTACCAATTTTTGGCCAGGTGCATACAATACCGTCTCCAACATACTATATTGAACGTCCTCCCTCTCACTAAGTGGATAAGTGGATAATTGTAGATTAGGCATCTTACTTCATACCCCTCGTAGTTGTTGTGTGTTTCTGTGTGTTCGTGTGGTTTTTATGTCGCTTGCTGGCAGAGCAATCGTTTATATATCGTATAGGCATTAATAGAGATTTGGTGTGTTTTTGTCTTTTTGTTTCTCGTATTGTTCGCTGTCTCGAATTTCACCATTCGAGGTTGCCTTTGTCGTTTGGATGCTGCGTAGTTGTCTGGTCTGCGCTGGTGATAATCTTCGAGGAAGTGCACAGCCAGAGAGGAGGATACTCTCGAGTGTCACAAAATAAGAAGAATTTGAAAATTTCCCTTCCATCCTGTTGCTGTACCCGGTTTGGGTTGGTTTTTTTTTTTTTGTTTTTTTTTTTTTTGGAGACCATCTACTCTTTCTTTTGATTTTTATCTAATTAAAGGCTGTAAATGTCAATTGATGTATTTTTTTTGCGTTCTTTGTTGTTGTGGTTGTAGTTTGTTGTAAGATACAACCAACGGGTTGGTAAGGTAAAAGATACAATCTACGAACGACTAGCAATCCAATTTAGCTTTACATTTTCGGCATTAAATTTGAGATGGAATTCGCGAACAATATTTCTGCAGCGTATGCAGAACAATTGACATCATACTGCCCGATAGATGTCGCTAAAATTCCTGAGGGATTTTTAGTCAATTCTGTTAAAGAGTTTTTATCTTTGGTCATTCTCTTGTCATTTTAACAATTACGAAACTAACAAGCTGCAAAACTAACTGAGAAACCTTCAAAACAGAGATTATCCAGGGCAATACTGAACTGAGGGTATCACTCAAGAGGCTCTATACGAACTAGAAGTCGCCGGCTGACAGCTTTGTCGATGACGTAGAAAAAGTTGCGGACTATACCGAAAAGCATGTAAAAGATGGCAACAACCACAATCGTGCTCCGCAAGATAAAACGTTAACAGTTGATTAAATATTCTAAAAATCATCCAGCAGCTACCTTAAAATAGCTGAAAAAGAATCCAAGTACTCGTCGTTCTGGAAGGCTTTTAAAGCCACAAAAGGGCCGAAGGTCCTAGGAAGCCTGGTTTTTGGAGCCCTAGAAGAGGGCGAATGGTTGAATAATGATTTTAAGAACCATGCAGCAGGTGCCTTAAAACAGCTGAAAAATAATCCAAAGATTTAGTGGTCGTTTTAGCCGCCCGTCTAGAGGGCGAATAGTTGAATAAAGATTTTAAAAACCAAAAGGGCCGAAAATCCCAAGAGGCAAAGACTAAGCGTAATATTTAATGTTAAGGCTAAAAATGATTATTGGTAAGGTAGTCAGTACGGAAAGTCGCGAAAGTATTTTTAGACCAAAAACGTCTTATTCCACGATCGATCGAGTGACATCGGTTAACTGACGTAATTCAGACAGCACTCGAAGGGAATGAAATTAGCTATGACGCTGACCAGACATGAAGACCTTAAGACGCTTTCGTACTTTGGGAAACCAATATTCAGAATACAAACTAGCAGGTGTGCCGCAGGGAAGCGTTCTTGGGCTACTTTTGTACCTGGTTGCTTACGCGTGTATATCGCAAACATAAGGTACTATTGTAGCTCAATTTTTGCAATGACAAAAATGACGCTTGTACAACGACTGAAGAAAAAAGAATAAATATTTCAATAAGCTCAGCTGCATCAGCTGCCTTTCAGTTCTATGGACAGTAAAACGACTTACCAAATCCTGAATAGATATACATGACAATACATGATTTCTGCGGCGATGACAGATAACAATCTAATGAAGGTTCAGATTTGCTGAGTCCACCTCTTAAGGGTGCTCTACTACCGATTTGACAATTATTGACAAGATGAAGAGACTTGTGGGGGACACCCTTATTGGTGATACCATCTTGAAAACCTTTGTATATGGACAACCTCTATTCCAATCAGTTTCCTACGGTGTTTCTGTCATAACTTGGGCCGTGTTTGACATCTCCAAATACGATTTAATTTTCCTGGCAATAATTACCCATCCAAAAACAAGCGACAACAGAAATTCTTCGCATGCTGGAGGTGTCAGTGTCAGATCCGCCAAAATAACACTGTCTCCTGTCTTGTTCCCATCTGGCCGTTTGTTTGCTTTCGTCGTTTCGGTTAATGTACATAATCTCGCGCAATTGTCATTATACTTGTTCGGCGATGTTGATTTCAATTGAGATCATGAATTCTGGCGGCACCACCAGTCGTCTCTCACATAGTAAGGACAATTGTCTTTGTATTTGTCGAGCACTAACATGCAAACAAAAAAAAAAAAACATGCGACACATGTGAGGCACATCTGGTAGACATGTGCTCTACAAAGCGATACCCAGAGACAATGAAGACGCACCAAACCAAAACGACAAAAATCCAAATTTTCAAAAACCAAACAAGAAACAACAGAAAAACATAAATTGAAACAATAAAACTAAAGTAATGCGCGTCTCTGTGTATTTTGTTTGGCGGTGTAATTTAATGCTCGGTGCAGAGTGCAGCATCAATGTTGCGTTTGATGCCACCACTCGGCTCTTCCTTTTGGTTTTGTTGTATTTTTGATCTGGTTCTGATTGTGGACTTCCTTTGCCTCTCCGTGGAGGGGGTTCCTGGCCCTGCTCCTGCCTCTGCACGGAATTAAGTGAACGCGCACATTACACTTGAATGGACGCAGACTGGCAGAGTGAGTGAGAACTATGGGATTTGCCTCTTATCTATGCGCGAATGGTGTGCGCCACACGTTTCGGTTTCGTTATGGCTTTGTGTTCGCTTATTAATGAGGAGAATGAATTGGAAACGAATGGGGAATGTATATCATTTTAAAGCGGCACTAGGTCTGGCGTGAAAATTTCTGTATAAAACAAACACTTCTGATTGGGGTAAGTGTAAGAGCCAGCAGAGAAGGAGCAGGAGCAGGAGCAGGAGCAAGAGCAACAGCACTCTTAACGGGTCAAAGGGAACGAGTTGGCGCAGTAAATAAGAATAGAGAGCATTTTAACACAATTTATTGACGTTTAGTTGTGTTTGGCTATATAAACAAAGCCTGTTCAAAGGGACCGCAAAACACTTGTCAGATCGTTAATTTTATGTCATGACAACAAGCCTAGTTTTTGTCTATTGAAAGGCACATATCACCTCCACGTGCTGCCCCCTGGGTAGGTATTTTTTGCTGTGACTTCTGCCTGATTCTACAAAATTACACGTGCGAATCGAGAACTGTACCTAAGTGCGCCATTGAAGAGAAAAAAAAACTCCTATGAAACGAAACAGCGACAGGTTGAGGAGAAACTTCTTTTGGGTAGAAAAAGCGACAAGAAACGAGAGGCGTAGTGCGTATTGTGAGGCAGTTCGTTATGACAAAGTGGAAGTGTTTTCGAAATCTGATGAAACGAAATAGCGACAAGTTGGAGAGAAACTTTCTTTGGTTTGTAAAAGCGACAGGAAACGGGAAGATTCAGCTGGCATAAGGACACAAAATAAAAATTCGTATGACTCGTTAGTCATTGATTAAGAATTCCGATGAAACGAAACAAGGACAGGTTTGAGAGAAACTTCTTATAGCTCATAAAAGTGATAAAAATCGTGAATAAAACAAACACTTCTGATTGGGGTAAGTGTAAGAGCCAGCAGAGAAGGAGCAGGAGCAGGAGCAGGAGCAAGAGCAACAGCACTCTTAACGGGTCAAAGGGAACGAGTTGGCGCAGTAAATAAGAATAGAGAGCATTTTAACACAATTTATTGACGTTTAGTTGTGTTTGGCTATATAAACAAAGCCTGTTCAAAGGGACCGCAAAACACTTGTCAGATCGTTAATTTTATGTCATGACAACAAGCCTAGTTTTTGTCTATTGAAAGGCACATATCACCTCCACGTGCTGCCCCCTGGGTAGGTATTTTTTGCTGTGACTTCTGCCTGATTCTACAAAATTACACGTGCGAATCGAGAACTGTACCTAAGTGCGCCATTGAAGAGAAAAAAAAACTCCTATGAAACGAAACAGCGACAGGTTGAGGAGAAACTTCTTTTGGGTAGAAAAAGCGATAAGAAACGAGAGGCGTAGTGCGTATTGTGAGGCAGTTCGTTATGACAAAGTGGAAGTGTTTTCGAAATCTGATGAAACGAAATAGCGACAAGTTGGAGAGAAACTTTCTTTGGTTTGTAAAAGCGACAGGAAACGGGAAGATTCAGCTGGCATAAGGACACAAAATAAAAATTCGTATGACTCGTTAGTCATTGATTAAGAATTCCGATGAAACGAAACAAGGACAGGTTTGAGAGAAACTTCTTATAGCTCATAAAAGTGATAAAAATCGTGAAAATGGAACTCGGGCAGAATGAGAAAAAGTAAAATTTCTTATGGCTCATTGGTCACTGATTATAAACAACGATGAAACGAAAAAAAACAGCCTGAAACGACAAGGGCTCGGGCACAATTACACATTGAAGGAAATGGTGATACACTCGGAGTAGGGAACAACAAGAGAGAAGGTAACGCGCGTGACACTAACTCGAAACAAATGAGCCATCAGGCGTGAGGGGTAAACGGTGTGTCATTGGTGAGTGTTTTAAAATTCTTGTGATCTACACGGTGAGCATACACATTAAAACTCTTTATCGAAACTTCATAGATTTTAATTTCTATCGGCTAGGCAGATCCTTTTTAAGGTTCCGTTTCCATGTGGAGGAACCTTATTCCTTTCGCTACGATGTCTGTCCAAATAAAATAAGAACATTTTGTACCTAGGTCTATCTCAAGAACTAATTGACGTAGAAGGCTGGAATTTGCACACAGTTTCAGGTATAACCTCTAATTAATCGACAAATACCAATACGTCGGCTGGTTTTGGAGTTATTCTTAATTTCGTGGAAAAAATATGTTCATTCGCACAAAACACTGTTTATTTTTAGATTTACAAAAAATACATGTAATCCTTTCTTGTAGATCATCTTCGTAGCTATATATGTGCTGAAGACTGTTATGTCGAAAAGTTAATATTTTAAAAGATATTTACAAAAAAACTCAATCACCACATAAAATACGCCACAATTGGAACTTCCATTCCAATCCAATCCAATCGGAGTACCGGGCAGTGCGAATGAATTACGAATGAAAGAGTTTTTTATTTCCCAAATCCCAATGCATACCCATCTCAATATCTCATACTCATACACAATTGTCAATGTCACCATTCACCACACCCACACGGCCATACGCTACGCACTCCATAGAGAATTACTCCGAAAAGGGTGCGGCTTTTGTGTTTATCGCTCTTATTATGCGTTGTTGGATTGCATGGGGAGATTTCGTGTTGAATATGAGTGGAATGTGTTGGCTGGCATGGCACTGGCCAGCGATGCCAAACCTAGCCCAATTGTGAAATTCTAGCACTTTTTCATTCGATCTAGCACTGTAAATTCCTCTTTTAGCACTGTGTTTAATTTATATTTTCAACCAATACGCATTTAATTATTGCTATACAACTGTTTTTCTGTGAAAATTTAGTTAATTATTTAAAACTAAAATTTTGTTTCAATATTTTGTACGTCAAAAACGTCAAAACAGTGTAGATATATTAAAGTCGTTTAGTCTGGCCCTGAACTAGCCCTGAAATCACATTTCTGGCTCTAAATCACATTTTTGAGTTGGCATCGCTGGCACTGGCACTCTGGCAGTGGCAGTGGAGTGGTTGCTGTGGGAGAACAAATTTTTGTTGGATAGGAGGCGGATCTTAAGTGAGATACTTAATTCCTATATATAGATATTACCTTTTGTGAGGTTTGATGGGAGAGTATGGTGAATATTTTTTGTTGTGTATACCGGTCGACGGTCGATGTCATGGAGGATGGAGGGTTGTGCTCTGGCCTCTCTCCCCATGATCGTCGCATTGTTTCATATTCGGTGTATCGTGTATGCATTTTTGTTGCACGTGTGCTTTCTCTGTTCATTTGTATGATTACGAGATTGGTGGGGCCGATGATTTTGCAATGACATATCTTGCTCGCATTTTTAGGGGGTAGGTCAGTAAAGGTATGTATATAGGTACTACATAGTTAGTTTTCTAAGATTCAAGTAGGCATACCTAGGTCGAAACTGACGAGTGACGACGACCGACCGACGTTAGGGAACAATACCTTAACTAAGTATGCATTCATTATGCATATTATTATGAACTAACGTACGTAACCTTCGGTGCTCGAGTGACACTTGCACTTGGCCGGTTTTTATTTATTTTTTTTTTTCTACTCTTATATAAAATGTAATGTAACACGTCTGTCTATTTGTCCGTTATACATTTCCAGAATCTTTATTCGATCTTATATCCATGGATCGGCGTACATCTGTGGATCTTTTAAGAGTGTCATTATATTACTAAATGAATGGTTTCAAATTCGAATCTGAAGGTACAACACATTAGAGCAAAACTTCATCTTAGGCACAAGTAAAAGGAGACTGGCAATGCACAACTTGTGAGTGAGAGCCTTGACCCACTGTCACGTGACGTTTTTAAAAGCAGTTAAAAATGTCGTTTATCAAAGTTATTGAATATGAAAATACGCACCTTTGCCACTTACATACTAAAAATGCGTGCTGAGGTAAATTTTTGTAATAGCAATCGGAATACACTCACCTGAAAGAAGAAGAGAACAAAGAGTTAAATTTTGTTTGTTAGTCATGAAATATTTTATTTTAATTTATTTATTTGTTTAAAGGGAAATTTCAAATTAAATTTAGTAATTTTTGCAAAATTGGTGTCTGTTTTTTATTCAAATATATTTTGTATAGTTCCTTGTGCAGAAACACTGTTCGCTTTGGGTTCGCCGGTGAATTTATCTGAGAATCTTAGGCAATAATTGACTTTTAGGATTTAGGAATACAATACGTGAGCGACAAAAGTGAGTCAACACTATTACAGTTTTCATTTAACTTTTGAGATTTGAAACAATTTTTTTTAAATATTTATAAAGTATTTTATGCTGTCAAAATTAAAAATACATTGTTACTGCTATTTTCCTATAAATCTTTTTACAGATTCTTATTTTCTTAGACAAGTTTCAATACTTAAAAGAAAACTTAAAAGAGCATCAGTGTTCACTAACTTTTGACGCTCACTGTATGTTGCGATGACTGCCGATGAAAGTAATTACTACGATTCGCGTAGGACCCCACACGGATGAACAAAATACAAACATTTAGATGAAGATTCTTCGAATGTTTAAAGGAATATTATGCAAGTTGCCTACGGAACGATATAAAAAAAGTGGATGTTACTAAAGTACTTCTGGCTTCAATCTACTGCAGTCATCGTCCATTTAGATTTAGACCCCTTGGATGTTACTCAGACATTTTAAATGCTCAACAGGGTATTGCAGAGGACAGATCTATCTCCTTGAGGAAGTGGCTCTGACTCTTTCGATTCAATCGCTAAAAGTCGGCAAATATTCCCGCGTAGATGAAATTCGACGAGAAATGCTCAACGCTCAAGGCTTTAAGTCTAGAGGGAGTTATAAAATGCCCTCTTGGCCTGGGAATGCAGCAAAACACCCAGCAATTGCCAGATTGAAGTGATAATGAGACCCTTTTCAATATCCTCTCTGCTCGAAAAAATTTCCCCGAAAAGATATTCGGCCCTAGCGAGGTATCCGTCGGAACGGAAATTTCTCCGATTTCATACGAATCGGAGGATTTTTGCTTCGAGGTATACGTCGGAACAGCTTTTCGGAACTTTGTTCCGACAAATATGCAACGCACACTGGCGTTTTGCGTTTCAGTGCGATGAAGTGCGTTTTTATTTATATTTTTGACAGTTTCATACGAATTTTCTTCCGATGTGCTCCGACAGGAATTAGTTGCGGAATTTGTTTACGAATTGCAGTGAAGTGTTGATAAATGAAAGCAATAAAGAAAAAAACATTTTAGCAAAGTAATTGGTTGTATTTATTGCTTTAATTTGTGTTTCCAGGGCAAAAACAAACGAAAAAACAAGCACTTAATAGGAAAACCCCGATGTAGCACGAAACAACATCATGTCAAATCAATGCGTTGTCGCATTTTAATTTTTCTTTCCGAAGTCGGATACCTCGAATGTAATTTGAGTCTCCGTTCCGACGGATACCTCGCTAGGGCCGATTATAGAATGGCCGTAGGTGTTGCCATTTCTTTCTTAATTCTGTGATTTTATTTTCCATGAGATTTTCTGCTTCATTTGATATTACAAAAGACAAAAGCCTTTCGACCTAGAACCTAGAATTAACTTATATAAATATCATGAGGTTAAGAAAATAGTCACAAAACAAAACTACATAATAGCTAAAAGTGTAAACAAAACTATGACTATTTTAAATGAAATTTGTTTTCCATAACACAGTTTGCTTCATTTGATATCTCATCAGCCTTTCGACCAAGAGCCAAATATAAAGATACCATGAGGTTAAGAAACCAGTCTGCATAATAGCCAAAGTGTTGCCATCCTGATAAAATAACGTATGACTATTTTTAATGAATTTTCTAAATTGATTCGATATCTTAAATATCTGCAACCATCTCTAAAGTCATATATTTTAATCCACTTGTCGTTACCTTTTATTCTCCTATCTCTCCTCCTCAGCTAGAGGCAAACAACAGAAATAAAAACAGAAGAGAAAAAAAAATACGAAGAACAACATGTAAACTAGATGGAAAATAAATATTCAAACACAATGAACTGGCAAAGCAAAACAAACACTACATCTTTTACTGACTGACTGACTGATGCTAGCTACTGCTGCACTTAATTAACGTGATCCACACACTGTATTGAATGCACCACCGATCATCATAATCATCATGATCATCTTTGGATAATGATGATCCCAACTATTGCTATGGAGAGGGTGAGTGACAGACACACACACAGAAACGCACACATTCAATGTAAGGGCAGACCTCTAGATCTAGAAGAGGGCACCCCGCGCTAAACAGGGGAACAGAAACTCATTTTTATTGTATTCATGTTGAAAGATATGACCAGATCGGCTCTGAAGTACGATGCGCAAGAAGTACGCGCCAGAGATACTTTCTTGCAACACTGTTGGGAGCTAATTGAATGCACTTTGGTAATGTTCACTCATCATTCATCAAACGTTCACCAACTATACTCTCTATATCCCACAAAATAACAACGAGAAGGCGAAGAAGAACAAACAGACCATTTTCTCGTATCTTTGTATCTTTTGTGTATAAAACTCCTCCGGCTGGAGCTATAAAACCAAACAGTGATTGTTCGTCGAAGATTTTTTTAGGATTTTTTTCTTGTTGTTGTTTGTGTTAAATTTGTGTTTTAGTTATTTTTTTTTCTTAACTTTTGATTAATAGAAAAACGGGAGAACTGAATTGAGATACTTTTCATTATATTCGTTTGTTTCTTTTCTGTTTTTTTTTTTTGGTTTGCCGATTGCACAAACAATCAGGAGTATTGTGTGTATCTTTTAACCAAAAATATAACACATGATGGCAATGTACGAAAATCCACACTGGCACGATGGCACAATGTGTATCGCAAACAACAATGACTGGCTTGTCCTTTTGCATCGCTTCCTTGTTCAACACCCGAAGACGACGACGACCCTCACTGGCTGACTGACTTGTTGCTGTTGATGGCAGAACGCGAACGGGGAGAAAGATCAATCGACGATAGGATTTTAAACTGATTTATTTAGCCTATAATTGAGTGTCAATGTGTGTTGTGTTTGATTTGCTATATGAGTGCCATAACGTGGTTGGCATCGAATTTTCCATCTTCTCTTTATGATGATCGCAGGTGCGCATTGGCAGGTGAATTACACACGAACTGGTAACGTTGGGTCAGCAGAATCAATCGGAACAACAAGCAATTAGGCTGAGATACCTACTACTATTAAGTAATGTTTTCATTTCGCTGTTATGACTTGTGCCACCGACCTACTAGAAGGCGGGGCAATACACTCAATGGTGTAGTTGGAGTAGCAGCAGCCTGGAACTGGTAACACAACACTTGGTCTTGGACAAGTGAATTGAGGTTGAGTTTGGTGTTTGCTGATCGTTGGCTGTGTGCCTTTGGGGCACCTATTCAGTGGACAGATTTCCTGCAGATTTTCCACACTATTTCTGGTTTCTGTTGCCTTTGGGAGGAGGTTTTCTTGTGGTAGCCAAGTCTGCATGGAATTTTCCATCAAATTATATGCGAAATCGATGTCGCGCTGGTTAACAGCAAAATATATGACAAATGACATTGTGCAGATACTTCTATGGAATGGCATCCGCATGTCATCTTTGTAGTTATAAATGTCAAACTTATGGCACACTTTGAATGTCCAGTCCATATATCGAGAGGGAGTAAGAGGAAGACCGCAGGCCTATTTTTATTTTTTAAACTATGTAGGTATCTTCAATGATGTATACCTTGCATCAATAGTAGCTATTTATTTATTGTGTATTTAATCTTGTGCCAAACTTAGTGTATTTAAAGCGCATTATTGCCTAAAAATAGCTGAATGCATTTGCTGAATGCATTTTTCCGCTGTTAAAAGACTTGACTTCGTACAATCAACATAAGGCTGACGTATACTTACAGTATGACGTTCGAAAGTCATGCAGATGTATGCATACTTATTTTGATGTACAATGTTTGGTCTTTTTTGTAACAAAACGAAGAAAGACGCAAAATATTTGTAGGAAGATCTTTTGAAAACTTTGGTACCCAAAGATACTCCAAATTTGGCAATAATTTCAATCGAAGAGCTAGCCTTGAAGTCCTAAGGTCGTATTATGATGCCGAAAAGGCCTATTAAGACCAGAGATCCCCGCCAAACAACTCCATCGATGCTTAAGTGAAACGAAATTATGTGCATGGCGCAGTTTTATAAGGAAAATTACGACACTTGCAATTTAAATTTTCTTCCATTTATTTTTACATCCTATCCTGTCATACTCTTGGCCTTATAGTTCAAATTATGAAGAAACTGATCTTCGTAACATAAATCTGAAGCATTCAAAGCCCAAAAAGACGGCCCTACGTCTGTTTTTTGATGATGGAGGTCTAAACATTAGAAATCCCCAAAAAGAGACACGATCGACTTTCAAATAAAGCCAAAAAATAAGCGTGTTAAATCCGTAACTCTAAGCATTAAAAGGTCAATACCATTCGATGTATGTTACGGCTTTGTTAATGTTGCGGTTAATAAAATAAGTGCGGGTTAAGCATTATTGGATTGGGTAATATGGGTTAAACATTATTGAAATGGGTACTATGGATTAAGCATTATTGTGTTAAGTTAATTAAGCATTATTAATGGAATGTTAAGTAGTATAAATAGAGCAAGTTGTAGAATTAAAGTTGTTAGTATCAAAACAGTCATCCAAGACATTTTATTTCACCTCAAGTGCGTCTGCTTGAGGGGTTGTTATTATCAGTATAATCGATTTGTTATCGACTTATACACTCAACACAATCTAGGTTTGTCTACCTACGATTGACCCAGGTGGGATAAAAGAATCCCATCTTAAACAAAGCGCATGACGGATTTTGCTATGAAAAATTACGCCACTTATGCAAATCATCACTTGGACCAAGATTTTAGAGCTTTTACCTAAACATTGGTACCTCAATTAGTAGGCGACCAAAAGATTTACTTCCACATGTTAAAGAGGTGCATAGACAGACGCATCAATACCCTCGACGTAGATAACTCTGTCAGAAGTAAAGGGAAAACAATGACTCGGCTTCGAAGTACATACCAACGACCGCAAAACAAATTGGATAGTCAAGTATAAAAAAATAAAAATCTGAATCTACCATAACCGTAGAACTGATTTTGTTACTCGATTGTCCTTGGTCCTAAAAGGAACCATTATAGTTAAAGACTTGTAGAAGCTAATGCTTTGCTATGTTGTCGATTGGCTTAAAAAAATTGTTGGCGGAATTGTTGGTCCATATAGTTTGGGCTTGGGCAAAATCCTCATACTTCAGTCCTTCTCGTGGGCGCCCGCCTGAAAATGGCTAATCAACTTGTCTGGTTAGTGTCAGCCAAGGGTCTCACTTACATATCAGCCGTACGCTGTAATTCGTTGCAACGTACGACTGATGTGAAAGCGTGAACCATTAGATGAGGTGGGAGACAACCCTAAGGTCGTCTGCTGATGCGACTCATAGCGATTTGAGCTCTACTTAGATTCTCATTGGGTGCTTTTGTAAGGCGTAACATGGGAGTTTGTGTGGAGCTTAAGTCCTTGTGTGCCGTATCAGCAAACGGCCCTAAATCAAGGCCGAACCAAGGTGTCATACGACCCGTTCCGAGGGTTAACCTGGCTGGGGGCCATAGCTCAGTCGCTAACGGAGTATCCGGATACCTGGCGACCTCCGGATCAGCTAGCCTTATCTGCGTATTGCGGATCTCTGCGCAGACGGACATTCTTTTCTCCGCTACTCGTGGGACTTATCTATGAATTCAAATAAAACAAAATTAACAAAACAACAAAAAACAAGTGAGACCGGTTCTCCTTTAAAACCGGGCGGTAGCACGGCGATTCAGCTGTTTACCGGGACAGCTCCAAAGGCGCTGGGAAGTAGGAGGATTGTGGATTCACATGGTCCAACTACCTCCAGTAACCGTGAGAAGCCTAAGGGTATTACTACCCTCCCACTTTCCACCAGGGACTCTTCGGGAACAAGGCAAATGCGTGCTCCCTCAAAGAAAAGCTACAAAGAACGTCGTACAGCTTGCCGTCTTCTGGAGTACTTTGGTAATATACCGGAGTGCAAAAGAACCGACAAGATGAACGCCCGTTTAGCATGGGCCAAAAAGATTGTCAGCGTAGAAGCTGGGACTAGCAGCGACTCCACGTCAAAGCGACAGCGATCGTTGGAGGAGTCCGTTTCGGAACCGAAAAGAGCCAACGTACATAACACCAGTACCTCTTCCAGGCCATCCAACCCCACATCGAAGTCCTATAGCGAAGTCCTTAAAGACAAATTAGTGCTGGCGGTCATCGACAAAAGCGACGTGGACGGATCAATCACCTCAGACAGGTGGAAGATGATCCCACCAAAACTCTCTTCGGTCTTTCTGGAGATAATGAAGGAGAACCCAGGTCCTCCTCCCCGATGTTGCGATGGCGGCTGGCATCAAGGCCATGTCAAGCTGATCGCCTGCGAAGAACAGAGGTCCTACGACCTATATAAGCTTGCAATAAGCAAATTAGGGGAGGTATGGCCAGGCGCTAAGCTCGAGGTTGTTGCGAGGGAAGATATACCAAGCCGACCAAGAACTCGCGTTTGGATCCCAGCCGAACCCTCCGATACCACCGAGATCCTAGAGATCATAAAAACTTGCAATCCTGAGCTGCCGACGCACAACTGGAAAGTCGCAAAGCTGGACGAGCCTAGGGGTCTTTATAGATGCGCAATTATCGTCATCAATAAAGAATCTCTAGCTCCTTTGGCGAAGACTGGAGGTGTTGTGTACTACGGCTTCGATACCATTACCATCAAGGTATATAAAAAGGACGAAGAGTCTGACTTGGGAAAACTTCCATCCCATCCATTCGACCCTAATCCCAATCTCACAACCGACAAAACGGAGCCATCTATCTCCTTTCCATCTTTGGAGAGCGATGACTCTCAAACATCATTCAGCGGACAGCATCCGTCTTTAGTCGAAGACGACGTAGTGTCGGACATGGAGACGGATGAAAAGTTCAACAAAATGCGTCCAATACTTTTGAGTGAAGACGAACTACTCAAATCGTCCTTAGACTCGGAAGACCTGAACTGAGGGAGATTTCTCTACCTGATTGTAGCGCCAATGCTGCAGTTAGTTCAGATTAATCTCCACCACTCCATTACGGCATCTGCCGACCTTCTTCTCCGTCTATCAAAAGACAGGGAAGATATAGTCTTGGTCCAAGAACCATGGGTTGTCAAAGACTTGGTATGCGGACTCAAGACTCCAAACTACTTTAACCTGTACAAGCCAGCAGCGGGTAAGCCCAGGTCGTGCATACTGGTGAAAAGGAACCTAAAAGTAACTTTACTCCCTCATTACAGCGATCGAGATATAACGGCGGCGAAGTTGGAAACACCAGGTGGCTCCTACTATGTGGTTTTGGCGTATCTCGCCCATGAAAACATGGACTCTCTTTTTGGGGAAAACCTGGAAAGATTGGTCGCTGATGCGGGGAGGCAGAAAACCGGCCTCGTTATAGGCTGCGACGCTAACGCTCACCATACTGTATGGGGTAGCTCCGACATCAACAAAAGAGGTGAGTTACTGTTTGACTACATTTTAAGTACAAACCTTATTTTGTGCAATATAGGCAACGAACCAACATTCGTGACCAGAAGCAGGCAAGAAGTGCTGGATATCACCCTTGCTTCCGATAATATCGTGCAGCGTATACGGAACTGGAAGGTATCTGACGAACCCTCTTCGTCGGATCACAGGTATCTCCAATTTTCTTTATATGTAGACTCCATAAGCCCTCCAGTCTTTAGGAATTACCGCAAAACTGATTGGCTCAAATGTAGGACAACTCTGATTAATACAGTTTCCTCCGATAACGTTAATCCTCCCTGTAACCCCCAAGATCTTGATAGCATGGTTGAGACCCTCACCTTCGCTCTCAATAAAGCAATGACTTCTTCCCGTCCGCTGGTTCAACCCAGAGGTAGAAGAAGCCGCATTGGTGGAATACAGGTCTAGGCCCTCTTAGAACTAATTGTAGAAAACTATTCAATAATGCCAAAAGTACGAGAAACGCGCTAGACTGGGACTTGTACAAGGCATCACTAAATATATATAAAAAAGAACTGAGAAAAGCCAAACGCAACTCCTGGAGACTCTTCTGTGACAAAATAGAAGAAGCCTCTGAGGCCTCAAGGCTTAGGAAAATTCTCTCCACGAATCCAATAACACCCAGTTCCCTCCAAAAAGACGATGGGTCCTGGACGACCTCCAGCGAAGATTCGCTCAATCTACTGCTTGATACACATTTCCCAGGCAGCTCCCATGTGGTTAGCAACTCGAACTTCAACAGTCCATCGCAACCAATAACCACCCCTTCAAATATAATTACACAAAGAAAACTAAACTGGGCAATCCATAGCTTCAAACCATATAAATCCGCGGGACCTGACGGCATAATACCTGCCGAATTGCAGAAATCATCGGACATAATCTTGCTGATGCTTCAGACAATCTTCAAAAGTTGTCTCGATTTAGTTTATATCCCAAAGATATGGAGAGAAGTTAAAGTTGTCTTCATACCCAAAGCAGGTAAATGCTCCCACACAAATTCTAAAGATTTCAGACCTATTAGTCTATCATCATTCCTTCTTAAAACACTAGAACGACTGATTGATATCCACTTACGCAACAGTATCGATAAAAACTACTGTCTGCGGCCCAGCACGCATACTGCAAAGGTAAATCAGCGGAGACGGCATTACACACTTTAGTACGTAATATCGAATACTCCCTGTTCCATAAGGAGTACACGATGGTTGCCTTCCTTGACATAGAAGGCGCTTTTAACAATGTCAATACATCAGCGATAGCAGATGCGCTTTCAGCTCTGAATGTCGACAGCTCACTTGGCGAACTGATCAATCTACTGCTCAATGGCCGGATTATCAACTCAAAGCTGGGTGAGGTGTCCGCAAGAAGATCTGTTAGTAGAGGCACTCCGCAAGGTGGTGTTCTATCCCCTCTTCTTTGGAATTTGGTGGTCAATGAACTATTGATGATCCTGGAAGGTGAAGGATGCACGGCGATCGCTTATGCAGACGATGTTGCTATAGCCGTCTCAGGAAAGCACTTAAATACTCTAAAAGAACTCCTACAAAATGCTTTAAATAAGCTAGCCAGTTGGGCGAGTCGTTGTGGTTTAGGTGTGAACCCCCACAAAACTGATCTGGTGCTTTTCACCAGGAAATATAAAATTCCGACAGTCGACCCTCCCTCACTCAATGGTATCAACCTAACTTTCTCTGACAAAGCTAAATATTTGGGGCTTATCCTGGATAGGAAGCTTAGTTGGAAACTTAACATCCAAGAAAGAGTCAAGAAGGCTACAGTAGCACTCTTCTCTTGTAAAAAAGCTATTGGGAATAAATGGGGCTTACAACCTCGAGTAACCCACTGGCTCTATATCTCAGTTATAAGACCGATACTCACCTATGGGATAATTGTCTGGTGGACAGCCTTGGAGAAGGCCACAAACCGCGACCATATAAGCAAGGTCCAGCGCACAGCTTGCATGTGCATAAGCGGTGCACTGCGCACAACTCCCTCTGCGGCACTAGACATATTGTTTCATATATTACCCCTTGAAATATTTAGCAAGCAAATGGCAGCGAGTGCAGCCATTCGCCTTAAAGCCATCTCACAGTGGTCAAGCAAAGACTTTGGCCACGCCTCTATTCTGAAAAAATTCGAGATCTCAACTGAAAACACTGACTACACCACCCCATCTCTAAACTTTGACAAGAATTTTCTCGTCACAATCCCATCCAGAGCAACCTGGGATGGAGATGCCTTCCCGGAAGATGAATCAGTTCACTTCTATACTGACGGCTCAAAAACCAATGAGGGAGTTGGTGGGGGTGTTTTCTCGGAACGTCTTAATCTTAAGCTCTCCTTCCGTCTACCAAACTACTGTAGCGTGTTCCAGGCGGAAATTATGGCGATTAAAGAAGTCTTATCCTGGCTCAAGAAAAACGTCATATCCGTTAAGGATATCTACATATTTTCGGACAGCCAAGCAGCCATCAAATCCTTGGATTCGATCTCTATAACTTCTCTAGTAGCCCTCGACTGCCGATCGTCTCTTACGGAGATGGCCGAACAGTTCAACATTCACCTAATTTGGGTGCCGGGGCATAGAGACATTCCAGGGAATTGTAAGGCCGATGAACTCGCTAGAATAGGAACAACTCAACCCATTCTGCCGGATAAAGGCACCATAGGGATACCAATCGCTACTCGCAAACAAAAAGTGAAGCTGAATGCTATCGAGAATACAAATCTTAGGTGGACGAGTTTAACCACTTGTCTAGCGACAAAACAAATTTGGCCTAAGCTGGATTTGAAACGCTCTAAGAAATTGATCTCTCTCAATAGATTGCATATCGGCACCACAATAGGTGTCATTACTGGACACTGCCTGATAGGCAAACATGCCGCAAGGCTGGGCCTCTTCGCAAACGACTTTTGTAGAAGCTGCATGGACGAGGAAGAGGAGGAAACTATCTCTCACCTTCTTTGTTCCTGCCCAGCTCTCTCCCGCAGAAGGAAGCTTCACTTAGGAGCCTTCTATTACAACGACTTGGGCGATCTGACAAGCATAGACATCAGAAGCCTCTTACGCTTTATAAAGAGCTCAAAATGGTTCAACTAGTAGGGAGATCTTAGATCCTTCATCGTGGCATCACAATGGACCTATACTGGTCTAAGTGTGTTGGCGTTTTTAGCTGACAGCCACTTTCAACCAACCAACCAACCTAGTCCATATAGGATACTTAAGGCCTAACTTCTCAATTGGCCATGCCTTAGGCGTATTTAAATGGAATCGTCAAACAGCTTTGCTGACAATTTTTGGCTCAAATAATCGCTGGAAAATATAACAGAATTGACCCAGTCTTCATATTTCTGTCTTAAATCAGACTTCAGAGAATGGCGTTTTTCTCGTTATCGGTTTCATACTGAAGGTCGCAGGTCCATTGATACCTAAAAATTATATGACCTGAAGAAGGCCTTCCACTACTGAAAGTGAACTTGTTCAATGCAATTCCATTCGAAGTGACTATTATATACCTACATTAAAAGCAAACTACATATTTTAGGCGGACCCCCCTTTAATGGGGTCAAATTGGGTTAAAGTAAACAAAGACTTCTGAATCCTATTCATCTATTTATATCCACAGCCGCGCACTAACTTTGCACTAAAAATGAACGAGATGAATGGTTACAAAAATATTTAAAAGATTTTTTAAAAGGTCCAGTCGAGGGTGGTAACCGTGGTAACCTTGAATCAGAGTTAGATAGCGTAGCTGTAATCGAATTCGATATTAATCGAAGCGACTCAAATGAGTTTTAAGCAGAAGATCAATGAGATAAATGGTTATACAAATTTATATTTCGAAATATGACCCCCACAAAAAGGGGGGCAAGTCAAAAAGTTCTAAACAGCGGCGTCGGCTATCTATATGGGAATGAGTCTTGAACTGCAGTAATCGTAAGTATAGACCTTAAAATGTAGCTAAATGTGTTATTATACGGGTTTTGTAATGCCCCTGCGATTGTAAAAGGGCGTAGGGGGGTAGATATGTGTTTTAGTTCTTTCTAAAACAATGTGCCCAGAAAACACTCTTTCTTACCACATATACCGAGTTTTAAAGGGACTTTCGCTTAAGTTTCATTTGAACTTCATTTGATATCTGTTAAATAACGAAATTACAAATCAAACAGAACTACTCGAAACAGCACCATCTACTTGAGAATAGAAAAATGTATCATCATGCTCACTTCAATCTGTAGTCTGTACTCTTCACATTTGATATTTAACTTTCGCGCTTTCCACATTTTTATTCTTGCCTTTGAAGCGAATGGAGAGTACAAACTGCGGTAAGAAATAATTTAAAACTATTGTAAGAAACTAAATGTATATATTTTTAGAAATAAAATAACCAATTTCGAGTGTTACATTGGCGGTTATTCTTTTCGAATTCTCCAATCGCCTCTCTAAGGCACAGATATCCAAGTTGATTTTTTCATGCATTAGTGCGAAAGAGTACCTACTCAAAAAATTTGACAACACTACTCAAACGAAGCGTCTTTTAAGTTGGATAGGTGCAGCACAATAAAATGTAAGGGCAAATAAATTATGTCCCATAATGTGGAAGTGCCTCTACTACTAAGCGGGGCGGTCCCGGTTCAATATAGAAAATAAAACTTAGGGATTTTTTCTTACAGCTGATGATTTTGACTATAGAAACTAACAAGATGACCTCCATTACAAGATCGATTGCGGTCATACAGCGGATAATTTTAAATTTCTTACAGCAGATGTTTTTGACTAGAAACTGCCAAGAGGACCTCAAGAGGATTACAACATCGGTTACAGTCGGCAAAACAGCGGATAGTTTAAAATTTCTTACAGCGGAATTATTTTGGCTATATAAACTACTAATGAATTTGCATACTCCGCACATAGTTGACAATTGCGGAAACGTCATATGTACAACACCGAGAAACATCAAAAAGGACCCGCGCGAACATGCTATTCAAAACGAACGACGTTATTTAGCTTTTTTTTTCATCAATTAACTTCAACGTATGCCCCGCCGCGCCGCCGCACAACCTGCTTCTCAAGTCATCGCTCAAACTAACGCGTACCAAGTATACATGTGCGAAGGTATAGGCTACATAAAAAAAAAGAAACAAAAACACATATTTAAAAATCAGGATTTTCAACTTGTAACGATTGCGTAAAACTCTTAAAAAACTATGATTTGCGTTCTCATTTCGCAACAAAACAAGACAAATAATAAAAATAACAACAAGACACACCACGAACATAAATGAACAACCTGCGACAAGGAAGCAAAGAAAAACACCCGATCACAAGCCCATCTGTGTGTGTATAATCCGGCATGCCTGTTAGCTGCTTTATCGCAATTCGCAAGGTGTTTTCTTTCCTTTGGTTTGGTTTCGGTGTTTGAGTTGTTTTTTTGGTTTGTTTCTTGAATTTCTAGCCTCAATAGGTTTTTGTTTTGGTTTTGTGTTGTGTTTTGAATTTGATATCCCTCGCCTCGTTCGCACATTTCCTATTGAGTGACACGCATTGACCTGCTGCCTGATTGTGACGGTATGCGTAGCAATCTGCACACCGACCGCGAGACCGTTCGATCGGATTGACTGCCATGTCATTGGGGGTAGAAGAGCGAGAGGCGTGCACAATGTTACAGGTGCCTAATGGTAAAAACTGGTTACGCTTGTGGATGAGATGGGGATTAAGTGGAAATCGCGTTGGAAAAACCAAAACAACGCACCAGCACCACCAGCCATCACATCAGCCTGAGAGCTCTGAGCTCACAGCTCAGAGCGAGTTAATAAAATCAAAAATTACGACACACGCTCACGCATGTGTTTATCTGTTTGTGTGTGTTTGTGCGTATGATCTATACAGCAGCAGCATATATGTGAGAGAAACGGCCAAGTGAAGCCAATTGCAAAGTGCGATTTAATTTTATCCTTTATTTTATGCATGCGTAAATTAGATGATTTGATTTTCCTGCTTTTTTGTACATTTTTCGTTCGTCTAATTTCTGGTTTGGCGCGCGAACGGAAGACCTGCCGCTGTGATGGGTTAGCAATGAGTGGACACACACATCAGGCTACACAGCTGTGAGTGCTTTGAATCGTTGGCATTTCTGGATTGTTAATCCCTAAGGACGGATCGGAGAGGTAGTGGGTAGCTCAGAGCAGTGCTCTCTTTAAGACCGTTTGTCATAGGTTTCTGGGATCAGATCATTCTTTAACGTCAGCCATCAATAGTCAACCATCAAGCAGAAGGATATGGTTGGCAATCGATGATTGGTAATATTTGGGGCGACAGCAGTCATACAACTCGATTGCCAACACTTTTAATAATTGTGGAATAGATCATGCTTTACAGATTTAAAAAAGGTCAAACTTCATTCAATTCTTAGGCACATAGAGTCAACTGGCTTCAAGCAGCATCTAACAGCGTCAAACAAAATCAAACAGCTTGACGTAATTTTTTGTAATGCTCTCCACTCATGCTTCATCGATTTAAAAAAAAAGGTTAAACCTTCAATTCGTTGTTTTTGGGAAACACGAGTCAATTGGCGTCAAGCAAAATCAAGTGTGAGTTTCTATTTTTGGAACGAATGGAAGGGACCTACAATTTTATGCCGAGTCTGAACGGCTGAATTGAGAAGCTTTTTCAGGACAGTCATACTCTCGGATATTTGTCAGACGTTCGCGAGAGGTGGCGCAGTAGAAAAAAACTTAAGATGTAATTTGTGTTTTTCCGGGGATCGAACCTGGGATTCCTCGCACAGTAGTCCAGCACACTAACCACTGCGCTACTGTAATTAGGTACGTTCCGTAAAAACTACTGAGAGTGTGTGTAGAAAACAAAAAAAATATAGCCCCCGTCCAACTTTTCAAATCGGCTAAAGAAATCTTTGGCTGAACTCTACGAGCTTTACACTAACATCGGAACAGTAAAAAAACATCGGAACAGTAAAAACACACCGGAACAGTAAAAAAAAAAAAAACAGCAATGGAACTTAAGAATGGACATTAACAGTCTTGATTCTAACCAAGAAGGTGAATTCAATAGGGGAATACCTTGTTCTAGGTGCCACAAAGAAAAGGACCTCAATCAACTTGGAGTGCGCAACTTGAGGCAGATACCTTAGACTCGGGCTAAGTGTAAAGAAGAGGCTACTACGACTATAGGAGGTTTACTAACAAGTTAGCTCCGCTTGATTAAAAAAGCTCCCTGAGTAAATGCTCTGCTGTCTACCCGACGTTTGCAAGACTCGTACTGCTGGACATATATGAATCGAATGTGATTTGAACTTTTTAGGGCCTCAACCGGGAACAACTCGCCCCATAGTCCGATATATTAACTATCAAGGTAGTGAGTCTGTAGCTGATATCCCACCATCGGTATATTTTCATTTTATATTAGTGATGTTGACAAACTGAACGCCTCACTATGGAGTAAATGCATGCAAAAACGAGACAAAAGTCGATTTTTAAAATTGCAAAGTTAAGAAGTAAAGTTTCTACCAAACGGTAGAGTAATTCCCATAGATTAAGAAACAGTATACTTTTTTTTTTACTCCAACTAATTTGGCCGCAGCACTAGTTCAAAGTCAGTGAAAACGAGAGCATTCATTTGTTTGCATCATCAAAGAAAAAAAATTGTTAGTTTCAATTAATTATTTCTTTAATATTTTGGAACATTTTATTCAACTTTTAACATGTATAATTCAGTTGCAGGTGTGTTCTCATATATTCAATGAATTTCATGTTAAAATGTTGTGTTTTAATATTTTTTGTGATTTAATTAAAAATTGTCCATTAAAATGCAATTTTGTTCTTTCTTCGTTAAACATTTTTTTGTTGTATTCCGTCGAATTCCGTTGTGTTGTTTATGTAGAACGATAAAGTGAATCATAAAGATTCAGTTAGAAAAAAAATTGGGTGCAGGTTTTTGCAGGTTTAGTTGTTATTGGTGTTAATAAATGTGATGTTTTATGTACTTTTAAGCTTTTTCTTAAAAAACGCAAATTTTGTTATATTTGAAGGATCATCCGGCTTAATAGTTCTTACCAAAAAACATTTATATGATGTGATAAAAACGTGTTCTGAAGTTGAATTTAAAGCTAAATTGGATTACTTAGAAAAATATTTGCTAGATAAGGCTTGTTGTGAGGATGGTCAACTCGAAGAACTTAAATCTAAAATATGTCGTTTAAGGTTTGAATTTGAATTTGAAAATTATGAAATGTACTTTGATTTATTGATTGGCATATTTTATAGATTTGATTTTAAGAGCAGATGGCTTCGGTCTAATAGAGTTGAAAAGGATTTTTTAAGAAAAAATGAAACTTGGTTAAACGGAATCTTTGAAATTCCAAATAAATCCAGGCCTGGTCGTCCCTCTAAATCGTTTGATGATCTTAGTGTTCGTAGTAAATGCAGACGGACTGAAGAACTTCGTGAATCTCATCAAATTGAAGAACTTACTTTTGCAACACAAATAAAATTGCGGGAATCTGGTAAGGCAGTATCTGCAAAAGTCCTTAAAGAAATAGCACATTCTCCAGGAAAAGCCAAACTTTGTAAGAAAGCATTGAATAATATTCCTAAACGCGAAAAAATATCAACACTTAAAGCGCTTTCAATTTTTGTTGAAGCAGGTTTATCCCGAAAACAATATGAAATTGTAACAACGAGTGATAAGAAACTGTTTCCGAGTTATAGTACACTTAAAAAAGCAAAAAGTGATTGCTATCCTGATCCAGAGTCTTTCACAGTTACGGAAACTCTGGCTGAGGTAAACTTGCAGAGCTTGCTAGACCATACCATTAAGCGCTTACTAATGTTTTTGGGTATTCGACAAACTTTAACTGAGGACGAAATGAAATCTTTAGAGCTTATTTCGAAATGGGGTTGCGATGGATCGCAACAAACCCAATATAAACAAAAGTTCGAAAACCATTCCGATTCAGATGCAAATATATTTCAAAGTTCTCTTGTGCCTTTGCGATTGTTCTGCACTTTAAATGGGAAAATCGTTTGGCAAAATCCGACACCATCATCACCAAGGTACTGTCGACCAATAAGAATAATTTTTACTAAAGAAACTACGGATATTACACAAAGTGAAATAAATTATATAGAATCGCAGATCGATTCCCTAATAAAAACAAAACTGGATGGTTTTGAGCCCATCGAAGTTAAACATGTGTTGGCATTTACTATGATTGATGGCAAGGTCTGTAACGCTGCAACAGATACAAAGTCAACTATGAAGTGCTATATATGTGGAGCAACATCCAAGGAGTTTAATGATTTGTCAAAATCAAGAGATATTCAAACAAATACATTAAGATTCGGTTTATCAATTCTACATGCACGAATTCGTCTTTTTGAAACCATTTTGCATCTTGCTTATAAGCTTCCTTTAAAGAAATGGCAACTTCGAAAACAAGAAGATAAAGATATTGTCAAAGAAAAAAAGCGAGAATTGCAAGAAAAATTCAAAAACCAACTAGGTCTAATAGTGGATGTACCAAAGCCTGGTTTCGGTAACACGAATGATGGCAATACAAGCCGTAGGTTTTTCAATGATGTACAACTTTCTGCTGAAATAACAGGTGTCGACACTCAGTTAATTTATAGGCTGAAGGTTGTATTAGAAGTTCTATCCAGTGGATATAAAATCGATATTTCCAAGTTTGGTAAATATGCATTCGATACAGCAA
The DNA here is from genome assembly GCA_955612985.1 of Cheilosia scutellata. Classification (NCBI taxonomy): domain Eukaryota; kingdom Metazoa; phylum Arthropoda; class Insecta; order Diptera; family Syrphidae; genus Cheilosia; species Cheilosia scutellata. The sequence goes on from OY015315.1 coordinate 2,083,235, forward strand.
AACTTTATGTAGATTTGTATCCTTGGTATCCGATGACACCAACAATGCACAAAATATTAATCCATGGATCAACCGTGATTGAAAATGCAATTTTACCAATTGGACAGCTTTCTGAAGAAGCAGCAGAAGCTCGAAACAAGCATTTCAGACTCTACCGCCTTAATTACTCAAGAAAACATTCGAGGAAAAATTGTAATTTAGATATTCTTAATCGCTTATTATTAACATCTGACCCCCTTATAACAAGCCTCAGGCCTCTTCCTGTTAAAAAATCAAAATCTTTTTCGAAAGAAGCAATCGAAATGCTTATATCTGAGCACCCAATTACATCTCCATTAGATGTCTCTGAAGAAGAGGATAATAATAATAATTATGAAGAAGAGAGCGAGTCTTGTTCAGAATCTCTCTCGGAATAACAATTCAATTAAAAAAAAAATCTTAAAATTCACAAATAAACGTTATTTTAAATTAAAAAAACATGTTTTATTACCTAAGACAAAGATCAAATTCATTTTAAATGTCGTCATAACATATAGTTTCAGATAGAGGCAAAAAATAATTTTGTCTCGTTTTTCATGCATTTACTCCATAGTGCGCCTGTCAGCTTGTCGTTCGATCGCTTAAATCTCAACAACCACTGACCCAATTTTGATAACTTCGTTTGTAGTTTTAAGACCCATTCTCTGGCTAGGTTTTAGGTAATATTTTGCTACGATCGGAGTAGATAAGATAAGATAAGATTTTATTAATTAACCTAAAGTATTACGTACAATACATTTTTACAAAATCAATTTGCATGGCTTTGCCGTCTGCCTGATTGGATTTTAATTAACAAAAAATAATTAAGCGAATTTTTTAAAAGTTTTCATTAATAATATTGTCTTTATATTCTAAAGATATTTTGCAGTATGTAAACAATTTTTTAACATCCATTTCGTTAAGGAGTGAAATCATCTCTTCTTCCGACAAAAAATCTGTACCCAAGACGTCTCTCCTAGTTTCTCGTAGGATTGGACATTTACCCAAAAAATGGAATACATCCTCTCGTTCTTCTAAATTACATAGGTTGCAAATAATCGGCAAGTCTTTACGATGAGGAACATAATTTAAAATTAATAGCTCACCCTGCAACCGCAGCATCATCGAAATTTCCTCCCTCTTGTTTGCATCATGAAAGTAGTTTTTGTGTCCAAGGTTATAATCCAGTTGACTGCAGATTCCACGGTGTACGGATCCCAAAGCCTCCTCAATAATTCAATTCAATTCATACACCTTGCCAATAAGCTTATAATATCGGCTTCCAGTTTCCGATGTCCTCTTCGGTAAGTACAACCCCACATCCTTCGGCTAGTTCTAGCCATTCTCCATACCAGCTAGTTTTTGATTGGATTGTATGCAGGACAGCTATCCTTGCTAACCGGTTGGCTGGCATAGCGAAAGTTCGAAGGACATAATCGGCCTCTATTTTCAACGTCTTTATAAACAGTGGTGATAATCCGGTCTCAAGCATAAGCAAATAGTTAGGCGTGTTTGGGGGTAGATTAAAAATTCTTTTAATAAAAAATCTTGAGTTTTTCAACACAGTCATACTGTTTGCCACCCCAGATTTGTGCCGCATTGAACATAATTGACTCGGACACCGCTTCAAAGACTCTACACTTACTGCTATACGTCAAGTATGTATTGCTGAAGCAATTCCTCTATACCGTATTGATGGCAGTTTTGGACTTAGCAAGCTTCTCCTTGAGATGGTACTCCATATTGAGATTTTTAGTGATGTAGACTCCGAGGTATTTGAACACCTTTACAATTTCAATTGGTGCCTGGTTATATTCCCACTTTTCATTTCGACAATTTCTACCTCCACCTTCCTTAAATATCATAATCTTTGACTTACTGAGGTTGACTTCCAAGCTCCATAATCGAGAATAATCCGGTAGTCTATTGACCATAAGCTGTAAGCTCTCAGGTGAATGCGCCAACAGTACGACGTCATCCGCGAACATTAGGACTTTAATATGCGCACACCCGCATAGTTGACTCCTCCTGGCAAAAAATCGACTAGATCCTCAATAAATATAGCAAACAAGCTGGGACTTAGTGCACATCCCTGTCTTACGCCCGTCAAGGTACGGAACCACTCTGAAAGTCCCTCTCCATCCCATACAGCTGCTAAGGTATTTTCATAAAGGCTTTCTATCAATCTTCCAAATTTAATCGACATTCCCATATTATACAGTGTATACAATAACGAACCTCTGTTAATGGAGTCAAATGCCGCTTTAAAATCAATGGAGAAGGCATATAACTTTTTGCCTTTTGTAAGGAATGCCTGTGCTATGCTGGTAAGGACAAATATGTGATCTATAGTGGAGTACCCAGGTCTAAATCCAGCTTGAAACTCTTTTAGTAGGTTATTGGCTCTAATCCATTCATTTAGCCGCCTCTGTAAGATGTTGCTAAAAATTGTATATGAAGCGTTAAGAAACGAAATCCCACGATAGTTCTGTGGGTCGGCTGTATCACCCTTTTTATGAATTGGAAAAATCAATGCTTCCTTTCAATATTATTGAACACACCCCTTAATCTCTCAATGAGCTCCATTGTGCCATACTTGTAAAACTCCGATGGGATCCCATCCGAACCAGCTGCTTTACCATCCTTCAAACTGAACACCGCTTCCTTTATTTCTTGAATGTTTATAGGACCATCCAGAATATCATTGTTAACTCCAGGTGGAGCAAATTGAAAGTTTACGATGCTAGTTGATGGGGTGAGTAGTCCTTCAAAATATTCCGTCAGTACGTTAGGGCTAAGTTCCTTGCCCATAACATATCTTCTTCCATTCACACACCTCATTTGCTTCCAAAACTCCGATGCATTTCTACAGAGTGCCACTTTTTCTGCTTCCAGTTCGTAGTACTTTTCCCTTTTTTTAACGCACAATAACTTGTATTTTTTGTTGGAATTGTATCTGCGTGCAGTGGTATCTTTTCATCCAACATCATTCTATATGAAGATGCCTTTGAAAAGCTCCACATCAGTTTCGGGACCACCTTCATATCCTTTGTCCTCTTATCTACAGTGCAATTTTGCTTAAATGCAACCAGAATAGGTAGGTGATCCGAGTAGGAAAGTGGTTTTACTTCCAGGTCGGTTACGCTTTCCACCAATTCCTTTTCTTTGAGACAGTAATCAATCACCGTAGGCCCTTGCTTCCCAACAAAGGTAAAATTTCCACATTTATCACTTGCAGTTGTACCATTTAAAATCCGCAGACCAAACGAATCACAAAGATCTAGAAGCTCATTTCTTATTTATCAACTGGTTAAGTTTTTCAAAGTCTTGCTCCCAGCTATTGTAGTTTAAGTACGATGGCAGTCCACAGTCCTTCAATATTTTTCTTGAATCCGATATAGCATCCTCCAATCGCTCTTCTTTTAGAGTGTAATCTCGTTGCTGGAATCCATTTACATTCAAAATTTTTAAATTTTCGACATGTGTTTCAGATAAAAAAATAAATTCAAATTGATTAATAAAATTAAAAAAATCTACAAACAAATCCTTATTTTTTAGACCTGAGACATTATAAGATAAAATTCTATAATTTTGTATATCATTATTAATACTGGGACTATCACATTTATTTTGTTTTTTATTTTCAACATAAACAGAGCAGACGGCATTAAAGTTAAATATTACGCTGTAGCCCATGGACGGTCGTATGTCCAACATTAGTTATGTCCACATTTGTAGGGTTTTGATTTCTCTGTCCGCCGCTTGTGTTGCCACCTTCAGATATTGAGAGTCTTCACGCTGCTACTCTTGTATTGTCAGCAATCAGGTGGATGAGAATTGTCTCCCTTCCTTTACATCTCAAGATATTATTATTATCCAAATAAAAGTTTGTTTCACACAATCTGAGCTTTTGTCCTCGCACCTCTACATTAATATTTTTGTTTTTCTTCAGAATATCTGCTTTTATGTTTAACATTCGTTTTCTCCGATATCGTGCACCTTCTGTGAAATCTCTATGCATTGAAATGCCTGTGCCGCGTAACTTGGAAGACAATCTGAGAATACGCCCTTTCCCTTTCTCTAAGGTTGCAGAGATTAAATTGGATCGGAAGATCAGGTCGATGTGGTATATAGTTTAAATCCGCTAATTCACCTCTGATTTTAAACAAAATATCTACTTATCTTTTCTGTAGAGCTGCTGTTTACAAAATAAGTGCTTGCCTGCATATTATAATTCAGTTTGCTATAATATGCTCTATATTGTGATGACTGCGCGTCATTGGTAAACGAATCGTAGAGAAGATTTCCTGTTTTATCCAGTACTATGTAAAGTGTATTTTTTATGTGTGTGGTTTGGTCGTTGCCTTCAAAGCTAAGGTTAATTCCACATTTTTGCGCCAAGACATCCCATTCCTGCACACAACCTGTTCTTGTTGCAAGTAATTTGGAAAGAACTATTCTTGGAAGTCGGTGTTCATCCATTTCCATTACTTTAATGACGTAGTCAAAATGCAGCTTTAATGTTTCCAGAAAGAGGGGTGCCATTCCTGTCTCCAAGTGAATCATATAATTTGGTGTGCTATTCGGTAGCCTCAATACTCTTTTAACACAATATCGAAGAAATTTTTCCACAAAGATAGATGAGCGATATCCCCATACTTGAGCTCCATATAAGATGATGGACGTTGCAGTCGCACGAATAATTGTTTGCTTTGCGCCATGATTTAAGAATTTGTTCATTATAAATGGTCCACCAAATAACTTTTTTTTTTTAAATGCTATAAAAAAAAAACTACTGAATATTGTCTCAAATTTCTTATTTTATTTGAAAGTACAATCCTTCCGGTTAATAATGGAAAATAATTTCATTCAAATGGCTGCCTCGGCTGGCCATGCAGTAGCCTACACGATCGGTCCAATTTTTAAGCACATTATCGATTGTGTGCAGCTGTATTTCACCAATGGCTTCACGAATATTGTACTTTAAAGCGTCAATAGTCTCTGGCATGTCGGCGTAACACTTATCTTTTACGGCACCCCACAAATAATAGTCCAACGGTGTCAAATCGCAGCTCCGCGGTGGCCAAACGACATCAGCTCTGCAGCTGATAATGCGATCTTCAAAAACAGGGCGCAAAACATCGAGTGTAGCTTCGGCTGTGTGGCACGTAGCGCCGTCCTGTTGAAACCAAATGTTGCCCAATGGCCCAATTATGCCTCTGGACCAAAATCCGCACCAAACAGTGACTCGTTTTGGGTATATCGGCTTTTCAATGTATGCGTGCGGGTTTTCTGTGCCCCAAATGCGACAATTTGGCTTGTTTACATACCCGCCAAGATCAAAATGAGCTTCTTCCTTCTTCTACCAAAATCCGTACGCAATTTTCGCACACATTCTGCAACATTACCATGATTTTCAAAGTAATGTCGCAATATTTCCCAGCGTTGTTCAAGCGTATACACAACCATGTTCGTTCAGCGGAAGGATAAAACTAATTATCTGTCAAATCAGACAGGAGCTAAGTGTTACCATTCGCGAAATAAGCACTAAGTAGTTGAAAAAAAAAACGTTAGATGGCGGACCCTTTACATCTTCCCCATACTGCGCAAATTGCACGCTTAGCTTCTGACAGTTTGACTTGTTTTTCCATATTCAGGTTAGATGTTATCAGAACTCCTAGGTATTTGTACTCCCTTACTATTTCAATGATCTCCCTGTTGTATGTCCACTGTTCGCTTCTCGCATATCTCCCGCCACCGTTTCTAAATATCATCATTTTAGTCTTTGCCAAGTTGATAGACAAATTCCACTTGCTGCAGTAATCAGCTAGCCTATTAATCATCATCTGCATTCCGTTCACAGACTCGGATAAAAGAGCCATATCAGCCGCAAACATTAAGGCAGGAATAGAGGTCGTATTCACCTTAATGCCACCTCCTATATTGTCTGTTATATTGTTTATGTACAGAATGAATAACAGCGAGCTAAGGATGCATCCTTGCTTTACTCCCATTGAAGTTGGGAATTCCTCGGAAGTAGAATTTCCATCCCATACCATGGCTTCGTTCATTTCGTACATCGCCCTTAAAATGTTGATAATTTTACTTGAAATTCCGATTTTGTACATTTTATAGAAGATAGCCTCACGAGGGATGCTATCAAAAGCGGCACGAAAATCTACGAACAGAGTATATAACTTTTTATTCTGTTTTCTATACCACTCAGCTATATTAACCAGTGAAAATATTAGGTCAACTGTTGAATAACCTCCTCTAAATCCCGCTTGAAATTCGTGTAGGATCCTATTTTCTTTTACCCACTGCGTAAGTCGGTTGAAGAGCAAGCTCCCAAACAGTTTAGCTCCAGCATTCAGAAATGATATTCCTCTGTAGTTCTGTGGATTGTCATATTCTCCTTTTTTGTGCAAAGGAAATATTATCGCCTTCCTAAAACTATTCGGTATGTGACCTGTTTCATATATTCCATTAAACTCCGCGGTAAGGGCTGTTACAAATTCCACTGTACAGTTTTTATAAAACTCGAACGGGATACGGTCTTCCCCTGGAGCTTTGTTTGTCTTCGCATTCTTGATAATATGCTGTACTTCTTCTACAGAGAATGGCACATCTAGGACTTCATCAATAAGGAGAGGAGCAGCATACTGGTGCGACAAGGATATTTGTTCAGTATTTAGTAAGTTCTTAAAGTGTTCTTTTAACTGTTCGGCATGTAAAGTTGGCGCAATCACATGTTTCTTTCCATTTATTTGCCTTACCGCCTTCCAGAAATCTGCTGAAGATTTAGCACAATTTATTGCTTGTCGAGATGACATTGGCGATACTGTTTTTCGGTCGCAAGGAACGTGTTTCAGCCTATCATCTAGCAAAATGGTCATGTTGTTGATCATCAGGTCTCGCAATTCAGTAGTTGACATTTCACCAACCGAACTGGTTCCAGAGCTACACGCTTTAGGGCTTGCATCGCATTCCTGTTCCTGTGTCATTTTGGAATGCTTTCGCTTGTTCGACTCTGGCAGTGTGATGGGGTTCTGGGGTTCTGGGGTTCTATGCATCTTGTTGACAGTTGTGCCAAGAGACCAATGTAGTTTCTCAAAAATTAAAATGAATGGGGTGGACTCACCGCTTTATTTTAGCTGCTTTATGTAAATACTTAGTAAGGAAGCACGTTAAAAATGTTTTGCGGTAAAATAAGCAATGAAAACGATCAGAGTATAAGATTGCGTTCCGACATAATATCCGCCCGAATCCGGTAGTCCGTTCGATCACCTCTATCTCAACAACCACTGACCCAATTTTGATGACTTCTTTTGTAGTTTTAAAACCTTTTCTCTGGCAAAAGTTTTAGGTAATATTTTGCTATGTGTCCACCCAAAGTATGTGTCGGAACGTTTTTTAAATCCGCCCAAAAACAGTGTATTTTTCAAAGTATCTAATTCTCAACAAGTGGGATCATTGTCTGCTACTATTTTTTATAATTTTCGAACAACTATAGATAATAATGTGAATGGATTTCCCGACAAAATGTGTTAAGAATCGAACCGCTGAACCACTGTTCGTCTTTTTTTTACGATGTTAGGAATTGTATCTATGAGCACTTTTCGTGATGAAATCGAATACTCGCACATCACAAGCAATGGAGGCCAACAAATAGAAATGAAAAAAAAAAGAACAAACAAACTCCCTTTTAATGAGCTGTCTCGAGTGAGCTCCATTCAAATCATTTATCACTATGCCCGATGCAGATACATAGATACGGTATTCATATTCACATTTGAGTACAAAAAAAACTAGAAACGAGCATAAAAACAAAACAATAAATAACAGAATAAAAGCTCTTTTGTTCTTCCTGAAAAATATTCTCATTGTGCTCTCTGCAAAGATGCATATGTTTTCGCGAGATAGTTTGCATGTTGTTGTCCCATCACATTCATATCCCACCGGCGCGCCGCGCCGCCAGAAGGGTATTAAGTATGTGGAAAAAATAATCGAAAAAAAATATAAGAAAAAAACTAACCAACAACATAAAAGACAAAACACCATTGTCGATGTCGATGAATGAAAGACGGCATACAACAACGAACACATCTTTGGGACAATGAAAGTGATAGACAGTCGGACGATGATCGTCATTATGAATAATCCGCAAAGAGTATGCGTAGAAACGATCATACAAACGATTCCTATTGTCTTTTGTAGAAGCAATGAAAAGGCTTTTACGAACTTCCGGCGATTGCTGGAGATCGTCACTGGGCCGCGAAAACACCATGTAAACGACAATACAGGCTCCGGAATGCAGGCACCGAGTTCATGAACTGATCTGGATCCGTTTCGATTTTGTGCCGATACACCTGTCAATTGGGCCGTTTTTAAAACACATCCGTATCCGACTGTAAGCCTTGTGGTATCCCATAAATTTCTCCAAAGTAAACATATCTCTGCGTCTCAGTGCGTCCCGTTATCGTTACACATCAATAATTGTACAAGTAACGTGCTCTGCTGCGCATCGGCAAAAAGACAATAAAAATGCGCCTCCAAGCATCTAGGTAGAGCTATATGATGCGCGATCGTGTGTGAGTGTGTATATCTCTATGCGGCTATGGTATCCCCGCAAAACATCTTGCACCGCTTTTTGTTTTTCATTGAGAAAAATAGATGCCTCCACCGCACGGTCTATCCAACTGCAACATCGATCCATCGACGACGACGACGGTAGATCGTTTGTTTTAGGATGAATGCGTCATATATGGTGTTTCAGTGGTGCTCCTTCTGTTGGCGTGCGCACCATACTCGTACAGCAAAAGTATCTTAGCTGAGATCTGTGGCTGACCGGTTCATGATGGTGTGCTGTCTTGTTGCAAGGCAATCAATCTGTTTCTTGTTGTTGTTTCGATAGTATTATTGTGGGATTGCATAATATCTGCGCGCAGACACTGCGAGAGTGACCCCAACCATTGGAATGGGGCGTCACAAGAGAGAGGGGACTCACTATGTGACCAGCTACGACGACGACGACGGCTAGTTGCGCTTGGGAACGGAAATATGTGTATGCTCCACCATCGATGATGATGATGATAGTCTCTCCAAATGCAGCAGCAGCAACAGCAACATAATAATTACAAAAGAGGAAAAGGAATGTGAAAAGTGTGGAATTCTGCGCAGAGAAATATTTCTTTATTGTCTAGTCTAGAGAGTGTGCTCCCTGTGAGATGATCTAATTCGATTGTGCTAGCTGCTGGATATATGGACTATGGAGAGAGAAAAGAAATTGATAAAGATTGATGGGGGAAGACTGGTTGTTGGAATACTCGAATACCTAAAGGAGCGATACAAGTGACTCAAATATTGGTTGCATGGACAAGAGTAAGTTTCCAAACTTTTCTTGATGCAATTATGTCGGCAACAGCAGTAGGGCATGGAGGCTAAGAGGTTACACATGCAACTGTCGATAGCTGATTAGTACTCCTGTGACAGCAACCAATTTGTTTGCCAAACTCCTAAATTCACCATCGTTAACCGATCATTTGCAAGTCAAATTTAGGACATCGGTTCAAGATGACTTTGGTAACTTTTTAAGGCTCAGAAAGAGTCTGTAAATTTGAGTTTTAATCGACCTATACGATGGTAAATATGGTCTCCAGTCCAAGGTTACTTTGGCAACTTTTCGGGACACAGAAAGAGTCTGTAAGTTTGAGTCTCAATCGACCTATACGGTGGTAAATTTAGGCCATCGACCCAAAGGAACTTCGGCAACTTTTCGGGTCACAGAAAGAGTCTGTAAGAGTTTTAATCGACCAATACGGTGGTAAATTTAGGCTTCAGCCCAAGGGATATTCGGCAACTTTTTGGTTCACAAAAAGTGACTGTAAGTTGAATTGTAATCGACCTCAATACGGTGGCAAATTTAAGCTCTCAGTCCAAGGGTACTTTGGCAACTTTTCGGCTCACAGAAAGGGACTGTAAGTCTGAGTTTCAAGGCAGCAATACATATTTTAGGCCATCGGCCAAAGGGGACTTTTTATATTTTTTGTCATACAAAAAGAGTCCTGATTCCAATCAACCTCTGGTCGTAAATTTAGGCCATCGACCTAAGAAAACTTCGGTAACTTTTTAACGCCCAGAAAGAGACTATAAGTCGACCTTTATAGGTGGTAAATTTAGGCTCTTGGTCCACTTTGGACTTTTAGATAGAAAGGTTCAGAATTTCAATTGAAATATATACGGTGCTAAAGGCGACTTTGCTTTTCGGGTAATAGAGGGACTATAAGTCTGAGTTTCAATCGCCCTACAAACGGTGATAAATTTAGGCTCTGTAAGTCAGAGATTCAATTAATCTTCCGATGGTGAAAAATTAAGGCCTAAATTTGCACTCACTGCCTAATGGGACACCCCCCCTCTTTGGTCTGTCAAGTCACTGGTGAAATGTGTCAATTTTCCGTGTCCCATGCACATGTTTCGATGGTCTGAATGAATTTTCATGTGTCTCAAATTCGCTGTCAGAAAACAGATACTAAAAAACCGCTCATGTCAATCCAAATAAATTATTCTCTTCCAGAGTCATTTCGTTTTTATTTTTTTATTTTTTGTTTTTAAACAACCGAAATAGAAAATTAAACAAAGCACACTCTTAACAACAATAGACAAGAGGAAAAAAAAAACAACAACACATGCACACACATACCAACCCCTCTAGAAGAAAGCCATCTGAGACTTACAAGAAAAGCTATATTAATCATAGTCTTTAAAAAAAAAAAAAAAACACACAACAAACAACAACAAAAAGATCATCGAATAAATTAGGCAAATTGAAAAACTACGTGAAGATATGAGCAAATACATAGAGAGCCTACAACAATTATTATTAACTGAACGGCGGCATGCACTGCAATAAGAGGGTACTCCGTTCGATGCTGACCCTCCCCCCCCCCGGCTCAACCCAGCGTGGTATGATAAGGTGCGGTGTGGTTTGGTGTATCTTCTTGTTGGGGGCGGGCGCAGAAGAAGATCTCACAACGGCCGCAATGATCGCCACCAATTTCCTTTTATCGAATGCGTATTTGTTTTGTTTACGATTTGCTTTTCTTTCCTGTTACACTCCGTTCCCTTGAGGAATTATTATCTATACGCAGGACCGAGGGGATGCTGTGCGGTGCGGCACACATGTAGGTGTCAAAAAAAGGGAGGCGAATTGGAGGGGGGTTGCCTGGACCGATGGCTTTGGGTTATAAATGGTGTGCTCGAGAAGAATGTGTGATTTGATTCGTATATTTCTTGAACAAGAATGGAAAAGTGAAACGCTTCTCGTGCGGCATCACCGAATGAGAATAGGAATTCTAATGTCGAATGACGAAAGCCAGATGGAAATGGGTATTTTTTCCGGGGTGGCAAAAAAAAACGAAAGAAAATAAAAATAAAACCACAACAAAAGGAAAATAAAACACACGCCTTGTAGACGCACATGTGTTGTGTTGGTCTGGCTATATGTATAGAGATGGCAAAGTGATTTCCCATTCGCATAGGGGGATGGGGGAGGAATCCGAATTTGAATCCAAATCCGATCCGAATAGCACGCTGTTGGTTCGTCAGAAAATTATTTGCTGCTTTGATCCTAATAATTAAGATAAGTCAAAAGAGCAGTCACTTTGGTGGAGAAGATCTTTTGATTGTTTGTACAGCATTTTTGTTTTGAAGTGCTATGGGAATTAATAAATTTTGTGGGCGAATCTATATACCTATAAATATAGATAGGACGCTTAATGATGGAGTGTGGCAGATTGAGCATGAGATACACAATCTGTACTCGTACTTGCAGTTAATATAATTATCTAGGTAGCGAAATTCATGTTTTTTATGGGGATTTTTTTTAACACGTATGTCATTCGGTGGATCGGGTACCTCGTATGAGTTTCACCTTCATACATCGACAATGAATGTAGTTACTGTTGTTATTCTTTAAAAAGAAAATTTATAAAACAGATATTGAAACCTAATTGAATTTGAAATAACTGGCGCCCAACGCTGGATCATATCGACCTCATGAGACAATCGAATAAAATTCTTCTCCACACAAACCTAAATCGACGGCGTTTTTTATCAATTATTATTGACAACTATTTGCCAATATGTACATTTGGCCTTATTTTAATTTCTGGTTTAGCAATTATGGACAACTAAAGTTGCCCAGAAGCAGCATTTTTTTTTGATAATTTTCTCTGTATATTGCCAAAGTGTTATGGGTAATAAATAAATCACTGTGCTAATGCAATACACGCTGTGACAACACATCGTTTATAAAATCTGTCAGTATACTAGAACTAGTCGGTGCCAAAAATTATGCAAATCACTTTGTTCCATATTTCTATTAATTTTTAGAGGTAAATTATTAAAATCATTAACAATTTTATAACTCTTTTCATGCGAAAAGAAAAGCAGAAACAGAAAAAAAATTGTAAAAAAAAACAAACCGACAACAACACCTGGTGGCAGGTAAGTAATAGGCACTCTCATCAGTATCAGACAGTAATATTATTGAGGAGTACTTACCCAACCTGCTAAACCAGGAGAGGGCAAAAAACTCACTGTGCAGTGTACGCAGCCGCCGTAGCATAGTCACCGTGCCATGCCACACACCGTATTCGTGCAGAATTTCGCACGTATACCAGACTATACGAGTGCTTCTGACATCCGCACATCCCATTTGACGCGCGCGAGCGCAGAGCTTCAATTCAATTACGCAACATTGCGGCATCTATTCAATAAGAAGGGGATTACAGGTTACGCAGATTACACAGAGAGATTGCATGATGATATGAAAATTGCACGCGTACGCATCAAAAAATTAATGTCGGCTGATGATGATTTTCGGTGTGTCCTGGTTTACTGGATGTAGTATCTATTGGTCGGACATGAAACATGTTTGAGATATTTTCCAAGAAAAAGAATGCGTAAGCAATGGAAATCCTATAAAATTTCTAGCCTCGTTGGATTTTTTTCACACGCGCTCGCTCACACACATCCTGTCTGGCGCATGAAGCGAAAGAAGAAAGCATCCATCGGTCGGTTGGTCTTGGGGCATGTATATAGTTAATAATCATTCGCCAAGAGTTCCAGTTGTAGGGAAATGATTTACTTACATCCCCGCATCCGCTGTTTGGTGTTGTTTGACTAGGAGAGCGAGCGGGATTCTGATGTCCGCAATCTGGCGCGGCACGGCATACAGCATACAAGATAGTTGGAGATAGAGTAGTCGTAGTCGTACAAGTATCTAACACTTTTTGTTTTGTTTGATTTTGCTCCGGTTTGGCAGTGTTATGAGTATCTTTTCACATGGAAGCATTGCACCTTGCTGATGGACTAAACAATTGACTTAAGGAGACCGGCTTCCTCTTACAGTTCGCCCGTTCTTATATATATATATATGCGGTGCCGTGCCGATTGCGCAGATACTTTTCCTATTCGCATATGGCATAGCGTTGTGTGTGCTAGTAATGCTGCTGCTGCTGCTGCTGCTGAAGCTGTCCAAGAGAGCCACATCTCGGTCGGTCGTCGTCTTCGTCGTCGTCTATCTATCGGCGTGCTATGGAAGAGCCTTCCGCGCGCGCGATGGATACACTCTGCCACATACAGCCGCAGAAAGAAAGAAAGACATTTGAAAAGCTGCATAGCAAGCCTACAAGTGATTACATCGAATAAAGAGAAGAATGACAGGTTTTTATCCAGTTTCGCACAAGATAATGCTTGCTTGATGTTGTTATTATTAGTAGTACTTCTTTTATGTGTTTTGCTTTTTATTTTGTATGAATCTACATATATTACTTGGCGTCCGGCATTTTGGCCGCCACTGGCCGTATAGCAATAAACAGTTGATAGCCCGATACAGACACATGCATAGGACAATGTAAATTTATCTATACATGTCCATATGCAGTAATGGTATTACCTGTCTCGTAGTTTAATTTGCGAGTGTTTGTGTGTAATTTTAAGGAGATTATTAAGCGTCAGCTTAAAAATGTATTTAGATTTTAAGAATTTTCTATGTTAAGTCTGCAATGCAAGACCATGTATCGGATTTTCAGTGGTATGGGCAGAATTGATCCCTTCTAGAGACAAAGGGATGTTTGTAGGTGGTTGAGCGTCATGCCGAGGAATCACAAGGATCGGTTTAAGATACTGGCGAAATATGGTGAAATTTGGTGCGGTAGAAGTAGGGTGGTGAGCGGTTGAAATTTAAACACTAAAGTGGCGCCCAATGATGGATCACAACATACGAATTTATGTAAAACTTTAAACACACCTCACTTATCTTACCACCACAGCCCTGCCTATCAATCATTTGTCACTACTTCTGTCGTAGCACCGTACAAAAAGGCGCCCAACAAATGGCCTAGAAAACCAAAACCACAGATTAGATCGATGATAAGAAATAGTCAATTTGTATTAAATAAATGAGCAGTCCATGTGTTCGTCAAAAAATGTCGTTTCCTCTTTTAGTCCATTGCCTATATGCATAGATATTATTTTTTTTTTTTTTTTTTTTTTTTTTTTTTTTTATTATTATTATTATTTAGTTTATTCCACACTATTAGGTATACAATATTACAAATTGACTTAAAAATTTAGTAGTGGAGAGAAACGAGACCATTCGTAACTTATAAAGTTAGTGTGAATGGCTCTCAATTACAAAGGAAACATAAAAAAATTCTGATGTGGGGTACAACAGACTATAAAATTAAACTTGTACAAGAGAAGAATGATAAAATTTAACAAATGCAAAATTACAAGAATCATTAATGACAAGAAGTGTGTAAACAGTAAAACATCTATGCTAGAACAGATGAAAACAAATAGAAACCCTTTGTCTAAATCAAAACATTTAAGAGATTTTCAATGCTCACATAGTCGACAGTAAAAGGGCTGGCAGGCTTTAACTTTTTTTAAAAACATGACAGAGTTATGGATTGTTCTAATATTCATGGGTAATCTATTGAAATAATTAGGGGCGGACGAAAGATAAAAGCGCGAAAAATGAGTTCTGCGTGCAATGGGTACATCAACTAGAGACATATTATTTAAACGTAAATTATAAATTCTGGAATATCTTGTAGCAGAGTTCCCACTTTGTTTAAAAAACTCTCTTAAAACTTTAAAGACATAAAGGTGTCTTAGTGGCAAGATCTGTAGATTGCGAAAAAGGGGCAAAGAATTAGCGAAGCGATTTTTTCCACACATTATTCTTATCAAATGTTTGTGTGCAAGCAATAAGGAACCAAAACAATTAGCATAAGCTCCACCCCATAGCTAACGAGGCCATATTGTAATTTTGAGTTTGCCAGGCCATAATAGATCATTTTGAGGACACGTTGCGAGCAATATGGTTTTAATTGATACATTTTCCGAATAACAAGCATTAAATGTGACCTAATATGTTGAATATGAGGCTTCCAGTTTAATCTGCTGTCAATCACCACCCCGAGATATTTGAAGGAATCAACTGATTCAATTTTAAAACAGTTGGAGGAACACTGACGGTTCAAAGAAAAGTTTTGCTTACCACAGGAGTGAAGGGGTAAACAAAACTGTTTGCAGTCGTGAGCATGATAGTACAAGTTAAAATCCACTAGATTACTACATGATAAGTTAAAAGACATCATTTTCGTTTTCTCACTAATAACAAGCTTATTCAATGTAAACCAGTACCTTAGAGTTTGTAAATCCTCTTGTATTTTACAAATGCACTCTAAGTCGGTAAACTCAAGATACTGCAATCGGTTGGCCATTGAACTTTTGTTTAAGGAGAGAGTTGATAAAAATCAAAAATAAAAGAGGTCCTAGGACTGAGCCTTGGGGAACGCCATTCTTTAGCTTACGCGATAAGCTGAAGGTCCCATTTATATTGACTGTTTGCTCTCTATTTCTTAGGTAAGACTTAAACCAATCATACATAAATCCTCTGAATCCAGCGTGGTAAAGCTTATTCAAGAGTAGATCATGGTCAACCATATCGAATGCCTTAGTCATATCTATGAAAAGAGCCATTGTGGACTTATTTTCATTAATACCCTTATAAAGTTGACAGCATACTTTTAGAATAGCATCTTCTGTTGACATACCAGATCGAAAACCAAATTGACTATCCACAAAAAAGTTTATTTTACTCAAAAACGACACCATACGTTTTTTAATTAGTTTTTCAAAGAGTTTGGAAAATGATGAAAGTAATGAAATCGGTCTGTAAGCAGAAATAACTCTGCGGTTACCTTTCTTAAAAAGAGGAAGAACTTCAGCACACTTTAACTTATCAGGAAATACTCCACAACTAACACTGAAGTTAAATAAATAACTCAGAACATCTACAACGTACCAAGCAATCCTTTTCAGTACAATATTGGAGATACCATCACTAGAACAAGAATGTTTGTTTTTCAAAGACATGATCAGCCTGTAAATCTCAAGAGGATTGACGTGTTCGAAATGAAAACTCTCGGTTTGCATTCTATCTCCAAGGAGTCCTGAAGATATGCTGCAGTTACAGTTGTTACACGAGGGAACAGGTTTGAACAGATATGATCAAAGATCTGCGAAAAAGCAGTAACAATAACAAATGTTTAAAGAATTCTAAATCGAGAGGACTCTAAAAATAGGCGACAGCCTGTGTGATGAGGTGTCACAAAAATCTTCGTCAAACAAACAAAAATCCAATCACACCACAATTGATCAATCAACTGGCGAAACGATCCGCAGTTATCCGGGTCAAAGATTCGTTGACAAAATAAAACATCAACGAAACTAAATTCAGTTCTTTTAGGTGAACAACAATTTCCTGTCCATTTAGTAATAATACTTATAATAGTAGTTGGAAAATTGGATCGAAGAGCAAGTAATCAATCCAACTGTCAAAATGATCGAGTTCTATAGTAGAAAATGTAGACGTCAATATTAGTGATCAACGAACAACTGGCGAAGTACCTTCAGTTTTTCCAGAAAAAAGGAAATTTGTTGCCTTTGGAAGAAAGAATCGAACCCCAGCTTAAGAGATTAATGTAACTGTAACAAGTGATCCGCTGATATTCTGCAGAAGGGCTGTTTTTTTTTTTTTTTTTTTTTTTTTTTTGCAAAAATCAAATTCTCTTTATTTTATTTATTGGGGATCTAAGGCTCGGAACAAGCTAAGCAATTCCTTCTTTGAAGTCTGAAAGTCATATAAATGAACTGTAGGTACATGGCTGTTTGGTTTTTATACAGAAAAATGGCGCCCAACACTGGACCAATTTTTTTTTACACTTTTACATCTCCCCCTTTTCATGCGAATCGGATTTAAGATCCAATTTGTAAATCTGTATTATTGTATCAGGACGCTTTTCGTGGGAACCAGATTAAAGCTGTACCACCCAATGTCAGTATCCTTAAAGGCCTTTCGCAGCAGCAGCAACAAAAGAAAAACATTCCAGACTGTATCCACTTTTAATTATTTCCCGTAATTTAGTCCCTTTCCACCGATGCTGTTGTATCGTTTTATTTGAACACACCGAAACAGAAAGGATTCACCTCACACAAGGGACAAAACAAAAAGGAAACACAAAAAAAAAACGCATCACACTCTTTATCCTATCAGTGACCCAAGCTGAAAATAAACATAAAAAACCGCCTTCAATGCTAATGTGATGAAAGCCGCACACAACTTTGTCTCGCTGTTTCTTTTTGCAAGAGTTGTTGTTATTTTTTTTTTATTGCTTGTAATTTGTTTATTTATTTTTATCTGGTGGCGATGTTGGGCATGGGTTGGGTAGCATCAGAGAGAAACCCTTTTGTTTAGCGTCCTCTTCATCTTCTATTCTGCATGACATTGATACATGCTGCTACATTGGTGGCGACAAGTCTCACTTCCAATTGGGGTGTATTATATTTCACCTGTGCTGTGCAAGTGCAACATCATCGATTAAGTATTTTTTTTTTTGCTTCATTTAATCATGGTTGTTACCTAGGACTGGGAGCGTTCAAAGGACATTGCGAGGATGAATAGAGATCTTTGCCAATGAGACTCAGAACGAGTCAGAATAGTTCACAGGTCGAAAATGTCTTATCGGGTCATTGTGCGCCTGTTGATTTATATGGCAGAGAATGCGAGGCGAAGTTTAAATGGAGACGAATGGTATCGTGCTCGCAAAATGGTCAGAATTTTAACAAAATTTTAAGATTGACTAAACACTTTCTGAATTGTTTCCACTTTTGGAAATGCCAAAAAGCTATTTGTCCAAAATGTTGAATATATAAATAAAATGTTCAAAATTTAGTTCACACTAGATATATAGTGTGCCAAACTGATCTTGAATTGTGAGTTACTTGACAGATATATTCGGTGTAGTGTTCAAAATGTTTCAAAAATGAAAAAAAATCCATAGGGAAAAAGACAAACAAAATTTTGACCAAAAAAATTTTACGAAAATGTAAATTCTATGCAAAGGCTTTGGGTGAATATTTTGACAATTTTCAAGAGACATTTTTTTTTTTCGAAGACCGCTATTTACTTCAGTATCATGTTCAAAAAAAAAAGTACTCAATTGGCCAAAACTGCACAGCAATATTTCTAAATTGTAACCATTCTGGCTGCAGGGAAAACAAATTCCCAGTAACTGGTTAATATAGTTCTTGATTTCGGTCAAGTTTGAGACGTACAAAACTATGTACGAAATTCTTTAAAAGCAATTTTCTTAAATGTTTGTTCAAAATCTTCACCAAAATATATTAGACTACGTGTTTTTATTTAATTCGGTGTTTAAAATATTAGTAAAATTTGGAACATGGTTCCTAGGTCATCGAAAATGTACAAAATTTAGTAAAGTTGCAATAACCAGTTTGAATAGATCCGTTAAGATTCATGAAAAGTGGAACTCAAAGGTCCTAAAATTCCGAACTAAATTTAGTAAAGAAAACGTGCTCAAAAATATTCACAAATTCAGTCCCTAAAAGTGGAATCAGAACTTAATAAACTGTAGTTGGAAAATGTCACAAGATATTTAGCTTTGTCCTAAATTTTGTTCTATGTCAAATGTTCCAAAATAGCGGTGAAAATTTGACCTAAAAAATAACTTTGAAACAGCGATGATTTTTTAACTTTTAAATAGACACGAACCATTGGGCCCCAGTTCTTCTTTTTTTGGTTGGAGACAATAAGGCCCAAATTCGGTCCAAATTTGTGGAACCACGGAATTTGGGGCAACAATTCGGACGTAGCTGTACCGACTGCATCTTGATTTCATCAAAGAATTGGTCCAGAAGATTATGAAAAGAACTCTTCCTTCGTTGGTGTTCCCCATTGTGTTCATTCACGGTCAGAAAACGACACAGACGGCGACGTTTATAAGACCGTGCGTCCTTTTACGTTGTAATGTATGCCCCTATTGTGTAACTACAGTTGAGTTGAGTTGAGTTGTCTCTTGGTTTTATTTAATTCAAAATTCGGTATTGTGCGTATTGTAATACACAACCTTGATAGAAAAGTTGTCTCTCAAAACACAACAAAGATGGTAGTGGTTGTCTATAAGTTGCTAGTTAGTTTGGGTTGTGTGAAAGTTGAGTTGAATTTAAGACAACTCAACTCAACTAAGTTGAGTTGTCTTACATAATAGGGGCAGTAATGCAAATAGCGATTCCACAGTGCATTCGAGGCCGTGGGAGTGGTACTTTCTCGACTGCTAGAAGATTTCGAAAATTAACCTCATCTCTCTCTCTCTTTCTCTTTTCGAAAACAAAAGACTTATTAAATTATCAAAAAAAAAATGTGCGACATTTAGAAGAAGAACGCCTAAGCGATCATCCATTGATTGTGCAAACACATCGAACTCTTGTGTAGTTTTATCGACTCGCTCCAAAGGTAAACATTAAACAAAATAATAGCTTCTTTGTTTCTGTCGAAAGCTGGCCAACGCCAACGACTAGCCTACCTGGTACCGGTAATGAGGTAGAAAAAACAAATGGAATCTCCCCACAAAAATAACTTATTAGTCAAATTTACTCAAGCAATTTTGATCTTGGCTCGTCATAAGGAATCGCTGTCGCACTCGTAACGTAATCAAACGTTATCGAATAATTTAAATCGCACCATCTCGCTCTCGGTGTGAGTGCGCGTGTGTTTTTTTTTTTTTGTAATAAATTTATGTAAACACCATCCGATCGATGGAAAATACGCACTTTAAGTACGCGTTCTTGTCGTCCCATTGTGTGTGGCGACATGAACACACATTCAACATATGCGGAGGCAAATAGAGAAGCACATCGCGATCTCGAGTACGAATTTACAAAAGCCAGTCCACCAGCGTACATTGTATTCAGTTGCAGGAACGACTGACGTGACCGACGTATATGTGACACTCGACGTTGGTGGACTATATGGTCTGTGTGTGTGTGTGTTGGGCTGGCCAATATACCTGGAAAGTTTGCTTTCCGTTTACAGATTTTGTTTGCCTATTTGCTACCATCGCATCGTATCGATTTATCTTAAGTAGATAAACATTAGTAACAAAACAAAACAAAATTGTGAATACGTTTGTCATTCGGAGGGAAACTCACGTAGGCAGTAGATATTTTGTTACGACTTGAGAGTACAATTGATAAGTCAGTCGATAGTGGTAAATTGTTTAACAGGTTGTGGTCATGTGAGAGTCTGGGGGTTGTTTGTGAATCGGAAGCGGGATTTCTATTCAATCTTTCTGATTGGAGTCGTTTGGAATTGTTAATTGGTAGAAGTCAACTAAAGTCATTCCAAGTCAAAACGTGATATCCAAACTGGATTTATAAGTCATTCAAATTAATGTGTCATTAACAAAATGCAACATTTTGTGCCACTATATCGTCGAAATTCAAATAAAGTCAATCGGCGTGAGAATATTTCACATAAACTGCATTTCAAAGTGATCAGCGATTAACTGAGCACTGACCGTATGGTATCTTTGCAAGTCTCAAGTGACGTTTGGAACCACCCAAATAAAATTAAAGTCAATCAGCGTCAAAATAAGCCACATAAACTGACATTTTAAGTGATTCGTCGTCCACGAAGTACTCCGCCATATAAAGCATTAACATAAACGATACTTCTATGATCAACTAAGGCTAAAGTCCTTAAAAGTCACAATATGACAAAAAATCCGATTTTCGAAGTAGTCCGTCGTCAATTATAAGCTTTCCCGAAGATAAACTTTAACAAAAAAAAAGTAAAAGTGTTATCATCGGCCTGGCCGATGCTTTGATACCCTCCACTGCATAAAACGCAAGCAAAATGTTTGCCATGCGAGTTAGTATGTATTGTACACGCATGTGTCTAATGTGGGTTTTGAATGGGAGGTACCAGAACTACTTGACCGACATAGACAATTTTCAATACGAACCTGACGACGATAAAAAGAAGTCATCTCACAAAATTGTATTCACCTATGTCGATTCCTTTGGACACTATCGTGTTTTCAACAGACAGAGAGACACATGGGTCTAATAGTGGTTTTGTATGGGAGGTACCAGAACTACTTGACCGACATAGCCCATTTTCAATACCAATACCTAACGACGGTAAAAAGAAGTCCTCTAACAAAATTTCATTTGCCTAGGTCGGTTCGTTTGGACGCTATCGTGTTTTCAACAGACGGATAGACGGACAGACAGACGGACATGGCTAAATCAATTCAGAATGTGATCCTGATTCAGAATATATATACTTTATGGGGTCTCCGGTGACTCCTTCTTGGCGTTACAAATGTAATGGCAAAGTGACTCCACCTTCCTGTGGAGGGTATAATAAATCGTAAAGGACTTTGAGCATACAACAGAAGACAAAAAGCGCACTAACTGGAAAGGCGTATTGGTTGAAACCTAGATCCACCCAACACCATAGCGCCATATATGAATCTGGCAATAATCCTAAACAAGGCTCTATTTCTGCTAAAGTTTTCTTAATTTTTAGAGTACGGATGGAATGGCTGTTTGATTCAGTACGTATTAAGCGAAGCACTGCTACTAGAGTATATCTAATTATTATATTTATCTGACTGACATAAGTAAATAGCCTCATTTCAGTCAAAAAAAAAAACACTGAACCAATTAACATTTTCAGTCGATCAGAGCATTGATCTGCCGAACTTTTTTACGACGATCGTATGGAGTTACTATTTGAAACTTGTGCGATACGATAGTCGTATAGTAAGAGAATGACCAGAAGTTCACAAAGAATATTTAGTATACCTAATGTGACCATTTCACCCGCTTTTGGCGTGTTTTACCCTCTTTTTTACCTAAAAACCCTCCACCCGCCACCACAACCATTTTCCCGCTTTTTGATAAAAAATCGGAATTTAGTTCTCTTAAGAATTTTCTTTAGTCCTTTTTTCACTACATTTGACGATTTTTTTAATTAAAAAACATAATAACAACTCTGATGGCGGATCTAAGCTGTGTAGACAACATCAGTTGGCATAAGTGCGCGAAAATTGCAAATGTCATGAGTCAATGTTACCTTGACATTCTTTGTAAATACGACGGTAACATTTATAGAGATAAAGAGACACACCAACTCCGAGATGCCGAAAAATTAAAAAAATTAAAAAATATGTAATGCTTATGCAAGATTTGGAAGACGTTTTTCCGTATATTAAAAAAACTGATGACGTTTATTTTTAAAGAATATATTAGATTTTACGTCACAATACGTGAAATAAACTGTTTTCTACTATTTTGCACGAAATTTTTCAGGCCAGAATCTACTTTTGGGAAACCCGCCAAAAGACGCCCGCTTTTAGCTTCAAAAAACCCGCCGCTTTTTGCCAAAAAATAAATGGTCACGTTAAGTATACCAGCAACCGTCAACCGTCGACCATCCAAAGCTTTATTTGGGCTAATTTCGACTACCGATACGACTTACGATAATCGTAAGAGAAAATAAAAAACTATAAATAGTTCCTAAAATCACTTCCATTTCATTTGCAAAATTTACGTCCATCATGAAATCGCAACTATTTAAAGATATTGTGATACGATAACCGTATTGAAAAATTCTTTCTACCGTAACAAATAGAATGTCATCTTCACCAACAGGCGTCATTCATAGACGGACTAATTTTGACGATATGGTATGAGGAAACCAATTTCGAATCTCTTGCAAAAACTAGATATTGAATTCCGATACGACAGTCGTATCGCAAAAATATTCGCAGTCAAATAAACGAAAATTCCAGGCGGCAACTTTTTTCCATTTCCTAATACTCAAGCAATATTTTTGTTTACGACAATGAATCGAATATTCTTACGATTATCGTAAGAAAAGATTACATTACAAACGACCGATAAATTTTCCTTATCGATCAATTCTTTTCCACTGACTTAAGTCCGTATTAAGAATGTAAAAAAAAAACCTATCGTAACAATTTGCAATACGATAGTCGTATAAACCAACCGTTCAAAAACTTCAGACGCATCAAGGAACTATATCTGATCACCCAATATATTTATGATTACATTGCTTTTCGATTATTTTTAGCACAAAATTTATTGTCAGACAGCGAAGAGAGATAATCCAAACAGAAACACAACCCGCAACAGGTACAAAGTTGCATCATGTTACACGGCCGGATAGTTGCCATATCCCCATATGCAGGCAGCAGCAGCATCAAAAAGAACAAGTAGCTACACACACAAAACCCGCCTAATAGAAACTAAACCTCTCGCCTAGATAGTACAAACAACTACGCGACAGCAAGACTACTTACTCGTACGTACTAGAGAGATATTAATAATGACAATAAGTAAATATGACGAAGTAAACCAGTTTTACACACTATAGTCTTTTTTTTCACAAAATTTCAGTGATTATCGGCTTCTCGGTAGATATTATGTAATTTACTTGTGTACACTTGTTGTGTGTCGATGATTGGGCAAGAAGTGTTTCTTGGAGCTTGGATCGAGTCTAGTACTTAGTTTCTATTAGTGTCTCGTTTTGTTTTTTTTTTTTTGCGCTCTTGCAATTGAAAAGCGCAATAAATTAGTTTGCGCATTGATATCGATATTTGATTGCGCTGCAGGTAGAGGGCGTTATTAATGGATCGAGCACGGGGACCACTCTAATTGATGTGAGAAAAACCCCTCAGCCGAAGAAGTTAGATTAGATTAGAGCACAGAGCCGCCTGTCAAGGTGCCAATTGAAATTTGCAGATAAGCGCGTTTTCAAATGCGGAATGCTACAGAGATCGCCAGATCGCCAGAAGGAAAGTGAATGTGTGCGATGTGGTCAGATATTGGCTATCGATGTGGGAATTTTCGCATACTAAAGAAATTCTGGAGAATTGGTAGTCAAACTCCAACAGATGGCTTGAAAGAGATGGGACTACATAAATTGCCTCTATCCTTTGTATTCCAAGCCTAAAAAATCCGATTATATCCTCTTCCTATATATCTTGACAACACTTTTGACATAAGTCCCCAAAAACGAGAAAAGTTTGGCGAAAATTTGCATTAATAATTTATTAATTTTTTTTTTAAATATCCAAATTTGAGTGTCCCTGACAAGTATTAGCTAAACGTCAAAAAAATTTAGTAGAAGACGTTAGTTAGAAAATTGTATTCCCTTCACCACGCGGTCGCTAAGCGGCAAGCGACGACTACACTAAAATAATAGAACACAATTGAAAGCTGAGCGACGCCGCTATGCCGCCGCGGCAGCTTTCAATTCTGTTCTATTATTTTAGTGTAGTGCTGAGCGGCAAGAAATCAACGTTTATATCTCGAGTTTGGCAACACAAAATTAGCAGGTTTGTATGTAAAAAAAAATTGGACAACGGGGAGTGGCACCTCCCATACAAAAACCATGGTATATCTCAAAACACACAAAACCGATTGAGCTCAAATTTTAAGAAAATCTTTGTTTTTGGCACGAAGGCTATTTTATTGGGATCCCTACGTTATCTCCTTTTCCAAAATCCCTTATTGGACATAATCTCAAATTTTTTTTATCTCTTTTTCCAAAATCTTCCGGGACGAAATCCCCTATGCCAAAATCTCCCATTTACATACATATGTATTTATTAAATCCCTCGTTAAAATCCCCTGTTCCACAGTTAAGAATCTATCTGTTTTTAAACGCGTAGTTTTGGCAGTAAAATTAAGCAAACAACATAATATAAACTTTGCATATACCCAATTTCGCACATATACCGCAAATCTGACAGTAAACCCAAGCAGGGGGTTGTATCTCGTATCTCACTCTGTCGCGCGACAGAATTAATAACATCAAATTTAAAAATGGAAGATTTTGTCCCGTGGGGACTTTCTCTCAGGGTCTTTTGGAGTAAGGGATTCCAGCACAGGGGATTATGGATTTTGGAAAAGGAGATATCATCACCAACCCTATTTTATTAAGTTTGGTCAAAATCGGACAAAGGGACGTTGCTCCGCCCATAGAAAAAAAAACATTCAAAATCGTATATTTCGAAAACCACCAAATCGATTGAGCTCAAACTTACAGATGGCCCTGGAGTGCTCCTGTGAAGATTGATTGATTGGTCACTTCTGTAGTCTATAATCTACATTATGAATAGTTCTTGCTGATTTTTCTACTGTTTGTTCAAAGATTGTGCTGATCAAGCGGGTCATTCACTCAGAATTCCTATAGATCTCTTCTGTAGTCTCCATTATGAATCGTTCTTGCTGATTTTTTAGCTAATTGTTCAATTATTCTGCTGATCAAGTTGTCATTCCTCATTGATGTTTGTTGATTTTTCTTTTATTCACTCAGAATTCCCATTGATCACTTCCCTAGTCTCCATTATGAATAGTTCTTGCTGATTTTTGTACTTACTCAACAAACATTCTAAAATTATCAATTGATATTGATGTTTCTTTTATTTTTGTTCCATTTACTTGGAATTGGTGTTGATCACTTTTTAGTGCTTGTTTTTTCTACTGAAAATTTCTGTTTCTGACTGATCAAAAGTTTCGCATTATTTCGCCATTTACTGTGTTACAACAGCCGATTTATCTCAGACTCTCGTCTCGGCTGACCGTGTCAAAACCAAGAGACTCCGCAACAACACCCGCTATCCAAATTGTCTGCAACCTGATGTCATATACCTCATGCAATTTAATGTCAATGCGTCAGGTTAGGTAAGAAAAACAATCTACAGACAGATTTAGCAACCTCAACCATCTCGCTGTCTTTCGATGATAATCGTTTCCTCGTCGCCAAATGATCGTCATCAGTTATACCGATTCACCGTCCGGTCGCAGCGTAGCGCTTCATTTCGATTGATTTTCATTTCATATCCTTCTTGATGTTTCTTGTTTTTATTTCTTTTTGTTTTTGTCTCTTTGTGTTAAATTTCTTTTTTGCATAATTTGTTTTGTTTTGCTGCTTTTTTTATTTTCTATTTATTTATCGCCTTCAGAGAGATACTATACAGCCCCAAGTATATCCAGTTACCACTCATGATGAAGGAATCCTTTTCGCCTCCTTCTCGCATCTATGAATATGTATATCAAGCATACCGCTCGCGCCTGGTATATCTATAGATACAGGTTCATTTGTTGTGTTCTCCTCATTTGAGATTGGTTACATTGGGATGCGATACGACTAAAGATGAGAACCAGATGAACCGCCGCACCGAGTAAAACCGAACATTGGGGCCGCAAACCTATCTACAGGTTGTAGATACTTTGCAAATGTGCAATGTGAGGCAATGTGATGCGTTGTGATGTGTGGTGTGCCTCACTGTCTCACACAGTTTAAGATGTTGTTTTGTTTTGATTGTGTTTTTCGTTCGCATGCCAACGTTGTTTTTGGTACATACTCGTCGTATAGCTAAACTCTCGTATCTGTTGTCTTGTTTCACTTCAGAGAGATACTTTTTCATTTCGTGTTCGTTTATCAAACCTGATTCGAAGAGCAAGAGGAGAAACAAAAATTAAATGACAGCCAAAACGGCTGCGACTGCGATTCAGACTACGACAGCGTCGAATCATCATAGCCAATCTAGGCGGTCGGTATATAGAGGGTTGCAAAAGGTGCTGAATTAGACGGAGCCCAGGGATTAAGATTGCAAGCGACCAAGGAGAGGAGAGGTTCATATGGAAGCAGCAGCAGCACCACGAATAAATAAAAATTTTATTGTCGCCGGTCCGGCATTTATAGTTTCTCTTCTATCAGATCTGGTTGTATTTTGGTTCTACCTTTGGATAAAGTTGGGTGTAAGAGATGGTAAACTGCACGCGTACAGGTGGAAAATATAAGTACCACCAGTTGACTATCGGTTTTTGGTGTGTTACAGTTCAGAATGAATGTGATATCTGCGAGTAGGTGTACTAGGTTGCAGTTTGCAGTTCGCATTTGCTGAGAGTTTCTTTTTGTGATGGTGTCTGATGTCTGGATTTGATGGTGTTTTAGCGGTTTGCAGATGTTGGCTCTAAATGAGGACGGCATATCTACTCATTTTTGGCTTGTATGTTTTGCAGATTGGAGGTAAATGGTAACCTGACGGTGTGTCAACGGGCGGTGGGGTCACCTACCGGAAGGGGTAAACGGATGGAAACTCGGGAGGAATAGGTTATATTAGTCTTTGCTCAGAAGATCATCATACAGCTCTGGCCCCATTGCAGGATCTCGAGGAAATCGCTTTTCAAAACGAGGAACCTAAACATTCTCTCTAAGATTGCACAACACGTCGCTTGTGAGGTTCAGGGTTCCGTCTCATGGAATAGGTATACGCTACGACCGATGGAAGAATTTGAGTGAAAATGATCGACAGTACGTTCAAAGCATCGAAGACCATCAGTCGAATTAAGAGAAAGACACGGCCGACTCTAATGAGAGACCTTCGACAGATACCCCAAGTTGTTGGCACTTTCATTCATTCATTCATTTTCAATGGCCCCATTAAGTGGGTCGGCGGTTGTAGGTTTCTCCATAACTCTCGATTCTCTGGTGGTACTCATCAAGGTAAAAGTCGATTTAAGTAAAAGCAAACAAAATAATTTCCATTAAACTTGACTGCTTCACTTCTGGACCTCGACTTCTACAACTCAATTGAATATGGCACGACGAGCTCCACTTGACCACTGACTATGTTGCCAATATCATAGTTAAAACGTTTACGTATAGCACGCGTCAAAAAAAACGGCATAACTAAGAAACGTCATTGAAAAAAAGGAGACCGCCACGTTTCATAACTGAACTACGTTTCCTACTTAGTTACCAGAGAGCTGACGTATTGGGTCACAAAATCGCCTTTTAAGAGGTCTGTGTAGAGCAGAGTGCTGCATCGATTAACTAATATAAATCTCCCTTGACACAAATTCGCCATTACAGGAACCTAGAAACTTAGAAACGTTGTAACGAAGCGTTACACTTCGTTTCAAGGACCATAATTCGTCATTTAACCTCGCGGAACATCGTTTGTCGATGGTTCATTTCCTGTCATATCCAAGAAACACGCCTTATTGTAGACCCCTACGGAATAGCGCTTGTTGGGCTGCTTCCTGATACCCTTAGGGTGAGTATAGATATCTAATAACAATTGTCAAGATTTAGTACTAAGTCGTTAGTCACAAACGGTCAAATGCGTCCAATAAATTTGAGACCCGCGTGCATGTTAAACAGAGACTCATTCTTTTCGCCCAATTTTGACCTTTTTGAAAAATAATTTGGATTGACTAAAATTTTGTCAGAAATGTCAAATATGACAGACAAATACTATGCATCCCATGGAGCCTATACGAGTCAACATCAATCGGTTGAAATATTTCATGGAGTTGGTCACTCTAAGATAAGTCCAACGAAATTGAAGTCAATTTCTGGCCATCTTTACATCGACCTCAATTCGGGGCCCCATTTATGCCATTTGGAAGCATATATGTATAGCTCTTTCGAAGTAAAGAAAAATCACCCTACAAAACGGCTGCTACTTCAAGTTGGTCAAAACAGGTGGTCAAAACGAAATCAAAATTCTGACGCTCTAAAGAAGAATGATTCTGCCACATCTGCTCTCATGATAAGCAGGAAGAAAGAGCTGTTACCTAGATGATTGGAAAATTCTGCGAATTTTGTCCTTAATTTTTAAGGACAAAGTACAGCCACGAACTCTATGAACTGCTTACTATATTTGGAATAATGCTACAGCCAAAGGGGATCTCGAGATTCTAAACAACCGAACCTCCGTTTCTGAGACAAGGCCATCACGGTACAGTATTAAGAATCCAATAAGTAACTGAGGGTCCTTGGACCACCAGACTGTGTTTAAAGTTCTTCAACTACAGCTTTAATCAAATTTCTAACTGTTTGTTCTGTTTGTTCAACAAAAGAAAAAATAAGTACGGTTCACAAAATTTAAATAAATTTGAAATCTTACCAGCTTTGCCAGTAGCTTTACCTGTAAAAAGATTAAAAACGATCATTAGATTGAGATTCGCAAAAAAAAAAACAATTATTATTAAAACAAAATTTACTACAACAAAGACACACACACAAAGTTCAACATTCTTTAGTTATGTCATTTATACTCGTATGTTTGTTTTGTTTTTTTTTTTTTCTCTCTTCTGATTCTGATTCAGTTCACCTTGCGCGCTGATGATGAGAATGAAAGAACAAAACCAAACAATCAACCGAGACGAAACCAATAATGGAGAAGATGAAGCACACAAAGGCGAAATGGCAACAACAATAAAAAAAAGGAGAAAAAAAAAACGAAGAACCCACCACCAAGAGTATAAATGGATTTTTATCAAATGACTGTTTTTAATAAGTCCATAAATTATGTGAGTGCATCCATGTGTGCGTGCGCGTACGAGATACATTCTTCGAGCGAAATGAATATTGCAAGCGTGAAAAATGAAAAGAATGGACAACACAAGTCTTTCAGTCGTCCACGCCATGGCAATGGCAAGCACCACATGGGAAAACGACAAAATATACAAGAATTAGGTAGACCTCTGACTGAGTGCAGCAGCAGCATCGTCATCATCATCATCATCAGCATCAGCATCATCATCATCTGCTGGTGGTGGCCAGAAAAAGGTGCAGAGGAAAATTGAAAATGACCATCGCGTCCATTTGGTCGAAAGGATACTTATCGCAAAATGTTGTTTGCATGCAAAGATTTGTGTGGTAGTTGTACGAGTATGTGCGCTAAGCTATCTTTCGCGAATGAATAAATGAAAAAGGAGAAAAAATATATAAATAAAAGAAGAACCAAAACTCCAACGAGAAGAGCGAACAGAAAACTCGTCGTCCGTCGTCGTCATCGACATCGCCCGTTGCTTCTAGTAATCCTGTGACACAAGGGTTGGTTTTCTCACACTTTTCCAAGCGGATTCCTGTTTTAGGCTTAAGGAAGTTGCTTTGATGGCGATGGCATTTAGCCGCGCGTCCAAACGAGATCACAGAAAATCTGTTCTCACATTGAATTGAGTGATTGTTTGAGTGGCGGAATGTGTTGGTTGCTGATTGGATCAGGGAAATTTTGCCCTTTAGTGTAGTGCATTCCCGTCAAGTTTTACTGAATTTTTAGTACTAAAACAAATCAAGTACATTGATCACACTTGACATATGTATCTATTAAATTGATTCCGAATCCGAAACTGTCCAAGAGTCGAAACTAGCTTCATACTGCACCTCATTTAGGTGCTCCTCCACTTGATGAATATTCCGTCTGACACTCGCGGATAACTCCAGAATGATGTTACGTTTACGTCTACATGAGTCAATTGTTTCACATACCTTTGCACCATTCTAATCTAACGCCAGATACCTACCGCCCCTCTTTAAGGGGGCCGAATGTTCGCAGAAAAACTCCGTCACTTGACTGTCACTCCGACATCATACAGGAACGAGGCTTTTTCTGGATTTATATACACCAACCAAGCATTTCCAACAGACACTATTCTCACCTAGCTCCATACTCCCCTCTTTTAGGGGGGTCCGAATATTTGCCAGAAATTTCAGCAACTTGACACACACCCGGGAACACGTTTTCTCTTGGTCTTACTACACTAGTCAAACGATTCTCAGGCATTTTTCATGGGTATTTCTGAAATGAATGAATGAATGAATTTCTAAACGAGTCAAGGGTTTCCTATACACAGCTTATTGCTGTCAAAACAAACAAAATTTAATCAATTATTTTCATTGTTTTATTGTCGAATTGTGACAAAATAAAGTAGCACTGAGCACGCTTCTGGCAAAAATCTGATAACAAAACTGTACTGAAAAATTTCAGATTTGGTAAGCAATTTTAATTTGTCCTTAAAGTGAAAACAAAACTTGCACAAACAAATACATAGATAGATCAGATGGTTCTATATGGACATGCTATATGCTCAATATTTAGTTATCCAACAACCATTTTATTTTAACCCCCCTATATGGAGGTCATTGAAAATATCATTCTGAGTATTAGCAATTATTGGGCTTCTTGAATTCAACAGTGATTTTGAGAAAGTGTACAACTGGCCTGTGGCATTTATTTGATGTACATATATATAAACATATCTTGACCCTTTTTTTTCTTGACAATAGAGGATCAGCATATGTTTCTAAAGCAATTTCCCCTATCTCTCAGATTCCTTCTTATCACAAACACAACCCTGAAAAGTGATCAAAACTTCGCCAAGACAAAAAAAAGGTAGCACCACTCATTCAATTTACAATTGTATAGTCAAAGCCCACAAAATAAGTAACAAATGCATCGGGAATAGCAGAAAAAAATACGCACACACACCCACCAAATCCTCTACCAAAATCAATCAAAACAAATACAGATTATCTCGTATTGTATTTACCCACAGAGTGGCATCACTATACAACTTGCATAGCCCCCGTGCAACCACTTGTCTCACGGTGTGCACGCATTTCAGAATGAAATAAAATCCCCAGCCACCGACACCGACACCAAGGCACACACACAAACCAACAAAAAAAAATCCAATGAGTGCCTGACTGATCTGATTATGATATAATCCAGCGCATGCTGTCGCATAATACATTACAACAATAACTCCGCGCACAAGGGCACTAAAACAAAAAAAAAAAAATCAAAAAATAAAAAAATGAAACATTTTGTTAAATTCAAAAATAAAATCCGAACAGGAACAACACTATACCAAAACCAACACAATTGAGGAGGCACACAGGGCAGCAACTGTAGACGCATGCATGCACCTAATGGCGTTCCTCTTCGATCGACTGTCTGTCTGCCGGTATCGTTTGAAGTTGCTAAAGGCACACATTACTACCATATCCACACTGGCTGTTGGGTCGGGGGGCACAGTGCACCACAGCATCATAACCCAGAAGAGTATGCGGATTTCATTTCAATCCTATAGATACGTAGATACTTGAATTGGTAGGTACTTCTAGTTGGGGTACTTTAGCGATCGGTTTTAATGATGCGACTTTTTGACATTTCTTATACTCTTCGTATGGGGTTTATGTTCTTCTTCTGCTTCTACTCATATCTTTCTTCTGTCAATGTGAGTAATTTTAGTTATTTTTTTTTTTTGAAAACCCACAAGACAACAAAATTAACACTATGATACGAGTACTTGTGCGATTGAGTTTGGGGTCCCGGGCGCAGGCGAGATGATTTTCTGTGTCATTCGGATGGAAGATCATAAATTCACGTTTGATATACGTAAACAAATGGAAGTCGTAAAATTGCGGCCGCTTTAAGATTAAGATTAAGATTGTCTATTCGTGCAGAGAAACAAAAAAAAAAGGCGTAGACTCGCAGGCAGTTTTTATCACCAAGATAGTCGTTTGATGGAATGCTGTCAATAGATGATATCGTCGACTGTCTTTGGACGGCTTCTGGGTGTGGAGTGTGTGCAAAGTGTATACGGGTGTTTATGGGTGATTAAGAGGGAGGCAGTAGGGTGCCGTAAATATGTGTGGCTCCAATAAGTGACTTCTATAGGAATGGTCAACATAAATGGGCAGAACTCACTTGGGTTGTCGACCCGGAAGGGGGCACTGTTTCAGCTAGTGCGGTCTGTAGATGGCGCTTATTTGTTTAACTGGCCTAGAGTTCATAGAGATGATTCTGATGCGAGGGAATAACTGGCGTTGTGCCACAAAGGTCGCTAGTAGGTCCTTTATTATGTATGACGAAATTTTTTTTTAAGAAGGAACCGTGCTTTGGAGTGACTACTGACAGTAGTTTAAGCTGCAAATACTATCCAGACTAGCAAATTTATGTAAAAGGTTGTCAACAACTGTTAGTAAAGATTCGGAGGCCCGGACAGGAAGAACGGATAGCTTGGGTTGATGGTTCAATGCACGAAGTAGAATTATGGTCAAGTGTCGCATAAGTTGTGTCTTACTTGCGCCAAAAAATTAACCATTGTATGCAACTTTTTTTTTAGCATTTTTGAGGCATTTTAGGTGCGGTTTTTGGGTTTTTTTTTTTCGGATTCTTCTCAGTGCATTTTTGGTGTTTTTTTTGGCGCGTTTGCAGAATGTTTTTTAGCCTTTTTCAGGACATATTTTTTAACGTTTTTTATGTAATTTTTTGGCGCGTTTATCGGAATGTTTTTTGAACGTTTTCAGGTCATTTTTTGGCACGTTTTTGAGGTAATTTTTTGGGGTATTTTTAGGCGCTTTTATCGGAATATTTTTGGAGCGTTTGTCAGGTGATTTTTATCGCGTTTATCGTAACGATTTTTGGACGTTTATCAGGCAATTTTTTGTGCGTATTTATCGGAATGTTTTTTGAACGTTTGACAGGCAATTTTTTGGCGCGTTTAAGAGGTAATTTTCGGCGATATTTCTAGCGTATTCCTTAGAGCCCTTTTCAGTCGTTTTTGGCGCGTTTGTCGGAACGTGTTTGAGGATTTTTTTGGGTCATTTCCTGGGGCTTGTTTGTTTCTGTTTTTCAAGGCGTTTTTAGAGTTTTCTAGCTCCTATTTAAACAGAGAGAACTACGAACAATATTACATTTTCCACAACTAGGGCACAAATTCTGCTTTCATATTATCATTTAATGTTTTGTAAGCTTCTAGAGGTTTTTAAAAAAATCTTAGAAAATTGTCGTAGTAGGGAAATAGGTCTCTAGTTGGACAGATTCATATTTTCAGCGATCTTTAGGTATTTTGAGTTCAGGTTGGGCTTCCCTACCAACGATTTCTGTAGAAGCTACATGGACGAGTGGGAGGAAGAGACTATTCTTCACCTCCTATGCACGTGCCGCCTAGTCCGCTCAGCTCGTAGAAAACTATATCCCGGAGAATACTTCTTCGACAATCTCGGCGAACTCGCTAATACAAGCATAAGTTGCCTCCAACGCTTTATTCTCAGCTCCTGCTGGTTCAACAGGTAGTTGTGATGGGCCTCCTCTGGCCTAAGTGAGGCTGCACTTGTTGCGGCCTGTCACCCAAACCTAACCTAACCTAGGTATTTTGAGGGAGACAACTCTTTTGAACCACTGAATACATATTTGTTTTTCTATGATTAATGGAAAAATGCGTAAGCAGACAAATCGCCGAATAACTTCGGGAGCGGTAAGATCACAAACCAAGATCTCTAATAATAAAATCTCGCTAAAAATTAAAATCTCCCAAATAGAGTAAAATCCAAATCCAACAGTGACCCCAAGCAAGGGAGTTGCAGGGGGCAGCAGGACCTCAATGCGAGATTTTGATTTGCAAGATTTTGAAAACGAGATTTTAAAATGCGGATGGAACGTTGTAGATCTTCAAAGCATTTTCGTCTTCTCGAGATGCTAAATTTTCAGCTCGCATTCATTGTTTTTCATTCGAAGTTACTCTTCATAAGCAGATCTTTTTAAACCTAACCTATCATTGGTAAATCTATTGCAAATTGGATCCTTGAATT
This sequence comes from Cheilosia scutellata, assembly GCA_955612985.1. Classification (NCBI taxonomy): domain Eukaryota; kingdom Metazoa; phylum Arthropoda; class Insecta; order Diptera; family Syrphidae; genus Cheilosia; species Cheilosia scutellata. The sequence continues at coordinate 2,118,120 of OY015315.1, forward strand.
GTATCCTCTCAAAAAGCTGATAAGGAAACTGACAATGGTTACAATTAGTATAAATATAAACCAACTTATACAAAAAATCACAATTCAAGTCTGGTTGCTCCTGGATTCACTTTGAACAACCCCCTTGCCACAGCACTCACTTGAATATAGTAGCCGACCAATAAATACACCAACTATCAATATAATTATTTTCAGTATGAAAATATGACGAGCGCAGAAAACCCGTATTGAAAATAATCTAACCCCACAACACATTTGCCAAGAGTTTCCATTCCAAAAACTTGTCACCATCTTAATCTAATTAAATCCTGAAAATTATTGACACAACATAATCAACAAAAAAAAAATAAAACAATTTTTCGGACGCAAGTTACCTGTTTCTTCCTCCCCATGGACAAACGAGAGACATGTCCATGCCCTCCCCACCCCGCCGCCACAATAAATTTTCCCCCAATCGGTATTATTTTATTCGCCCGATTTGTATTTTGTGTAACGAAAAATTTCAATTGCCTCTAACGCAAATATTGTCGCGCACTTGCATACAAATTTGCATTTTTCAAAAAATTAAAGAAATACTATTATAGGCTATAGAGACAGCTTATAGGCTATCGCTATAGCGACAGTGGGGAGGAGGCGCTAAAAAAAATGCATGCACTGCCTCTCGATTGGAAGAGATTATAATTTATTAGTTACTTCTAGTTACTTTGATTTCAGCCAATTCAACATTTATTCGATTTGTTGTGCGCTTATATTCAGATTTCTCATTTTTTTTTTATTTTTTTTTTTTTTTGTAATTATTTTTCCGCGTATCTATGAGTTGTGCACAAATCAAGTTCTTAGTGCGTACGAACAAGTGTTAATAGTAGAGAAAACGACATTTTCCCGCTACACCAGTAAATATTGGAATATACGACTTTTGGATTGAGATTTAATCGTTTTTAGTTTTTTTTTTAATTGTATTTCATAATCTTTTGAAGGGGATATGCACATGTAACAGAGAGAAATCAGACACCATTGGTGAGTAGATTGAGTTCAGTTTCAGTGTATTGATTGCAGTTAATAGGTGGTGTTTTTTTTTTTTTGTATTTGTAGTTTAGAAGTAGTTTCTAAGTCAACCTGAACCTATAGTTAATTTAGATGCGAATGCGAATAAACACTTGCTGGAACACTTTGGTGGCGGGTGATTTAAAGGTTGACGTTTCACTTTGTATGCGGCTTGTAGGAGACATGTTTGCGTTGTTGATGATGAGGATTATTTTTTTTTTTTTTTAAGTGAAATGGTTTTTAAAGGATATTCAAGTGAAATGAAATATAGACCAACAGTTAACAGGAGCACGTTGAATATGGTGGCTGTTAGGCAGCGATCGCGTTCGACACTTTTAACCGAATCTTCGACAGAAAGGCAGGCTTGGAGTCGATGTACAGATCGTAAAGAATATCGAAGGCGAAGACATAAAGAGTAACTCTCCACGTCGTCTTTGGTAAATTATTTGTCTGCACTTTTCCATAGAGTACATAGAGAATAATGGGAAGCCAAGGAACCAACAGTTGACGAATCTATGTCCAGTCCATCTATACAGAGGGGTCAAAAATGGATATAGGAACGAGTGCCGGTATAGCCTATACTAAACATACGCATCTCGTTGAGACCCACCTGAATAGGCAGCCAGTATAATATTAACGATAGCAATAGGTACCACGGGCGCTATTTTTATCGCCTTAAGGTTCCTAACTCACAGCAAACAGCATAATTCTCTCCTGGATCCGTGAGTAACAAGTTTGGTGAAACTTAGGTTCATTTGGATCCATTGCGTCGCCCTTTTAAATGCTGAGATGATGGTGTTAGAAATGATTAGCTTTATGTCCCTTCTTTTCGTGATAATCCGACGACGTCCAGCCATACTGATCCTGTAGAGATCAGAAAGTTCTTCTAAGAGATGTCTTGCAAGCCTTCTAGTCCTCAAGAGACAGAAACTTTGCAGTGACATTGGAAGTGAGGTGTGTCTTAGTCTCAGCAACCTCTACATATACTGTCATCTTTGAGATTCAGTTTCATTGTACGCTTTCTTAGAAAGTTATAACCCGCGTGAGAGCCCTTACCAGCTTAGACAGCAATGACCTGTCAAACTGTAGAAATTTGATGGTTCGGCCTCTATCAGAGATACTTCACAGGTCGTTAGTTCTTTTGACTGTTGTTGGTTTTGATACGAATCTTGTATAGTCTAAGTCGGAGAACTTAAGTCGACAAGAAAAATTCCTTTTAACCTAAGGTTTACAAAAGACTAGGTATACGTTTTGAAAGTCGTCATTAAAGTGAGAGCTCTCATGGAAATTTCGTTTAAGCTTTCTGCCACAAAAAGGCTGGAAAATAATCTTCTTCGAATTACAGCCAACATTTTCAAGACGATAAGGAAGACCGAAACTCTATTTTATAAATCATGACCAAACACCTAACGCAAATGTCAGAGTGCTTCGTTTAAAGAGAAGTGGAAGACAAGTAAAGGCTGCAGGTGCTTTTAACGAGTCAAAAGCCCGTAAGTCAGTGATCCAACACGAATTTGGGCACATCGATTGTCCGGAACGAGATTTAGATAAGGCCAAGTCTCGAATAGGTACATGGAATAGAAATAAGTTGTAAAGATTTCGTTTTGCAGAGAAATGTAAAATTTTAGTATCAAATCTACTATTGATAATCTCTTTGAAGACACAGAGGTTTAAGTGCCTATAGACCACAAACTAAGACCAATTTGGAAGTCATTGTAGTATCAGGTGAGTCTAGCAAAAAGTTATTGCCCATATTAATTGAAACTATTTGAGTTTCTTGGGCTTGTTTTTGCAGAAAGAAAGGCAAGCCTTCTCCTCGTCCTCGTTCATGCAGCTTCTACAAAAATCTTTTAAATTTAGATGAGATAGTGGCCGGTGACACCTATGAATATTTCTGTCGCTGACGGTAGGGTTCAATATAAATATAAATAGAGCCTCTTTAGATCCCTTCATGTAGTTTTCAAGTAGCTAAAGCCGAGCTTCATAAAATAACAAATGTCAAACCAAAGTCACTACAAATCAGTTGTCAACTGTCAAATTGATTGTTACTGGAAAAAGTCTTGCCTCGCAAAAATAATAATAAAAAAAACAACCACATAAAATTCGTACAAATTTCTTTGTTCCAAAGGTTATCTACATTTCAGTTCAACTTTCCATTGCATGCTGGTGGGAAATATTTCCCTCCACATTGTAAAATATTTCCAATTTCATCCACAATCTGTGTTGCATTTTCAATTTCACGGGCTCCCCCTGAGAGTTAATTTGTCTGAAAGGAACTAATTTCTGTGCTTCCCTTTGCGGCCAAGTCTACATGGCTGTCTACCTGTCAAACAAGTCGCTATAGACTATAGTGAGCTTTAGCAAATCTCGCTTCCTATTCTATTGTTTGTGTTGCCTGTCCAGTCATTGTCCATTCAAACATATGTCCATCTGTCAACAATAGAAACCTGGACCATAACCTCCAACTATTTGTAGCTGGCTGATCGCTTCCTTTGAATTAATCCCAGTAATGCGGGACTGTTTCGGTTTTGTTTTTATTTATGTATATAGTGTTTAAATTGATTTCGGCATCTCTCACAATGTGATTGCGCGGCGGCCGGCGGCGGCGGCAGCGACGGATGTTCACTGGGCTTCTACTCTCTTTTGGGCAGATTCACCTGGTCTTGTGTCGTGTCGTCGTGGTTTGTTGCAATTTTTAGACATACACTTGGACAGAAAGACAGACAAACTGGCATGCAATAGTAGAAACTATACACACACACGCACACATTTAGATTGCTGCAGATAGACAACCTCAAATAGTAAGAAATGCGCGTAGATATATGTATACATACCACAGACAGAGAGTCGAGTCGAGACCGCTGCATTCAATTATTCTTCTTCGTCGATTTTTGGATGTGGATTCGTTTGTTAGACGCTACTTGTACTGCAGCAGCATCATCATCGTCAGCATCATGATGATCTTTGTACCAATATTTGTTTGCATCTCTCGGTACGTCAATTGTTGCGCACGCGCTTGCCTAAAGCCCATTATTATGATGCCATTGTTCTTTCACAGTGTTTCCCGGTTTCAGTTGTTTTCGTTTGTTGTTTGCATCTGTAAAAGCTGTAGTTGTTTGTTTTTGTTTTTGTTTTGTTTGAGTTTTCTCTTATTTTGTTTGCGTTTAGTTCTACAATGAATGTACGTAGCGTAGATACATTGTGTTCTCAGGTAGTGATGGTTGAATGATGACATGAGCTGAGCTTCACATGGATGGGTTCTCTGTTGAGTTGTCAAAAGTAGGAAGGTCTACGACAAACGAAATAAATTTCCACAAACTGAGTTCGAAACAGGTTATCCGTGAACAAGCATTTAGCTTGATGGAAAATGTGGGAGTACGGACTCCTTGGACCCTTATGATATATAGTGTATGCTCTATAAAGCTCTATAAATACAGCATCATGTGCCGAAGGCCAATGCCATCGATGCTCCAAGACACTCATCAACTGATGTGCTATGTTTCAGCCGACAGTCACATGCAGCAAACCAACTCGCCTATAAAGTCACTTGAGTAAGGCTTACAAACTCAACAAGAATAAGAGGAAGAAAGAGCATCGGTTTTTCAGGAGGAAAAAGAAAAAACTAGGAAATAGAGAAGTGCTATACCTACTCCAAGAGAAAGTTACGAAATTACAAGGAAACCTTCTAGTGTCATAGTCAATGTTGAGGATATGGTAAAAGCCTCTTATGCAGACTGATAAACGTCGAAGACGGCCGGAATTCAGCTGTCAGCCAGAACGAACAATTCAATCTGGACAGGACGATGAAAGCCGGCCGAGCTATTTAGAGCAGAGGGACACGATCAAGTATATGAAGGGACACCCAAATCGATGAACCTATGAGGTAGAGAAAAAGTCCCTTACTATCTCAAACTTCAACCAACTGGAGGCACTTGCATAAGGACCCAGATATGTAACTGGGAAGGCGTACTGATTAAGGCCAAGATCCAGCCCAGATTGTAGCGCCATCTCACAAGAGTAAGAGCCGGCAATATATTTCGGAAAATCTATAAATTTCAAAAATTCGATTCATTTTAGAAAATTGATAAATTTTTAAAAGAAATCTTGAAATTCGAAGAAACTCCCTTATATGAATTTTCTAAATTTGTCTGATTAATTTCTCCTTTGCGTCTACAGTCGTGATACCTAAGCTATCGAGATTGAAAGCCGGCAAAAGCGATGAATTTCGAAAAATCTATAAATTTCGAAAATTCGATTCATTTTATAAAATTCATAAAAAAATCGTAAAATTGGAAGAAAATCCCTTAGATACATTTTCTATATTTGCTTTGATTTATTTGCCCCTTGCGCTGACAGTCGTGATACCTAAGCTCGTCTATCGAGATGAAAAGCCGACGAAAACTATGAATTTCAAAAAATCTATGAATTTCAAAAATTCAAAGAACCCCATTAGATCGTTTTTCTCATTTTTTTGTTTATTTGCCCTTTGGAACTATAGTCGCGATAACTAGCCTCCTTTCCCGGGGCGAAAAACCGAAAAAAAAAACAATGAATTTCGAAAATTCGAAAAAAAAAACACATTTGATAATTTTCTCCCCATTTTTTTTTCTTCTTATTTCCCTTTTGAATCTAGTAACACCACCAAATTCATAAACTTCGAAAAAGTTTACTTGGAGGAAATAAAATTACTTAAAACTAAAAGTTTATTCGTTTATCTTTTTTTGATTAAGGTACAACATTTTGGCGACGAGGAGAAAAACATGGCACTTAACGAAAGCGTAATGGCAAATGTGAATATGAACAACACGGCCGCACAGACTTTCGGAAAATTGGAGCAATTTCAACCAACAATGTCTTGGAACAACTAAAAGGAACGCGTGGAGTTTTATTTCGAGGCGAATGGTATAACAGACGAAATTTCCATGAGCCATATTTCTATCCTGCATTGGAGAATCAACGTATGAAATAATTCTATCGTTTCTCACTCCGCTAACTCCAAAAGATGTCTCGTTTAACGAAATTGTGGAGAAATTAGATCATTATTTCCACCCAAAACCGAATGAAATTGTACAGCGTTTTACTTTCCGTAAACGAATCCAAAAGAGTGAAGAGACGATCGTGGATTTCGTGAAGGAACTGAGGAAATTGTCGGAGCACTGTAACTTCGTGGGGCTGACAAAATGTTGAGAGATCAAATGGTGTGCGGGGTGGCGGATGAATCGCTTCAGAAGCGCCTTTTCAGCGAACCAAAATTGGATTTCAAGCGAGCATATAAAATTGCAACGTACGGTGTTATCGCTGTGAGGGCAATCATTTTGCAGAAAAATGTTTTTTTTTTTTAAGGAGAAAAACTGCGATTTTTGTCACGTGAAGGGCCATTCGAGGCGAGCATGTTTTAAGAAAAGGTCAGCTGTCGTTAACAGCAAGCTGTCCATGTAGTAGAAGAAAGGGAAGAGGAAAAGGAAAAGGAGACTTCCTCGCATGCAACTCCAAATTATTTTTTGAGCTAAACGCTATTCAAACATCTTCCACACCCCAGATTTTGACAAAGGTATTAATAAACTGCACGCGTGGAGGAATCTTTTGAGGTTGATTTGGGAGCGGCATGTACGGTGAGTTCCGATACCACGTGGAAAAAAGCAGCTTGTACCCTCCACATTAACCTTGCAGACTTGGTCAAAAGAGAAATTGCTGGTCCTGCGATCGACTAGGGTATTGCAGGTGGTGGGAGATGCTTGATGGGCAGAGGCAAGGGGTGTGTGTGATGGAGTTGGAAATGGAGGGGGTGAGTGGGGGCGGGTTTCCATTATGAACACTGAGCAACATTTTTTTTTCTGGCTTAAAATGGCCTAAAAAACATAAATATAAAATTTTTTTCCTGAGGAAATGAAATTTTTTTTTTGTCTAAAATTTTTTTTTATTTTTTTTTAATCAAATCATGTTTATGTGACTCATTCCAGTTCCATAGCTCAATAAGTATATACCAAAAACTGTCAGATAGGCGCCTGTAAGAAAGTCTGGTGTATTTAAAGTATGGGGTGGGTGGCTCGCTTCGCTCGCTAACAGAATTTTAACCCTTTTTTCGCTGGGTAGTGGTGGACGATTTCTCCACCGAGTTATTAACCCTTAACACCCTTTTGCCTTTTGGAATTTCGGCCGCACCTAGGTTTTTTCAGAAAAGTATGGATACATTATTAGCTGGTATAAACGGTGTTAAAGCATATCTCGACGATATCATAGTTTCAGGGAAAGATGAAGCTGAGCATACACGTAATTTAGAAGCAGTTCTAGAGAAACTATCGCGAGCGAACTTGACGGTAAATAAGTCAAAGTGTCTTTTTGCGAGGCGAGAAATGGATTTTTTAGGTTTCCATATTAGTGGCAAGGGAATCTCACCAAACAAAGAGAAAGTCAGAGCCATTCAACAAGCGGCCGTCCCGGAAAATAAACAGATGTTACAATCATTCTTGGGATGGTGTCACCACGGATGCTGCGTTGGTGTTTGTTGTTGTCGGCTGATGTCTATAAGATGGACTGTCGGCCAGGGCCTTAGAATATCAGCGCTGATTGTTTAAGTCGACTGCCACAATATTCACAGATTGACGCTTCGGAAAAAGGGCCGTCGGATATCCTTATGCTTGAGAAAAGCAGTAATGTCCCGGTAAATGCTGAGCAGATTGCTGCTGAAACGAAGAAAGATCTAATAATATCACGCGTTTTGAGATCACGCCTGCTGCATGGTTGGCCGCAAGACTTGGAGAAAACGGAAGAATTTGTACCGTATTTGAGACGTAAGACAGAACTTTCTACTCACAAGGGCTGCTTGTTGTGGGGAAGTTGGTTAATAGTTCCACCCAAATACCAAGCGCAAATCTTGGATCTCCTACATGGGTATCATACGGGGATCAGCATGATGAAAGCGTATGCTCGTAGCTACGTATAGTGGCCCAAACTTGATCAACAAATTGAGCTCAGAGTGGAAAGATGTGTCCAGTGTCAAAGCACTCAACGGAATTTGCCTTCGGCACCACGACAATTCATCCAGCCATGCGATGGCCAAGCGGAACGAATGGTGCAGTATTTGAAAACGTCTTTGAGGACTATGACCGAAGGCGATATGCAAACTAGACTACAACGTATTCTATTCAAGCAGCACACAACTCAGAACACCAACATTGGTAAGACTTCAGCGGAACTCCTAATGGGTCGGCGACTTCGCACGGTCTTAGACATCGTTCATCCTGATGATGGACAGTTAACTCCCATTTGGGCCGATGAAAGCCAAGACGTACGGAAGTTTGACGTGGGAGATTTGATTTATTTCCGAAACTATGCATCAGGTCCCTCATGGTTGGAGGGCACCATAATCGAAAACACAGGTCCAGTATCATATGTGGTGAAATCTGTAGACCATAAAATAGGACATCGACATGTGGATCAAATCAAACGTCGCGTGTCAATTTCAATCATCACTTAAGATCAGTACCCCTATATTCTGCCTTCCCCAACACCGTACTGAGTATGGTCAACATGAACCCTTAACAAGAATGCTCTGCAAAGCAAACATGGTTCCCAACATATTTGACTTGAACTCCACAAAACCAACTTTGAAACATGCTCTTCATAACTACCTTAATCCTTGACTACCCCATTTCTGTTCCCAACCACAAAATTGTTAATTTATACACACATTTATGCTTTTAATTTGTGATTGAATTGTAATCTCTATATCATCTCTATATCTCTTCTCTTCTCTATATATCTCTTATCTCTTCTCTTCTCTATATATATAAAACAAAGTGGCAAAACTATGTTTCCCTCTGCCGCCCGTAACTTTCAATTCAGTTGATTTTTTTTTTACAATGTCGGTAATTACGGTAATCGGGCGATAGGCCAAACAAATTCAAAATCGGACAAAGGGGCGTGGCACCGCCCATACAAAAAATCATTCAAAATCGTATATCTCGAAAACTACCGAATCGATTGAGCTCAAACTTACAGATAATCTTAGGTATTGGCCGCAGAGTGCTCCTGTGAAGATTGGTCAAAGTTAGACAAAGGGGCGTGGCACATCCCACACAAAAAAACATTTAAAATCGTATATCTCGAAAACCACCGAATGGATTGAGCTCAAACTTACAGATAATCTTAGGTATTGGCCCTGAGGTGCTCCTGTGTAGATTGGTCAAAATTGGACAAAGGGGCGTAGCACCTCCCATACAAAAAAAAATTCAAAATCGTATACCTCCTATACAAAAAACATTCTATAATCCGCTGGGCCGATTTTCATGAGTCTTTTTTTGTTTTGTTCGTATTGCTGTATTTCAGGTTTAGGCAGAAAGAAAGTTCCAGTTTATTCTCATTTCTCGCATTTTACGAAAGAACATTTGTGCACGGGCAAAGTCGGGCGTACAGCTATCTCTATATATATAAAACAAAGTGGAAAAAATATATGTTTCCCTCTGTCGCCCGTAATTTTCAACCAATTAAGTTGATTTTTTTTAAATATCGGTAATTACGGTGACAATTGATAGGCCAAAAAAAATTAAAAAATTCAAATTGTAAAAAGCAATAAAAGGCCTGGCGAAGCCGGCGGGGGTTAAGCTAGTTGAAATTATAATCGTAATATACACGCCGTCCACGACGAATGCATCTATCCCCACCACCTTGCCGATACCCGATGTTGACATGGTCACCCGGTAGGGAAGATTGGTAAAACCACCCCAACGCTACGGAACTAATTAAAAAAGGGAGGAATGTGGTAACTGCGACGGGAGCGGGTCATAATTCTGCATTTCAAAATTCTGTATCGACAAAATTCTGTATATTTATTTTTTGAAAATACTGTATGAACAAAATTCTGTATTTCAGAATTCTGTATTTCAAAATGCTGTATATCCAAAATGCTGTATTACCAAAATGCTGTATATCCAAAATACTGTATTTCCAAAATGCTTTAAATGCAAAATTCTGTTTTCCGAAATACTGTTTATGCTCCAATAATTATATAAATGTTGTCGAGCCGTTTCGGGTCATCTATTTTATTTCTCTATTTATTATAATTTTCCAATTTAATCTAATTGAATTGAATTGAATTCAATTCAATTTAATTTATAGTATTTAAGGTGGTGTAATCCCACCTGAAGTCGTGCGGTGATTATGTGCCTGAACTCGTCATTATAAGTTGCTCAGTGCGGCGCAGGGACATAAGTCCCGAATTTTTTTTTCGGGACCTATGCCCCACTTTAGTGGGACATAAGTTCCTAATTGAATTGGGGACCTATGTCCCAGCCCAGCGAGACATAAGGCCCGAAAAAAAAGTCGGGACTTATGTCCCACCAAACATATTTTCGTAGATCTATGGTGCCGTGACATTAGACTCAGCGACATAAGACAGTATGTCTTTAATTTGGCAGTATGACGCTTTGGTAAATTAACATTAGGCTATTTAGACTTTGCCATTTTCCAATGCATATCCGATTTTGCTTAAATGTTTAGTTAGAAAATACGCTCCGTTGACCATTTGAAGTTTAAAATGGATGCATGAAATTTGAAAAATGGCCCAAACGAAAATGAAGTACGGTACCAAAAAATTATATGAAAACCAACAACTACAAAAAAATTGATTAATTTTTTTTGCTGAATTGGAAATACAAATTTAATTTTTGGGGCACTTTTCCTTTTTATTTATCTAATTCATTCTAGATTATGCATATCTCCTGGTAAGTTCTGGCACTCTACAGAATAAGAGAAATAAACTTGGGCATACAAATAATCCAGAGGCGTAGATAGCAAAGAAACGATTTCGAAAGGGAGGATCAATTTCAAAATCCTAAAGGCGTAGCCAAAACAATTTTTGAGCAAGGGAGGATCGATTTGGGGTGTGAAAATTAAAAATTCGCGATTCAACATTTTCCTATTTTGAGGCAACTTTTCGTTTAGTTTGGGTGGATTTGCATATGAAACTATTTTTTCTTGGCATTAAATTAAGTAAACAATGTTATATACTACTACACAATGTATAAATATAAAGTGATAGCAATAATTTATTTTATATTTTATTATGTCTGCACCTAACAAAACAGTTCTGAATTTATAAGACACATTACGCGAACTACAAGCATGCTAGATGCATATAACCGCAAATGTTACACGAACATTATTAAAATCCAAAATATCCACTGACTTGTTTGCGTTTCATTCGGGGCTTGTGCCCATTTTCGACAATAAAAATTCGGGACTTATGTCCCGCTGGGGTGGGGCATAGGTCCACAATTCAATTAGGAACTTATGACCCACTAAAGTGGGACATAGGTCCCGAAAAAAGAATTCGGGACTTATGTCCATGCGCCGCTCAGTGCAGTGTTATCTCTTTTCCGCGATGCTTTTTTATACCCTCCACAGGAAGGTATATTCACTTTGTCATTACATTTGTAACGCCAAGAAGGATTCACCGGAGACCCTATAAAGTATATATATTCTGAATCAGGATCATATTCTGAATCGATTTAGCCATGTCCGTCTGTCTGTCCTTCTGTCTGTCCGTCTGTCTGTCTGTCTGTATGTTGAAAACACGATAGCGTCCAAACGAATTGACCTAGGTGTATGAAATTTTGTGGGAGGACTTCTTTTTACCGTCGTCAGGTTGGTATTGAAAATGGGCTATGTCGGTCAAGTAGTTCTGGTACCTCCCATACAAAACCACTCTTAGACCCATGTGTCTCTCTATCTATTTAAATCACGATAGAGTCCAAACGAATCGACTAAGGCGACTGAAATTTTGTGAGAGATTTTAATTTTACGGTTGTCAGGTTTGTAATAAAAATGGTCCATGTCGGTAAAGTATAAATACAAAGTCAATATTCGACCAATTTATCTCTCTAGCTGTTGGAAACACCATAGCGTCCAAACGAACCGACTTAAATGAATAAAATTTGGGAGTACTTCTTTTTACCGTTGTCAGGTTAGTATTAAAAATTGTCTATGTCGGTCAAGTAGTTCTGGTACCTGCCATACAAAAACAATATTAGACACAGGCGTGTACCTGTACAGTACATACAGTGGAGGGTATCAAAGCATCGGCCAGGCCGATGATAACACTTTTACTTGTTGTTAATTCACGTAGTTTGTAAAACGTCATTTTGTGCACGTTGCCGGCCGGGTGGATCGCATTTAACTTTTTGGATTTATTCGATACAAGGAAAATGTTTGCTCTTTTATATTACGTCATTCTTATTCGCGTTCAATATGCAATTATATTTCTTAATTAGAAGGCCAGGATTGTAATCGCCGCACGAGGGTTGGTTTTAAGAAAGGGAAAGTGGTTAGGATTGTAAGTTTGAATTAATGCGCACATTTTTACATTATCAAAACCATTTTTTTTAAATACAGAATTTTGATATACAGAATTTTGAAATACAGAATTTTCAAATACAGTGTTTTGTTCATACAGAATTTTGAAATACAGTATTTTGAAATACAGTATTTTGAAAACAGAATTTTGACCATACAGTATTTCAACCCCAACCCAACTGCGACACCCTTTGTTAAAATCTGTCACCTTTGAAAACGTCATCGAATGACAGCCGTGAAAAACTCACGTGCAATAATTCTTGTTTCGAAGCGGTGCCGAGAAGAAGAACATTACTTGGAGGAAATAAATTTACTTAAAACTAAAAGTTTATTCGTTTCTCTTTTTTGATTAAGGTTACAACATTATTAAAGCATTTTTTCCATTTGCTAAGGTTATTTGCAATTTATGTCTTTTGTCGTGATACCTCTCGGGAGTAAAAACCGACAAGATCGATGAATTTCGGAAAATTTATAAATTTCGAAAATTCGATTATTTTAGAGAATATATAAATTCATTCAATTATTTCAATGTCCCGCTTATCCATTAAGTGGGTTGCGAGTGTATAAATTTCAAAAAAAAAAAAAAACATTTTGCTCGAGTTATTTGCCGTTTATCAACTTGAGGGAGTAAAAGCTGACAACATTGATGAATTTCGAAATTTTACGAAAATTCGATTAAATTAGAGAATTTATGAATTAAAAAAAAAAAACATTTTGCTTGAGTCCCTTATCAATTTGCGAAAGTAATAGCTGGCAACATTGATGTATTTCGAAAAATGGATAAATTTCAAATATTCGAAAAATATAATATTTTTTCTCCATTTTGTTTCTAAATTTGCACTTGTGAACTATAGTCGTGATATCCAGCCTCGCGACGGTAAAATCAGGCAAAATCCATGAATTTCGAAAACTGGATAAATTTCGAAAATTCAAAAAAAATAATTCTCTTCATTCTCCCTTCTCTTTATTTACCCCTTGCAATTGTAATCCCTTGTCTCGATCTCGAGAAGGCTCGACTTGTAACCCCAATTTTTGACGTATTCTGTCACATTTTATGGCTTAAAAAAAACATAATAAACATCATGATACTAATAATCGAACTAAACATTTCACATTCAAATGTGAACAATGTCCTCCGAACTAGTGCCAACAGTGTGCGCGCATAGAACTCGCTTTATTGCTAATCGATTGGGATTCCTGCAGTGTATAGATTTTTTTTTTCTGAAAAACTGTACTAAAAGCGACACGACGAGAAACTAGTTTCATTGGTGGATATCTCGCAAAATTATATTATTAATTGCGAGCAAAATACACGGCCACTTGCGTTTCCGGCTTCACATTCATCTGCACATGCGACGCAATTCTAGAATAAAATTAATCGATTTCAATGCAATTTGCTATAGAGAGCATCTGGGAGGGTGGAGGGTGGATGCAAACAAATTCTAATTCCGGGAGAAACGCCGTTAAAATTTGTATCTTTTGTTGCAACAATTCGTGCTGCTCGACAATGTATATAGCAACAGGTTCGGCGCGCAGAGATTGAACAAAATATTAGACGAAGTCGTGTTAATTAAAAGCTTGTTTGGTTGTCTGCATGAGTGGTGGAAGGATGCACACAGCACGTCGACGTCGGCTGGCCGTGCGAGGACAGGAGAAAATATGCAAAAATGACAGAACGAAACTGGACAAATATAATAAATCCTACAAAACTAAGATAAATAGCGTATTATCCTGTAGGGTCGTCTCTCAACAGGTACACCCCACTATACCGCAGAGAATCATCTCATCGTCTCCATCTGTGCAAGTCGCGCAGTCGCAGTCGTCGTTTCCTTCCTCGTCATCATTATCGTCTTGGTCGTCGCGTCGTCGTTGTCGTTTCTCCTCTTCGGTAAGACTCATGTGCGCATGCGTGCAATAATTTTAAATCTTTGAGTGTAATAAATTCCAATTGAACATGAAATGTTCATCTGATCCCATTCATCACTTCGTTGGTGAGGTTTTTTTTTTCCATCATACCGCAACCACCACCAGCACCAGTTAGTTAATCTTGGTTGGTCGTTTTTCGGGCGCCCTTTCACTCCCATTGGGTAGATGCCTTCCTAGAGGAAGATGCGATTCACTTTTCTTAGTTTCTTTTTTCTTGCAGAATTGTGTGTCGAAGATGGCCCTTTTGAATTGAAGGCATTGCCCCTGTTTCCTTCCTCGTGTTGGCTAGGTGCACACGTACTTTGTACAAAGTTGATGCGCTTGGGCTAGGTGATTACGGAGTGCAGTCTCTCATTCCATAGGCAAATGTATCAATTTCGAATCAATTTAGTGAGGCAGCGGGCGATTTATGAGACGGAGATCGACGGAATATGATTTCCAGATGTGTTGTGTGTGCTGGATAAAAGTTAGCATTGCTGGATGTAATATACCATTATGTCGTAGGTGACTTTTTTCCAACTTTTGTTGGAGAATTGTTTTTCTATCGTATGGTAAGTACAGAAGTAACATCCATCTGACGAGAGCGTCTGGTCTGGAGAGCGCCGAAAATTCAATGAGGACACTGACCCATGCGAGGATGAACAATGTGGCAAGGATGGGATGATTGTCGAACCATTGAGCCGATACTTATTTATTGTAGGTAACGAAATGCCTCTTTGGTCAGAAGAAAATTGCGAACGAACCTGGTACACCATAAAATCACGCCGCCACTGTGTACAGCAGTATAGCATACAACATTCAACAGCACAACAGAGCGCCCAAGCACAGTTGGCGGATGCGCAAACTGTGTGCACGTTAGCATGTACGTCTACGTACCAACCACGAATAGAGGAGACGCTGCATGTGCAATATCGTACCCAAATCGATTTGGAAATGACGCCCCGAAATAAACAACAAAATGGAAATGAAGCCCAAAAATACATTTCAGTGTAATAAGTCTGGGGGCATACTGACCCCTGGCGAACCCCCTGCTTGGGGTCACTGTTGGATTTGGAGTATGTGCGGGTAGGAAGTTCCTTTAAAAAAAACATGAGAGACGAGCGGCTTAAATTCGAACATTATAATTAGTACATAATTGATGACAATCAAGAACCGCAAAGCCCCCTTTATAAATCGCCCGATCTGAACAAAATTTGGGGAAAAAAGTCAAAGAAAGTTGAACGGATCTACTCAATGAAATTTACCTACATTATCGAGTAATAAAGCTATGTCGGTTTAGGATCAGCCAAACTGTAGCGCCAGCTCAGAAAAAGACCGAGTAACAATCATATAGATACGAAAACAGACATTGCTGGTGTCAATTAGGGCGCCGCGCCGGGCGGTTTTTGACACCGCAAGCCGTTCTTATCGAAGTCGGTATACAATTTGCACAGCATCACAAATTTTTGACCTCAATGGAACTATTCCATTCGAGTTCAGCGACCCCACGGATCTAACAAATCTCTTTCTCATAATGGAGTCCACCAAAATGACAAACCGTTTCAACTAAATCTTAAAAACAACAACAACAGAGAAGAAGAACTTTGCATAAAATCCACTGCTTCATTTTGTGTGGTTTAATGTGTTCCTTGTTGTTTGTCCTCAAACGCATCACACACATACACACATACATAATACACACCCCAGCAGCCGACGAAGAACACATGTGTGGAAACAAAAGCCAGCAACAACCAGAAATACTAAACCTCTCGGGTGAGAAGTTAAAACAACGCTCAAAAAGATATTTTAAGAAACAAAACACATGATGGGGAGTAACAAGACAAGAAAAACAGCAACAACAATAACAAAAAAAAAAAAAAAAACGAAATTCGAGTATAATGGACTAAAAATAAGACAAAAGACTCACATGCTCATCTCTGCATATCCGCACCCGAAAGCATCAACGGCAACGACGGGAACGGGAATGCAAAGGGAAAAAACAATAAAAATGTTATCCTTAATTTGTTTATCCTTTTGTCTTATGTCTCTTTTTCGCGCTCGCAAGAAAACAACAGAAGTCCTATTCGGATTCGGATTCTAAGTTCCTCCAGCTATGTGGTACACCATCAGTGGGCCCTACAGCTAAACAACACTGCGTGGAATGTCTTTGGTGTAGTCGTCCTCGTCATCGTCACAGGGCGCTAGAGAGATTGAAATAATTTTCTTAAATTATGAGACTACTTAAGCTACACTAAAAAAAAACAAAAAAAAAAAACAAAGCAAAACGAAAGCCAGCCAAGGAACCGGACAAACAGAAATGCAAATCTACAAAAGATGCTAATGTGATGTTCCTGAGCCCATCCAGGGGTCTTAAATACTTTTCGCGATCGTTGCGTCCGTCGCGTCGTCGCGCAAAGCAGACGTAGAGCAGCGTGTACAATGAATACGTGGATGTGGTGTTGTATGTCGAGCTTGTTCTTTGCACTTGTTCTTTTGTTTTGTTGATGTTGCGAGAGATGTTGCAGCAAACAACAACAAAAAAAAATCACCAAAAACCATAAAAAGACAGGAATTATAGGGAACGGGTGGTGGAATTTTAATTGTTGTATTGGCGGTCAAGTGGAATCAGGACTTTGGTGGGATTTTTATTTATTTTTGTTGCTGCTGGATTGAATTGAATGACTCTGCAGGATACAAACAGGTACAAGAGCGGTTTTCATATTACATATAAGTTGCATTGATTTGATGGGACAAACTACATCAACTGGGTTCGTTTGCAAATGGAATTGCTGCTATAATGAGTAGTGATACCTGACAACCATTACCGTGGAGGATGGTCAAAATTTTACAAACCGTGGTGGGCCACCTTGTCACGAGCAATTTGATCAGCGCATGAATTGATATCATTTTTAAAAGAACGGTCTCTTTTTTCAAATATTTTTGAAGGCAAATCGAACGACGAGGAATTTGATCAGCCAATAATTTGATCTCATCTTTGAAGGCAGGGATCGAAGAGCAAATCGATCAGCACCTGACATAAGCGATTTTTTAACAGAACGCTTTCTTCGACCTGCTTACACATTTCTTTGAAAGCAGAGCGATCGACAAGGAATTTGATCCGCCAATAATTTGAGCACATCTTTGAAGGTACAATGATCAACGAGCAAATCGAACAGCGACTTAAGCGATTTTTTAACAGCCGCTTTTTTCAATCTACTTACATACATCTTCATAAAAAAAATCTATCGATGAACAATTTATTCTCTACCAAATTTCAGAAGAACATCGTTTAGTTTTAATGCTGTGCACATTTTGAACAGCTCATTAGCTGCTGACTTCCCTTCAAAAACTGTTTTAACGAACCTTCGAACCGATGCATTGCCAAAAGTGTCAAATCAGTTCTAAATCTATGATTTTTCGATAGCGTTCAGTTGGTTCTAAATAAACCTGCCAAAATGTGTCAATAATCGAATGAATATCGCTCATTGGATATTCGATACAGCTTATTAAAGTCCAGATTATTGGCGCAGTAGCGCAGTGGTTAGTGTGCTGGACTACTGTGCGAGGGATCCCTTCCATTTGTCCCAAAAATAGAAACTCACACAAACGAATGGTTGCGAGAAGCTAGGCCTACGGTGTCTACCGCCTGTTGCGCCACCTATTTATTTACAGTGGATTCCGCTTTATTGGGACACCGGATAATCGGGACAGCCGCTTAACTGGGACAAATGCTAAAGAACGGAAACGAATGCATATTTTAGATTGAATTTTGTTCGCTTATTGTGGACAGCAGCCGCTTATTCGGGACATATTCATCACACATCTTAACACATTTTGACATAAAAAATATCGCCACATTGCTTGTCTGTCTATCACCGAAGATGATAAAGCATATTGACGCAATGCTATTTAAGTAACGCCATTTTCTCGTGGTGTTGCGCACATTTTTGCCTTTGTGCAGTTCTAGAAGTGTCAAAGTGTGTGCAAAGCGGTTTGTTGTTATTTTGTCAACGTGGCTTGTTTCGTTTATTAGTTACATATTAGTTTCGTTTCAGTAGAAGTACATCGACAAGTAAATATGAAATAATCGACGTTATAAGTCAAATAATTTTTTGTTGTGTTTTTTTCATAGGTACTTCATCATGACTTCGTATTATTGGGACAGCCGCTTAATTGGGACAAAACTGTCTTCCAAATAAGCGGAATCCACTGTATTTATTTATTTTAGATTATGATGCCGATCATCAACAGATAGGGTATCTTGCGCCCAATATTGGATAACGGAATAGCTTCTGATAACCTCTGCGAAAGTCCAGCCCGTATTCACGATGCGATCGATCGAAACTGATGAGTAAGATTATTTCAAGTAACACAAGGTCTCTCTTCATATATGATGCGATTGATCGCAAGCTTCTCTGATTGATCAATAGATCGTCCGATCATTCCCTTATGCATACAAAGAAATTCAGAATTTTTAAAATACACATGCGATTGCCACGAATGATTTTTAACTTTCGTTTTGACTGATGATAGATATGTTTCAATACATGATGTGAACTTGTGGATCTCCCTCTTAATTGTTTATGAGTTGAGCTTCATTATTTTACAAAGTGGCGCTAGATAATTTCAGCCAAATTCTAATTGCAAAAAGTTTCAAGTGATATAAGATTCTAGTACCTTCTCACAGTGAAAATGCTCCTACCAATTTGACCTGCTTTCCCACAAAAAAAAAGTTCCAAAAAAAGCTAACACGATTTATAGAATAACATTCGAAAATCCCTAAAAACACTTAAATTTAAAATGAAAATAAAAATGATTGCTGTACCATATTTGTCAACTTTTTTACAGCAATAATTTTTTTTTTTTTAAGAATTTTTTATTCGTTTAGAGCTTACCTTAAATCCAAGCCGGTTTCCACTAGATACAGCATAAAAATTGAATTTTCCTCCAACAAGTTATCTCGTTTATTGAAAAACTTTTTTAATTTTTCCTTTTTGTTTTATTTTACTGACACACTGTATAAAAACGCACTATTATCACTTCCATAGAAAATGTTATTGATTTTAATGATAAGATTTATTTAAATTTTTTTATTTATTTATAATTATTTTTTAATATTTTTTTTATTTATTTATTTTTTTGTTGCTTAGTTACAATGCACGGTTTTGACTAGTAGAATATTTCTGACTTAACTCAAATGGCACAGAAAAGTTTCGCACAAACGCCAGCGTAAAATTTTTATTTTTATATTTTATTTTATTTGTTTTTCTTTTTTTGGTTATTTAAGCGTATGTTTTAAGAGAGATTGTATCAAACATGTGACAGCACTGAAATTAAAAAAGAGAGATATTTTTGAATAAAGGGAAAAATATAAAAATATTAAAAAAAAAAAAAAAGATTATAGAAAGAAGAGAATATTGGAAAATATAATATAAAATTTTTAAAGAAAGGCGTTGACCGTCCTTTGGATTTTTACTGTCGAAAAAATGTAATTTTTAGGGAATACTACAGAGAATATGAAAACGCATCCGAAAATATGGTAAGATGCATTCAGCTTCATATTGTTTACTTAGATGGCCTCTCTTTAATAAATTTTAAAAACTGAAAAGTACGGTTCCCCTCCACTTTCTAATTGTATAGAAAATCACGATTAAAAAGTTGGTCAGAAATTCAGCTAAATTTGGGTCGAAACAGTATTACAAAAAAAAGGACAGACCACTTCCTGTTTTTGCAGACAAAAATCCCTAAATATTTGCCCAAAAATTCAGCGAAAGAGTCAAATATAGTTTTACATAATATTACAACTGAAAAAAGGAAAGCCACGGTCTGTTCGGTGCTTCGAAAGATAAGTGGGTCTAAAAGCGCCTCTAAAAATTTCTCTAAAAGTGGGTGAGAAAAAGTTAACATTCGCACAGAGCTGCACAAATATTGGGCTAAAAAACGAGACCAAAAATTTCACTTAAAGTGGAACAAAAGAAGACCAAAGTAAATTCTCTTACAACTGAAAAAAATAAGCAAACTGTTCCTTCTGAAAGACGGGCTTAAAACGACGAAAAAGTGTGTCCAAAAAGTATTAAGTTTTGTACAGAAACTCAGTAGGTAAAGTTTTATAAGCGAAATAGGGAAGAGTAATGTTTTTTTTTTAACCGTGGGCGCAGTAGTAGTGGTTAGTGTGCCGGACTACCTACTGTGCGAGGGATCCCAGGTTCGATCCCCGGAAAAACACAAATTACATCTTAAGGTTTTTTCTACTGCGCCACCTCTCGCGAAGGTCTGACAAACATCCGAGAGTATGACTGTCCTGAAAAAGCTTCCCAATTCAGCCGTTCGGACTCGGCATATAATTGTAGGCCCCTTCCATTCGTCCCAAAAAATAGAAACTCACACAAACGAATGATTGCGAGAAGCTAAGCCTAGGGTGTCTACCGCCTGTTGCGCCACCTATTTGTTTATTTATTTAATGTTTTTAACCGCCTAAAATGCGTCTCAAATATCATTCTCAGAACGTACCAATAAAAGGATTGAGCTTCTGTTACTTCTACACATATACTAAGTAAACTTTGACTGTAGAGGATATTTTCTGCAACTATATCATCGACCGATTTTCAGTCGATTAAATGATTGTTATTCAAATAAAAAATTAGTCATTATTCATTCGTGCATTCGTTTACTAATTTTTTGACAGAAAAGAAATTCATTCGATTGAATGAAAAAACATTCATTATTCATTAATTCACTTGTTATTTTTTGAAAAGCGATTCATTCGATTTTTTTGACTGAATGCTTGTTTCTGAAATGAAAAAGCATTCATTATTCATTCGTGTTTGAAATTAATAATACATCATTCATTATTCATTCAATTCATTCATTGGTATAGTAAATATAATTCATTCTCTTTTCGTCCGTTCTTATTTTCACTTTTTGGTTAATTTTTTGTATGACTAATGAGTGAACAAATTTCACACTGATTACACCATTTGGTTGAACTCATGTCTATATAACATGGCCGTCTGTGAGGTGAAAAAAACTTAGTGCAAGACTCCTGAAGCGCACAAGTGATTGACTATCAAAATAAAGTTATCGGTTCTGCCCGACTATCTGGAACATCTTCTTTCTCGCCTCCCTCAACACACACAGAGAACGAAGAGTTTAGTCAGTCTATGAAAGTCCTTCTAAAAAAAAAAGAAAATAACGAAATAAACATTTCATTCATAATTGATGGCCAGATAGCCACCCAACCATTAAACCAATATAATCCTCATCACCATCGATATAACCACCACTAAAGTACCACGCCGCCGAACTGAAACCGACTGTCGAACGACGCGACGTAGTAGTAGCCCTGGTAAGCGCGTGTCGGCATCGAGTGTCCTTCGTGTTAAGTGAAGTAGTTGCAGAGCGCTGCTGAGGCTGACTAAAAACGAAACATACCAAATGCACCGCGCTCATTATGAGTAGTTGTGTTTTGTGTAGTATAAGTATCTTTACAGTATATTTTCATTTAATTTTTTATTTTTTTCCTTTTGACCTTAAGGCACGTGCTCGTGAAAAGTCGTTGCTGACGCCGACGCTGACGCTGGTTCTGTTGTTAATGGTACTACTCGGTAGTATATAGTCGCGAAAAGCCACACGCACGTGGTGGTAGGATAGTTGGTGCGGTGGTGCTTGGCTCTATGGTCGGGTATAGCACTTGCCTTAGATTGCATCTTTTGTTTTTTTTTTATTGGACGGTGGCTGTGTGGCACGCACAATTTGGAACATTTTTGTAGTAGCAATCATCAAATTGGGTCAATTCGAAGAGGAACTACAGGAAGGAGTAACTTTGTGATGCAATCAAAAGAAGAATAAAGTTTTTTTTGTAATGATGGGGCTTCCGTTTTGAGTGAATTTGGAAAAATCAAATAGCGAGTTAGCTTATTTCCCGACACACGAGTCTTCAATGGACATTTCAGTGGGTTATTTAAGGAAAACTTTTATGAAATGTACCGATTTTTTGTCGTGGAAACTATTGCTGGAAATATTTCTTGATACGACTACTCGTTATGCACACGCATAACAATGTATGGACTTACTTTTCAACTGGAAACTATCTACTAACTGTTGTAGTCGATCAATCAAAATAGTTAAACACATGTTTCTGCCTTTTTCAAAATGACTCATAAAATGTGAAATGCC
The DNA here is from genome assembly GCA_955612985.1 of Cheilosia scutellata. Classification (NCBI taxonomy): domain Eukaryota; kingdom Metazoa; phylum Arthropoda; class Insecta; order Diptera; family Syrphidae; genus Cheilosia; species Cheilosia scutellata. Next base: position 2,140,596 of record OY015315.1, read on the forward strand.
CCCCTAAAGTGGGGGCAATCTCCAGAATAGTCCCAATCGTGTCTTGAAATATGGCAAATTTATTGGATGTGTTTAAAAACATGATTCCTATCACTTGATTCAACCACGAGTGCATGGAACTCGACATAGCCCTCGAGAATGACTATAGAGTGCAGCTTGAAAAGACGCCCTTTTACAAGATGACATGGCAATTAATATTGGAACTCTTCTCGCTATGACCTTATCACAGATACCCATGTTGGTAGGGTATATTTTGGAACTCGCTTAAAGAACCTACAACTCCTTGGGAGCGCTTTTGAAACCGAGAGATGTACATATTTACAAAAAAAGGGGTCTATAGGGAAGAGAGGGTTCACTTTAGATTTTAAAGAATGAGCCAATATTAGAAAATACCTTTTAGAAAAATGGTGAAGAGTTTTGTGGATGGATCTAAGAATACACGGAATTTGATAACATTTTTGTACTTTTAAAGGAATGTGTTAAAATTTACAGTAGAAAAGAATTGAAATCGATTGCAGGTTCAAAAAAGTGTATAGGTGTTCCCAACCAAAGCACAAACAAAGCCGGAAATGGGTTATAAGTACGGGCATAAATAAGGCCACTGTATTATATCGGGTGGTGGTTGGGTGTGTATGAATCGGGTAGGCGCTGACTGGCATCAACTTGGCGGTGCCCAGCTGTTGTAACTTTTTCATACACATCAATTGTGCTTATTTTACCTCCGCGTGGTAACCACCGGGTACTGGCCTCGCCCTTCCGGGCTTGGCTTGCTAAACTTATAAGCGCGAGTGTTGAACACGAAGAAAATAGCAACACTATAATGCTCTGTCGGAATGACTGACTGAACGAGTCTCAGAAGTCTTACATGAGCCCCTCAGAAAGAGGACGTACGGCGGATGAATTCACTAGACTGAATCAACGGTGACGGCAACAGTCAATTTGGCAGATACCTTACTTGAGCTACTTCGACATATTTGGAGCTGAGGTCAGTGAGGATTTTTCAGGACTAGTCAGGGTCCTGAAACAGAGATGGTGGCGGATGAACCCTTTATGGGCCAACGGCAGCTCTCACATCCCCGAAGTGGGTTACTGACACCGGAGGAATCCGGCCCCTTTCGTCCAAGGGGTCCAACAAAGGGCCTGGCCCTCCAGGTTGGGGGTTGTACGCCGGGGTAACTGCCCGACTGCGGAAAACAACAATAGTTCCGAAACGACAACAAGCCTCGGATACGGATGATTTTACTGTTGACGAACCTGGCAAACGAATAAAGGACAACGAATTTCGGATCTGCACTTGGAATGTTAGGTCCCTTAACAGACCACGTGCAGCCGAACAACTAGCGGAGGCCCTGAACTGCTATAAAGCAGACCTAACCGCCATCCAAGAAGTGCGATGGGATGGACCGGGCAAGAAGAGGATGAAAAACTGCGACATCTATTATGGCGACTGCTATCGGCAGCAAAAACAGCGCTTATTTGGATGTGGTTTCGTCGTTGGAGGCAGACTTAGGCAAGAAGTCTTAAGTTTCAGCTGTGTGAACGAGCGCCTCGCGACAATCCGCATCAAGGCTAAATTCGCCAACATTAGCCTAATATGCGCCCATGCCCCCACGGAGGAGAAAGACGACGACACCAAAGAAAGATTCTACGAGCTCTTAGACAAGACGTACGAGCAATGCCCTAACTATGACATTAAAATCGTCCTAGGTGATTTTAATGCAAAGATAGGAAGAGAGGGCATCTTTGGTAGTACTGTCGGAAGGTACAGCCTACACGACACCACCTCCGATAACGGATTTAGGCTGATCGACTTCGCGGCGGGGCGAAATGGTGTCATAGCAAGTACGCGGTTCCCGCATCTCGATATTCACAAAGGCACATGGAGATCTCCCGATCAATCAACCGTCAACCAGATTGACCACATTGCGATCGACGCAAGACACTCCTCCAGTATTATGGATGTCCGAAAGTTTCGAGGAGCGAACATTGACTCGGACCACTACCTTGTCGTAGCCAAGGTACGCCTTCGGATATCCCGAACACCGCCAAGACAAGTAAATACTGTGAGGAAGTTTGACGTCGGACGGCTAAAATCGCAAGAGATCACCAGATCCTTCTCCGATCGAGTCTCTCTAAATCTCTCAAGAGGTTCTATGCAGCCAGCATCAAGCATTGAAGACCAGTGGCAACATTGCCAAAAAGCCATCAGAGACGCCGCCTCTGATGTGTTTGGTTTCACACGACCACCACAACGAAACCCCTGGTTCGACGACGAGTGCCGGCAAGCACATGCAGCGAAACAAGAGGCATACAAAGCGGCGCTGCAAAGAAGGACCAGAGCTGCTCGTGAGCTCTACGCCCAGAAAAGAAGAGACGAACACCGGCTTCTCAGGAGAAAAAAGAAAGAGCACGAGAAGCGCGCGATCGAGGAAATAGAGAGATGCTACAACAGGAATGAGGTTCGGAAGTTTTACCAAAGGGTAAAAAGAAGCTGCCAAGGCTACAGAGCCCGAACCGAAGCCTGCAAGGACGAGCAAGGGAACATCATAGTAGAATCGCAGTCGATGCTGAGGATATGGAAAAACTACTTCTGCAGACTGTTTAACGGCGATGACGAACTAAATACCGCTGTCAGGCAGAATGAACCATTCAACCTGGGCGATGAAGACCAACAATTCCGTCCACCCGACCTGGACGAAGTGAAGATAGCCATATCTAAGCTTAAGTCCAACAAAGCCGCTGGAGCAGATGGCCTAACCGCCGAGCTATTCAAAGCCGCAGGCGATGACTTGGTTAGGAGTATGCACCAACTCATCTGTAAAATATGGTCGGAGGAAAGTATGCCCGATGAATGGAACCTCAGCATTGTTTGCTCGATCCTCAAGAAAGGAGACCCTCTGAACTGCGCCAACTACAGAGGGATTAGTCTTCTTAACATCGCCTACAAGATCCTATCTGCCGTGTAGTGTGAACGCCTGAAGCCTTTCGTCAACAACCTGATTGGTCCCTATCAGTGTGGCTTCAGGCCAGGAAAGTCTACCATCGACCAAATATTCACACTGCGGCAGATCTTGGAAAAAACCCAGGAAGTCCAAATCGATACCCACCATCTTTTCATCGATTTTAAGGCCGCCTATGACAGCATTTATAGAGACGAGCTATACAGAGCAATGTCTAGTTTTGGCATCCCTGCCAAACTCGTCCGTCTGTGCAGGATGACAATGGAGAATGCACGCTGCTCCATCAAGGTCGGTAAAGAACTCACCGAGACCTTCGATGTCAAAAAAGGATTTAGACAAGGCGATGCGCTGTCATGTGACTTCTTCAACATCGTTCTTGAAAGAATAGTGCAAAACTCAAACTCTAACTCCAGAGGCATTATCTTTCAAAAGTCCGTCCACCTACTCGCCTACGCCGACGACATCGACATAATCGGCAGAACGCAGCGTGATGTCACTGGCGCGTTCGTGAGCATTGAGATGGAGGCGGCGAAGATGGGTTTGGCGGTCAATGAGGGCAAGACAAAGTATATGCTGTCATCAAGAAAGGACACCCAACACCGACGTCTTGGACAGAATGTCACTATAGACAGATATAACTTTGAGGTGGTAAAGGACTTTGTCTACCTAGGCTCCGCTATGAACTCAGACAATGACATCAGCGCTGAGATTAAGCGAAGAATAACTCTTGCCAATCGCTGTTTCTTTGGGCTAAGAAAGCAATTGAGTAGCAAAGCCCTCTCTCGAACAACTAAAGTGACCCTTTATAAGACCTTAATCATCCCAGTCCTACTTTATGGTGCAGAGGCATGGACTCTATCAAAAGCGGATGAGCTTTCTCTTGGTTGCTTTGAGAGGAAAATTCTGTACGGGCTGTACAGCGACATCGACCTAGCCAGAAGAGTGAAGGTCCAACGACTGCGGTGGCTGGGTCATGTAGAGCAAATGGAAGTGAATGCTCCGGCCCGGAAGATCTTCGAATCCTCACCCGAGGGACGGCGCAGTAGAGGAAGACCGCGACTCAGGTGGCGCACGCAAGTGGAAGGGGACCTCAACCAACTTAGCGTGCGAAACTGGAGACAGCTGGCCAAAGATCGTGCTGGCTGGAGACGCTTGTTGGTTGAGGCCCAGGTCCACCCCGGACTGTAGCGCCACCTTAAGTATTATATTGGGAAGGGGGGTCAAAGGGGGAGACGGCACCATTTGATGTTCGTTGAAAGTATGTCAGAGTCTAATGTAAGTCTAAAAAGACTCCATATAACACGCCGAACAATAAAGGGGGCATACAAAGGGGGTCAATTCTAAGACAATGCTATTCACTTAACTCCAGCAACGGTACCGCAACTCACTCCCTTATTTGGGATTAACCATACAGTGTCAAACTTCCACAACACAAATGCTGTCAAATCATTCCTTTTGCAATTCAATTGTTTTATGCCTGCTCCGCACACACCGACCGGCTAAATAGAAAACTAAAACGTTTAGTAATTGTCTCCACTTTTAACATAGGCAAACACTCGTATCAATAGCAAAACGTATACCTCCTGCATATACCATCAACCGTGTGTGTATGTCTATGCACATACTTATACCGACACCGACGTACTCAAAATTACACACCTACCATGATGATGTACATGACTATATTTTGCTGGGAGGAAGACCCATCAGTATAGATAGGCACAGAAACATAATTTAAAATGTTCGCCTCTCGTGCACGACGCATGTCCTGTCTTTAAAGCTAAAAATAAACCAACTACCGCTGGGAGTTATTATTCCGGAAATCCTGAATTAGATCTAAATAACAAGAGAATCGAGCACTTTGCATTTATGGTTGCGCAACGTAATTCCACGATAATGACGACGACCGACGTCTATAATGAGGAGCACAGATTAAGTATTCAAACACCGTTCAAGGACATTCGCTGACAATGGGGCTTAGCCATCGATTCAATCGAATTCCACTCAACAGCAACACCTGTTCTTGCAAAAAAAATAAAAAAATTTTCAACAAAGACAGACGACTACGAGTGTATAGTCCGATAGAGTCCATTCAATCTCATATTCCATTGTGACAACTGAAAGGACACATAATAAGGTTAACGAACGAAACATTCGACAACAAGTGCAAAAAAAAAAAGAAAAAGGGAAAAGTGTTTGTATTATCCATGAGATATAATGGTACCAGCGAGTGTCATTGACGACGAATCCTTACAACAAATCCCTAATGCCAGTACAATAGTCTAAATGAGGTTTCACTCCCACACCCATGACGAACAATGATGCTGACTGATTCTTCTCTTTGTGTGTCATCTTCATTATGACAGATAATTATGGGCCCTATTGTCTATGCTACTGCTGCTGCTGTTGCACGTGGCAAGAAGATTCACCATTTGTTTTAGGTAATCACTTCTATTCTCTGCAAATAACTTTTTCCAACTTAGCACAGTAAGTCGAACTGGAGAGTTAGCTTTTGAATAGAAGATTGGATTTGAGGGACGTTCAAATGTCATGAATGCCAAATTTCCACTGATTAAATTTTCGACTGAATACAAGAGTACATCAAGAACCACTGTTTAAGTTATGATTAAGTCTTGATCAGGGATTAAGCCAGAATTATGTGCAAAAAATGGATGCACAGGGGAGTGTTGCATAGAAAACCACCTTTTCCTAAGCTTCGTCATTCATTTTGGAACTGAATAGAAATGTATTGTAGGAGCCACTTAAGTTTAATATTAAACTGGGATTAAATCTCAATTATGTAAATTTCTGCGGAGAATGGCAATTTCCCATACAAACTCAGAGAACCTATTCTAAAGAGGTACCCAAAAGGAGCTTAACTCATAATTAAACTGTGTTTAAGTCTGAACCATGTTTAATAGCTATTCAACTCCTGATTAAATTGGGATTAAGTCCAAAAGCCGTTGCGAAATTTTCATAAGTTGAAGTTCTGTTTCCAATTTTGAGTTGACTTAATCATACAATATTTAAAGTTAAGGAACAAAATAAACGGATACCTACTTAAAGGCACGTTTGACTGCTGTTTGACTTGAGATTAACTACGGTTTAATTTCAAATTTGTATCAAGTCATCAGTTTTAAGTGGCTTAAAGTGGTCCTCGATGAGGTGTACTTAGATTAAAATGCGGTCCAAATGTTAATAATAAATGGGAAGTAATTAGCTCATATTCCGACAAAATTGTAGGTGTTGCCAATTTAGTGGATATATCAGACGAACAAGAATTCAGTTGAACTGCGTATGGGGCGTGGGGGGAAGGTGACTCTATATCGTTCGATACAAACTGTGATAAGTGATTTTTAAAATTGCCTTAGAAATGCCACTTTTTCAGATCGATTGTTTTCGAAGCTCAGCTGGTTTCCATGAGTAATTTAAGTAATACAATGATGATTGGAAAAAGCAGCGTTAATAGTGTGCAGCCCTGCGGTATCCCGCTTTGTAGTTCAAAGTCGTTGACAAAGGAACGAGGCATTTAGAAAATTTCTATGTAATCCCAGGCTAGCTGTGAAAAGTCTTCTCGAAGTCAAGACCCGCAGTCGAATGCCATCCTCCATTTTTGATCGTCTGTAAAATTGCTAAGCGCATCTTTTAGGTGCTCGTGCTCGCCAACTGCCTTGATTCTCACAAGGTGGCATGATAGCAACTGTGTTGTCTTGTTAATGACTTCGACACAATATTATTAATAGTTTTGTGTAACGACTTAAGTGGTTTATTAATTTTAAATTACAACGTGACGATTTTTACTGGGAGGGCCCCATCCAAAGAACTCGCCACTGGCCTCAGATGACTTAGTTACTCCACTGATTGCGGGGTCTAAAAAGGCGATGGAAAAAGTAGTTTCCATACGTATTAAACTGCAAATTATGTTTGGGCTTTATTTCCATCTTGTTGTTTATTTTTGGGCGCTATGAATTTTTGTGGGCGTTATTTCCAAATCGATTTGGGCGCTATTTCCTTGGGTGTTATTGCCTAACGCCGATGTCATAAATGTTTACCATTGGTTTTTGCAATTGATTTAAATCTACACCTTGATAAATAGCAGAATAAAATAATAGTGTGCTTCAAAAAATCGCATTTTACATATTATTAAAAAAAAACAAAACGAAACTCCTTACAGACATCTGTCCATTCTTTTATTGGAACACACATGTATTTACAATGTGACCAATAAATACATGTGTATTTAAACCCCAAGTGGGATTTGGTCTATTTTCTGTCATCAGAAGAAGTTATTTTCGAGGAACTTCTGCAGAAATCGGATATACATTTGAATACATCTGGCAGGCATATGTTACGATAGCCTATTGTTTGGCTAAGATCCACTTGAGTATGGGGTTGCTTAGTACAAGTGTTTCTATACACAGCAGTATGTTGATTACTTTGAATCCCACACACGGCACAGGCAAGTGAAGGTCAAGCAGGCGTTTTTGTCGAAATGAGCTGAATTTAGTTTGTGGTAGCGCGATGCAAGTCGCAAGTCGACCGAACGACCGACAGGTGTAAGGTGCGGAAGGTGTTTTTTTTTTTTTCAAAATGACATTAATTATCTGGTCAAACCCTATGCTGATGGAAAAATAGGCGTTCAGTCAATGTTGGGAAACAATTTGCACTTGAGTCCCATAATGTTTGACAAGGATCAACAATTTCGCAAGACATCAATAAACTGCAAATGTTAAAAATCACTTCAAGTGGTAATTGAATTACGTAGACTTAGGCTACGTATCAGATATGGATGAAACTGTGGGATTAATGTATATATTTTAACTCATACGTTCGGATAGGTAAGTGGTCGAAGGAGCAACAATTTTGCTAAAACTAATGGACTAACAAGAGATCAAAACGACTTCAAGCGATAAGGGTCACTCGCAATAGAATTACGTGGGCTTAAGGTACTGTCAAGGCCTAAAGTTAAAAAAAAACTCAAGGAGAGGCAAATACTAAAAACTATTGCAAGCGATAACATTGACAGGATTATGTGAACTTAGGCTAGTGTCAAATATGATGGAAAAAATTTTACAAATTTCATAACCAATTATATGATAATATCTACCAATGTAATTGCACATTGGCTTAAGCTGATTTAATCCGGCACAATCCCAATATGGTTTTGTTTTACTTTGATGTGTTGGCAGACGTTCGCCTGTATTCGACACTAGGCAAAGCTCAGTTGAAATGCTACTCTAACTTGAATATTTCAAAAATTCCGTATAGTAGGTTTCAAAAATAGTAGTAGGTCTCTCTCAATCTAACGTCATTCCTTCTGTGCCTGAATCGTAGTAGATATAAATGAGATCACTATTAGCTTGTGATATTTTTCTGAATATATCGACAAGTTGCTTCTTTCCCTATTAAAGTCCTTAACGAGCCTCAACCATCAGGAACCATCTTTCGTCGAGGTGGCAATTCTTATTAATCCAAATATCTGTCAAAAAAAAAGCCCAGAAATTCCCCAGCGTACCTACTTTGCAAATTTGACTGCAAATAAGTAGGACACCTACTCCTACTCTCCAATCCGGTTTTTTTTTTGCATAGTGTCTGTCAACTGAAGTCTCTTGTGTTTCTTGAGGTGTTTTTCCCTAAAACCCGGTTAAAATAAGAAATCAAATTTTTCCTTGTATTCTCCTGGTGAAATTGTTTCTTTACATTTTCCCGAAACAAACCATCCCATTTGAATTCAAATTGTTTAATGTTATAATTCTGACAGCTTGTTACGGCTTTCATAGGTTGCATCTAGTGATTCCCCCAGTTCCTTGTATTTTCCCGTGATATTCGAATTATTTTCAATAGCTCGGATAACTAGTGAGCATTGTTATCAAAATGTCAATATGGGTTTCATTGGATTTCATGAAATGTCACTCGCTACATATTGAAGCAGCAATTCGCTATAATCCGGTGATCTGTCAAAAAATGCCGATGGTGATCAGTCTGAAAATATTTTCAATAGCTCGATGTAGTTCCAGCCTGAATGTTGTTAACAATAGATCGGGGCGAAAATTCATGATAACCAAGTTATCTGTCAAAGTTTCCTTATAATTAAAAATCAGATTGTTGCTCGCTATATTTAGTTGAAATTTCGTGATATGTCAAATAGATATTTGTATATTTTGCACACAAATTGTGTTTGCAGATTTATTGTTATTGCACATTGCTTATATTGATCAGGACTGGTCAATATTTTTAAATGGATAGTCTGATAGGAATTTCGCAAAAGGATCTCGTGTCGTATGACAGAGGTGAATACACAGAATGTCCAAATATGTAATCACAGCTTCAGTACAGTGCGTTACTGACAAATTTTTCATAAAATTTAACTATCCAGAAAGGTTTTTCATTTTTTGTTTTACTCTTTATTGCGGTTTATTCATTTCTTTAAAACCCATTTATCTGTCAAACCATTTTTTCGTGTCATTTTATTGGATGTTCCATGAAAAAAATTGGAGTTTCAAAACCATTAGATACTATTCTGAAATTCGTTATAAATGTCGTTTTCTGTCAAAATGTCATTTATTCCACTCATCAGGATATTCATCTACTATTTCCTAGGAAAATGTCCTCAATCAAATCAATAAAGTGCAAAGTCAACTGTTTTCCGTTAGATTTTCAACAGAAAAAGTTAGTTTATGTTTAGTCCCTTTCATTTAAAATGTCACTTTAAAGCATTTGTCACATGTACTTTGAAAGAAGAGTGTGTAAAATCCCCGAAGTTGTTTTAGCGTCGGCAAAAACACTATTCAATGTTTTTGTGTTTGACTTGACATAAATGGCATTTAAATAGAATTGTTGCATTTTTTACATTGCCTGTCAGTTTCACTGTAGGAATTATAAAATATTTATCGAATTATAAAAGTTCTAAGCAGATATCAACAATGACAGCTAATTTGTTTCAAGAAGGACTGTGTTTGCCATAAAATTTCAGAAGTTTGTAGGGCGGAAATCAGTAATTCAGTTAATGAGAATATCCACTGAATGATTAGAGATTTCTTTTACAATTTCTTCAATAAAGAGACATCTATTGACGTCGCCAATTTTTCTCCCTCGCAATTACTTAGATTAGATAGGTTACTCTTGGATTAAATAAGTTATGTAGTTCAACTGTCAAATTTGACACAACAAACTAAAAACATTCGAACTTCCCAATTGTAATTTTGTTTAGCAATGTGCGATTTTGCCCCTAAATGGATTAATATTATTTTAGGTCTCTTGCTCACATGACAAATTTGACATTTTCGCAGAAACAATCCACGAAAGCGTCTAAGCAAGCGAAATTGCGTCTTTAAGGCTAACGTAACCTGACCAACTTTGTGAAGTCACTAGAATCAACCAACAAATTTCATCTGTCAAGTTTGACAAATTTTCATCAGAAATAATCTTTACAGAGAATTTATTTCCTCTTAAAAATCGAATGACCCATAAATGGATTTTACTGATAAAAGTAGTCTAAATGAAGGAAAATGTTCAATTTGACACATTTTTCACGACAATCCGGGACCAAAGATGGATCATTATTGAATCATTAAATTCAACTGGGATGGTTTAACATAACCGTCCCAATAGTTGGTAATCCCATAAAATTACTAAAAACAATCCCTAAAAGTCGATGTTAAAGTGTCAAATCTGACAATTGAATTTAGTACTTCGACAGCAAAATCAACACCGAATGAAGCTTCTTCCCAAATGTCTATAAACCTACCTACTAAAGGGATTTTCTCTGGCATAACAACGTAGTTATTAGAACAAAATAAAATATTATGCAACTGTCAAATTTGACACTTTTTCGAAAAAAGTACACAGAAACGTTGAGAGCACTCCAATATGGTTTCTTTAAGAATGCCAATTAACCACTAAATGGCTTTTACGAGAAAAATTCTTCTCACCAACTAAACTATTATAAGAAATAAAACTGTCAAATTTGACACTTTTTCAACAAAAGAATACATTAACTTCGAAGCACTCCAACTGGATTAAGAATGCCAATTAGCCACTAAATGGATTCTTTACAGCGGTAACATAAAAAAAAGTTACTAAGATCGAGTGCTAATATCCAACTGTCAGATTTGACACGTTTATAATAGAATACCAATATCAAATAAAGTCGCTTTGTAAACCATTTTGGTTTCCTTAAAATTGCCACGGAAGGAATTTGCCTATAAATCCCATTTGATCGCCCTTAATGGATTTACTGAACTGTCACATATGACACAAGAAACAATAAGATCTTCTTAATCAGACCCTATACGTTTTTATTCCAACATTTGACTACATTTTGAATTAAAAACTCCACTGTGTTCGATTGTCTTTGAACTGTCACATTTGAAAAAAAAAAAAAAATTATAGTCACTTGCACAATGAAATCTACCTAAGGACACAATGTCAAAGAAATATGGGTCACTACTTTAAATATCAGGTGGATAGGCTATAGGCTGTGCAACCTACTCTAACACCTCCCCCCCTCCCCCCACCAGCACTCTTGTCATCGCGTGTAGGTACGCATTTGTTTTTTTTTTAACACCACACGTTACACTAGATTACGTACCTATCCTTTCTTACACTGGCACTCTCTTATCAGCACTTGATCCACTCGGTTTGAATGATTTTTTTTTTCGAAATGACATTTGACTGCGTGCTGCCACTTTTTTAACCACACATGTGAAATTGGAAAAAAACTTTAAAAAAAGGAAAATTGTGAGAAGAGCACTTTGCACTTGGGAAAACGACGGTGTACACTGGGACACTGAATATTTACCGATTTTACACAATCGCCCGTGCAACCGAACACACTCGCGCGAAAACAACAACCGTTTAGCAACAAAGTTGTGTTGTTTTTATTTTGCAAAATATAAACAGAGATTTTTCCAAAATTGAACCGTGCACTCTGGGTAGGTGGGTTGATATTGAAGAAAAAAAAATAATTTATTTTAATTCTTTTATAAATTTATTTTTTATTTTTTTTTAAAATTCAATCGTTCCACTGGCAACAACACTCAACATCCTCATCGTCCGCGATTTGTAATATCAACCAGCACACGCATTAACTCGGCTCTTTAACAGCATCTCTCATTAGGACGAAAAAAAAACGACAGCAACAACAAAAATTTAAATTCTTCCTCGTTTTTATTGTATAATGCAGTGTTGCGCTGCGTGCGTGCGTGCAAGCCACCACAAAACACTCAAGTCTTCCTCGTCGACGTTGTCGTCGTCGTCACCACGAGACGCCGGAGACAACAACAGTAATGTGTACGCGTAAAGTTACCAAACAAAATTCCAAGCAGAAAAAAAAATAGCTCAACAACCTCTGCGCAGCGCGGTTCGACTGCTACTAGCGATGATCATCAACGGCTGCATGGCATGGCACACAAATTCGCCGGCCGATGAACTCCCCGACAACCTCATCAGTCTAAGAGCAGCAGCAGTACCAGCACAGCATCTCTCATCTGTGGATGCTGTGTTGAGGAGGATGAATCTTCCAATTCCAATTCCTCCAACAGGCAGAGGCAGAGAGAGCGCGCGCCGCACCCCAGAGAGAATGAGCTGAGCGTGTGTACTGTCTACTGTGTAGTGTGTATGAGGGTAATGCATTCGCATTTGACATGCGTCAGATGTTGTTGCTTGGTTGGCTGAGGCCTGAGACATGGAGCCGGTGTTTGTTTTTGTTTTACAATACATTTCCTGAGGCTGCTGTGCTGACGACGACACGATGACACAGGTGCAACAATGAACTCTGAGTTGAGACGGCCAATTCACTCAACATGGTCACTCGATTCATTTCGCAAATGTGTGTAGTGTGGTTCTCGCAGTCTCGCGTGCGCGGAGATTACTCTGTTTATGCTCACCAGTCAGCAGTCACCAATGGGGAGATTTTTTTTCTTGGCTTTTCCACTGAGTGGAAGGGATGTGTGTGATTTTCTTGGAACGCCTACCACGTTTTGTTAGACAGTGGGAGCCACGCCTACTTTGAGTGTTGCTGGCATGCAAATTGTTGGTGTACACGCTCGTTTCTATTGTCATTGCTCGCTCTCTGTGCAGTGCTGTAACAACAATTGGCGACATGGTAGTAGTTGCTTATAGTGGCCGTAGTAATTGTTTCAGTTTCGCCTTCTTTTTGCATCCGAAAAAGAGTTCATTTCGCGGGTTCATTGAGAAGTCGTTCGTGGCGGCTCTCTGTGGTAATTTTTTTTTTTTTTTTTTTTATTAATTGGGTTGGGGGTTTTTATAACAATTGGCGCCAAAAATTAAAGAGACTATCAGTCCACCCCATTCCACCTATAGTTATGGCTGTAGCATAACCTTCCCCACTCGGAGTGAATTTCCGACGATGACTTTCATTGATTGGTAGCTGTGTTGGTGTGTGGATACAATTCGAATTCAATTTTCTTCCACACACCATTTTCCTTTTATTTTTTTGTTGTTGGTTTTTTTTTTTTTTTTTTTTTTTGTTGTGTGCACCTTAAGATTATCGTACATTCGACTGGGATAAGCATAAGCGGCGCAAATTCGAGCAGAGAGAGAGCACGAGCTATTGTGGTCGAGCGCGGTGTCGGTGTGTGTGATGCAAACAGAGGGAACGATTGGTGTTTAGGCTCGAGTCGAAAATATAACAATTGCATTGTTATTTGCTGAGAATCGGTATTGGGGGCGGTATTGTTGGTGGAATGATGCAGGGACCGTGTTCTATTGTTTGGTGGTTTCGGTACGTTGAGGGTGATTTTAACGAATCAGAGACCTGCAGTCGGTGTATGTGCGGTATTTGTGTTTGGCTGGTGGTGTGGGAAAATTGTATGTGTAAACTGTAATCCAAGGAGAAGTTTTTTTTCCCTTTTTTGTTGTGTTTAGTTAAAATTAAAATTCGTATGTACCACCTTGCATGATATTGTTTGCGAGATGAAATGTCTTTTGGGATGTAAAATTTAGGTACCTACCTATATATAGGACGTGTGCTGCGCATGTAGGAAGGATGATGTGCAGTAGAAGATGTTACGGTCAAGTTGCTGACAAAAGAAAGGTATAGCCACCCCAAGTTATGGGCGAAACAATGCGATAAGTTGAAGCTTTGTGCACATAAGTCCACTGAGTTGTGGATAGGCGCCTCTATACCGTACCTATCTATTTACAGCAGGCTTGAGGGAATTTGCCGTATGGAGGGGTAAATGAGTATCAAAAGGCGGCCGCAAGCCAATTAAATCGAATTGGCAATCAGGTTAGCTTTAGGGCTAAACGAAAATCAAGGCGAACCTTTTTGTACATTTTTCGAACTTTAAGTATGGACTAGGTATGGACACCCAGGCAGTGTGTGCCCTTCGCATTATATACTATACAAATGATGGTTGCCGTCGATATCAAATGAAGAAACTTTTAGTCCAATTTATGGCACCGAAAGAAAGAACAATTTTTTCGACAACATTTGGACGAGAAGAAGACCAACCACAAGCTCCATAACGCGGTGGATGTAGGTAGTTAAAAAAGGTAAAAAAAAGGAATCTTTAGAATCCACCGCCTATGGAAGACCGGTACCTCTATATTTCAAAAACCAGGCTGTTTCGGTGAAGCCAGTTGATGATAAATATAAACACACCTCACTCGAAGATTTTTCAAACCAAATTCATCGCCCCAGTTCACGGAGGACCTCCACAATACAATGACAACTAACGAATCAGGTAGTTCGGATTTATCGAACAATTATTACAATTCTCGCGAAGATAAGACTCAATAAGGACTTACCAGAGGTGGCCTCTAGATATAGTCTTACGGTTTGGCATAAATAAAATAAATAAATAGTTGGCGTAACAGGAGGCGTGTTCGTGTAGATACCCTAGGTCTAGCTTCTCACAACCATTCGTGTGTGTGAGTTTTTTTTAGGACGAATGGAAGGGACCTACAATTTTATGCCGAGTGCGAACAGCTGAATTGGAGAAGCCTTCTCAGGACAGTTAGACTCTCGGATGTTTGTCAGACGTTCGCGAGAGGTGGCGCAGTGGAAAAAAACCTTAAGATGAAATATGGGTTTTTCCGGGGATCGAACCTGGGACTCCTCGCACAGAAGTCCAGCACACTAACCAAACCACTGAGCCACTGCGCCCACCTTGGGGTTTGGCATGACTGAGCAAAAAGGCATAGACTCACTTTGGTGTGTGGTGGATTGGAATTGAAAGAGATGGGTGCGTGAAATGTGAATGGGATTAAGAGGGAGTCACTCTCCATTTTGATTTCAACCGATCTATACTACGGAAAGGCTTGTTCACATTAATTTACTGATAGGAATGTGGAAACATAAACTTTCTCGTGATGACGAGTGACAGACTCTGACAGAAGCTTGGCTGCCGAAAAGCTATGTCTGACTTCTCCTGTCGATTGCTTGGGTGTTGAGAGAAGATCTCGAAATTTCAGCAACGAAATTAGATTTGAAGAAAAACAAATAAATTTCGATTTATTTCGTTACAAATTTTCTTTAACCACAATTATTTTTATTCTTAATTGTAGGTAGGTATGTTGATGCTAATTCACTTTATTATTCTCGATCTTAATTTTCCTTCCAAGTCTGCCAGTTTATACCTCCAAGCTTCCTATAACCCCAATCGAAAAAGCGAATCCAAAAAGCGTGGTATAAAGTTTGACAGCTTGTCATTGGACTTTAGACTGCGATCAGAGTTTTTACTGCTGACGTTGCCAGATCCGTCGCTACACTTGTGCATGGAATAAAGTACAGTCCACGACGGATATAAGAAACCTCTAAAAAAAAAAAAATGTTCTTATATTATATATGCGAACACGTATTTAAGAAACAAAGTTTCACGGCGTTTCCACATGCGTTTCTTATAAGCGATGTGTTCTTATATGAGTGTTTCTTATATCCGTCGTGGAACCTACGCCGACGGTCTATTCTATGTGGTTTGTGTCAATGACCACAAGGTGTCAGTTGTGATTGTGAGAGATTATCCAAGTCTCGCGTATACCAGTAAAGTGCCGAACGCACTACAGTCGGTAAAAATAGAACACGCATAATAGTCCAAGCGGCGACCGTCAAATCACTTACGTCATCGGGTCATAAAGTTCTGCCAATATTCGATTTTGGCAGGCTTTCTTCTATCAATGGGCAGTGCTGCCGCTTCCTATAAACCACTTTCCAAACTTTGAGATATTGTTCGTTCCATAAACGAGTTGGTTTGGCGCCACACACTTCCCTGTTAGCTGCATATGCAACGCTTTGCAGTGTACTGTCTGAGCAGTTCTGGGGAGTCCTAAAATTTCATGCCAGCCATTTAGTTAGGCCTTAAAAGTAGTACGATGTACCAATCTTGACCGTTGTCAAAGGTTATGAACGAAAGTTGCCTTCGCTTTAAGTACTCCGCCATTCATCACAATATTTACCACATCAATGAACTCTTCACTTTGTCGAAGTCACAAATATTTTCTTATTACCTCGATGAAGTGTCTCTGGCTAGAAGAATAAAAAGTATATCGTCGCATAGCTCTATATAAAATAAAGCATCCATCCCACATTGGAGATGCGTCTTCATAATCACACAGTCAAAAGTACCCACTCATTAGGAAACCTAACCTACAAAGCAAAAAAATCCATTCACAAGAAAACAGGTGAGAGAGCCTGAGGCGTCCCATGTCATCCTCGCTAACCACAAGGCGGAACAAAAATCGAGTACCAATCAGTTCAATTCAGAAATTTATGAATCAAAGACCGAAATGCATCGAGGGAAGAGCCGCGCAGCAAACAAGTGCGTGTACGCAAAAACCAACAAAATATTGACTTTAATCCAATTTTGTTTTCGTTTATTTTTTATTTTTTTTGTTTGATACGTGAATGCAAGAAACCCTCGTCCATCATCGTCGTCCTCATCATCATCGTCATCATAATCATCATCTGATGATCTTCAATATATCTATATTGTACGTATACCGCGCCGCGCCATCGCATCAGTTCAAAGCGTGTGCACACTGATGCTGTGTGCTGCTGTGGCATCTAGGGAATTTCGCTTGCATCCGCATTTCGCTATTCGTCTATATGTAAATCCAAATTAAGCCAGAGCAACGAAACGCGCGCGCCGCCGGTTGATCAACAAAAGGAGACGAGAGATAGCGAGCGCGAGGGGGCGCGCAAAATAGACGAGCACATACCTTATACCTATACGCAACAAATTCTATAAAGTGAACGCCATTCGCCAGGCTCTGTTGCATATCATTTGCAGTGGGCACCTGTTCCCTGGATTTCCGGTTGCCCGGTTCAATTTATAGTTCTCATATCCTAATAAAAGTCACACATCACAACCACTACTCAGAGGCGGCGCGCGTCCCCGATCTGCCGCGCCGCGCCGATGATGCCCTCCCAGCGTTTATTGGTCGTGATTTTCCTGTTCGTCGTATCTGCTTCCTGGGCGGCGATGTGTACGACGACCACGACACAACATCACCAGCAGCAGCAGCAAAGACGACGACGATGCATGCATCCGCATGCTTACCAGCTTACAGCTTTCCATGCATATGTTCAAGGAAGGAAGAGGAACAAACTCAGTCGTGTCATTGGATTCCGAATTTGTTGGCTTTATTACCCGCCCGGTGTGCGGTGGTTGTTGTGTGCAGGGCCGGCCATACCACAAGCCCACAATATTTTTGCCACATTTTATTTAGCGAGGAGCGAGGAGCTATAATTACCATTATAATGAGCTACTAATTCATCATTTCTCTGGCCCGTAAAACAGGAATCTACTTTCCACTTTAATCGAGAGTTTATTTGTTTTTAATTTATTTCAACTTCCTGCCGCCTGAATGGGGTGGCACTCTGGCACTGGCACTGGCACTGGCACTGGGACACGATATGGCGATGGGGAGCAGCGCGGTTCCTGGCAACTGAACTTGAGTTGCGACGGTGCGATGACAGTTTTTGATTTTGCTATACGATATAGAGAAAGCTTTTGTGCGAGCAGTCTGTCAAATGAATGACAGAACACCAAAATTATTCATTTAACAATGACAACGTTTCGTTTCCATAACTGACTGGGATCCGTCCCGAGTTCCTTCGGGCCCTGTTTCCTCTAGAAATAGTTTCATTTTGTTCGGCCCTTGTTACATTTCTCACTATAGGTATGACTTCTGGAAGTGGGTTCCAATTTCCACCGCTGTCACAAAACTATAACCTTCAATGTGAAGGCGTTGCGATTGACAGGTAGTATACGTGCTCTTTCACATCGAAAGTTATAGACGGAGAGCCGACCATCGAATCACTTACGTCATCGGGTACCAAAAAAATTGCATATGTATGAAAAGTGTGTGGCGAGCAGATATCAAATCACTCGGTCCTGCCGCAAATGGATTTTATGGCGTCACTTCCGGTCGAATTTGTTTTTTTAAAATAAATGTTCTCACAAAATTCCGCTGCCCCTTTGTCCTCTTTACCAATTATCAATAACACAAGGTATTTTACCTAAACTTTGGAAGCACTCATTTATCATTCCCATCCACAAAAAGGGGTGTAAGGTCGATATATCGAAGTACAGACCCATTGCCAAACTCTCTTGTATACCGAAGCTCTTTGAGAGCATTGTTTACGACACTATGTTCTTTCATTGCAAATCGATTCTTTCCTCGAAGCAACATGGGGTTTTAAAGGGTAGATCCACAACCACAAATCTCACGGAATTTGTATCCAACACATTATGCGCCTTGGAAAATGGTAAGGAAGTGGATGTCGTGGCTACTGATTTCAGCAAAGCGTTTGATAAAATCTCGCACAAAGTCATACTCCTCAAACTAAAAGCTACCGGTTTTCCACCGCGGTTTATGTCCTCGGTTAAGTCCTATCTAGAAGATCGAAGGTATAGTGTCCTTTTCAGATTTTCCGTCTCTAACCCAGTCATAGCGTCCTCTGGTGTACCACAGGGAAGTCATCTAGGACTTTTGATCTTTAACTTGACAATAAACGATGTAGTGCGCGTTATTTCACACTCTGACCTAGAGATTTACGCAGATGATATCTTGCACTGCTGACTCCCTCGCACTACAAGTGGACCTGAACCACTTCTACACTTGGTGTCAACAAAATCGTTTAGAGCTTAACGTGAAAAAATGTCAAGCAATTCTCTCGCAAACGTCATCCCCTACCTGAAAGGTCTTACTTCTTTCTTACTTTGTCTCCCCTGTTTCCTCAATTCGCGATCTGCGGCACCCAACTTAGCTTCCGCTCCCACATCGACAACACTATTAGCATAGCTAACTCAGCACTCGGCTTTATTAAACGTTGGTCGAAGGAGTTTTGTAACCCCTATACGTCACTAAATCCCTTTACATGACGTTCGTAAGGCCACTTCTCGAATATGCCAGCCAAGTCTGGTCACCTTACCATCAGGTGCATATTATGAGAATTGAAGCTGTCCAACGTAGGTTCATCCGGTTTGCCTTACGTGGGCTATGTTGGGATGACCCATACAATCTCCCTCCCTATGACAGTCGCTTATAGCTGCTTAATTTACAGGCTCTTAAAACTCGTCGAGACATCGCTGATATAGTTTTTGTTCACCAGCTTTTATCTGGAAACATAGATTGCCCTCATCTACTTCATCAGATCTCTTTGAACACCAATCCTCATCACTTAAGATCAGTACCCCTATTCCGCCTTCCCCAACACCGTACTGAGTATGGTCAACATGAACCCTTAACAAGAATGCTCTGCAAAGCAAACATGGTTCCCAACATATTTGACTTGAACTCCACAAAACCAACTTTGAAACATGCTCTTCATAACTACCTTAATCCTTGACTACCCCATTTCTGTTCCCAACCACAAAATTGTTAATTTATACCCACATTTATGCTTTTAATTTGTGATTGAATTGTAATTGTAATCGTAATATATTTTTTGTAGTCTTAAGATCAGTAGATTGTTTATGTATATATTTTGTTCTTTCTGTGCGCTTGTATTAAGCAATAATAAATTAAATTAATTCTTAACTTATTTTGATGCCAAATTATTGCTTAGCTCTTACTCTTTAAGAGTAACCAGGTCTGCCTTATAGTACATTTACACCGCACCTAAATTCAACATTTCAGCAAACAACATTTCGAAATCCAATTTTGCGTTCCCATTGAAACTTCAACATTTCAAATGACAGCTAGTATCAGAATTGATTCTCACTGATGTTTTTTATGTTTCGAAATCAGAAGTGGTTTGTACCTAAAGAATACATTTTTTAATTATATTAATTTAAACATGAATATAAGTGATAATTCAGACATATTAAATACAATCTTAAATAAATAATATTAAATACAACAAAAAATTCCTCATTGGATTTTTTTACAGCGGTTTTTTTTTGTCAGTGAGCCCAAAAGTCATCAAAATGAGGTTTGTTCGATTTGACATACTTGCAAATGCAGCGATGAAATTCAACATTTCGCTGAAATTCAACATTTCGAAATGCTGGAAAATATATGGCGAAATGCTGAACATTTGGCCTGAAATGTTGCACTTAGTCGAAATGATGAATTTAGGCGCGGTGTAAACGTACTAAAAGCTTACCTTTATAGTACATTTACACCGCACTTAAATTCAACATTTAAGCAGACAAAATTTCGAAATCCAATTTTGCGTTCTCACTGAAATTTCAACATTTCAAATGACAGCTAGTATCAAATTGATTACCTTCTGATGTTTTATATGTTTCGAAATCAGAAGCGGTTTGTACCTAAAGAATTCATTTTTTAGTTATATTCATCTAAACATGAATACAAGTCAATACAAGTGATAATTCAGACATATTAAACACAATCTGAAATAAATAATATTAAATACAACAAAAAATTCTTCATCGGATTTTTTTACAGCGGTTTTTTTTTTGTCGTGAGCCCAAAAGTCATCAAAATGAGGTTTGTTCAATTTGACATACTTGCAAATGCAGCGATGAAATTCAACATTTCGCTGAAATTCAACATTTCGAAATGCTGGAAAATATATGGCGAAATGCTGAACATTTGGCCTGAAATGTTGCAATTAGTCGAAATGATGAATTTAGGTGCGGTCTAAACGTACTATTACCGCAAATATGTGACAGACCACAATTTGTTCCATGAATATGTTCACTTTTGTCCTATTTTTTAACATTTAATAATGCTGTGCATTTGGGGAGAGTACGATAACTACGGCGCCAAAAATTGATAACGGTATTTTGTAGAGGGGTTAAATACAAGCACTTTTTACTATGGGAGGGGGGGGTCTATCTTACTCCGTTTAGGCGGGAGGGGTAATTTAAAGAAAATGATACTTTAAATGGAAAAAAATACATTAAAAAACAATGGCAACACTTATAATAAAAAACTATAACATTTTATAAAGCCCAGAATCTGTTCTTTTATATTATTTTTAAATCAAGTTATTCCCTTAAATAGTTTTTGAAAAAAACAATTTCAAACTTGAAATTTTAGGACAAAAATTGGGGTGAGTAAAATAATTTTGGCGATGAAAACTAATGACGGATTTATGTAGAGGAGTTAAATACAAACATTTTTTACTATTGGAGGGGGGGTCTATCTCGCTCCGGTTAGGCGGGAGGGGTAATTAAAAAAAAATTATAAATAAAATTAAAATAAAATATTAAAAAACAATGGCAACACTTACCACAAAGAACTATAGTATTTTTCAAAGCCAGGAATTTGTTCTAAATTGTCTAAAATGCAAATCAGCAAAATTTTGTCTACCAATGTGAAATTTCTGGCCAGAGATTGTATCTGAAGAATGTTGTTGATATTGGGTAAACTAATATAATTAAAAGAAAGTTTGCATATACTCAGCCTTGCACCCATCCCAAAATCCAACAGTGACCCCAAGCAGGGGGGTTGCAGGGGGGCAGCATGCCCCCCCATACGCATTTCAAGGCGCAAGGGTAGCAATTTATACTCTAAGCGGAGCAACATATAAAAGTAATTTTCAATTTTCTCAAAAATTATAAGACATAAATCAATCTGGTTTTGAGTGTTCGATTAAGAATTGACTTAGGCAGTAAAAACTATAAACAAATTAAGTATCTATTTACTCAATATTGAAAAAAATCAGCATACAACTTTTTTTTTTAATTTTTTTCCTTAAATTTCAAGTTTGAAAGTATTTTTTTCAAAAACTATTAACAGCTTTACCTTTATTTAAAAATTATATCAAAGAACAGATTCCTGGCTTACAAAATTCATAAAGTCCTTTATTGTAAGTGTTGCCATTGTTTCTCAATTTATTTTTTTTCATTTTAAGTATTATTTTTTTTTAAATTGCCCTTCCCGCCTAAACGAAGCCAGATAGACCCCCCCTCCCATAGTAAAAAATGCTTGTATTTAACCCCTCTACAAAATACCGTTATCAATTTTTGGCGCCGTAGTTATCGTACTCGTGCTCGTGCCGTGCATTTTCATTTTTTCGGTTAGATTATTTATTTAAAAGACTAAATTATTAAAATATGATTCCTTGTTTTCCCTGGATGGTTTACATTCACAATTGGAGCCGATAGGTGGCGCGGGTGCCAAGACTCCTCCGAAATGGATGGCCCGATTTTGATAACATTTTTTGTGTGCGTTAGTGTGGGTCCCTGAATGATTTAGATTTACAATTGAACTCGGTATGAATGCGCTGCGATCGAGTTCCATATTATTATTTTTAAGATTTTTCGCATATCGGACCATACATTTAACCACAAAATTACACACCCACCACTCAATATTTTTTTTAATAAAAAAAAAACATTCCAACTTTTTTGCGGTTTGTTTCGATATTGACGAGCAAACGTGCAGGCAGGACAACGTATGCGTTATTGACCCCTAACCCCAAATTTATCGTAACCGACATGTTGAATTTTACAGGAGTCGGTTGTTTTGTTCTTTTTCTGCGTAAGGAATGGAGTCCGATTGAAGCAAATGTCCAAGTGTTTTGATACCTTATGTCGTGTCATAATAGGTTTGCGAATTGTCAAAGTTTATTCACAATCGACGACATTAAAACAACTCCCACCAACTAGCGAATGAAAAATTTCGCTCAAACTTAACCTCAAATTAGAAATTGCTGCTAGAAACTGATGGCTGAAACAGTTCGTGAGCTGTCGGACTGTTGGAATATCAATTAGGCGTGTTCGGCAAAATCTGTTATTCTGTTATGAATTTTCTGTTGAATCATAAAAGATCTAGACCATAAAATATCTTTTATAAATCGTATTCAGAGTTTCGAACTTCTATGAAACTCTGTTATGGAACTTCGAAACTTGAAAATCTGTTACGAAGCTGTCAAAACAAACCGCAGAGTTTTTTTAATGCAAAAAACATATTAAATTGTAGGCTGAAAAGAGTGTGTTATGAATTATTACAAGAAACATCAACGCGAAATTAGGTGACACGGTCCTTAGAGTAACCGCTTCGAGAGGCACTCCACAAGGAGGGGTCATCTCCCCCTTACTCTGGGTACTTGTCATGAATGAGATACTAATGAAATTTAATAACATGGGTGTAACGGTAATAGTATATGCAGACGATGTAGTCCTGCTAGCAAAAGGTAAATTCTTACCGACCATTAGCGACCTACTAGCAAACTCACTAAGAGTACTTAATACATGGACAAAACAATGCGGCCTTGGGGTTAACCCCCAGAAAACTGAGCTTGTCCTGTTCACCAACAAAAGAACAATACCACTATTCAAACCACCAACCCTCGAGGGAATACATCTAAAGGTGGCGGATGGATAGGGCGAAATATTTAGGAATGATAGATAGATAGATAGAGAGATAAGATTTTTTAATTGATTTCAATTGTTAGAATAGTGCTTACAGAGTTTACAAAAAAATTAAAAGCATGGCTTTTATGCCGTCTGCCTAGTTGACAAAACAAAATTATAATACAATGAACTAGGATCTTTTATCAAAATAGATTCAATAATTACTTATTTTTTTCCCCCTTTTTTAAAAACTTTCACTAATAATCCGCTCTCTATAGCCTAGCGCCAATTTACAGTATTGGAATAGTTTTTTAACTTCCATATCGTTGAGCAGTGATATAACTTGGTTTTCCGTCAAAAAATCGCTTCCAAATGTGTTCCTCCTAAACTCTTTTAAAATAGGACATTTTCCCATAAAGTGAAAAGTATCTTCTCTTTCGACAGAGTTACACAATGTGCACAGGGTGGGTAAATCCTCTCTATGTGGCATAAAGTTTAACTGCAGGAGTTCTCCACGTAACTTGACCATCATCGATATTTCGTCGACGCCATTTTCATCTCGAAAATAGTTTTTCTCTTCCAGGTTATGATTCAATCGAGAGTACAGGTTTCTATGGAGTGATCCTGTGGCGTTGTCCAAAAATTCTGCGAACTACCAAGCACCGACGATTGTAAATGCACAATCAAATTCTTTTCATTTGCCCTTTTTTCTAGCAGCTCCACTTGTCTTTCAAGCAAAACACATCGAGACTCCATTTTGTTCAGTTGGGTCTCCAATGCCTTATTGTTTCGTTTCAATACTGAAATCTCCGCACTCTGATCCCCTCAATGTCCGTCTTAGTGGCAACATCTTTAAGCTTGTCATCCAGCAACCTTGCCATAGAGGTTTGAAACATTTTTTCCAGATCTGCGACCGGCAAATTACCAACAGCAGCGTTATTATTTTCTTGTGCATTTGTTGATGTATTAGGTGTTGGCGATAATTCCGAAAAAGAACGTTTAGGTGGGTTGGATTCATTTTTGACAGGTGATCGTTTTAATGAATTACCGAACATTGTTGGTATTTTTCCTTTTTTGATTTTAAAAGAGAAAAAACTCACCCCGGATTTTTTTGTGCTAGGCCAAGCTATCTTTTACCTTAGCTTATTTTAAATTATTTCACCAAGAAATTAAGTAAAAATTGATTTTTAAAGGAGCTCTAATTAACACTGACTTTTCTTTGCGACCAGAGTTGCCAACCTATGAATGATATAACCTAAGAAATGATATTACCATTTTCATTGACAGCCAGGCGGCTATTAAAGCCGCCTGGCTGTTATTTTCATTATTAATTTCATTAATTTTTATTTTAATTTTATGTTCCTAATTGAATAGACACATTTATGTGCTGTGAATTTAAAGTGATATTATTTTTGTTTTCTTAGTATTATAAACTTAAGTTTTTATGTTTTGTACAACAAAAAAAAAAATGTATTTAATAAATGTTTTGTTTTCTCATTACCAAAAAATAAAGTATTTTATTTGTTTCATTTCAAATTCGATTTTTTTTTTTGTTTGTCGTATGTGTTAACATTTTGTCGTATGTGTTTGGGTGACAAACACATTTGGTGAAAACGTCACATACGACAACGGCATTTTGGGAAACATTGACTCTAATTTCTTACTGATTTAGAATATTGATCTGATTTAAACGTTATTCAGTTGACAAATGTTTTCTACATAAGTCATTTAATTTTTAAGAAAATCTACCGTAGGGTTTTTGAGAAAAAAAATTTTGAACTTTGATTGCGTTTTCCCAAAAGTAGTAAAATGTAACATACGACATTAATTTATCCGAGCGACGATTTTGCAAAACATAAAGCTTCTCAATTCAATAAAAACACAGGCAAAATAAAAAACTACTTTTGAAGCAGAAGAAAAACGACTTGAGTGGGCCAAACAACGCAAAAACTGGACTGGAAGTCAATGGCGGTCGGTTATTTGGAGTGATTAGTCCAGGTTCGAAGTCTGCGTTGGTGACGAACGCATACGTGTGGTAAGAAATTCAAAAGAAGCCTTTCACAAAGACTGCCTGAAGCAACAGTCAAGTTCCCAGCACCTCTAATGGTATGGGGATGCACGTCTGGGCGTGGAATGGACAATTTACATTTTGTCAATGGACTGGTCAATGCTGCCAAGTACCAAGACATTTTAGAAGAAGAGCTTTTTTCATCAATAACTCGTCTTCAACAGAGTGAGGGAGACTATATTTCCCAACAGGACGGTGCTTCTTGCCATACTGCTAGATCGACAATGGCGTGGTTAACTGCTGAAGGAATTCCTTTAGTGTAATGGCCTTCCAGTAGCTCTGACCTTTCACCAATCGAAACCGTTTGGCATAAAATGAAGCAAAAACTGCGACAAGAACCAGCTCGGACACTTCCAAAATTAAGGGCCAAGATAACAAATATCTGGGAAACTTTCGGCTCCGAAGAGTGTCAAAAATTAGTTGACACTATGCCACGGCGTTTAGAAGCTGTTATCAATGCCAGAGGTGCAGTAATACAAAAAATGAAAAATAAAGACTGGTAGACTAACTATTTTGCGTCGTAAAAAGTCTTCAATAAGTTATTCAGTTTTATAAGCTCACTCCATAACATTATTTCAATGAAGTCGCCTTCTTTTTATCACCTTTATCTATTAAGAATAAATAAATCTTTATATAATCAACAAAAAATTGTGGTCTAGTTGGAAAGAATTCAAGAATCAGCACATGTTTTTATTTTATCTTCGGTAGACCAACTATTTTGCGTTTGGGCTCGTATAGAGTACACAAACCTAGTTTGAAATGGATCGGATGAAAAATAAGAATTTTCCCATTAAAACTTTGACTTTTTGACTAAAAAATAAAATTTTATTATAAATTTAAATGAAACAGTTAATATTTCGTCCAACCATTCATTCCAGCCTTCAATTAAAAGACTGCAATTAAGATACTGCGGCCATTTAAAAAATCAGTGGGCAGGTTAGACTTTAAATTAATTTCTAAAAGACATGTTTTTGTTAAACAGGCGAATATTATTTTTGCCGAATTCTTTACATAAACTTTTCATTTATAAAATTATAAATACATACTTTTAAGTTCGAATTTCCATAAATCGCTTCTGTAAAAGAAATTTTTTTTTCATCTGCAACCTGTCTCTTCTTGGGCTCTGTTATTGTCTTTAGCCATGGCGAAGTTTGCGAGGAATTGTTCTGACGAAGCACTTCCTTTGCTTTCTCGTCATGCAATTGAATCGCCGAGAGTTCGTAAAGAGCTCTGATGCTTTCAATAGCGTCTCTCATCGGTTGGTGGATCGAGCGTCTTTTGCCATCTTCCATCATTTCTATCAGACATCTTATTTGTTCACCTAGTTTTTTTTTTTTTTTTTGGTTGCGCCAATGGGTGTGGTAATCTTCTAAAGATGCGGTAGCCCGTGCTACCAACATGCACGATTCGCAAACCCGAATAATCGATGCCAGGAGTGCGCCTGACGTACTAATCCACACCCTATTTCCTTCAACCACTCTCCCCGCGGGACTGCCATTAGGTATTACTTCGCGGGGCTGGTTAGCAACTCATGCAAGATCCTCTGGGTCGGCCATTTCGGCTCTTCTGAGTCTTTCAAGTCTCCGTAATTCTTCGTGTACACTCGTTATAAAGGAGCATACCTCCAGCCAGTCATCTTCTGACCTTAGCATATGGCTTATTAGACTTTGGGGGTTTGGTACGTTCGCTCTTCCCCCTGCAAAGCGCCTACAATGGAACATTGCGTGCTCCGTATCTTCTTCTTCGTCTGGGCATTCGGGACAGAAAGGCGAGCTATCGTGACCAAATCGGTGAAGGTATTTCCGATAGCCGCCGTGCCCCGATAAGAACTGCGTAAGGTGGTAGTTGCAGTCCCCGTTTGCTCTTTTTGTCCACACCTCGATGGTGGGGATCAGTTTGTGGGTCCACCTGCCTTTTGTCGTGTTATCCCACCTGGCTTGCCATAGTGCCATCGATATTTCCCTCTCTTCTACTTTGACCCTTCTCTTAGGGACCTCTTCCCGGTTGGCTGCTTGCCTAAGGTAGATCCTTTGCATCTCGTTGGCAAGAATGTCGTTGGGATCATTCCCGATATAACGCAAGCTGCTTCATCTGAGATTGTTCGAAATCCCCTTATTGTTCGTATTGCGCAGAGCCTATATGCTGACGAGAACTTTCTCCTTGTTTCGTTTGTTTTTAGAGCCCCCGCCCAGACCGCTGCAGCGTACAGAAGTATTGAGCTGACCACTCTGGATAGTAGAATCCTGCTGGTATATCCAGGTCCACCGATGTTTGGTAGCATTCGGGAAAGAGCTGCTTGCATCTGTGAGGCCTTCCTGCCGGCGTACTGGATGTGCGTTTTAAAGTTTAGCCTATTGTCGAGCATTACTCCCAGGTACATTAGAGACTCCTTAGACCTAATGGTTTGATTCCCAACCCGGAAATTTGCAAACTCCACAGACTTTCGGCTGGTTATCAAGACAGCCTCGGTCTTGTGGTCAGCTAGTTCTAAGCCAGCGGACTCCAGCCATTTTTTTATTTTGGCAACTGCTTCATCCGTAGCGGATTCTATCTCGTGAATGTGTTTGGCCACCGTTACCACGGCGATATCGTCAGCGAAACCGATCACCTTAACTCCTTGAGGCAGCGTTAGTCGCAGGACTCCGTCATACATTATATTCCACAGGAGAGGTCCTAGAACAGAGCCTTGTGGTACTCCCGCGGTAACGTTGTAGTACTTAACCCCATTGTCAGTCTGATACCTTAACTTTCTATCGGTAAAGTAATTTGCAATTATGCTCCGCAGGTCCACCGGAGCTTCCATTCTGGCCAGCGACCTCGTAATGCATGACCAGTTCGCCGAGTTAAAGGCATTTTTAACGTCCAGCGTCACAACCGCGCAGTATTTCTTCGTCCCCCCTCTCCATCTTTTTCCTAGTATTGCTCACCTAGTTTGTGAAAGTCTGATTGCCGGTCGGTTGATTCGGCCGTCCTTGTTCGTACTGTGGGTGACTCGCGTCGTTCGGTACTTCTTTCTGGTATTGGTGACCTCAGCATCCTTGATCCTCCCTGAAAGGGATTTTCAATTATCTCCTCTGTCTAAGATTACATGCAAGCGCCTAATTACTTTTTCTTTACAATAGTTCATTTTCATATCAATATTTTGTAACGTATTTTATATAGTTGGAAAACATAATGAATTTACCCTATTTTAGTTTCATTCTCCATTCATTCCGCTAAACTAAATTACTAAACTACAATCTGTCACTTTGACAGACGTTTTCCATTTTCATCTTCTTTTTTTTCTAACCTCGCTCTGAGAAACAACGAGAATTGTACAGCAAAATTAAAATTGAATTTTATAATAAAATAAATTAAAAACCAATAAAATAAACTTGCGACCTTGTAATTTACAACATCCTCTATTAGTCCTCCGGTGTTTTGGTTTATGTTGGTTGTAGTCATTTCTATTTGGTCCCCCCTCAAAGCCGCTATCAATGTTCGAATGTGCAGTCACCTAAGGATTCCATGGTTATCATTGCAAGCAGTGAGGCCATGAGAGGGTTGACACAAGCCCTTATGGGGTTTTGTGCCAGAGCCGGATCGGTGCTAACCAGGAATATTACATCTGGACCTACACGACCAACTTAATGGTGACGAAACATTGAACGTACTGTGAGGCCTGCCAAGGTTTTAACGGGACGGAGGCGCTTACAGCATTAGCCTGAAAGCCATTTCCGCAAAATTCCACTATTGTTTACTCAGGTAACAGAATAATACAAACGTCAGCCCTCATAGCGATCGTTCCAATTCGTTTATTCCAGTATGCCATAATTAAGACCTTACTGGACTCGGTCTTAATGTTTTACAGTAATTTTTTTTTTACCATTTGTTTTAGTAGAATACTAATGTTATTGAATTATACTACAATGCAATATAAATATATGTGTGTGCAGTCGCTTACAGGTTGAGAAGCTGCACATTGTACGGTGTGGCGCGGGTGACGCCGGATCTCGCCTTTTGCTTTTTGCTGTATCCCTCGTTGGCACCTTATGAGGTGGGGAGTACTTACTTGGATGACGCTGCTTGCTCGTCTTTTGTCGCAGAGAGTTCATAGGTTCATAGGGGTTCCTTTAACCTTTTCAGCCACGCCCTCCTTCTCCGCCTCTCTGGGTGGGGGACTGCTTATTCGGTATTTGCAGTTAACCTCCATCTGGGAAGCTCAATTAGCGATGCTGCATTTTTTCTATCCCCAGCATACGAGTGGATTTTAGTCGCCTCTTACGACAGGCATACCTTACCTCAGGTCTATTCTAACCCCGAACCTGAAGGGTTCAACAACAACGGAAACTATTAATTTGTGTGCATACATTTGCAAAAGAGCAATTCTCTAGGAGTTCTAAAGAAGATTCCCTGATTATGTAACTCTATGGCGCTGCCAAACAAAAGTCAGTGCAAAACGAAAGCGGAAAGGACTTGCTTTTGTGTGTAACTAGAATCGATTGACAGGCCCGGCCACTTTGTGGTTAGCCGACAATTCAATTTACTATACTGCTCGGGGACGTGTATCCTTTCGCTGTGTTTGTGTGTGTGTTTGTCATTATCCTTGCATCAATGCAACTGGCCAATGTCAAAGATGATGATGATGATGATGCTGATTGTCATGGTCATGGTCGCACAACATCAGTGTTTGGACAAGGGGGGGGGGGGGGGGGGGGGGGGGCTAATCGTGTTCGTGTACTCGTACCCATACCAATGTTGCTATATGGGAGTTGTGTTGATTTGTTGTTCGATTGTTTCGACAAAGGATACCCTCAGTATATTTGATTTGAATTAATTTGACACATGGAATGAGAGTTTTCTATCCGAGTAATGATATAAAGCAGAAAGCTGGCAAAATAAATAAGGACACATACTAATACTCATTAGTACTCACACTTTGCAATGCAATGGCAAAAAAAAAACCAACATAGGTACTTGAGCTCCTATCATTTCGCCCAACCCACCCCTTCACACGTGTGCTGGTACAATTTATGCAAAAACATTTAATTTTAAGTGCAGTACGTCGGTTTTTTTTTTTGCTCCAAGAGTAACAGCAGCATGTGAACGTCAACTGACAAGACAAACTTGAGTTTCTTTATTTTTAATTGAAAGGATTCAGGACGAAGTTAATCATAATAATAACGACCCATGGGAGGTGGGGGTTGGTACATTTTTATGCGCCGACATTTCGCAAATGAACGCGATAAATATTTCTCGTTTTGAGTGGGTGGGTGGTTCGTCCTTTTTTTGTAATTTCTTGATGACAGCTTGTGTGTCTTATTATTTGATGAAATGAGGAAACACTTGAAGATTTTAACAAGAAACGTTAATAGTTTTGCAGTGATGGACTTTTAAGGGGGTCAAGCTTAGTTTTGATTTTCACACCTCTTAGTTTTTCAATGTTATTGTGGGTAAATGGCGTTGCTGTCATTTATCAACATCTTAATGACAGCGTTAAATGGTTAAATATCGCTGACAAGTCTATACATAATGATCGGAGTGAAAATAGTACCAGAACGAATAGATCTATCATCTGTCATTGGGGCATACTTCATGCGATTAATGAAGGTCAATTGCTCTTTGTATACTTGAATCATTTCATACAAGAAATGGAGTTTTAAACAACAAAATCGAACAATTATCTCGAAAAACGTACTCATCAATTATTTTCGAAAATTGCTTCACAAGTTTCACGCGTTCTTTTCCAAGGATTTGTCGCATAAAGGAAGAGTGGATCGGCCTCCGGGGTAATTTAAAAAGACACCCAATGTCCTACTTAAGAGACTTGACCGAACTCATTAGATCTGATCGATTGGATTGCGTTTGCAGACTTGATGTCAATCGAGGCGATATCTGACTGATTGACTCGTGGGTGGCTGGGGAGATCGTCTCGTTTTCACTATGGTCGTGTCAATTTGGATTTACATTCACGGTGTAAATCAGCTCCAGACAACTGAAATGAAGCAAACAAAAAAATCGATCGCATGAATCTTCCTTTCGGCGCAAACTGGAAATACTGCTGACAGTTGAGCACGCATTTGAAAATCTGTCCATGCCTTTCTATATACAGATTTGAATAAATGCACTACTCTTACGGCGAAATACATGTAGGTCTAGGTACTTCTTGTCTGGTGTTTCGCTAACGGATCTCCTCGTTTTGCTCGACAACGTATATAAAAGTTCTTCGGCCTCCTTTCTATTGATCTTACCTGTGGTCCTCCCCACGCTCTGTCTGTCATTAGATACTTATTGATTTAGTTTGGCAACCTAAACTGTGACGACAACTCGACGTGGATCACCACTAGTTCCTGTCATTTGCGAACTTCTATATTAGAAATCACCTTTTTAGGTGCATTGCCACGATACAGCACTACAAGTGTAAGAAATTTCTATAACACAGCGTCCCAACCTGAGTCGGTAATGATCGGAGTGAAAATAGTACCAGAACGAATAGATCTATCATCTGTCATTGGGGCATACTTCATGCGATTAATGAAGGTCAATTGCTCTTTGTATACTTCAATCATTTCATACAAGAAATGGAGTTTTAAACAACAAAATCGAACAATTATCTCGAAAAACGTACTCATCAATTATTTTCGAAAATTGCTTCACAAGTTTCACGCGTTCTTTTCCAAGGATTTGTCGCATAAAGGAAGAGTGGATCGGCCTCCGGGGTAATTTAAAAAGACACCCAATGTCCTACTTAAGAGACTTGACCGAACTCATTAGATCTGATCGATTGGATTGCGTTTGCAGACTTGATGTCAATCGAGGCGATATCTGACTGATTGACTCGTGGGTGGCTGGGGAGATCGTCTCGTTTTCACTATGGTCGTGTCAATTTGGATTTACATTCACGGTGTAAATCAGCTCCAGACAACTGAAATGAAGCAAACAAAAAAATCGATCGCATGAATCTTCCTTTCGGCGCAAACTGGAAATACTGCTGACAGTTGAGCACGCATTTGAAAATCTGTCCATGCCTTTCTATATACAGATTTGAATAAATGCACTACTCTTACGGCGAAATACATGTAGGTCTAGGTACTTCTTGTCTGGTGTTTCGCTAACGGATCTCCTCGTTTTGCTCGACAGCGTATATAAAAGTTCTTCGGCCTCCTTTCTATTGATCTTACCTGTGGTCCTCCCCACGCTCTGTCTGTCATTAGATACTTATTGATTTAGTTTGGCAACCTAAACTGTGACGACAACTCGACGTGGATCACCACTAGTTCCTGTCATTTGCGAACTTCTATATTAGAAATCACCTTTTTAGGTGCATTGCCACGATACAGCACTACAAGTGTAAGAAATTTCTATAACACAGCGTCCCAACCTGAGTCCAGACCTTCTTTCCACGCATTGCCGATACTTATCAGCGAACTCGCCTACAACGCAGCACTACAAGTGTAACACTATTCTGTAACACAGCGTTACAAGTCCAATTCTGACATTATCACCTCTTGGAAGTATACTGACAGTTTCATAAACACTTTGCGATTGTTCAAATTGTTTCATCAAAATTCCCCAAAACTTGCTGCGCCCAAAATAAAAGAAGGACTGCCAACATCCGTTCTAGATTATCCGTTTCAACAACACTGAAACAAACACCACAACGTCAACCCCGCACACTACCTACACAAATCCGATTCGCTCTCCTCAAGTAGCGCGGGTTCAATCATTGTCAATGTGTTATATCCTATGAGTGAGTTATAAATAAAATCACTTTTCGTATTTTGTGCGTTATTCGAAAAGGCCCATGAGATGTGCCAAAAATGTGTCCTACACTTCGTCGCGCTGCTGGCTCTTCTTAGTGCTTAGTGCGTACAGAAAACACGCACATCTTGTCAATCCCAATGATATCTCGAAGTAGTTAGTTACTCCACTATACAGCGCAAAAAAAAAAAAAATAATAATAATAAAAAATCAAAAAGGAAAGCAAAACAAAATATCCATCCAGCAAACACTTCCAAGATGCATTCTAAGCACATAAAATATAGTATAGAGTTGGCAAATTATCTACCGGATACGTTGGGGGGCGCTGCAGACGCACTACTCCTGCTAGTAGTGGTGTTTCTGACAGATTGCTTGTGACAATATTCCGCAGAGGAATGAATTAAAACTACCGACGACGCGAACGACAATGACTCAGCGGGACAAATGAAAAAGTAAAAGAAAAATGCGCGCGCAAAAAAAAAACAAAAAACAAGATACCAACAAAAAAACCAGCATCCATACGCAGATAAAAGATACTTTTCCAACAGAATGGGTATTTATGCAAATCGATAATTACACCAGATTGAAAACAGTATATGATATTGATGTGCAATTAAGAGCACGTTTTGCATTTTACGAAAGAAGGTCGGAAAATTGTATACGCAAGGGGGCAGGACCAAGGTGAGCAATGAGCATGTTGAAGGGAAGTTTCCTTTTGTAGGTGGTGCTGAGAGGCAATAACAGACTAACATCTCAAAAGCCACTTTTCAACCCAGTATCTCTTATGTTGGAGCTTGAAGTCAGAGAATCTACTTTGAACACACTCAGCTAATACCTCTGTTGGCTTAACGCCTTAAGGACCATGCAAATTGAGAGCAATTGAAGCATATTAACAAAATGGAAAATCTACAAAATGGGAAGCTGTATAGCCCTCGGACACTAGGACTATATATATGCTTGAAAGTTGAAACAACTAGTACAATTTTCTCTTCTCGATCGGATTTCCGAACCAAGACTAACTGCACTCCTAGAAAACAAAAGACAAAAGACAAAAGACAAAAGACAAAAGGCAAAAGACAAAAGACAAAAGACAAAAGACAAAAGACAAAAGACAAAAGACAAAAGACAAAAGACAAAAGACAAAAGACAAAAGACAAAAGACAAAAGACAAAAGACAAAAGACAAAAGACAAAAGACAAAAGACAAAAGACAAAAGACAAAAGACAAAAGACAAAAGACAAAAGACAAAAGACAAAAGACAAAAGACAAAAGACAAAAGACAAAAGACAAAAGACAAAAGACAAAAGACAAAAGACAAAAGACAAAAGACAAAAGACAAAAGACAAAAGACAAAAGACAAAAGACAAAAGACAAAAGACAAAAGACAAAAGACAAAAGACAAAAGACAAAAGACAAAAGACAAAAGACAAAAGACAAAAGACAAAAGACAAAAGACAAAAGACAAAAGACAAAAGACAAAAGACAAAAGACAAAAGACAAAAGACAAAAGACAAAAGACAAAAGACAAAAGACAAAAGACAAAAGACAAAAGACAAAATACAAGAGACAAGAGATAGATAGATAGATAGATAGACAGAAGATAGATAGACAGAAGATAGGAGACAAATGTACAGATACAGAGCTAGAAGTACCATAAACTTAGGATGAGCTGTAAATAGCTGAGGCATATTGTCAAGAAGGCCCACACGATGGCGCCTATAGGCGTAGTAAATATGTCGTTTTTCATAACTGTGCCACACTTCAAGTAGAGACCCTTCACTCGGGCTATCCTATTAACAGCCCACCTCCTACAATCATCGTCCACCTAAATGTGTGCCTATATAATAAATCAACAGGTGACCAAAAACACAAACGCCCCATTTGTCAATCTAAATACCAAAAGTTCTAAGCATAGCACATGCAAAGAATCAATACAAACAAATTAGTAAGCATGTTGACCCTTAGCTAATATTGCAGCCACCACAGGTACAGACAGTAGGTAGGTATTTCCTGTACCAGTGAGCCACTCCACCTTACTCCAACTATAACTAAAACAATGAAGAAGTTTCGGACAGAGACCGTACACACAGTGTCAATCCGAGGAATTGTTTCGGTTGCTCCGAGGTATGAAAACAGAAGTTGCACTCGTGTAACTACAAGCGCAGTGTGGAAAAAAAAAAAGGTTTCTATCCGGACATTGCCAAGAGAAATGCCCCAACGACGCGACGGCAACGGCAACGACAACGACAACGACAACGACAACGACAACAACAACGACGACAATAACGACAATAACGACAACAACGACAACGACACTTTGCAACATCAGTTAACGTGCGCGATAACAATGTGATACACATTACGAGGACAACTATGTTCGCTGAACGATAGACAACCTCAAAGGACAATAGGCGGCGAAATGGCTTTTATCTTGTCGGCCAGTTGGGGCTGTTGCGCTGATGGTGTGCTGCCGTCTCCTCTGCTGCTGTGTGCCGCCACTATACCCGCCTCTTCATTGATGAATAACTTTGGGGACGCTCGACGCTCGAGGATGGGAAATAAAGTAAATGCAAGCAGCAATCACCTGAGTGGATCATGGCACCTGTACTAGATGTGCACCAGACAGATCCAGTGAAAGAGAAGAATGTGCATCGCCCGAGAGGGACTTGGGATGGATATCCCGAATAATGAGCAGAAATTGCCATCTTCGAGTCGTATCTACTATATACCTATGTCCACATTTGATGTGATGCTAACAAATTCATTCAATATCCCATTTCAATTATTGTTCTCTGTCCACTTTGGTAACCCTTCTAAGCTGTAAGCACAACATAATTACTTACATCCATTGAGAGTGGCATAAAGTGGGTTTGTGTTTGTGTATGTAGTGTATTCCATTTGCCATCCCACAAATCCGTTTTGTATTACCAACGACCCGTTGAAGATCTCTCTCGCCGCTGCCGCCTCCGCATCAACCCCAAAACAATTTGGCCTCCAACACACACAGTTCGACATGCATAATCCACCCTTGGAGTGTGGTATTCCTTTTCGTGTGTACATACATATATACACACATTAATAATGAATAATCCTTTTGCGTGATGGAAACAAACAAGCAAACAACCGAGCACATACTCCTGCATATGAGGATAATAATGTGTGTATCATTTTGCCAATATTATTCCTTCAAATGATAATAGTAATATAACATAATAATCGCATGGGTGTATTTATTTGTATACGCTCTCTCATCAAAGGGATACGCATTATATTTGTCAAAGGATGTAGTCACCCTCCCCCTGGAGCAGTTCTATCTTCTTTTTTTGGAAAAACAAACAAATCAACAACAAAAAAGATACATCATCTAAGGACGTAGAGTGTTTTTGTTTCTATGTGTATAGGTACATATATATGCCATCCATCTTAGCATCAGCACTTTAGTAATACATAATAATAATAATCAGCACAACAATCCTTTATGGGCAACTATACGTACCTAATGTATACACCAATTAGATAAACAGTAGGTATAGAGAATAATTTTGTGTCTTCGGCTAATACGTCAAATGGTATCGTCCTCATGGTTGTGTCTAGTGTTTTGGCATAGCAATCGCATAGCATTAATTATGCATGGCCGATAGAAATGGTCATAAAGGTGTACACTGTACAGCCTTACGAGAAGATAAATTCGTCCTTATGCCGGCAAATGTTGTGTGTACTTACTACTAATGGCGAAATGTCAAATCATATTTGATAAGCGGGAATTATGCTAGTTAATCCAGTTTGTCCATCAAGGAGTGTCTAGCAACAATTTGTACAGGGAATACAAAGTTTTAAAGTCACAATTTGTATTTCCAATATCATAAAATTAAAAAATAAAAAAAATCTTAAGGACTTTTAACATGAGAGTGACCATAACTACCTACGAACAAACGAGGTTCACATGAACCTTTTTCTTGATCGCCAATTTCAGTCTTAGTTTATACCAGGAATTTCTAGTTTGAGGTTAAGTCCGAACGAATTTTTTATTCGCTAGTTTGTGTAACGCGGTTTAATGATGTAGAAAAAAAATGTTGACAATTAGCGCCGATGGTGTTTTCGTTCGTTTGGAATTCGAAATTTTCGTTGTTTAAACAGTTTTTAACGGACGGCTAAACTGCCGAGCATTTTAAGGCAACGGGAGATAGACAGATGGCTGTCATCAAATTAATTTTTTCATTTGGCACTACAAAATGACTCCCACTGCTTCGCGTCTGAACTGAATGATGAATCTGTAATTTTTTGCAAGAGTTCGTTTCACCGACGCGCCGGCCGTGGTGAATTCAACGCGGCCGGCGTTAAAACGCGCTCTGTTTAACGGAGCCTTAAATACTCAGGCAAGGCAGCGGAATATCAACATAATGTCAAGATGTGTTCTCATTACCAACTGGCAACTATTTTCAAATTGTAGTGGCTTTATCTTTCGCAAAAATTTATTTTGCTAGATGAGGCTATAGGGTATAGGCTTTAACCAGTCTTATGAGGGTATATACTCGTGAATTCCGCAGCACGAAATGTGCCCCAACAAACCATTCAGCCATAGCCTCTTTTTTACATCAAGAATGTGTGACAATAATCATAAGCCAAAGTCAGCGCAAAAAGCGTTCAGTTTATCTGCAGCTTATCCTAAGGGTATCCTCTTCATCCCGCAATTTTACTCTCGCTTACATTAGAGGGTAGTAAATTATCCGACTACTAAGAAATTATACGTTTCAATTTGCTCCACACCCCCTGCAGACGGAAAAAACAACATAACATAACATTTTATTGTAGCAGAAAGATACATTGTTCATCACATAGGCACTATTGCACAATTTACAGAGATATGGTAAAACTACCTTACTACTGGAAAATTATATATTTTTTATAACAAAAATATCACAGAACTTAAATAAGAGGGAAGGAAAAGCTACTATTAAAAACCTTCATAGATAGACGGAAAAAATATTAAAAAAAAAAGGAACAAAACAACTTGTAATATCAAGTAGTTATACGGTCCTTCATAATTATTTTAATTAACTCAGTCATGCGTCAACAAAAACCGTCCCCCTATTCACTTGGCTTGGTCTACTAATATACATAATAACATCTCGAGCTTACCATCCCCCATCCTCAAGTCATGTAGGGATAATTAAAAGAAAGAAAACAAATTGTAAATACACACACACCACAGGACACAAAATGTCAAAGAAAAGAGCATCATACCTTATAACGAGCAGCGAGGGCAGTGGAAAGAACAAAAAAAACCGAGAAGAAAAAATGCAATCTAATAATGAAATAAAAAGCTTTTGAAGCCACATGAGCGCGAGGACGATGATGGGAGAAGGTACACTCTTGTTCGCACACTTTGTCTGCGCTGCGTTGTTTCTTTCTTTGTTCGGTTTATTGCTGCACACGTGTGTTACGCGCGGTACTCGCTATGCTAAGAGCTGAACATAATGCTCGCTCTATAACAATGGATCGGAAACTAACGTGTACCTACTTGACTTTTCGCAGGACATGGAGGTTCATCAGGTTTGCATATGTATTTATTGCTTTGATTTCTTCTGACCTAGATCAACAAGCTGATTTTCCTTTTTCCCGCAATTACGAGTAATTTGAACCTAAATACACGCTTCATGATCGTGAGTCATTCCGACGCGCAAAACTGTAAGCAAAAATAAAAACAAAACAGCTTAACGTTTGCGCAAAATAAATCACTTGATTACAAATGAGATTGATATCAAATTTTCCTCGACGACGACGTCCTTCCCATTACCATCAATCCGTCAAACATAGATGAGGATACGTGACACAAACTGCACACACATTCCACAAGGGGCAGCCAACAGAGTGATCGCTTGTACAAGGGGAGTGAGAACAGGAGAACCTATATGCAAAGATAATAAAACACCTAGATGACGCATTCAAATGGCAATTGTTGTCATATGAAATCAAAATTCGATACCCTTAAGAAGCTTTTCGAAAAAGCTTATACCGCTGAGAAAAAATTAAATCGAAGCTGAACAACACTACTACCACTACATTACCACTGCTACGGAACTGAACTGAACTGACTCCATCAGAGTCCAGCCACACACACACCACTTATATTATAAATATAATTGAACATTGCATGCATTTGCAGTTCTTCATTTCATTTAATTATTCGGCATTAGTCCTTCGACGAAGTCGGACGTGCTGCGTTTTATATGCAATTTGACGTCATATCAATGCGTATGCGAATTGCGAATTTGCGATGCGAGTGTATCGTCTAGATGTGCACTTCTGCAGTGCATCGTTAATGACTCTCGTTTTTGTTTTCGTTTTATGCTATATTTCTCGTTCTCTATAATGAATGTCCCCTTCCCCTTGGCCCTTGATCTTGATAGATTTAAAACCGGTTTGTATTCTTATTATTACATCACTATACTGTCTGCTCTTGTTTTATTTTGTGTGTGTGTATAAGAAGGAAAAAGGAACAAACAGAACAGAAGTCCTCGATGAAAAAAAAAATCGTCGATCATTTCTGTTATGTATTATAAATTTGTTCCTTTTTATGACGGCATACCAAACTGAGCCATCGTATTTTTAAAATCTATAGGTACATAATGTAGGTACATAAAACAAATAACATTTTCTTTTTTAAAATCAAATGAACTATTTATTTCAAAAAAGATACATATGAATCGCTGTCGCTTTTTGTGTTTTGTTGGTCAAATCTGAGTTAGCTGTAGAGAGAAGACGAACAAAGCCGAAAATTTTGCAAAATATTCAAAATACAAAATGCTAAATGCGTATGAAATGAAGAAAACTGACTTCGAATTTATTTTGCGAAGGATTCAACCATCATTCATCAAAAATAAAGAAATATTCATTTGAAAAAGATTGGATTACCTTCTACAGTCATTGACAAACATGATGTCAATTAAAGACAAAGTGACCTTTTGTTTGGCAATTCAGCTATTTCCACTTCTCCAGTGGTTTCTTTGTCAGTTATTGACAAGCGCTGCAATTCATTGACAAGCTATTTTTCACTGCTTCCACTTGCCAATTTTCAATTGGCACAAAAATACGTCAATTGTCAATTTCAAATCGACAAGTGGAAACAAAGAATTATAAATATGTACAATAAAATTTTGATTTGATTTTAGAACTTTAGTTTTGTTTTAAGAGTTAATTTTAGGACTAAATAAATATAAGACGACTTAGGGCCGGTTTGTTTATCTTTGGTTAACTCTAATCAACGGTTAGCTGATAACAATATCAGTTTCTTGAGGCAAATTTTAAGCACAGAATCTATGGTTTGGTTAGTTAACCCGAGAAATCGATAACCAGCCCATTTTGGTCGGTTAAAGGTATTTAACCAAATTCGTTCTGGAATTTTGATTGTTCAAGCTTTGACATAGCCGTCAACAACACAACAATAAACGCAAAATATAGTGTGTTGTTTCGTATCAGGTTTGTCCACGCATTTTCAGCTGACACAATTGAATACGATGCACACAGTGTGGATCAAAATTGAATACTTTGCTGCGGCTTTGTGCTGAAATCACTCAGGTTTAGTTAAATTAAAAAAAAGACATAAATGAATAAAATACCGAAACGTACACAAAATATAAACAATTTTAACCAAGGATTAATTCTAACAAAACAACTGAATTTACAAATAAACTGGAAAACTGGAACGATTTGTCGCAAATCTACGGTTTGCTGGCCAAAGTGAAGAATAATTGAACAAACGCTTTTTGGTTACCACAGACACAGACATAAGTATACAATCATGGGTTAAACTTAATCTGAACAAACTGGCCCTAAGTAGAGGTTAAAATAAAACTTGGTGAGCAAAGTCTGTAATTACTTTAAATTTCCTGATAAAGGAACTAAAAAACACAAATGGTATTCATCCAACGTCGTAAGTTTACCATTTGCGTAGAATGGTAAGTTTACAACAAACGTTTCATGAACGCCCCAATTTGCTGTTTGTGGTAAATGGTGGTAAACCAATCAGTTGTTTCACATGAGAGGGAACGAACGAATTGATAAAATGCGAACAAACCACTTTTGATACAATTATAAAGAGAAAATTGCACATTTTACTATTCCAAGTGTAGGATAGTTAGTTAGTCCATCAAATTGTATTAAGAAAACAAGTTTTAAAAGGGTTTAAATAACGAAATTTACAATACCAATCTTTTTGCCGCGGACGAAAACTCCCTTGGTTTGGAATTGGAAATTGCGTTATTTAATCTCTTTTAAAACTTGTTTTCTTAATACAATTTGATGGACTAACTAATTATCCTATACTTGGAATCGTAAAATGTGCAATTTCTATTTTTTATAAATGCATCAAAAGTATTATAAATGCATGCAAAGTAATTGTTTTCTGATTTCGCGCCTTTATTTCAAGTGTGAAATGTCACAATAACCTCGTCGTAAGTTTACCATCTCGGTTTTCCACACAAATTCGCGTAGTAGGTTTACCATCTCGTCGTAAATGATTTTCCATACA
This sequence comes from Cheilosia scutellata, assembly GCA_955612985.1. Taxonomy (NCBI): domain Eukaryota; kingdom Metazoa; phylum Arthropoda; class Insecta; order Diptera; family Syrphidae; genus Cheilosia; species Cheilosia scutellata. The sequence goes on from OY015315.1 coordinate 2,182,632, forward strand.
AATTTTGACAGTTCATTTACCACGTCGTAAACATCGTAAGTTTACATGAATACCCCTAATGACTGGCTGGAACAAGTAGGGGATCTTGCGACGATTTAGAAAAACAAACTTATTTGTAGTAACCAATTTGATAAATACTTTGGGAAAAAAATGTAAAGCAATAATATATAAAAACAAAACCAATAACATTGTAATAACACCAATAACTAAATTAGTTCTTTATCAGGAAATTAAAATAATTTTACCCCTGAATACCTACTATGCGGCACTTGCGCTGCAACAAGTAATTACACACCTTGCTTTCCAAGCCATATTTTAACCTAGGTATATTTAGTCTTCTTATACATATATGTATAGATTACTCTTAAGACAAAACTAACGTTCTAAAATTAATTCAAATTTCTATTGTATTTATAAAAGGAAACAAAACTAACCAAATTCAATTTCAAATTGCTTTTTAAAAATACGATGGTGCAGTTTGGTATGCCGTCATAAAAAGGAACAAATTTATAACGTATCTACATCTTTTGCATGAGCACAGCTAACAATTTGAAATAGCCGACCGATGATTTTCTTTTCATCGAGGAACGAGGATTTCTGTTTTGTTTGTCCCTTTTTCCTTCTTATTCACACACACTAAATACATAAAACAAGAGCAGACAGTATAGTGACATAATAATAATACAAACCGATCTATCAAGTGCGGCGACTGTTGTTTTCCTCAAGAGGACATTCATTATGGAGAACGAGAAGCATAGCATAAACGAAAACAGAAAAGCTTCATACCATACTTCATACACGATGCACTTATGCACACACACAAAGGATTACGCGTTGAGAGAAAAGCTTTTATTTTGTTGGACAATGAGAAGAGCTTTTTGTTGCACGATCGTTGTTGCACGATCGCAACCAATGCGGACATCAGCTAACATTACATTGCGCCATCTGTATATTATATTGTCTTTGCTATATGGTTGGGTCAGTCAGCATATTTATACATTGGTTTGTAGAAAGGTAGTTTGAATGCATCAGACAGTGATGACAATTGTTCATTTTGAATTGTCATTTTGTTTTTGTCTATACAGAAAATTATGATTATTAAGCTACGGACAGGACACATTCCACACACGATTGATGTGAATTTTCGCAAAATTTGATATTTCTTGAACAAGTACCTACTCTTGCACTTTGTGTCGCACTCATTTCAACTGTCAGTTTAAAAGTTGGGATTTGTAAGATTCAGATTGAAACTTATGCCGTTTTCGATTGGTCGTCCAGAACCGTCTGGAAGCAATCCCAACAACTCAACTGACAGTTCTTCTACTGAAAAGAAGAGAAATTTGCTTCTAGATTTGAATTCAGAATCGCGGAGAGTTCTTCCGGACGGTTCTGGACGACCAACCGAAAACGACATTAATAGGACATGGGCGGAAATCAGCTTCAGTTAAGCCCGAAACCTTTAAAGTGTCCACTTCCACGATTATGGTCAAGACCAAGCACTCACTCTAGCTGTCAGTTTAAAGTTGGGAGTTGTAAGATTCATATTGAAACTTAGTAAATATATTTTTGACAGGAATGCTGGAGTTTATAGACGAAATATTATAATTCAAATGTAAATGAATAAAATTTGACAGTTCGAGACGCATGTTTCAATGAAAAAACGTCCAGATTAATCTGTGGATTCTGAGTAAAATCTGACAGTTCGCGGCAGTAGTGTTCTAGTTCACAGAAAGAACGTTCGAGTCCAATATCTATTTAAATGTGTGATTAAATACTGACAGTTCGTGGTAGAAATATTGGAAATCGCAGAATGAACTACATGAGTGAATTCTGAATAAAATCTGACAGTCATTTGCTTGATCCCAACCAGGATCCCAAAACGTGATATGGAATCCGTACCATCAGGCAGGCGTCGCCTCTATAGGTAGACCCAGAATTGGATGGATAGATCAATGCATAAGCGGGCCATAGAAAATGAATGAAAGTTCGATTTTGGACTTAGTGTAGTTCAGCTTCCGGATGGAGTAAAAGAAGGTCTTATAGCCCAAATGAATCAAGTAAAAATTGACTATAAAACATTTTTTTAAAATCAATAACCCGCACTATAAAGTTAACTTTTCTGCCACTTAGACTTCTAATGCCCAGCTCCTTCCTGTAAGCGAAAGAGCAATAACTTATTTGAATGCACATAAACCCTAAGCCAATTTGGATTGCGGGCCAATTATTTTTAAATACAACAAGGCTCTGCGAAAAATCGTGCTAACCTAGCCATAGACAAGCCACAATTATTGTAAGCAAACATTTTTAAAGTCGCGTTTTCTAACGAATTTAGTTTACAGAGGCAACCACCAAACAGGTAAGCAGTGCCCACGAACATAAGTCAAAGCCACTCGCAATCATCTGAATTTAAATTGAATAAAAAGTTTCCTTACCGAATTTTTTGTAGGCATTTGCACCCAATCCGTTATGATGACTCATATCGAAGCGATTTCTTTTGGAATTTCAAATTTCCAAGCGGAAACGGAAGAAGGGCAATTGTGAACGACTAACCTGATTTTTTTCTTTACGCACAAAAGAGGAACACTTTTTTTAACAACTCGCACTAGATTTAGAAAAAATTAATTGAATTCTCCGAATAAAAACCCGACTCATATCTTTCGCAAAACAGAAAATTACCACACGAATATTTATAGTCCAAAAAAATGTTTGTTGGAACACTTGCACGATTTTCAAACGATTAAATCAAATTTCAAACTTGAATCAAATAATAAATAACCACAGGTTGCAAGTTACGACTTGCTAGGCTTTCCGGCATAGGTACACCAAAATGGCGACTATGAACTTATTTTTTTAACTTCACAAAAATAAAGCCTTTGCAACGACTCCTAGTGGATGACTTTAACTACCATTAAGAGCTTAATTTGTTAACAAAACGGATTATCGTATTTTCAAAACTGTATTTACCTACTTACACATTTTGAATACTTTTTCTTTATTTTAATTTTCTACAGCACACGATTTGAAAGAAACTTTAAATTCTACAGCCGCACTGACAGACGGCCACTACATGAAAAGTGTGAAAGCATGTTCGGTTTGCCATCGGGTGAATTTCGTCGATGTGATTGACGTCACTACGCACGTCATTATCTTATTTTTGCATTTTCCGTTAGTTTTAATAGATATTTTAACTGTTTTGAAAGAGAAAATGTTGAAATATATAGTGGTGGAAAAAATAATAGAAACAAGCTGGTTCTTCGTCGCTTATCGAAAAAATAAAATGTTTTCGGGAAAAAAGATAAATTAAACCCATACTAATAGTTTTAATACAATGTAATGAAGAAAATGTAACATTAAAATGTTTAATAAAAAAGAAGATAAATAGTGAATAAATGTCGATTCTGGTTTTCCTTAATTTTGGCCTGGAAAAAATAATAGAAACAAATAGTTTTTCTGTTTTTTTTCTGTTAGGAATTAATTTACAGTAAAGGTGTTTCATATCCTTTTAATACTTGGTCGTTGCGCCCTTATTTTTTATAACTGCTCCACATCTTCGTCGCATGGAATGAACTAACTTGGCACAGGTCTTGGGAGTTATAGAGTGCCATGCATTTTGAATAATTGACCACAGTTTTTCCTTATTTTGGCTCTGCAGCCTTCGATCCTGCGCATAAGGGTGACCCATAGATGTTCTATCGGGTTAAGATCAGGAGATTGTGATGGCCACTCCATAACATTGATTTTGTTTTTTATGAAACCATTCTTTTGCCAACTTTGAGGAGTGCTTGGGGTCATTATCCTGCATAAACTCCCATTTAATAGGCATGTCCTCTTCAGCAAATGGCAGGATAACATTGTTTAAGATTTCCACGTAGTCTACGGCACACATTTTATCCTTTATCATGAAAAGTGGACCAACCCCAGATACTGAAAAACACCCCCAAATCATTAAATTTCCTCTGCCATGTTTAACTGTCTTCTTTGTATATTTGGCATCGAAATCGCAATTCTTTGGTCGTCTGACGTACATTTCCCCATCGGAACCAAACAAATTGACCATAATTGTCCTTGGTTTCATCCGATCATAAGACGTTATTCCAATTAGCACGGTGGAGGTGTTTGTTGGCGAGACTTAGTCTCTCTTTAGTATTTTTATTGCTCAAGTATGGAACTTTTCTAGGACTTCTCCCAGGAAGACCTGCTTCCTTTAATCTATTTCTTATTGTACGACTTGTAACGGGTGCGTTTAAATAATTATTTTTTTTAAATGGTTTCTTCTTGCATAGTCGTATTAACAGTTTGTCAAATCATGGCGTCTTTTTTCGTTTTCTGCATCTGGTTTCTACTTTGGGACTTGAATGGATAGCTAAGAATACTTTTTAGACCTGTTTTTTTTAGAACACTTTACGACCTTAGATATTTCATCCATTGTTTTGCCGTCTTTTTTATCACCTCACGCTCAGAACTGGTGCAAAGGACTCCTAGACCCATTTTGACAAAATGTTAATTTCATAGTTTTAAGATTTTCTTCTAAAAAACACTAAATTACAGGATAAACTAATTTACAACTATTTCAATTAAAACAATACCGAGCTTTACTTCAAAATCACTGATGCCGACTGTGGTAATCGTTTGTTTCTATTATTTTTTCCAGGCAAAATAACATTTTTGCTCAGACTTTTTATCTACTGTTAGACGAAAACTAAAAGCTGATAAGAGCGAATTGCTGCAGCATTTCAAAGTACTTTTACCTAGCATTTGAGTATAGAATTGATTTCGGAGAAAGACCAAATTGTATGCAGTTAATGATGGTTCAGCATTATGTAAATACTTGTTTCTATTATTTTTTCCATCACTGTACATACAGTCTGTAACGAAATTGTTTTTACAAATTTCTTGACAAGCTCATTTTTGCGTATTTTTTATTACTTTCATAATGTAGTATTTTTTGTAACTGTTCGTTAGTAGATAATTATATTAATAAAAAGAAATTTATTAAAAAAATGAAGTAAAACATCAAAGAAGCTCTTTTGTTTTATAAAGAAGCTGTCTAAATTACCAGTTGTTTTCCTTTGTAAAAACAATTCCTTGACAAACTGTATGTAATTGAATAATATTTTTCCAAATCTCAGTTGTAAAATATGGTGTTTTTAAAATGTTGTTTATCGACTTGAAATCGAGCAAAAAATTCAGTACAATCAGTAATGAATCGAGAGCACATTTTTGATTTACGCGGTTTGTTTGGGAATAAAATGCGAAACTTTGTGTTTGCGGAATTGAAACGCTTAGTGTTTTTAGACGAATTAAAGGTTCGAATGAATTGTTAAATTATCACAAATAAGAGTCGAACGAGATTCAATAATTTAACAATTTTATTGGCTTAGCTTAGCATACATACGAGGATTGATTTGATGTTACTTGGTTGCTGATGTTGCTGGTTCAACTACAAGAGAGAGATATTCAAAGACAAAATCGATCATTAACCAGAACGAATGAATGCACAAAGTAAAACAAAGAAAATAACAATATTTGAGAATTTTAGAGAGTAATTAGAGAGAGCGACATAAAAGAAGTATAATGCCCAGTTGCACAGTCAGAGTTTAAACTGAAGTTTAACTAAACCTGACCGAGAGTTTAAACTTTTGGTTTAACTTGTTCAGTTTCACAGTTCAAAATAATCTGCCAGTTAACTAAACGCAGTTGTGGAAGCGCAGAACAATTTCCATTAAGGGGATATTTTTTTACCAGCGCACTTTTGATCAAATAAATGGTTATTGCTTTTCTCTACTTTATCTATTTTACCATTTGTAAATAAAAGAAAATGTGTGCAATATTATTACATTATGTATTTCGGTATTATATACTTTCACCAATTAATTATTGCAGTATGTAATTAATTTTTGTTTTGTTTTCAATAATAATAATATGTAGCTAGTTGTTGAAAATGTAGTGGGCATTCGGACGAATGCGATCACAGGTACTGCTTCTTGTCACTCGCTAGGTTTTTACCACATCCGATCACCCGTCGCCAGTAATGGTAATGAATATTGAAAGGGTTTTATGAGCCTATAATTAGGGTCATTGTCTGGTAATAGGTACGCGCACAGTTTTTTGCTGGTGTTTCTGCGAAAATCTGCGCTATCTTGTTCCGATTATACTTTTTTTTAACAAAAAGTAATCTAGATCTGTATACAAAAATGGTATGAACTCCGAAACCTTTTAACTGAGCAAGCTCAAATGTACAGGCATTGTCCCGAGAAGTGTGTTCAAAATCGGACAAAAAATTGCATTGTATAAAGCATAGAGGTAGTGTCTAGTTTCAGCCAAAAAAAATGTGAAAGATTTGAGTATGTTTAGATATATTTTGTTCGCCAAGAATCTAAAGAAATCAAAAATAATCGTCGTTTCCACACACTAAAATAATTAATTTGTATTGAAAAACCTCAATACAATTTACGCTTGTCTACATTGTTTGGGCAAAAATCTACCTGATGTTCATTGTTCACTTGAAAAAAGGGTTTTTCCTTGAAAAGTATATTGGTTGGGAATCTATTGAAATATTCTGATGACATTTGTTAACAGTTACCGAGTAATGCTGAAACTAATCATAACTCTGGTTTTCACTCATATAAATTCAAGAAGTGTAGCACCCAGACAATTTATCTATTTTATTCTCTCTCTCTCTCATATCTCTGTATGAAATAGCAGCTGTCAAAATAAACCTCAAAATGCGAAAGGAAAGTTTAAACGGCAGAATGCAGGGGTTTAACTTAAACCGAGAGTTGAACTCCACTTTGGGTTTAAACGAACACAGTGAAACCGAAAATTTGTTGAACGAAGGTTTAAACCAAAACCAGAGTTTAAACTCTGACTGTGCAACTGGGCATAAGACAATTTAAGTTAACATAGGAATTATTATGGGCTCGTCGATATGCGACCAAATCAAACAAAATAGAGCAATTAAACAACTCTTATACGAAAGACTAATATAAAACAAGAAGCGAACAGAGTATCAATTTGAGTTACAGAAAAATTACAAATAGGGTAAATTATAAATGTTTGTATAATTTATAAGATGGTCGCTGCAGTATTTATCTCTTTTCAATGTAAATTCTTCGAGTTTTTGGGCAGTTTATGGTCAATTTGACACAAATATAACAAAATTTTTAAGTTGATATGTTATTAAGACGATTACAGTCGGTAGACTTCGGAAAATGTATCCGAAGCTCTATTCATTCCAAGTTTATCCTAAACCTATAGATTTAATGGTGATTTGATGGGCTTGATTCCATACTGGGATTAATTTAGGCCGTGTGTCAATTCCAATCGGTCTGAATAAATATCGTCGGATAATTTACTGACACTATCGTGGTGGAATGATCCTGCTCCGGGAGCAAGACAATAAATTGTCCTATAGACTAATTTGTTGACGTTTTCTTTTGCTTAAGTTTTGATAGAATGTTGAATTGAAAGTAAGTTCAGTGTAAAATTCGATAAATCTCTGTTTTAAGATTGGAGTTTGGTGAACTTCTCTTTGAACACTTTCATAAGTGCCAGAAAATTATCCGAGGATAATTATTTAACCCAATTGACACACGGCCTTAATGGCAGAGTATATTACAATCACACTACACACATTAAAGTAAATATACTACGCATCTGCTATGGCTGTCCATTTTGACTTTAACAATAAATGTATAGAAAAAAATATGCGCGCAAGTGTCACGACTGACAATTGTGACTCTCTCTTTGGAAAAGCGTGCCTTTTTGATAGAATGCGCAGAACGAAACGAAGGTAGGTAAGTGACAGTGGCGGATCCAGGGGTATGGTCATGGGGGTCATGACCATACCCAAAACTCCAGAGAAAAAAGGATAAAAAGATTAAATAACTGAAAAGAACTAAAGCTATGAGTTAATAAATTTGCTGTCAGCTCGAGTTTACCAACGAAAACTAATGTCGATTTCCATTGAGCAAGAAAAATATTTTTTTCAGATTCAGATCAGTTTTTCTGCTCTAGAAATCAGCTGTCTGTTTTAAATTCAAAAACTGCATACCTACCGCTTTTTTCCAAAGTACTGTGTTTATACTGCGGAAAATATAAAGTTATAATTTAGGGAATAGGCTTAACGAACACGGACACATCCAGGTATTGTGAGGATCTACAGTCTACACGTCACGGAGGATACTAGCTATCTTCTCCGTCAATGTAAATCAATTGCTCGGTACTGAAGGAAGCACTTCGAAAAGTATTTCTTCGTCAATTTAGAGAAAGTCAGTTTCTTAAACAAAATTCATCCCATTTTTAGGTTCTGTAAGGAAATTGTATGTTGGGTTTAGATTGGTTTAAATTGGCTCCCTATGGTGCCAAGGCTTCTCTGATGAACTCATAAAACTTTTAGTTATTACCTTGACATTATTCATTTTTATTCAAAGCACAACACTTCAATTACTTTTGTTTCTTATGTCGATTTCCATTAGGCAAGAAAAATCACTTTTTTTCAGATTCAGAGCAGTTTTTCTGCTATAGAAAAAAATCAGCTGTCTGTCAAATTCGTTTTCCATTGGGCGAAAAAAAAAAACACTTTTTTTAAGACTCAGATCACATTTGCGAATCTCGACTCGAGAGCGAGAATCTAATAGCAAAACAAGTGAGATTTGTAAACACAAATTGCAATAAAAACAAGTAAAAGTGTTATCATCGGCCTGGCCGATGCTTTGATACCCTCCACTGCATGCCATGCCATATTGGTTTGGTATAGGAGGTACCAGAAATACTTGACCGACATAGACAATTTTCAATACCAACCTGACAACGATAAAAAGAAGTCCTCTCACAAAATTTCATTCGCCTAGATCGATTCGTTTGGACGCTATAGTGCTTTCAACAGACAGAGAGACATATGGGTCTAATAGTGGTTTTGTATGGAAGGTACCAGAACTACTTGACCGACATAGCCCATTTTCAATACCATCCTGACGACCGTAAAAATAAGATCTCTCACAAAATTTCAGTTGACTAAGTCAATTCGTCTGGACGCTATCGTGATTTCAACAGACGTAGATACACATGGGTCTAATAGTGGTTTTGTATGGGAGGTACCAGAACTACCTGACCGACATAGCCCATTTTTAATACCAACCTGAGGACCGTAAAAATAAGATCTCTCACAAAATTTCAGTTGACTAAGTCAATTCGTCTGGACGCTATCGTGATTTCAACAGACGTAGATACACATGGGTCTAATAGTGGTTTTGTATGGGAGGTACCAGAACTACCTGACCGACATAGCCCATTTTTAATACCAACCTGAGGACCGTAAAAATAAGATCTCTCACAAAATTTCAGTTGACTAAGTCGATTCGTTTGGACGCTATCGTGATTTCAACAGACGTAGATACACATGGGTCTAATAGTGGTTTTGTATGGGAGGTACCAGAACAACTTGACCGACATAGCCCATTTTCAATACCAACCTGACGACGTAAGTAAGTAAGTAAGTCCTCTCACAAAATTTCATTCCCCTAGGTCAATTCGTTTGGACGCTATCGTGCTTTCAACAGACGGACAGACAGACAGACGGACAGACAGACAGACGGACAGACAGACAGACGGACATGGCTAAATCGATTTAGAATGTGATCCTGATTCAGAATATATATACTTTATAGGGTATCCGGTGAATCCTTCTTGGCGTTACAAATGTAATGACAAAGTGAATATACCTTCCTGTGGAGGGTATAATAATAAATAAAGTTATACTGTTAATACTAAGATTAGATTCTCACGAAATACTCCCCTCTAATTCTCTGAAATACTCCTCTCCAAATTAACTTATTCCGTGATTTTGCTTACGTGGCTATTCATTTCCATATAAACAAAAAAAAAAAAAACTGCATCTAGTGGATTTCTCATCAAATACACTCCGCGCCACTTAAATAGCTCACCCCCTAACGTCAGTTTTCTATCGCCCACTCGTCCCACACCAAGCATGCTAGAGACTTATTTTTTTTTCAAATTAAAGTTCCTTTTATTTATGGTTTTTTTGACCAGAAGGAAGATTTAAAACTAAAGCTTTAAGTATTAACAAAAAAAACATTTTAGAGAATTCTGCTTCTTTTTAATACAAATACATATTACTTAAATTTAAGGTAATTGGAGTATTTTAGATTTAAAAGAAATGTTTCAATTGTGTTTTGAGCCACCTTTTTGCTCCAAAATGCACACGTTATCGGGTTTGGAAGGGATATACAAATTGGCCTATGCAAGTGTTATGTGTCTTATGTATATAGTTTTAAAAATATTTTTTATTGGTTGGCTGGCCTCGGCCAACGTGACCATACCCAAACAGATTTCCTGGATCCGCCCCTGGTAAGTGATTAGAATAAATGACCTGTCGTGCACCAAAATAATTGCTTAAAATTCATTTATTTGTTTAAATCAGTTAAAAGAGTAATTTTATAGGAGAATTTGATCGCTTGACTGAATCAGTCGTTCGTAAGTTTGACATTTTGACTAGACCACATGCAGTTGTATGCTTTTGGTCATAATAATCGATCGATCGATGGGCGCAGTAGCGCAGTGGTTAGTGTGCTGGACTACTGTGCGAGGGATCCCAGATTCGATCCCCGGAAAAACATAAATTACATCTTAAGGTTTTTTCTACTGCGCCACCTCTCGCGAACGTCTGACAAACATCCGAGAGTATAACTGTCCTGAAAAAGATTCTCAATTCAGCCGTTCGGACTCGGCATAAAATTGTAGGTCCCTTCCATTCGTCCCAAAAATTGAAACTCACACAAACGAATGGTTGCGAGAAGTTAGGCCTAGGGTGTCTTCCGCCTGTTGCGCCACCTATTTATTTTTTTTTTTAATCGATCGATCATTCTGACGTATGAGGTAAAAATAGAACCAGGTTCTTGCGTTTCTATGATAGGAGTTTTTTACTTGACGTTTAGAAAATAAATAAATAAAAGGTCTGTTCCTTTACTTTCAAATCTTACGATTTTTTACTAATTCTTACGAATTTTTACGCATTTTTACTCAATGTCGTTCCCTAATTTGAAAAATTCGTAAAAGAAAGCGGCATCGAGAGAGCAAGATATTACCCCTCCATTGGGAATGGGAATCTTACTAGTTTTTACTCAACAATTTTCTTTGAGTAAGAATTGAAACAACTGTTATCGCCTGAAAATTGACAGATGATTTGAAATTTGATTTGAAATGCGTGTAACGACTATTTGCATTTGTCTTTTGATTTCCTGCAATATGAGATACAAATTAGTGTAAAAATGGTATCAGATGATGGGAAAATTATGTATCTTTTATCTCTTCCCGAATGATTTTAGTTCAATCACTTCAAACTCTTCCACATACTTGGATTCATACTCACATGCAATTTATGGGAAAACAAAATGCATCTGTCATTTTTCATGATTACTACAAAAGCGTTCCCTAACGTTGTCGTAAGTTTTTCTCTTTGAGAGAAAATTTATCCCCACCATAGCCATTTGCACAGTCTTTTCCATTTTTACTACAAAAGTAAAGGAACAGACCTAAAAATGTTTTACTACGACAAGTGGCATCACTGACTGGAGCCGCACCAGCCACTACCCTCAAAAGACGAAGAGGACACTGTGGGGCAATTAATTTCGAAAATGTATGGACAATGTCATTTTAATTTTATTTTTGTTTTCGTTGTGTATAATAGCAGCGCGGCGACCGACGCGCAGGGTCCATACGTAATCCGCGCGTCTCTGCAGCATGATGATTCGTTTCCATTATTGTCTTTGAATGTGAAATGCGATCTGTGATGGTGGAACGATCTTTGATTCTAGATCGTTAGTAGTATATCTTTTGTTGCGTTTAGTGTTTTCAAACTGTGTTTGTCCTTAATTCCGTTTTCTTTCGCACTACTTAGGTGTGTGACACACGGAATACCTGTTCGCCACCAAACACTTTGCAACATTGTCTCGATTCCAGAGTCCTTCCTTATCTGCATAATTATTATGCTCTGACTTAAAGTTTACCCCATTTTAGTCGCGATGCTTCCATCATCTTAATGAATTTATCTATTCACATGAGAAAATAGAAAATAAAATACTAAAATGTGAACAGGTAATTGTGCACCTTGTTAGCATGTCACCGTCTCGCCAATCCACCCAAAAGCTACAACCTGTGGGCTGCATTGCATGCTCTTCCAACAGCGTTTAAGCAGCATACGCGCCCCTGATCCGTTGATGCAGAATAAAAGATTAGTTGGGATCTCTCATATCTTGCTTCTTATTTCATTTCATTGAATGTGTATTTATTCAAGTTCTATGCATGCATCTTTGCGCATCGTCTGCTTTTGTGAGATGTTGCTATTCACCTGATTTTAATCTGCGCTAATGTCCAAGCAGGTTTCACACACGTATACTCGTATTTTCTATATTTTCTCTTTCGCTTCAGTGGAATAAGATTTGAGTCACGTTGTAAGGTAATTAATAAAAATCCATGTACCTAGAGTATGTGCGTGTGTTTGTCGCAGGCGGCGCAAATATTCGTGCAACATTGTGCGTAAAAAGTTAATCGGTTCTTATAGTTGTAAAATATAGAAAGCTATGACAGTTGACAGAAATGTTATCGACTTGATATAATGTATGACTTTGCTTGCATACTCTAGTTTTTGTCAATTATAGAAACTCAGTCAAGTCAATGAATGCTGCGGACCCTGGTTCTCACGCAACATATACATAAGGCTCGTTGGGGAGATGATTGATCGAACAGTATGTGACACGTGGTGTGACATAACTACACGATTAACGTTTGGAATACCAAATAGTTGTTGCACATGATCGTTTAATTAACAGAAAATTCTAAGAAACATTTCTGATAATCTGTCTGAGGCCACAAATGGCAGATGTTATGACAGTTCTGTCACCGAAATTACTTGCCGATAGAAATTGTCGAACAGAATTTTAACAATCGATAGGCGACTAGCAGATATTAAACCAACTCTAATAACAACTGATGGAGCATTATTATCCATTCATTCAATAGCCACGTTTTGGCGGATTCTGGATTCTGGATTTCGGAGGATTCCAAAAATGTCATCCGATATGGCACATTTACACTAAAACCAATAGTCTGTCATGCAGAAATGTCAAAAACAATCACATTTTTCAAAGTGTCATGCTGACAGACCCATTGACTTATTATATATGGACTGCTAGTGAAATGTCAGTTCATACAAATTTTGCCCAGAAAATGACGCCAACATAAACTAGCGCTCTTGGTTCGGAGCGAAAAATAAGTGAAACAAAATGACGAACCATCTTGGATTTCTCCATAGAATGCTAGAGGGACCTATTGTGACTCGGTAAATTGATTTCCACGCCACCTACCGAGATTTTTACGTACCCGAATCACAGAATAAGTTTTGTGACAGTTGATTTCATCACAGAAGTTCCTACTAAAATTATAAATTGGAAGTGCGCGCAAAACATTCTGTTTTTAATTTATTGTATAGACATTAACAAATTTGATATCAGAATGCCTCTGCAAAATGTCGAAGTATATAAAACAAGTAAAATATTTGTGAAAAGCTAAGAGATGTGAATAAAATCATGGCTTAAAAAATTGTAAACAAAGCACTCGAAGTTACCAATTATACATACAACAATTGTTTTATTGTGTTATCTGTTGCCCTTTAGGATTTACAAATAATATATCTCATATTTGGATTTAATTTTCTCCACACGCAATACAGGATTGCGGCAGGTTTTTAGTTGGAAATTCTTAGTCCAGAATATAGATATTTTGTTCTATCCTTGTGAATGAGGAGTTAACATTATTTTTCAAGTGGCGGCTACAAATAAAAAAATTCTTTGGAAAGAGCTCCTTTTGATTATTATGAACTTTTCTAGGAATTCGGTGCATAGATATACATATTTGGATTCCTATATGATGTGCACTATGTAACTCCACAGAGTTCCCCAGTTTTTAATGTAGTTTCTTCTGCCATCATTCTTGCACTTGACCACAAAATCGATTCAATACATATATGAAAATATTAACTTCAACATAGTAATTAATTTCAATTATAACGTACTTTTTACAAATTGTTTTCACGAGGGACAGGTACGAGGTACAGGCAAAATATTTACAAGACTCAAAATTGATTTAATAGCTTGTTTTTATAGCTGCTTTTTGGTATAGATTTACTTTTAAATATTTCTTCCCTTAAATTCACCAATAAACTTGCTAAATATCAGTTTCTACTTATTAAATTTAATTTTTTTATTTTTTGAAACACAAATTTTCATACGATTTGAGAGTTAATGGAGTGACTTATCCTGTGATTAGGGTTCCGCCGAAATCCGCTAGACGCGGTATGACCGAGTGTCAATTGGGCGTGAGAGAAAGATGGCATTGGAAAACGAAGCCAATGATCACAACCATCTTTGATTTCTCCATAGAATGCTAGAGACACCTATTGGGCGTTACTGGATTTGGCAAGTAAAACGGTTGAAATTCAAATTGTTGCGTCATTGTTAACAATAGATGCCACTACAAAAAAGTGTGAATTTCCAAATTATTCCGCTCCGAACCAAGAGGGCTAGTGGTTATGTTGGAACCAACGCGAGGACGTCTACTAGCAGTCCATATATCTAAGGTGGGCGGTAGAAGGAGTACAAGTCGAAAATTGCAATTTTTCAGGAGAGAGAAAAAACTTAATAAAACTTTTAATCTTTGATATTTTTTTTTGAATCAAATTGTGAATTTCTATTTTTACATCGAACACAAAAATAGAAAACTTATTTTTGTATTATTTGCAGTAAATAAGGAAAATAAGGTGACTTGTACTTATTTGACCATTAACATTTTGATCGAAAAGTGACTTATGCTGGTAAAATCAATAAACAATTTATAACAACATAAATACAAAAAAATTGTATTTCTACACCTAAGTGGGTATTTATATAAGGAAAAAAATAATACTGGAATAAGTACATTAGGTGTACTCACCAGAATTGTGAAATTGTATTTTACTTCATGAACACACTTTTTCTAATCTCTGTAGCAACACTGACATTATTTGCGAACTTGTACATTTTACTCTGTTGTATATTTTTCTGTTACTAAAGGTTTGGGGTATAATACGTATAGTAGGTAAATGTGTAAAAGTGTACCAATATTTTGTTTTTGTAATAGCTATAAGAAAACTTCACACTTTTACATTTTTACAATGATACTATAGGCCTGATACAGTAAATCGTGATCGTGAATATCCCTATTATTGTTTGGAAATTCTACCCGGTCTGGCAAAAAGGTCAGACGCTCATACTCCTTTCCTATTTGGGACGACAGCTGCGCGGCAGGTACGGTTAGGTTTGCGATCTCTTAGCATATTTTAATTTAACCAGTTGAAGCCATGGAGCCATGGACGGTAGAGCACCGCGTTTTTTCCTGCGACAGTTTCGTCCGAAATAATGAGTCGGCCACGGCAGTGAATTTCGTCGCCACTTCAACAACCACAGAATTAAAGCTGTTCCTCCGCGAAATAGTATTCTTCGTTGGGTTGAATGCATTGCGTACACGAACACGAGGTATTTTGACGGACTGAAGACCTCCAGAAGCTCCACAAACGGTTCAAACCCCTAAAAGTGTCAAACGTGTTCGGCAAGCCTTTCTGCGCAGTCTAGGTTGATCTGCTCAGCAGCATGCAGCTGAACTTGGCATCAATGACCGTTCGATAAGGCGTATTTTACATCTGGAGCTGTATTTCCACCTACAAATTGGCCATTATGCAACAGTTGCAACCTGGGGATTACGCACAATGCCTTCGGTCCCCTTATTTATCCATGTGCGATTATTTGACGTATTTACGGGAAAAAGACCAGAACGCTGGAAGAATTGAAAGAAGCGATTCGCGTGGAAGCCGCTTAAATCGACCAACGCATTTTGGAAAGAATAAATGGCAAGTTCAAAGAACGCCTGCAAAAGTGCACCGCTGATCGTGGCCACCACATGACAGATGTGATTTTCCACACTTGATTGTTTCAAATGCTATGGAAAAGACGAACCAGAAACTGGCCAAAGTTTTTTTTTGTGGAAAAATTAATGATTTTAGGATTAATTGAAATCCACTTACAACACTGCCACTTAAAAAGTTCGCTTGTGAAATATTTTTTTCTTAAGACCAATGAAAAAAGCCGAGAAAGCAAAATATTGGTCATTTTAGTACAAGTCAAAGCAATATGCATTATAGTTGCCAAAAAAAAAAATACCCATTATTTGATCATAATAGTATAAGTCTACTTATACTCTTTTAACCTCCCACAATTATGTCTCATAAAGTTATATTACTTTGAACACTGTCCTTTATAGAGATTTGTGTATGCAATAGACTTATACTGCTTTTTCCAAACATGCCATATCAATTTTACAGTCGAATGGCGTACTTATCTCATTTTTACCAAATTTTGACTTATACTCCTTCTACCGCCCACCTTAGATATAATAAGTCAATGGACAGACCCATCAACGCAATGGCCACGTATATGTTATGTAACAGCAGTCATCAACCTTTTGGATTGCAGATTGCAGATTTCCCATCACATTCTATTTTGCCTATTTTCATGTCAAATTAGTAAACGTCATTTCAGTCAATATCTCTTATTGACATTCGTGTTATCAAATATCTTGGGTTTCCTTGTATTTTTCCCAGCCATCACACAACATAAAAAAAAACTGTACATACAAATTTTACCTGAATTTCCTGTCAATTTGACAGATCCTAGAGCTTTTTGGATACTTTCGTGCAGATCTCTATAGACTGATAGACTGCAATGTTACCAGTAAACAATCGCGTGAAAAATATCAATGTGTCAAATTTTAAAAACAAACGCTTCTGAAAGCGTTCGATTGGCACTCAACTGACAGTTCTTCTACTGAATAGAAGAGAAGTTTGCTTCTGGATTTAAATTCAGAATCGCGGAGAGTTCTTCCGGACGGCTCTGGACGGGCAACCGAAAACGACATTGGATCGTTTTAATTTTCTTAAATATAGATGTCACTATTACCACCTGCATTTTGGAAAAAAATCCCAATTGTATGACATTTCAATTGCACACGACTAAGCCAACTAAATAGAAAACAAACATTTTCTATAAATTTGTATTTAGGAAATTAAATAATGTATCCTTTCAAGGAGGAGGCACGAATTTCTATCCTTTGAGAGTGCGGTGCGAATTCCTTATTTTGCTTAATACACACTCGTATTTACATACGAATACATATGTTATGATAAATATTGCTGTATAGAAAGTCAACATTATAAGAAGGACGACAGCAGGATGTGTGTAGTATTATAGCATCTACTTGAGTATTCCTTGTCACACTGAATGGAATGTCAAACACGATGTAACGTTTTGCTTTTTCTTTTATCCTTTGTGTAACACGTGTGTATGTGTATGTGTGTGTGTGTTTGGAAGATTTCGCGCAACTGTTGTTGATGTTGTGCAAATCGTATGTAATGTGATTTTATGAATTATAACCTCAACTGATGTGTTTCTGGCTCATAATGATGACACGACTCAGGGCTACACGGCGACGAAGATGACGATGATGATGATGATAACGCGATGAAAGCATTCTTACGGATGATAAAGCATAATTTTCCACATTTGTGATAATTTTCTTGGCAATTTTTTTTTTTCTAAATAAGTGGGAGAGATAGGATCCAATTTTTTTTTTAAATATTCACATTTCACGTATACAGGAGACCTGATGGTTGATGGCATGCGTCGTGTCGTCTCTATTTGATTTGACGAAAATCGGCTAAATAACGATAAATGATTTAATGTTGCGTTTTGATTTTAATTGGATGCCCGCGTTTGAGTTTCATTTAAATACTGTGACGTGACAGTGATAAAGGCTTCAAATTGTAAGGCAGAATTAATGGCTTTGAAGAATGGAGCTTCTGATATATGTAGGTATATATTTTTTTGTATTGACTTGTTTCGGATTGAACGAGATAAGGTCTTTAAGCAAATTCATTCATTTTGTATCTTTGCTACAGGAAAGCGATAGTAAGGGTTGATCCTTTGGTGTGATCAAAAAGAGCATAGAAGCATTGGCCGTTGTGTGTTTTTTTTCGCTTTGTATGTTGGATGGGAATGAGAGGTAGCCTGAGTACTTGTGAAAGGAAATTTTATACAAATCTTACACAGAACTTTGGAGCAAGCTAAAGAATTGACAAGATCCTTAAACCAAGGGTGTGGGAATTGATGAAATTACGACTTAAAGTCACACATGTCATTTTTTTCATTCTGGCATTCTTTCAAAAGTGCCAAGATCTACATAATCACGACAACACCAAACCAATTCCAACTTTTCATAATGACAGCCATCGCAAACAGAGTTCACCTCATTTGGGTAACAAAATAGCTAACCAGAAGACAGGATCAACGTCAAACTGCATGACACTATGCACATTACGGTCGAAAGCTGTTTCCAAGAAGACGCACGCATTTTTCATGCCAACAACTACTCATATACAGTATAGAAAACGAAACAACTAACCACAAGTCGGATTAACCTAGTCACAGGATTTCTAACTATGTACCAGTGTCAGGCCGCTCTGAAGAGTTGTCCTGCTTTATTAATATGTTGTCAATCCAAATATATATACACTTTTTTTGTCTTTCGCGGGAAACATTATAAAATATACCTACCCAATTCGCACCAGCAGTCTCTCCCTGATAACATCAGCATCAGGCAGGAGTCAATTAACTGAATGGAAATTAAACAAGAAACGTCTACATACCTACATATAAAAAAAAAACATATCTTCAGCAAAAGATGAAAAAAAAAGAAGAAAGAAAACAGCAACAAGAAGTCTCAAAGCTGCAAGACAATCTATAACCCGCTGTGCAAGAGTCGCCATCGTAAGTCGTCGTGCGAGGTATAAACGACTACCTTCTAAATGAAAACTCCAGCTCCAAGGAAGTTGCTCCTGTGTTCCTTCAGAAACACACACGTATTACACTCATCCCCCGTGTGATGGCTGATGGGCTGCTGCTGGCTGTGTGTGCACCTTCAAATGTTTTTAGCTCGACGAGTATATACACTGTGACGAGTATTTTCATCCATTGATTGCTTTGTAATTTCACTCTATTCCGGGATTTGTTTTATTTACATATAAACGAGAGTACACCTTTTACACATACAATTATTTTTATTTTATTTTTTTTTTTCTGTTCTTTCGTCCTTTTGCCGTACATCGTGTGCTGCGGTATTTGTTTACTGTAATTTTTAATTTCCTTTTGAAAGAAAATAAAAAGTTCAAGTTATACGTATTTCGTTGTTTTTTTTATTATCCTTGTGGGGAGGGAGGGCTGTTATAGGGCCCATACACGACACAGACACGTCGCAGCAGACCTTAAGTCTGTGCAGACATGCCACCCACGGTGCAGACAATCTGCACAGACATTAGTTTGTATCGATTCGTCGTGGTCATCGGATCGGAAAAATGGCAGATACTTCCTGTCGACTTTGTTAATATTTGCCGAATCGATGAAAGAAATTTAATGAATGTGCTACTAAAAATAAGTCCATTAATAACTAAACAAGAAACTTTAATGAGGAAACCGATTTCTCCAAGTGAGAGGCTTTCAATTATGTTTATACCCTGAGTTTTCTCGCTCGTCTGTGCAAAATTCACCATACACGACACAGACATGTCGTTGCAGATCAAGAAAAATTCAAAAAATTTTGAATTCACGCAGACCGAATAAACAGCTCGCTGCAAACAGTCGACATGGATATACACGACACAGACGGTCTGCGCAGACATGTGCACAACAACAAAATATATTGGTCTGCAGCGACGTGTCTGTGTCGTGTATGGGCCCTATTACTTTCTGTTGACACATGTATACATTTTTTGTGTTTCTATGTTCAATGTTTTACAGTAGACTTTGGTGTGGAGTTATATTTGATGTAGTGTGCCCTATAGGCACAGTATGGTCTTGTGTCAAAAATGTTAGCTGTCAGATGAAAAGAGAGGTAGATTTACTGTAGATGGCGCTTAAACCACAGCTTCAACAAACAAGCCTTGAAGAACTCTGTCATACATTATGTTCCCGATACAGGAGTGGTCCAAAAACCGAGCCTTGTCTCAGCTGACTATGGACCGATATGAAGTTGGTTCTTTTGGTGGCATATTTCAGATGTAAGAGTCTACATATGGTTTAGGGAAGGCCATGAACGACCGCCTCTTTGAGTGCCATATTCGGTATGCCATATCGTCTCCGGGAGCTTTTATCTTCCTGCTGAAGTACGGCTACCTTGAATTCGCCAGCATGGTAAGCAAATTCTCTTATGATCAACTACTTGCCAGCCGAATCGTGCACCCTACCCTATAAGCGAATTTTTTTTTCCGATATTTACTTCAGTTTTGTGCTCCTTAATTCCGATTTGGTGGTGTTATACACCTCGCATATGTTTGCTCAATTATTTTTCTGATTTCCTATACCAGTTCGTCGTGTCGTGAACGTCACTCCTTCCAAATCCAATTTGAAACAAAAGTGAGAAGCTGTGCCAGACCAGAACACATCCCCCCATTCCGAATTGAAAAATAAAAATTCCGAAAAGGAAATGATGGAAACAAATTTCTGAAATTATACCCCCACCGCCGCCGCGCGCCGTTATATTCAATTTTTCCTTTATGACGTTTTGTAGTAATTGTTTTTCTTCTTTCTTTTTTATGCATTTGTGTGTGTCTACAATTAGTTGGCCTGTCGATTGCACGAAATGGAAACATCACGAACGCCCTATATATGCGGGAACAACAAATGAATGAATTTCCTGTTCCGGGGCCAACAAGCAAACTTTTGGGAAAATAATAATAAATTGCGTGCAAGTGTGTATATAGATGGGCGGAATTTATGTCTCCCAATGGTCAACATAACGCACACCGAAAACGTAGAAAAGATGCGGACGCCTTTTCTATGAATTATTGAATTATGAAATTTAATATTATTTTCCAATTTCGAATTGGCAAAGGGTTCGATACATAAATCGACGACGACTATACTGAGATCCTGTGCGGTGGGTGGTGGTGGCTGGCATGGCAGTCAATGTCAGTCGTACTGCGAAGGGGTTATATTTATGTCTATCTATACCACAAGTGTGCGTTTGCTGTCGTATTCCGAATGTGTGTTTGTTTTATTATTTCCGGGACACACTCCGGGTTTGGTTTTTTTTTTTTTTTTTTGTTGGATGGCTTCTTGTTGTAACTGACATTAATCGGTTTGGCCTTCAGCAGGTGTCTGATGCCTGCATGTAGACGAATATGGTACACAATGTGATCTGGTGGTCTGATGGTAGTCCTGGTCACCCCTGTATTTAGGGTCGGGGTGGGTTTTTGCTTCATAAGAAAATAGCACCATCATCGTAGAGAGTAGCCCAACGGCGGTATGTTTAGCTTTTATTATTATTACCGTAGACAAGTTGCTGGGGAGGGTGAAGGACCAAAATTAACACACAAGAGGGACCCAATCGAAGTTATGATTAGTCCCAGCGGGGATTTACCTCTGATGTTAGTGGTTGGGCGGTTTTTTATTTTCAGAAGACAGAGGGAGGCTTCAATTTTATTATTATTTTATGAACATTGAGCGTTCTTTGTCCAGTTTTGAATGGTTGCCGTGTGATGAATAAAAAAATCCGAGTGAGTTTTATTTGATTTAAGAGGCGCAATGGAAGAAGTACGATATGACAGACTAAAACATTGCGTCATGGATACATACTAGATATTTTGTGGTTGCTTTACAATTGGTGTCAAACGATTCGACGCCATTTGTAAAATCTATGACACTTTTCGATATAGAGTCCTAAAGCTACTATTAAATATATCAAAAATCGTGTACATTTTTGACATGCTGCAGTTTATGTCTACACACAACTTTAGAACAGAACAAAATAGAATTGACACGATTTTTGACATGCTTAGTAGTAGCGTTATAAATCATGGCAGGGAAGATACATGAGTATATCGAAGAACGCAGGACAAATGGAAGGGACTTACAAATTTATTGCCGCATAGCGAAGCTTTCTCGGAACCAATTATGTATATTCTCGGATATTCATCAGACGTTTGCCACAATTTTTACACCGGTTTTTTGACAACAGAACCAATCTATTCCCGAACGCACCCATTCACTGAGAAGTCTTTAGTCCGAAATGGCAGATGTATATTTGACATCGCGCATCAAGGAGATAACAATCAGCCTTCTCTCTTCTTCTCCTTGTAAAAGTTCAAGTATCGAATTTGAATTAAATCAGTCGCGTTCTATTAACTGACAAAAATCGGCAAACAAAATTTTGCTAAAGAAGCTTGTAATGACCGGTGATCGGCAGCAACTAGATGTGCTCAGCTCCACATCTCACAATCGATTGACTTCAGAAATGCGGATCGAGCTCTTTTATAGAGAGACAACAGATGTTACTCTTTGGTACGTAATTGACTTGTGTGATCATGTTCTAAGCATAGGTCACTACAAAGCTGAAAACATTGAACTTGGCACTAATGCCCAAAAGCTGTTGGTAGTACCGTATTGTAATCCCTAAATATCTTACACTTGGAACTATTCGCTTTGCTTTGCCGCATGAAGTCGCTGAGCATGCCACGTTATATACCTAGGTACTTATTATGAACATGATCCAAATTTTTCACTTTCTTCGTATTTCTTTATAGTCTGCTACACTTTATTTCGAAACTACAATACATTCTGATCTGCGCTGTACAAACGCGCTCATTGTGCGTTTATCTTTTTATACCCGGTACCACACTGTGGTGAGGGTATATTCACTTTGTCATTCCATTTGTAACGCCCATAAGGAGGCGTTGTAGGTATGATAAACTATATATATTATTGATCAGCATCACTTTCTTAGTCGATCTAGCGATGTCCGTCTGTCTGTCTGTCCGCACGATTACGGCCGTAATTTAAGAGCTATCGACTTGAAATTTGGTACGTAAGCTTTTATCCACCAGACTGAGGCTAAGTTCGAAGATGAGCAAGATCGGATGAAAACTACTACTACCTCCCATACAAAAGTATCAGATTTATATAGCTTTTTATGTTAAAAATTAAATTTAAATAGCTACAGTAAAGATAGCAAGTTTAAACTTTGCACGTATTGTTTTAATAATATTTAAAAATTGTTGACAAAAAATGAGCTTGGTCGAATAAAAAGTACCCATACCTCCCATACAAATATATAATTTTTTAATACTAAAATATTTTTTTTATTTTACAATAATAGGCGTATTTTTTGGAAATCTATAGCTAGTTCACTTTTACTTTTACATGCAAAACTGGTATACTCACTTTTGGTTTTGTTATACCCACTTTTGGTTTTACATGCAAAACGGTTATACTCACTTTTGATTTTGTTATACTCACTTCCCAAAAAATACGCCTAATATAGTACCGGGTATTTGAGCTTCGGCATAGTCGAAGATAATTGTCTTACTGGTTATGTTAAAAATTAAATTTAAATAGCTACAGTAAAGATAGCAAGTTTAAACTTTGCACATATTTTTTTAATAATATTTAAAAATTGTTGACAAAAAATGAGCTTGGTCGAATAAAAAGTACCCATACCTCCCATACAAATATATAATTTTTTAATACTAAAATATTTTTTTTTATTTTACAATAATTATAGTACCGGGTATTTGAGCTTCGGGCATAGTCGAAGTACTGGTTTTACTTCAGTCAGAGCTGAGCTCTGAATGGAACTCGAGTATTTTGATCGTGCTCCAAACGAGCGTGCTCAGATCGTTCTGATTTGTTTATGAAACACACTTGAGCACATAGCTGTCATATTATGGTTATTTACGAATTTGGTTTGCCTTTTGTGCCTTAACAATAATAATAATAATAATAATAATAAAGAGGGTTTAGTGCACTGCGACCTTGTGGTCTATTATGCCCCCTGCTTATACCTTGGAAAGGTTCATGCCCTTTTCCAGAGCTCCATCGCATTACAGTTCCTTTAGGACTCGTGTTTGAGGGTTTTTGCTCTGTCTTTAGCCTTGGCAAAAATATCAACCTTAGAGCACTTCATCGAGTCCAGTTTCTTTTATGAATCTGAGAATGAGTAGCGGGTCCATGGTTTGTATTATATCCTTATCTGTTATCTGGTACTTGCCCAGATGTTTAGTCCTCCTGTGAGTCAGTGCCCCACAGGATTCCAGAATGTGATCTGGGGTTTCTGCGTTCTCACCGCAGAATCTGCAGAGACCTTCTTCTGATAGACCCATTTTCCTCATATGTTCCCTTAGTCTACAGTGTCCCGTTACATGCCTTGAATCTTTTTAGGTTATAATTCCCTAGAAGTTTCTTGGCTTTCCTTAGGCCCTGAAGGTTTATAAAAGATGCGGTTCTTTTTTCTTTTTCAATCCTCCTGAACTCTTCTCGTAGGGTGTGTTCCCCTATGCCGCAGAACGGTTCAGGTCCTATGAAGGGTTGTTCCGCTGCTCCCTGTCTTGCCAGAGAGTCCGCAACCTCGTTCCCCATGATGCCTGATGACCAGGTATCCAGCAGATGGTTACTCTGTTGTTCTTGCCTAATTCATCATTGAGCCTGTGCATAAAATTGTAGGTCCTTTCCATTCGTCCCTAAATAGAAACTCACACGAAACGAATGGTTGCGAGAAGCTAGGTCTTGGGTGTCTACCGCCTGTTGCGCCGCCTATAAAAAAAAAATGTCAGCTTGGAAGATACTCGTACATTTGCCCATGGATTCGTAGTGCTTAGTTCCTGGCCCAAACACTCCTGCACCAGTTCCTTCGTCCGTTCTCGATCCATCTGTATACCTACCATTTTACAGTGTGGTTGCTCAGTCCATAGATCATGGATTCATTGTTCCAATTTTTCTTATTGCTGAGCTTCGTTATGAAGTTTTTCTCAAAATTGAATATCCTGATACTGTCATCCCTGGGTATAGCTAGAAGTGGAAGTTTTGCGAGTAGTACATCGTACTCTTTCGAGCCAATGCATCCCTTCCGATTCCTTCTTTTGCCATCCTCAGGATAGCTTGTCCTGCCGTATACTCAACCATGATGTGTAGAGGAGTTAGCTCTAAGAGTACCTCCATGGCTGCAGTCGGGCATGTAAGCATTGCTCCGGTGATGCATAGGCACGCCAGTCTTTGCACTTTGTTGAGAGTATCTCTTGTTGTGACTAGGCTGGTTCGTTTTGCCCATCCTACAGCTCCGTATGTAATCATGGGTCTCACTATTGCAATGTACATCCATCGCAGAATGCTTGGGCTGCCGCTGCATCCTCACGATTTTCCTGCTAAACTCTTATCATAAGAGCGCGTGTTGCCTTCCTTGAAATCTCTTCCGTGTGTTTACGCCAGATGAGTTTACTATCTAGGTGCAGTCCTACGTATTTTACTTCATTGACCGGTATCAGTGTCGTGCCTGATAGTCGTATTGTTTTCAGTCTCTGAAGTTTTTCTTTTCTTTTCCTTGTGAATGGTACTTTTCCGGATTGATGTTTAGTCCTGCAGTATGGCACCATTCTTGTGTTGCTCTCAATCCTCTCTATATGATGTCATAGAGGGTTTCCTCAAACTTTCCCCTGGCAATCAATACTGTGTCATCGGCATATGCCTGACAGCTGATGCCAAGGCTGGTTAATTTATCCAGTAGCTCGTCCACAACTAGGCTCCACATTAAGGGTGATAGTACCCCTCCCTGTGGACATCCTCTAGTTGTGTTTACTGTGATAGTCCCGGTTGACGTTTGAGTCTCCGCTGATCTGGTGCTCAGCAGTTCACACATCCACCTGGATATTGTACTGTTTAGTGTTTACCCATTTTCTCTCCAGGGATCGTCTGATGGCCTCGTGGGAGGTATTGTCAAACGCACCTTCGATATCAAGGTCCTCCCTCAAATAGTTGTCCACTGCTTTCTCTGTTCCCTTTAGAAGAAAGGACGTTAGGCTAATGGGTCTGTATGACTTTGGGTGTGATGGGTCTTTTTTCCGCACTTTCGGTATAAACACAACCCTTGCCCGTCTCCATTGCGTTGGTATATAGCCCAAAGCGATACTACTTTTTGTTATTCTGATCAGGTGTGGTAGGAGCACATCCAACCCTTTCTGCAGTTGGGCAGGTATGCGTAGGATGCCGTCGACGCCTGGTGACTTAAATGGTTGAAAGAAACTTATGGCCCATTCCAGTCTTCGCCTGGCGCAGATGGCTGAAGCTTTTTCCCAGTCCTCCTTGCGAGGCCTGACTGAAATGGTCGCGTTTCGATCATTGTTGAGGGAGCTATCTGTAAAAATGAGTATCTAGAAGCAGTAGAGCCCGCTGATCCTCATTTTCTGTACAGCTACCATCTGGTTTCTTTAGGGATGTTGCTGTTCCTCCCGTTTTGAATATGGCCTTGTGTAGCCTTGCCGCCGTGGGAGTACTAGAGATTGTCTCACAGAATCTCCTGAAGCTAAGGACTGTGCGAGAAAAAATCCGGAAAGAGAAACTGACAATTGAAAGATTGCTGAAAGAAACGGATACCTAACATATTTTTAAACTACTATTTCTACACTTTATTAGGATGCGCTAAATAATTATCTTCGGCTAATTTTTTTGACAGCAAACTCCAATTTAAAAAAACAGAGATTTATTGAATGTTACGGCATTAATTTATTGAAATTCAGTGTTTTATTTCCTCTTGAAATTCTAGCAAAACTCAAACAAAAGAGAATGTCAAAAATTAGCCTATAGGATAATTTATTATCTTGCTTCCGGAGCAGGATAAATCGCTGATAGCTGAAAATCCATTTTCGACCACGATAAAAAATTAACCGAACATAATCTCAGTTAACACGCGGCCTTAATTATCCCAGTTAACACGCGGCCTTAAGATCAAATAATTTATAATTTATTTATTTATTTATAAAGAGTATAAGATCATGTGATCAAAATTTAACGGTACTGCGATGTCATATTTCAGTTTTATCAGACCGCGCAAATGTTTCCGGATTTTTTCTCGTACAGTCCTTATTTCTTTTAGCCTTTCTTATTTCCCTATTGTAGGTAGTGAGAGCCATTTGGTAGCTTTGCCAATCTCCGTTTCGCTTTGCAGTGTTAAACAGCCTGCGCGTTCCGGATCTGAGTTTTGACAGATTCTTGCTCCACCATGGCATATCTTTCCTGCTCCTTTCTTTTCCTGGGGGGCAGCTTTCTTAGAGCGCATTCGTGATGGCGTCTGTTATGTCTCCAACTGCGCTTTCCAATTGTAGAGAGTGTGCTGGAGCTTTTCTCATTTCGAGTCGTTCCAGGCTAATTTCTAGGGCCGATTGGTATTTTTCCCAGTTGGTTTTTCTTGGATTTCTTACCGGATTTCTCGTGAGGCTTGTGTTGTCCAACTCGAATTCTATAATTCTGTGGTCGAACAGTGATGGCTCACTAGATACTTTCCAGTTCCTAATTAGTCTCGTAACACTCGTGCTACCGATTGTAAGGTCAAGAACTTCTTGCTAACTCTAGTTACAAAAGTGGGGGTATTTCCTACATGGTAAATATCAATGGACGAACTTAAAATAAATTCTAATAAGTACTCACCTCTGGAATTGGTATCAGTGCTACCCCAGATTATATTATGATCGTTTGCATCGCATCCTAGTAGCAGTGGCATGCGGAGCTTGTTGGAATGCTCCACTAGCCGGTGCAGCTCTGATGATATCATTGGTACACCGAGGCGATGATGATGGTGCGGCAAACTCCTTCTACGTTTAGGGATACCTGCACCATGTCTCGCGTCGCATATTCTGAAAGTAGAATAAATCTATCTTTATGTTCTTTATTTATAAGAATGCATGCTCTGGGTTTTTCAGCCCGAGAGTCCCAAATTACCTGTGCATCCTTGTTTGCTAATCCTTTGATCTGCCCTTTCAAGATCCATGGCTCCTGAATTAAGACCAGATCTAGGCCTCTGGTAGTAAACATTCTGGCTATAGCAACAGAGGCTCCTATGGCATGGTGCATGTTTACTTGTGCTATTTTAATTTTGCTGCCTGGGGTCATAGAGCTATTGCTCATGCGTATAAGAAAACTCTAGGATTTTTTTTATACCTATAGAAAAGATTTTAAAATAATAAAAATCACACAAATGATGATTTCGCAGGATGATGGTCGAGATGATCGAATGTATAGTCCATGATGGAATAAGTATAAGGTGGTCTCGTCGGCTGCCGACTCGTTCGTTTTTTGGTCCCTTAACGCTTCGTTAACGTACACTTACTACGCTGAATAAAGAGAAAAACGTGTCGTTAACGGACTACTTTTTGCCGACGAGACCATGATGGAATAAGTATAAGGTGGTCTCGTCGGCAAAAAGTAGTCCCTTAACGACACGTTTTTCTCTTTATTCAGCGTAGTAAGTGTACGTTAACGAAGCGTTAAGGGACCAAAAAACGAACGAGTCGGCAGCCGACGAGACCACCTTATACTTATTCCATCATGGACGAGACCACCTTATACTTATTCCATCTATAGTCCGTCCCAAAGCAAAAGAAAGATCCCAACATGCGCAGTAGCACTTTATTTAAGGTACATTTTTTTCTCTTAAGGATTTTTGATCGCAGGAATTTGTTAATGCTTTTCTCTACTTTATCGCAAAGTATACCGAAAATTCCATTTAAACCCTTTTAAACACATAGTGGGTTCGACGCTGTTATAGTAAAGTCACTCAGAACTCTGGCTTTCATTACTCAACACATAGCTATTTGAGAAGTGCAACACCCAGCAAATTTCCCTCTCCTTTGGGGTGGGTAAATGTGTATCTTTGGCATAGGCAAACGACGGTGCTGTGCTGCTGCTGTGTGGACAATCAGTCATGGCTCGCTCGTCGATCGAGTGAGATAATCTTCGAGAGCAGGGGTATGCTTGTTGTTTGATATGCGCACATATTTTTTTTAGCTGTACTTCTGGTTGGAAAAGTAGTTTTGTTGTAGGTAAGAGAATAAAATCCCTAATGTGAAGAGACCTGCGCAAGAAATTTTCACTTAAGTTGGGACGGGCTATAGCTTACCTGGAAAGAGAAAATATAAAACAACACATGAATTACCATTACAATAATAAAGAGTAATTCAGGTAAATATGTAAACAACACTACGTTCGAACAGGGTAGATACTTATATAAATCTACTTTAACCTATCTATTTAGATAAGTCATCAAATCAGCAGAGAACAATATCTGAACTTCAATCTCTCTCTGCGGGAATCAACCATTGGCTATCACCAAATTGAGATTGTGAAGAAACACGAATACAATACTTCTGAAGGAGCAAACCATCATAACAGAAGAGATTAAAAGAGATACACACATATAAAACCCCATTTCTGAAGGAGCAAACCATCGCAACAGAAAGGGTTAAGGAGATCATATATAAATACAGCCCTAATTCTGAAAGAGAACACCATTATAACAGAAAGGGTTAAAGAATCATATAAATATAGACCCAACTCTGAAAGAAAACACCATAACAACAAAACAAAGGTTAAAGGAAACATCGGAGAAACCCATCCCTATGTTCCATTCAGGATTGGAGTGAGAAAGTAACCCTAACTCATTATCCATCAAGAATAGGCAACAATGATTTTTAAGAGAACATGGGAGAACACCATCCCTATGTTCCATTCAGTATTGGAGTGAGAAAGTAACCCTAACTCAACATCCATCAAAAATATTCAGCGATGATCTTTAAGAGAACATGGGAGAAAACCATCCCATAAAAAAAAGATAAGATTATAAGATGAAATCCAGAAACGCAATACAAAGTATAATATGCAGGGATAAATACTATAAAATGGACGCCACCAAAGAGAAAAGGAGATGTGCCTGATCATCGATGACATAATCTCACCACACCACGGCAAACGTGTGAAGAATGCCATCAACACACACTGCTATGACAAAAACTATATAGCATATACGCCAAGTAAAGAGAAGAGAATAAATGCATGAGTATACCATCAAATGCAAATGTGCGAAGAATACCATCAACACACAACATAAGAACAAATATTAAGAGAGACCCCAGCCAAACACATACATTCTACGAGCAGATACGCGAGAGAATACCTTCGCTACACACTGCGAACGATTTAATCCTATATACATATAAACGAAAGAGAAAGAGGAGACATGCATGAGTATGCCATAAAATGCATAAACTCATCAGCAAATATACGGAGAATGCCATCCACACACAATGCCGATGCCACAAAGGAGATAAAGGGGGTGTGCTTGATCCTCAATAACACGATCTCACCACACGACGGAAAACGTGTGGAGTGGAGAATACTATCAACACATACTGCAACAACAAACCCTATAAATGCTAAAGTAACGAAAGAGAAAATATTCATGAGTAACACCATCAAATGCACTATGGCAAATGCGCGGAGAATACCATCAATACACAATATAAGAATAAACGTTAAGAGACTTCTCCAAATGAGATATGGTGTAGAGATAAATCAAATTACCCCAACCAAACACATACCTTCTACGAACAAATATGCGGGAGAATACCTTCGCTACATACTGCAAACAATTTAATTCTATACCTGTAAACGAAAGAGAATAAAAAGGAGATATGCATGAGAACTTAATCCCAGCCATCTCACTAAGCCACATATGCGGAAGAATACCCTTAACGCACACGCACACTACACGTATAAACCCCACAAACGCCAAGCAAAGAAAAGAGTAAATATGCACGGATAAGCCACCAAATGCATAAACTCTCCAACAAATGAGCGGAGAATACCATCTACACACACGGCAACATAGACGCCACCAAAGAGAAAAGGGGTTGTGTGTGATCTGTTCTTTAACAATACGATCTCACCACACCAGATGTTCGTGAGAATACCATCACATAGCTCAAGGACAAAGCCAAAAAAAAGGTAAAGAAAATAAAACAAATATACTATACACAGCTATTCAGGATTTCTTAAGTTATCCTTAATAGATAATAAGAAGAAGGAATTGAATGGCAATTCAGTAATTACTCACCCCCACAATCGCTTACGCCAAACACCCATGGTAATTGGTAAATATACCCAAAGAAAACGAAAACAAGTAAAATAACTCGCACTCGCGATACGACCGGACATCACGACACAATGGTTGATTCACTACTAAATCAGATTTTGCTGATCGTGCTCAGCTCCAAGTGTCTTTTCTTTTCTTTCCCCTATCGAAAGAGGGAAATTCCTTTTCCTTCGAACCGAAGGAGAAGAAGAGAACATTGTTCTGGAATTCCTTGTAGCTATTGAAGGACAAAACAAATACAATAAGAAAAGTCGATTATTCATCGACAATGGAAAAATGCCTTTCATGCGAGACTTCTGCCTCGCCCTCAGTAAGCAGCAATTCTTCCTCCTCCAGTGTAATGTTGTGGAAAAGGTCGATTGCCGTGTCATCTAGCTCCCCTCCTGAGACAGTGCTCCTTGATGTGGACATCGATTCCTCGGCCTCCGCAGATTTCTGTACCGCTTCATCTGGATTCCCACCTGAGAGCGTGCTCTCTAAGATGGACCGGTGTTATGATCTTTGGTGGAGCAGATTGCACCTCCTGGGGTTGCGTGCTCTACAGATTCTGACTCGATACAGTTTGGGCTTGTCCAGTGATCTCGGCAGACTTCTTTAGTCCATATACCGTCACCCTGCCGAACCGATAGCTCAAGGATCCTTTTTGTGCCTTTATGGCATTCAGGGATTCCTGATCGATATCAGGGATTCCTGATCGATACCAGTACCTTCCCGGTTCCTTCATTTCGACCATGGAGTATCTTCCATGCCTTAACATTTAGACCTTCATTTTGCGCTTCCAGCAGAGCCAAGGATGTTTTAGGCTCCTGGTTAGCGCTGCGTGGAAGGAAAATGGTTATGGAATGGGTTCGTATGGTATGTCCTTCCCACTGCAGGCTATTAGCCTTGTCCCCTTCAAGTTACTAAGTTTGGGTGCCATTTCTTCAGCCATTCTGCTGTTTGCAGAGTCTCGCCGTCCACAAGTAGCATCCCACTCCTGAAATGTATACCTTGGAATTTGAGCTTGTGCTCCCATCCCAGGGCCATTTCCATTACAATGGCGTCCTCCAGTGCTGTGAGGTCTGAGTTGCTGAGTATCTCCTGCGGATATTCCCCTGGTAGAACAGCCACCTGCTCAGCCGTAGTACCTGTGGCGTGTTGTACGCGTGCTGGAGCAGATTTCGCCGCCGCAGCATAGCTTCGACCAACCACGGTACCGCCAGCTTTAACGGGCTCAGTCCCCTTTGCACCTTCTTCCACCTTCTGCTTTTTGGCTTTGTTGCTGGTAAGAGGGGTGATGTGTTTACTTCCTCTTTTCTCCAGTTTGGAGGTTTTCGGTGGTTGAGCTGTGCTCAGATCCGTTGTCCTCCTTTCCTCCATGGATACCTTACCAGACGACGTGGGGGTTTCAGTTTGGATCCCACCTTTGATATCTGCATTTTTCGTTGCACTTTCAATTGTCCGTTCTTTTGTTGGACCCGTGACTTGTCTTGAGGTTTTGGCGGTTGTTTGGATAGTGTGTTGCACCTTCTTTAGACCTCCCTCTCGGCTCATCCCAGGCCTATCATAAGCCGGTCGTTCGTCGTGGATGTCTTGCTCCAATCTGTCGACAATTTCTGCTGCGGTCTTTCCCCGCATCTGGTTTAAGTTTGTGTTTTTGTTTTTATTTTTCTTTTTGTTATGGTTCATGTCCCACGAGTAGCGCGGGAAATGGTCGTCCGCCACGTCAGAGCCCCGTTAACGCGGTAAGGCCAAAGTTACTCGCTGAGGTGGCCCGGTGTCAGAGAGGCGCCGGCCGTTATAATACAGCCGATATACCCCCTGGCTGCAAATCTTCCAATGGGTACGGTGACGCATAACATTCTGGATTAGGGGAGTTGGGCAGTTCTTAGTTCGTTACTCTTCAAAGCAGCCTGTCTGTCATGGGTGACCCTTCAGACCACTACCGCCTCCGACAGCATAGCCTGTTGAATCCTTGCAACTTAAGCCTGCGCACCAATGTCAATTTGACGCAACGACAAGGTGACTGCCCCTCGCGCTAGACAGGAACAACAAAGCGCGCAGTGAACGAAAAAAGAAACACATATTCTGAGCTATGATGTGTCTGAGCCTCGCTTTTAAGTTTTTTTTTCTTTTTCAGTGCGTTCATCGATAGGACTCGCTAATCCGAATTATAGTTCAAGATGTATAGGCTACCCATAGTGCGCTATGTCGGATTAGACCATGGGTTTAGACGTAATAACTATAGCTTACGGTGAGCTTTCCCATAGCATATGGCGGTGACTTCAACCCTCTAAGCGTCTATCTATTCGAAAAAAGCCTCAACTGTCAAAGATAAGCCTATTTTCCAACTGACTATAGTTAAACCCATTCTAAAATCGAAAAAACCGAACGACATTGCATTGTATCCACAGCGCCATATTGCTGTCAATTTTCCCCGTGTTGCATTAACTTTGCTTTTAGCTAAGCGACCCCATCTGTAAAGCCACTTGGCGAACAATAAGCCCGATGATCAGTTTGCTTGCGCCCTAAAGCGTTTAATTTCTCCAACGCGGCTAAGTGACAAAATCTAAGAGCAACGAGGTCCTGCTGTCGCTCAACTATTATGTTATAAAACGTAAAAAGCAAACAAATCATAAAACAAGTCTATTAAACCCACAGAACAAGTTGCAGGTTAAGGAACCTGTCTTAGAGCGGAGCACTAACCACTAAGCCTAACTACAAATGCGTGACTCCTCTTACTATGCAGATAGAAAAGAACAGATGAAATTGATGCGGCTGCGATGATGATGAGATGCCCATTCCATTGGAGCTGCATATGCATATCGGTTATGCTGCTTCTGTTGGCCATAGTCACTCTCTAATTGGACGAGGGGACAATAGTCTGTACAGCTAATATGAACGCAACCAGTTCCTTAACCAACTGGCTTGTACGCGTTTGTCACAAGGAGTTGCTCAATTGCATATGCTCAGCTCATCCCTATGGCCTGGCCAGTTCAGAAGTATAACTGACAAACACCGTGGATCAAACGCCACTAAATAGTTACGTACGATGTGCACACATATACCTACACGTGTTGTCATTCCATTAGGGCCAAGTGGATCAAAATTAAATCGAAGTTGGACCATCAAAGTGGCGTACATATGAGCGCGTGTAATTTGCTATACCTATAGTACAATGGCCTCGCAATTACTACCATGTAATTGGAGGATTAGAGGAGTTATGGCGACAGTGGTGGTGGTGGTGGTGGTGGTGGTGGTGGTGGTGGTGGTGGTGGTGGTGGTGGTGGTGAGATTACTGTCGGCCATGTGTATACCCTGGCCAAATGCCAATTAAACTAATTTTATGCAAGGGTGACTTGGTGTTTTGGGCGCTTATACCTAACAGCAAGTAAATGCGTATTGTTAATCAAGGACTCGATCATAAAGCAACGCACTTTCATAATATTTGGTGTCAATTATCCCTATACCGTATTTTTATGTATAAAAAGTGTGAGAGAGAGGAAGTAGTATATTTCATGATTTTTATACGGAGCTTGGGCACCTTGTTGTGTGCAAATATGTGCCTCCATGGTATTCAGAATAATAGCTTAGAAAGAATGCGAACAATTTTGTCAGTGGGGATGGCAAATAAAACTCCTTTTAGAACTTTGAAGAGGTGTCTCATGACAGACTGTGCTGATTAGCAAATATACGAACCGATTGTTAATAATGTCGTTTTCGGTTGGTCGTCCAGAACCGTCCGGAAGAACTCTCCGCGATTCTGAATTCAAATCCAGAAGCAAATTTCCCTTCTTTTCAATAGAAGAACTGTCAGTTGAGTGCCAATCGAACGCTTTCAGAAGCACACTCTTTCAATATACAGCGTATGCCGCGATGTTCCTTAGACAACAGCTTTACCCCTAAAAATGGAACCATTCCTGTTATTGTCCCAAAATTCCGATAGAAATATGGAAATTCTATATGTCACTCAGAATTTTGGACAATAGTTTTTTTTTTAACGACTTTGTCTTTCTTTTCCCCCAGTTCCTAAACAATTTGCTATTTCAAACCAAGACGAAGCAACTCCTGTTTAGGTGCAAATGTGAGCTGGATTTTGTCGTCATCCTTCCCTAAAGACCTTCCAATTTGTGTCTATTGTTGATTTCGATTCGCAATCTCAGATTTTTATTTCAGATGTAAGATTTCGGCTGCCCAATCGAACAAAAAAATTGCTCCGAGCTGTTCTTTGTTGGTGTTGGTGGTGTAGCTGCCACAATTTGTTTACCTTTTTTTTGCTGTGAAGATTTTTTTTCGTAGAGTGGTTGCAACTTGCAAGTTTTACATACATTTTCAAATAATTATAAAAGATATCCTAGCCGTAAGCCCTAGCAGCTAGTGCTATATTTATATATTAACTCTGTAATTCATTACTGATTAATAAATTATAATAATAATAATAATATAAAAGATATCTCATAATATATGCTCCGAATATAAGTTCACCACGTTTTCCACTAACGCGATGCTTTTTCTCCCTTACAAATAATAATAAATACTGCAACTGGAGAAATTGCTGGTATGAAAAAGATGAACCAGTATTATCCCAAGACGACGACGAGGACGATGAAGATGTGGCACATCATGAATATGAAAATAACATATCTATTACAGTAGTCCCTCGATAATGTGAATTACCGATAATGTGAATTTCTCTAAAATGTGAATCGGCAAAACTTTACATTGTCATCTCTATAATGTGAACTTTTCAACCTCTAAAATGTGAATTTTTTGTTAAAGTTTTTATATTTCTCTTGTTTCTCTTGCTCGTTTTGCGTGCGATATTAGGGACTAAATAACTGTTATTTATCTTAAGGTTGTAAATGCAGCTGCAGTGCAGGCTATAGAGACACAACAACTTCCATTTGTATAGGTATGGATGTTATATGTATGTTCGTATGTTCGTATGTTCGTCGTTATATTTTTAGTAACTATGTAATGGATTTTTATCGATGAAAGGTAAATCCAAAATTTTACGTGAACTAGATACTGGTGTTAAAGTCAACAATTACAGAATAAAATTAAGTTCGAAGAAGCTGTTGGACCATTTCAAACAAACCGAATTTTAAACAAAATTTACCAAAAATTGAGAATTTTTTGAAATTATATGAAATTATTTCATTTTCGTTTTTCTTCTGAATTGATAAATATTGAAACTGTGCTTTAAAAAATCATTTTGTGTTGTTTTTAATGGATTTGAAAATCCTTTCAATCAGTTTAGTAGGTACTGAAAAAAGTTCCAGTAATGTGAATCCCTCTAAAATTTGAAAACGCCTTGTTTCTTTTAATTAGTTCATATTATCAAGGGACTACTGTATTTGTTCCATATTTATCCAAATTTTGGTTTAAATTATTTAATTTAATATGCTTTTTCACTAGTTCTAACTTTTTCGGCCAAAGACCATCCGTAAAACGTAAACAAACAAACGCCTAATGTCAAATCATTTGTAGGTGTATTGGTAAATCTCGAGCGACTCTGAGAAAAAATCTAGATTCGCAAAAGTGCTCTCGAATCTGAAAAAGATTGCTTTTTTAGGTACGAATCGAACGAAAAAAGTGATCTCGGGCAAGAAAAAGTGTTTTTTTCTGGCGAATCGAAATCAACATAATATTTCTTGAATATACATAATATTCTAGTAGATGATGCTGGCCCCTCCGTTCTGTGAATTATGGTTCACGTTCATCACTCTCATTGCCGGAAATTCGTCTTCGTGTCATAATTATCGACGAAATTTCACTTATGTTCAGTTAAATGCTTCAAATAGACTGTAGACTGGTCACAACCAAAATGTAACCGAGCCGAAACTTAGATTTGTGTTACTCCCTAATCATCTCAGAATCACCACCAACCAAATTTAAAATGAGCGCATATCGTAAAAACGTTCACATCCTTAATGCACAGTTTGGGCAGCCCAAGAAATCACTGGTTCTCGTCTACACTACTGTTACCAGGACGCCATCTGGGTTACAATCTCAACTTATTTGCTTTTCACAGGATTTACGTCAAATACTACAACCAGTCACGTTATGAAATAGTGCAATAGAGTTCGTCTTATCGTCTTATTGAAATGAATACTGGGATAAATGGAATGAAGGGAGCTTTTGGGAAAAGTCCATTTTCGCCGACCACCACCCCATTGTTGGAACTGCGCCACTTGCAGATATACCGAAGAAAACCCATACAAATAAATGCCGATAAAAATAAAAATACTCCATCAATAAATTTCTTGTCGGTAGTAAGATTTTAATTTATTATTAACTGTTTAGAAATTAAAATAACAAATGCCATTTATCAGCACGGGTGAATGCCACACATTGGAGCATATTATAGCCACCAAATATGCTAGGATGGTTGTCCTCTTAGAACGAATATTTCTGCTTCTACATTTGACTACTCTCCCTTTGTATGCGGTTGACGTAGGTACGAGAGACTAAGTTCCACGAGTCCATAAATCGATCCATGCACATTGCTATACATTTCTGCCGAAATAATAAAAACCAATTACATACAGTTATAATGATTAACCAAACCACCATTTAATCGAACCTGTTCAGATGAATCCAATGATGATCCGGGTTTACTGATACATTTTTTGAAGCATTTCTCTGTCATTTTCTACCATTAGGAATAGAAATTAATTAATTTACCAGTTTTTTTCTCGCTGATCAATATAATTCTCCTTACCGTGATGAGTTCTTGAGTGTTTGCTACGGCAATTTGCTGCTGAACTTGTTTCATAAGTTCGCTCTTTTGTGCGGTGTTAAGATTTTCAAGGGCTGCCATTCTAAGAAGTTTAATTTTATGCTATTTGTACAAATAATGTAAAAATAATTTAAGTTTATGTGAGAAAATACAAAATTGTTTTGTATTTCTTAACTTTTTACTAAAGTTACAACACGTTTTGGGGCAAAAAAAATCTGAATTCACTGAGAGTAATCTTATCAGAAAATTCCTAAATGTCAAAGTGTTTGAAAAATGTAATAGAAGAATCGCATAGGAATGTGCTCTGGGTAGGTCTTATGATATCGAAATTATTTGTTATGAGAAAATACTAGAAGAACAGATGGAAATTAATCAGCTCATGTAGTCTTCTGGAATATAAGGGAAAATAGTTGGCGCAAAATAATCCATATTTAACCCTAGGCAACTGGAAAACTACACAACCAATTTTTATATTTGGCTTCGAATGGAAAGGACGTATACCTAGTTTAATGCTGAATCCAAACGGCTGATTTCAGAAGTTCGTAAGAGGTAGGCAGAGGAAAAAATTTGCGGTTTGATCTTGGAACCCCTCGCTCAGTAGTCTAATCCACCGTCTCTATTTCACTTCCGTATTTCACGACAAGAAGATTATGTTGTTTATTTTTATTGCTTTTGTAAATAGCTTCTTTTTTATAGCGTTTCAGACAGCATTATTTTGTACAAAATACTAAAAGCAAACTCTACAAAAGGACAATATCTTGGAATAATAATAATGTGCAATTTTCCGTTTAGAAATGAAAAAAGAAGTGGTTTGTTCGCATTTCATCACTGCATTCGTTCGCTCCCATGTGAATTGTCCTTAAGTCCAAATGACATCAACTCAAACGCGATAGAATATTTTACGAAATTTTCTTCTTTTGAAGCGACCGCACATATATTTACATGACTGGAATGATCAAAGTTTTATACAGAATATTTAGAAATAAAACTGCATTCTCAGCCCCTCTAACGAGGCATCGGCCACTTTAACACACGTCATTTAAAGAAAATATGACTATTTAACGATCTCATTAAGAGGAGGAGAAGACCATTGAACACATTCCTCTGTGTATGTGGCAACAATCAGACTTTCCGGCGATATAAAATGTGGAACTCCTTAGGGTACTCAGCAAATAATGTTCAGAACAATAGACATATCCCCTTCCTAAATATGTACCTACATCATTTGTTGCACTTCCAATGCTATATGCTTTCATTTTTAATTTCACCAATCTAAATATGTAAATAAAAATTTAATTTCAATTGCATCTACACCTTAATCTATGAGTTTAGTACAATTCATCATGGCCGCCAGCAATACCTACTACTCTTTGACCACGGCTACCATCTTTGTCTTCGTTTAACACCTACAATTAGCTACCACAAACACAAGAGCAAGACCCCTTTTACACGCAGAGTGTTTTCACTTTAGTGTCGAGAATGTGTAGGTAAAGGGGATGAAAAGTGCAGGGGATAGCCGAACACTGATGGGCCGCGAATTCCCATCCGATTCTTGTATTCTCTTTCGCTCTCTTTCGTTATTTTCAGCGTTGCTTTATTCTCAAACCGTACTCAGTCGCGATAGACGTCTGCATTTGCTCTATTTTCGAACTGTATGCGGTCTGCGCCGCGAGCGACGAATGAGAAAAAAAGGAAACAAAGACAATTTGACAATCAAGGCACTAAAGTGAAAACACTGAACGTATAAATGCACCATAAGTGCCCAAAAGAGAATTAAGAAGAGTCATGAGTGAAAAAATTCTGCGTGTAAAAGGGGTCCAAGCAGTAAGGAGAACTTGAATTTGTTGTATTTTTGCATTCGACTGGCATTGCACGCGCTGCCCGTAAAAGTTCTTAACGCTGAAAAGAAAAATAATAAACACGCTTAATTTATTACTTTCCTCTTGCCCATCATGAGTGTAGCTTTAGTAATTTATTCGTGGTCTAGTAGTGGACAGCAAAACTATCGCAAAGTGAAACGTTCAAAGCAGAACTTTTGATTCCAAAAAGAAAAAAATTACTAAATTTTATTACAATTTTTTTTCTCCTGAAAAGTTTCTACAGTGTCACTACACTAATACCACAATTCAGCTGAATACGCGACAACTTTCCAGCTATACCACATAAAATACCAAAAAGAGACAACTAGCTACAGTGTATTTGCTTGTCACAAAGGTAATTTCATCCTTCTCACTGAAAATAATAAAAAAAAAAAAATTCTATCTCTACGGCGCGGCCGACATTTTTGATACGCAAATTGGTGTGTTTTGCTTACAATCAAAGTAAAAAAATGTGTTTCACAAAAAAAAATCTCAAAATAAATTATTCAAAGTAGCTCGGTTGGACGAAAAGAAAAAAATAGAAATCCCAATTTATCCGAGAGTGTATTGTTTGAAGTCGAGTTTTCATCCAAATTAGTAGTTATAGATTGTGTCGAATTTTATATGTTTTACGCATTTTTTTTCTTAAAAACAACCGCGAAGGTAGAGATTTGTGGAGCTCGTCGCTGCTGAATGTGTGTGTATGTGCATCTTTGGGAGAAAATAACAAAACAAAAGGAACTAGTGGAGTTGAGTAGTTGCCAGCGCGAGTTTAGTGAATTTTTGTAAAACGAAAAACAAAAAACCGTCGAAATATTTACCAGAGCAGTGCAATTCGGGGCTACATTTTGACGATAAACTCCCGCAAGGGAGGCCAAAATAGTGGAAGAAATAAAAAAATATAATAAGAAAAAAAACCGCCCGACAAGAAGAAACTATAAATAACCCAGAGAAATTGGCGAAAATGAATGCAACCACTATTGCTCCTTGGAAAAGGTAATTTTTCTGTTCTTTGATTATATTTCTTCTCATTTTTATTTTCATCATTATGTGGTAGGAGAGGGGGGCAGTCTTTTAATATAAAAATAGTGTGCTTATGGGGGAACTGATGAGGGGCATGTTTCAGATTTCAATATGGAAATTGTATCCTTCTTGGGATGCATATGGGTAGAATTGTATCGTGTTTCATGGAACTTCGTTGTACCAATTAGACCGCAAGAGTTGGGTTGTGTGTGCAGCTAATTAACGATGTAGCGCTGTGGTAAGTTGGATTCTTTTTCGACACCCACTAACAATGATTCGTTCTGTAAACTGTTGGACGATGCACATCGTTGGAAAGGGCTTATCTATCTGTCTTGTCAGCTGTTGGTGGGAAGGTCTTACTTGACCGGCAAGATATATTCTGATAAGAGGTTCGTCTCAAATGCAAATTGCATTGTGTTGAGTTCGATGTGATCAGAACAATTAGTCGTAGGCGGAGTTAACAGTCTAGCTTTGACGATAACAACAATTAACATTTTGCATTACATTTAACAGATGCTCGTTTTAGACACTTGCATTAGCACAAGTGCGTATTGATGGGAAACAAAACTCACCTCAAAACAGTAAACCAGTTATTAGTGAATGGTTGTGAGAAGCTCGGCTTAGGATTCTATATGGACCTGTTGCATATGAAAGGTTTGCCACCTAGAATGTCCCAAAAAATGTCCAGAATAACAACGGATCGGAGCGGTCGATATTCGTCCGCTTACACCAGTAGCTGAATCGATCTGTTGAGGATAGTGCATTTTGTTTTGACACCTGCTCAGTGCGCCTTCTCAAGCACGAGATTAAAGAGTTCTACAGCACCTTCGTTCCGTGTAGCGGAAGTTGAGCTCCCTCCCCCAAGTGAATCAGCAGCTCAAAGAGCGTATTTTGCTCCTACCTGATGGCTTCTTCAACACGACTTCATGTAGGTTGCAGTCTTCTAAGTTTTTAGTCGTGTCAGTCTTTTCTATTCTTTATTCCAACTTGTCGTAGCTAGTAGACTGCTGCGCGTCGACTCATAAGACAATAACCATTAAATGATTCTTTCATGACTAAGTTCATAATTTTTTCGCGTGAGATTCTCAGGTAAACTCGCCAGCGAACAAAAGGCGAATAGCGCAGTTTGCTAGTTGACTCGCAACTATTTTAAATTAATAATTTTCTTACACAACAGAGATAAGTCAACTTCTTCTTCTTTTTCGACGAGGTTATGATCTGAATTATGGGGATCATAACCCTCCCACTTTACTACATCCCTAGACGTCCGCCGATTCGACCTCAAGAAATATCGTCAGGCTTCCCTGTCTCGGATCACTTCATCACTGAGGCCGATAGCCTCATAGCGATAAGTCAACACTTGCTTCTATTAGGTATCGTGTTGGACAACTCGTACAAACTCAATCATATGAACTCGTGCATTAAGTGCTCCTCATGATAGAGCAAACCCCGGCAATCTTAAACTTTTTTGCCGTTGTTTATGCCATTACTCTTGCATCACTGATGCGTCAATAATGTTATCTTTCAAGTTCAAGGTTTATTGAATTGCTGAACGCTTTCACAGATCGATTGACAAATACGACACGCGAACTGATAATGCCATGTGCCTGCAATAGAGTTGGGTGATTGTTTTGTGCTGTTCTTTTTGATATCTACTCTGCTCCACAGTCACTATGCGATTTGCGCGATGCCACAGGCGAATTAGTCTTTTTTTGCGAGTCCCTAACAAGTGCTGCACACTTACATACGGTTGCGCACTTGTGCAAATTTTGCTTTACAATTAAACTATTGTTACGGGCAGCTCATTTGCAACCCCTTCAGTGAATGTGGTACTAATTGTTGGGTAATTGCACTTTAAATGGAGAGCGAAACTTTCTGTCGTTGGTCCTTTGCATTTTTTATTTTCTTTCCTTTGACGCGGGGTGTGCATTTATTTTTTTTTTTTTTTTTTTTTTTACAACAATAGTGTTTGAAAATAAATCTACCGTAGGTATACCAAGCGTAGAATAATTCTCGGAATTATTTAACACTCACTCCAGGTGGATTAAAAATCAATAAAAAGTTACCT
This sequence comes from Cheilosia scutellata, assembly GCA_955612985.1. Classification (NCBI taxonomy): domain Eukaryota; kingdom Metazoa; phylum Arthropoda; class Insecta; order Diptera; family Syrphidae; genus Cheilosia; species Cheilosia scutellata. The sequence continues at coordinate 2,225,428 of OY015315.1, forward strand.
GCAACAAGCGGGGGGCTATCCCTTTCAATGCATACACAGTTACACACGTACCCACTTACAAAGCAACGCCATGTCCCACTCCACAAAGGAGCGGGTAGAAATAATTTAAATTACTGTTTACTCAGTTTACTTGCATCCTTGCACTTGCAGTTGTTTAATGTTTATGCGTGTGTTTTTCGCCTGCACACATACCCCCATCAAATTGAATTGGATGGTTGGAGTTGGATACACGGTTGCTTTTACCTTTTATTTACATTTGCATCGTTTCGTATCGATACGCGTTTTTATATGTTTTATATTATGTCAGATGTCGATACGTTTTGGTTTGTTTGACTTGGAAGGCGTTGTCAAAATGTACTTTGCAGCAATAAAATTATAAGGAAAACATTCTCGAGTTATTTTTACTGTATGCATCAATCTTTACTCATATTTTCCATCAGTTTTAAAGTATCTTATGACAGAAATTGTCAAAAAATGGATTATGGCGACTTGATGTCATGTGATTTGATTTAAGGTATAATAAGCTACCATTACACATGTCGAAAATTGTGTACATTTTTGCCATGCTGAAGTCAAATTGTGTCTACACACACCGTAAGAAAAAAATCGGACGTCATATTGACATCAGTGTGTCAAAAAAATGACACATTTTTGACATTGTAATAGTAGCTTTAGAGTTGTGGTTACGATCGTCAAAGTCTCTTCAAATTTGAAGTTCAGAACTCTAGTTAACTCTAATGTCGTTTTCGATTGGTAATCCAGAACCGTCCGGAAGCAATCCGATCCGAACGCTTCTGAAAGCGTTCTTCCACTGAAAAGAAGAGAAATTTGCTTCTGGATTTGAATTCAGAATCGCGGAGAGTTCTTCCGGACGGTTCTGGTCGACCAACCGAAAACGACATAAGTCTGACTTTATAATTTTGCTTGGTCTCCTTAGATTCTAGTTTGACAGTTTTTTACTTGACGTTTATGGAGGGTTGGCTGACAAGTCTAGTCAAATGTTTTTCGACCTGCTACGCGGTACGTAGTTGACATTTTGATTGTATGCCTGACGTACATAATAAAAGTGACATTTAGAGAAAATCTACTCCAGACAAATCTACTCCGCTTAACCCGCGACTAGACTTTTTATGAATGTGGCACAAACGTTTGCACAAAAATTACTTTTTTCATTAATTATAGAATTTTAAATGAATTCAAATTGTAACAGGGTGTTCCAAAAAGAAAAAAAAATGATTAAAATCAAATTTAGATTTTTATAATAGAAACTAAGTAGGTAGCACAACTCTAACTTCAAAACTGTTGCCTTAAATTTTTGTCAAACAGACGCAAAAATTGACAGTTTGAGAAACCAAACACAGTTTGGGGAATTCTATTGCAACAATTTTTTATAAACTGACGGTAAAATTCAAAACAAAAATTGCAGTTGTGGTAGTGGAGGATAAGGGCAACGACTTAAAGCTGATTTCACGGCAGAAGGCAGCCTGGAAATCAATCACATGCGGTATGTGTGGGATATCAAAGGAGCGCAGAAATGTGCAAAAGAAGAAGCAAAACCCGCATCAAGAAAAGCTATACAAGCAACAGGGAATAATCAGCCCTATCGAGGTATCCGTCGGAACGGAAATTTCTCCGATTTCTTAAGAATCGGAGGATTTTTGCTTCGAGGTATTCTTCCGAACAGCTTTTCGGAACTTCTTTCCGACAAATATGCAACGCACACTGGCTTTTTACGTTTCAGTGCGATTAAGTGCGTTTTTACTAATATTTTTGACAGCTTTATACGAATTTTCTTCCGATATGCTCCGACAGGAATTTGTTGCGGAATTTGTTTACGATTTGCATTGAAATATTAATAAATGAATGCAATAAAGAAAACAACATTTTAGCAACGTAGTATTTTGTATTTATTGCTTAAATTTGTGTTAGGAAAACCCGATGTATCACGCGTTGTCGCATTTTAATTATTCTTTCTGAAGACGGATACCTCGAATGTAGTTTGAGTCACCGACAGATTATGCGTTGCGGAGAAAATTCCGTTGGGATACGTCGATAGGGCTGAATGTGTCTGTTCCAGAAACCGAGTCATCGGATATTTTAGCTCAGTTTATGATATCCGAGCAGTTAGAGGAAGACACAATATTCATTGAAATAGCAATGGCGTTTTGCAGATGACCGAAACAGACCGATCACCCACACCGTCAGTGAAATCATTTGTTTTAGCCCTACATTGAAAGCCCTAATAACAATAAAATGGTTGGCACAACAGGAGGCGTGTAGACCCTAGGCCTAGCTTCTCACAACCATTCGTTTGTGTGAGTTTTTATTTTTGAGAGGAATGGAAGGGACCTACAATTTTATGCCGAGTCCGAACGACTGAATTGAGAAACTTATTCCGGACAATTACGAGTATACTCTCAGAAGACGTTCGCGAGAGGTGGCACAGTGGAAAAAACCTTAAGAAGTAATTTTGTATTTTTTCGGGGACCCTACAAAGTATATATATTCTGAATCAGGATCACATTCTGAATCGATTTAGCCATGTCCGTCTGTCCGTCTGTCTGTCTGTCTGTCCGTCTGTCTGTCTGTCTGTTGAAAACACGATAGCGTCCAAACTAATCGACCTAGGCGAATGAAATTTTGTGAGAGGACTTCTTTTTACCGTCGTCAGGTTGGTAGATATTGAAAATGGGGTATGTCGGTCAAGTAGTTCTGGTACCCCCCATACAAAATCACTATTAGACCCATGTGTCTCTCTGTCTGTTGAAATCACGACAGCGTCTAAACGAATCGACCTAGGCAAATGAAATTTTGTGAAACGACTTCTTTTTACCGTTCTCAGGTTGGTATTGAAAATGGTCTATGTCGGTCAAGTAGTTCTGGTACCTCCCATACAAAAACAATCTTTGGCCTATGTGTCTCTCTCTCTCTTGAAAACACGATAGCGTCCAAACGAATCGATCTAGGCTAATGAAATTTTGTGAGAGGACTTCTTTTTATGGTCGTCAGGTTGGTTTTGACAATGGGCTATGTCGGTCAAGTAGTTCTGGTACCTCCCATACAAAACCACTATTAGACCCATGTGTCTCTCTGTCTGTTGAAAGCACGATAGCGTCCAAACGAATCGATCTAGGCGAATGAAATCTTGTGAGAGGACTTCTTTTTACCGTCGTCAGGTTGGTATTGAAAATTGTCTATGTCGGTCAAGTAGTTCTGGTACCTCCTATACCAAGCCAATATGGCATGGCGAACATTTTGCATGACTTTTATGCAGTGGAGGGTATCAAAGCATCGGCCAGGCCGATGATAACACTTTTACTTGTTTTTTAACTGCAATCGCAACCGATGATTAGTTGTAGCTGCTGGGTCTGGCAGCACTGGACGAGTTCCTCTACTGGTCGAGGTGGTGTTTCGTCATCTCCAGCAAAGTAGCCAGATGCGCATACAATTTTACAGCTTTTGGCCATTGTGTCTTTCTAAAAGGACCGCCACTAGATCTTTGAATGAATGAATGAATGTAGTTTATTTAGCTTTAAAAGCCATTTAGGTTACAATTTGTACAATTTAGTTTATAACTAATATAACTTAGAATCCTAAAAACTAGTATATAGTTCTAACATATTCGGTAAGTTCTCTTTTAAATTTATTTAAGTTATTGTTGTTCTTAATATCTATCGGAAGAGTGTTGAATCCTTGAAAACCAAAAATGGTTCTTTGACCTCTTACTGTTCTTGTTCGTTGTATTCTAAGGTTCTCATTGTTTCGAAGGTTGTATACCGCCAATGCATTAGTACGTGCATTTTCACACAGGTAGCCCGGATACATATTGTTTTTAATTAACATATATGTTATTGGAGTGTATCTACTACATTTATTACCTTATTTTGTTGTACTTGCAATCTATTTTTTTGACTTTGTGGACACATGTACAGTAAACTAGCACAATAATCAAAATGCGGCTTAATCAATACATTACAAACATTTACAGCCGTACTCATAGAGATATTTTTTCTGATTTTACGTAATACACCAATTTTTTTTAGATATTTTCTTACATATATAATTGACATGTTCTGCAAAGCTATGTTGTTCGTCTAGCACAACACCGAGATATTTTATTATTTTAACTTGTTCAATTTGTTCATGATTTATGTACAGATTTGCACTTATTGACACACGTAGGGGATTACAACTGAATAACATACACTTAGTTTTTGAAACATTTAGCACCAGTCTATTTATTTTTAGCCATGTACTTTTTTTTCTAGATCTTTATTTATTGTATGTAGGCAGTCCGCAGTATCCTTTCCAGAGATATAGAGTAAGCCGTCGTCAGCAAATAGAATTAGTTTTGAAAATTGTATTACTTTGGTCATATCGTTAATAAAAATTAAAAATAACCACACTCCCAGGCACGATGCCTTGTGGAATCCCTACACTGACAGATATTGGCACAGATATTTTCCCATTCACGGATGTGCGTTGTGTTCGCCCCATTATAAAGGATTTAAACCATTTAAGTTCAGTCGATTTTATACCGTAACACTTTAATTTTTTTAATAAAATTTCATGATTCACTGTTTCAAAGGCCCGCTTTAAGTCTAAGAAAACTCCCACTACCACACTTTTCCCATCTATTTCACTATTTCACCTCCAATCATTTAGGACAAAGTTTAGACAGGTGTCACAGGAGTGATTTGCGCGAAATCCCGATTGGTAGCTATCTATTAGACCTTGACCTTCCAAGTGCTCTTGGAGCTGCATCACAACAGTTTTTTCTAAAATCTTTTCATATATGGGCATCATATTTATTGGGCGATAGTCACTCAAGTTTTTCGCGTTTGCAATCTTTTTTATAGTTATTGTGAGCGATTCTTTCCAAGATTGTGGAAAGATACCCGCACTCAGGGATGTATTTACGATTCTTTCGAGCACTGGACCCACTATACACAGGGAGTCTTTTATCATTTTAACATTCATAAAATTATAGTCATTTTTTTTTTGTTAAGCTTGTCTATTGCACATCTAATAGTTTCTAAGTTGACGACACTAAACTTAAAATCTATATTGCACTCATTAATTAAATTCGTATAATCACATATTATCACAGATCGGGTTATTTAATGGATGGATTGCACAAAAAAGTTATTGAATTTGTCACATAGGATTGCGCTATCGTTTATCACAGAACCATTTTCCATTTGTACCTCAGAAATTACTTCCTTACTTTTCTTAAAGACATATTTTTTTTAATTTTTTCCACATATCCTTCTGACAATTTGCATTGTCAATTTGCCTTTTAATAAAATTGCATTTTGTTAATCTAATAAGTCTTTTGTACTGGTTTCTATACGAATGGTACAATTGCCATGCATTTGAGTCATTGCTCAGTACTGCTTGCCTATATAGGTTTATTTTTGTTGTCTTTGCCACTCTGAGTTCACTATTAAACCAAACTGCGTTATTATACGGGACCTGTTTTTCTTTTACCATTGAGTCAACTACACTTTTTAGAATAGATTGTATATTTCACCAATATTAAAATTTACAAAAAGGGGAATTTCAGACAAACTTGAAAGGAATAGGCTTTGGTTATAATCACAGTATTTAATTTTCTTTTTATTTTGTGTCTTATGTTGATTTTTGATTATTATGTCTATTGATTCATGGTCACTTATTTTCAAACTAGTATCAACCTTTGCAGTGACTTGGTCAGTGGAATTTGTGATCACATAGTCAATTAATGTTTTAGACCGAGATGTTATTCTTGTGGGATCCGAAAGAATCATATTTAACGAGTTATCATTCACAATATTAGAAATACGTCGTGTATATGTGTCCGTTACATCAAGCCAATTTATATTGAAATCACCCATTATAATAAAGCTATTACCGTACTGGTTGAGATATTCTATCCAGTTTTCCAGATCATTACAAAATTCGATTTTTGACGATGCACTACCGGGGGATAATATATCACAGGAAAGTTTTCATATTGCACTTTTAATATTAAATACCAATATTATATGGCAACCCTACTTTTTTGTACAAGGCGACACTTAAAATTACTTTTTACATATATAACAACGCCACCAGTATGACTAGATTCACTCTCACAACTATACGGAGGATGGTATCCTTCTAGCTTTACATTATTTAATTCACTAGGGTCCACAACATGCGTTTCTGTTAATACCAACATGTCAACACTTTCATTCTGTGATAAGCATTCCAATTCATCAAAGTTATTTGATAGGCCCTGAATGTTTAAATAAATACACTTGATATCATTTAATTGCTAATAATCAGTCCGATCTTCTACAATTTTCAGTTTTCTTTGGAAAACTGGGCAATTAATATCACTCGCCATATGATTGGTATTTAAATCTATTTTTAAACTTGACTTGGCACTAAACAATTAGCACACTTATTTTCCACACTTTGACACTCTTTTACATCATGGTTTCCATTTCCAGCACATTTAATACAAGTTTTCTCTTTTGTACAATTTCTGGCTGTATGATTATAGCCACAGCAGTTGAAACATCTAGGTACACTTGTATGTTGGTACACTCGGCATCTGTCCCAACCAATATTCACTTTAGTACTCTCAATTACTTTTGCATAGGCAACACTGTCCATTTCAACCACTGCACTGTAGCATTTTAGTTTTGGCGACAAATATATATGCATGCACCTTATGTCGCATTCAACTAGCTCATTCTGACTCTTTAAAGATTTTATTAGTTCAGCTTCACACAACTTTTCTTTCATACCAATTATCAGCACTCTTTGGTAATGAAACCTGGAATGGGAGATTTATATCTTTCGCAACTAGTAGAGCTGCCCTTGGTCTAAAATTTCCTCGGGCGAAGATAAGCTCTCTGGTTTTACTATTTAAACCAAATATCTTACCATCTGTTGCCCATGGCTCTTGGATTAACCCTAGAGCGATGTTCCCTTCGGCACATCTTTGGTTATAGGTGTCCGAGGCACCTATAGTGAGGTGCAGGTTTGCCTGCAGCACATTTAGTAGGGAGGTCATCGTCTTCTACCGTGCTCAGGGTTTCGTACCCTATAAGGCTTGTTGTCGCCTCTTCGTCGTACGATAATCCGTTGAGAGAGACCTTCGTGTCTATCTCTCGGACCTTTGTTACGGTTCCCGTGCTTCTCTATTTCAGTGCAGTACTCTGTTGAAACATATATAATATACTAGCTGAACCCCCGCCGGCTTCGCCAGGCCTTTTTTTGCTTTTTTAAATTTAAATTTTTTTTGCCTATCAATTTGAATGAATGATTTTGAATGTTTTTTTTTTGTATGGGAGGTGCCACGCCCCTTTGTACAATTTTGAATTTGTTTAGCCTATTGACCGACCACCGTAATTACTGACATTTATAAAAAAATCAACTAAATTGGTTGAATTTTTTTTTTTTGTAAGGGAGGTGCCATGCCTCTTTGTCCAATTATGACCAATCTTTACAGGGGCATTCCAGGGCCAATACCTACGATTTTCTGTAAGTTTGAGCTCAATCGATTGGGTGGTTTTCGAGATATCAGATTTTGTATTTTTTTGTATGGGCGGTGCCACGCCCCTTTGTCAGATTTTGACCAATCTCCACAGGAGCACTGCAAGGCCAATACCGGAGGATGGTATCCTTCTAGCTTTACATTACAATACCTAAGATTATCTGTAAGTTTGAGCTCAATCGATTCGAGGGTTTTTGAGATATACGATTTTGAATTTTTTTTTGTATGAGAGGTGCCACGCCCCTTTGTCCAATTTCGATCAATCTTCACAGGAGCACTTCAAGGCCAATACCTAAGATTATCTGTAAGTTTGAGCTCAATCTATTCCTTGTTTTTCGAGATATACGATTTTGAATGATTTTTTTTTGTATGAGCGGTGCCACGCTCCTTTGTCCGATTTAGACCAATCTTCACAGGAGCACTTTACTGCCAATACCTAAGATTATCTGTAAGTTTAAGCTCAATCGATTCGGTGGTTCTCGAAATATACGATTTTGAATTTTTTTTTGTATGGGAGGTGCCACGCCCCTCTGTCAGATTTTGACCAATCTTCACAGGAGCACTTAACTGGCAATACCTAAGATTATCTGTAAGTTTGAGCTCAATCTATCCGTTGTTTTTCGAGATATACGATTTTGAATGATTTTTTTTGTATGAGCGGTGCCACGCCCCTTTGTCCGATTTTGACCAATCTTCACAGGAACACTTTACTGCCAATACCTAAGATTATCTGTAAGTTTGAGCTCAATCGATTCGGTGGTTTTGAATTATACGATTTTGAATGTTTTTTTTGTATGGGAGGTGCCACGCCCCTTTGTCCGATTTTGACCAATCTTCACAGGAGCACTTAACTGCCAATACCTAAGATTGCCTGTAAGTTTGAGCTCAATCCATTTGGTGGTTTTCGAGATATATGATTTTGAATGTTTTTTTGTATGGGCGGTGTTACGCCCCTTTTTCCGATTTTGAATTTGTTTAGCCTATTGACCGACCACCGTAATTACCGACATTATAAAAAAAAATCAACTAAATTGGTTGAAATTTACGGGCTACAGAGGGAAACATACAGTTTTTTCCACTTTGTTTTATATATATATCCGATGATCCGATTTTGATAAAACTTTTTTTATTAGTTTACTGCACACATAGTTATAATAAAAGAAATAACTTTGGAAAGATTTGTCACTCTATTCCTGAAATGTTGGTACTATTTGATATGGTATTTTTGAAACTTTGGGGGCGTGCCACGCCCAAACGGTAAGAGAACGCCAAATTTTGTTTCCATATTTGTATTTAGGGTACTCTAATCAATCGGACTGTGTAAAAAAAACCGTTATTTTTGAATGGGTCGTAAATAAAATCTGGACGCGCGCACGTATGTTTAAACTTTTTAAATCAAATTTTCTCGAAAACCGTTAGTCTTACGAAAAAAAATAATATGATCTTTTTTGTAGGCAATTTCCTAAGCTACAAATTCGACATACACTATTTTTCGATAAAAGTATTTGTTAACGAGATATTCACGAAAAACTGTTTTTCATGACCTTTGACCCCGCGTAACATTTTTATCGGCACATGTATCACTGGGGACTTTTGGGATATTGTTTAGAACCACAAAAGGAAGTTTCATGCAAAAATTCAGCTTTCTCCTAATTTTTTTGAAGTGAATATCTTTATTCCCCGTATTATTATTCATTTTTTTGCAAGTTCATGCGACCAGCTGACGTATAATCTCCCCTCCACAACGCGACTGACTATGTTTTTTCAACACTACATGACGTCAGTAATTTATTTAAAAAAAAATCAGTCGGCATAAAATGAGTTTAAACATTTTTTTTTTCGACAAGTTCCACACCCTCCCACAACCGCACCCACCGCTACCGGAACAACTGACGTTCGGTTTCGTCATTGTCTACATAGTATCTGTTATGTCCATTAAAATCAGCCGGCATGCGATGAGTCGGTCAAAAAGACCCCTGCCTCCCGGACTTGATTTCCTCCCCAGACGGAGAGCTGCTGGCTGGCAGCTGGCTAAATTCAATTCATAATGAACAAACAGATGGCGCTGAAAGCAACAAGTGACTTAGAATTTCTGTACAATTTACTTAAATCATAATGGCGTTCTTTCTGGTGTTAGTTCCACACCAATTTTCTCCCTCAGCATTTGCCGTTCTTCTTCATATCGCGGGCAGTGGAACATTACATGCTTCGCGTCTTCAACAGCTCTTGTACAGCATGGGCAAAAAGGATTGTCATCGTGCCCAAACCTGTACAGGTAAGCCCTAAAGCATCCGGACCGTTTTCTTTAGCTGCAGTAGCAAATCACCTTCTACTGTCCTTCGAACATGGTCTACACTTTGGCCTAAATCCTTCAGCGCGGGGTCCGCTTTGACTTTCCTTAGCATGTCCGCATACGATAAGCTACCCGTTGCTTTAATTACTCTTGCGTCGGGTCGTGGTGGCTTTTTCATTTCTCTTTTCCGCACTTGTACCTGAATCCATTCTTTTTTCTTTCTTGGTACCTGATTCTGCCATTTTCCATCTGCTTTTGTTGTTTTGGGTGTAGCTGTATTTACTACTTCCTTGCATCCGCGTACTTTTGCCTCAAATTGTGGTCTTATGGGTTCTCTCTTTTGCGCCTCTTCGTCACCTTTTTTTCTTTTCGGGTATGGCAGTTGCTTGCTTTGCGGGCTCGGCCTTCTTCTTTCTTTTGGAGTCGTATCTCTCCGTCTTTTGTTGAGTGTTCCAATTTGTTGTTTATAGTGTCCCGATGGGCTCTGCACTATTTCAGCTTCTTGCCTTATAACCTCGCTATAACTCAATTTGGTTATTTCTATCGCCGTCGTTTGGGTTGCTGCGTTGGTAAGGATCAGGCGTTGTTTGTAGGGCGCCGCTTTCTTTAATGATTCCCTCTGCTCGACTAGTTTATAGCAGGTACTAATTGAGCTTACTAGTCTCCTTATCTCATGATGCACGGTATTTTTCCCCTGAATAAAATTCATCAATGTTGTGATTTTACAGCCGAGGGTTTTCATCGCATCACAATCGCGCGTTTCAGTAACCGGGTTCTTCAAAAATTCATTTCGCAAGGCAGCTGTCGGAGGTGGCACTGGGTTGCTTTCCAGATTAAGGGCTACCGGTGTATTTTCCGCTGCGGATCCTTCTCTAGCTTTGCATAACAGGGGTGACCTAAGCATTGCTGAACTTCTTCGGAATGGTTCTATAGGCGGTGCCCTCTCTATCCCAGTGATGCGATAGAGCTCTCCGTTATTGATTTTCCTTTAGTCTGCTGCTTCTCCCTCGCCTTGCAGTCTGCATGTGGTATCGGTGGTGTGGGTACACTTTTGTCTTCTCGCTTTGGTTGTTTCAATAAGTGGCTCTCCCCAGAATCCGTAGAGCCGATCTCGTTTGAGAGTGGATTTCCCAGTAGAACTGGACTGCCACCTAGGGTAATTATATCAGTCGTTTTGTTCATTGCATCATATTTCCTTTTTGTTGTGTTGTTTTTTTTTTCAGCCGCCCCTTTGGGTTCAGACGCTGACCGGTGTGCCGCGTAATGTGCGTCAGACGCTCCTGGATTTTGTTAGATTTCATCTTTCCGTTATGACCTTACTGCCCCACTGATAGTTCCCAGCAGCATCGCTCATAACTACTCCTTCGGGTGGCCTCTTACGACAGGCATGCCTTACCTACACGGCATGTAGTAAGCCACATACGCATGTAGCACTGACGTCATTTTTACACAATGGCTACATGCCATGTACAAGCTCTCTTTGTGCCCTCTCTGTTTACGTCAGTGCTACATACTTGCTGCATGCCGTGTACTAGCACATTAAGAGTCTTGGACTCATATTTTCATGTTTAAGTTGATCTACTCTGTTGCTTAGGGCTATAATCAAGTGGTTATACTTATTATTACTATTATGGAAAATGATGCATATTCAACGCGCTGCCACACGCTTCGGCTGCCACGTTTTGCTGCCAGACTTTTATTTTCGATATACCCGGGCGGACTAAGGGACTGTGGGCGGTAAAGCAAGCTTACACTCCTTAAAAATTTAAGAAAAAAACAAAGATTTTATTTAAAGGTGCTTTCGAGCATTTATTGCACTGAATGTTTCGATTAAACCCTTAAAGTCTATATTTTTTCTGAGCTCATTTTCGATTGAAAGTATAGCCAGATTAGTCAAACTATTTTGGCTCATTGTTGATCTTATAAGTCATAATTATAATTAATTTTAATTTTGAAAAGCTTCGATCACAAGATGCCACTGAGACGCAAATTGTTAAATAAATTCTCATCGTCAATGACAGATTCGGTAGTCTACAAAGTCACAATTAACAATGAAGCTTAAAAATCCAAATTTCAGCATCTTTTAAATTTATTATTGCAGCTACCATGTGAAGCCATTCAGCGCTAGCAAATGCGCCATCAGTTCTGAATGTTGACAGCTCACTTTGCGAACTGATTAATCTACTGTTTAATGGGATTATGAACTCCAAGCTGGGTGACGTGTCCGCAGGTGGTGTTCTATATCCCCATCCTTGGAATTTGGTGGTCCAGGAACTACTGATAATCCTTGAAGGTGAAGGATGCACGGCGATCGCTTATGCAGATGATGTTGCTAAAGCTATCTCAGGAAAGCACTTAAATATTCTAAAAGAGCTCCTACAAAATGCTTTAAATAAGCTAGCTAGCTGGGCGAGTCGGTGTGGTTTAGGTGTGGGCCCCACAAAACTAATCTGGTGCTATTCACCAGGAAATATAAAATTCCGACAGTCGACCCCCCCTCACTCAACCGTATCAGTATATTTGGAAACTAAACATCCAAGAAAGAGTCAAGAAGGCTACAGTAGCAATCTTTTTCTCTTGCAAAAAAGGTATTGGTAATAAATGGGGTCTACAACCCCGAATAACTCACTGGCTCTATAGTTATTCTACTCAGTTATAAAACCTATGGGATAATTGTCTGGTGGACAGCCTTGGAGAAAGATATAAATAGCGACTATCTAAGCAAGGTCCAGCGCACAGCCTGCATGTGTATAAGCGGTGCACTACGCACAACTCCCTCTGCGGCACTGGACATATTGTTTCATCTATTACCCCTTTTTAGCAAGCAAATGGCGGCGAGTGCAGCCATTCGCCCTAAAGCTGCCTCACAGCGGCCAAAGAAAGATTTTGGCCACGCCTCTATTATGAATAACTTCGAAATCTCAACCGAAAACACTGACTACACCACCCCATTGCTAAATTTTGACAAGAACTTTCTCGTCACTATCCCTCCAGAGCAATCTGGAATGAGCATACTTTCGCAGGAATGAGGATACTTTAACTTCTACCCTGACGGCTCAAAAACCAAAGACGGAGTTGGTGGGGGTGATTTCTCTGACAGTCTTAATCTTAAGCTCTCCTTCCGTTTACCAAATTATTGTAGCATTTTCCAGGTGGAATGAATGGCGATAAAAGAAGTATTATCTTTGCTCAAGAAAAACGTGATAACTCTAAAGATATCTGTATATTTTCGGACAGCCAAGCAGCCATCAAATCCTTGGATTCGATCTCCATAACTTCTCTAGCCCTCGACTGCCGATCATCTCTTACGGAGATGGCCGAACAGTTCAACATTCACCTAATTTGGATGCCGGGGCATAGACATTCCAGGGAATTGTAAGGCCGATGAACTCACTAGAATAGGAACAACTCAACCCATCCTGCCACCACTTGTCTAGTGACAAAACAAATTTGGCCTAAGCTGGATTTGAAACGCTCTAAGAAATTAATTTCTCTCAAAAGATTGCATATCGGCACCACAATAGGTGTCATTACTGGACACTATGTCGCAAGGGTAGACCTTTTCGCAAACGATTTTTGCAGAAGCTGCACCGATGAGAAAGAGGAGGAAACTATTCCTCACCTCCATTGTTCCTGCCCAGCTCTCTCCCCCTTACTTGCGGTCACTGAAGGATTTGGAGTGGGTGCGAGGTATTTTGTAAGTAAAGTTAGGAAGTGCATCCTTTTTTTCAATTCTCCCCATATATTTGTTGTTTGGATTTTATTTCCACTTCGATTTGGACTTTTGAAAATGAAATAAAGTCCAAAACTTGTTTTTTTTTTTGTTTTATTTGTGTTTTTATTTTGTGTAATGTGCAAAATAGTTATTTTGGCGTTACTGATGGCACCCCCTATTAGTCTGCCACCCGGGGCGGGTGGCCTGGGAACACTTTGGTGATGAGTTCCTCCTTCGACGATATCATATGGCCGGGAACGATATCAATCTAGTCGAAACATCAACGGGAATTTGGCCATTGCCAAGCGCCAGCAGGTTAACTTCTACCTTCAAAATGCACGCAAAACGTCTTTTATCACAATGAATTTTCTCAATTATCTGAAATTTTCCAAGCTTCACAACGAATATTCCACCTTTTTCGTCCAAAATCATCAAATTAATCATTCGATTTTTTTTTTGTGTTGGGAATTCGCTGGAAGAAAAATCATCGAAAGACATTGCAGAGCTATTACGCGAGGGATGCTTCTGCAATAGTGAGGGACTTTAATCCGATCTAAAAAAAACTCCCGAGGGGACTGACTTTCGTCATCCCGAATTGGATTGCACCTAGCCGTTTGTCGGATTTCTATACTTTTTTGATTGAAAATATTACCTACTTTTTTGGTCTTAGCTAACTCTTATAGATCAAGAGGTTTTACCCGCCTTAATCTCCTAATTACATTGTCAGTATTTAAAAGCTCTGTTATTTCTTAGTTCTCATGGTTAAGAAGTCTACTTCTATGCCTTTGGGCAACTTTTTTAACTTCTTCCTCAACCATTTCAATGTTTAGATCTCTATGTAGATCAGCGTTGCGTATGTACCAATGTGCATTGACTATGTTCCTTAGTACTTTATTTTGGAAAACTTGAATTTTTTGCAAATTTGTTTGGCATGTGCATTAGGGTGTGTCACTTTAGTATGGCGGAAAAAAAAGTTGTTAATTGTTTAATATAATACCTGCCAAAAGTTGAATTAGGATCTTAGGCTTCAGAATATATAAAAAAAGTTGTGATTTTTATGAACTTTTGGCTCCCTCAAACCAGCTGAAGTTTCGGAAAAAATGTTTTTTTAGTACTTTGTTGGTTTATTGTTCAGATAGTGTTTAATGTCAATTTTTGTAAAAAAAATAATTGAAATCGTTAAACATAAATTGCTTTTAGGAAATAAAACAAAAAAACATAGATATAGCTTAATGCATTTATTATTTATTATTACTAGCTGTAGCTACCCGGCTTTGCCCGTACTCAGGAATTGCCTATCACGACAATCTACATCAATGTTTTAAATTTTAAACTTTAGCTCGTACGAGTGTTGAGCAATAACGTTTGCAGTTTTTTATTGGAAGTGCCACGCCTCTTTTCTCTATCCCGTCCATAGTTTTTTTAGTGCTTTCTAAAGGCAATAAACCTCTATTTACCAAATTTCAAAGCTAAAGCTGCCGCAAATGTCAAGATATAGTGTAATTTCAAAATTTGGGTGTTCAGCGCCATCTATCGAAAACTTTTGATCCACGTGCACTTTTTACTTCCTAACAGATATTGTGTAGGTTTCAGCTAATCGACCGATTACTTTTCGAAATATCGGGAAAAAGTGTTTGCAATGTTTTTTTTTTGTATGGGAGGTGCCACGCCTCTTTGTCCAATTTTGATCAAACTTCACAGAAAAAAAAAACTCCCCGATGAATACTTCAGATGGTCTGAAAATTTGAGCTAAACTGGTTCTGTTGTCTTCGAGATATCAGAATTTGTATTTTTTTTATGGGGGGTGCCACGCCTCTTTGCCCAATTTTTTCGCCCTATCTTCTTCTTTGGGCCAATACAAATCCATCAAGCTTAAAATCGTGAAAATTGAACGATCCGTTCTCGAGTTATGAGTGCACACACGGACGGCAGTCTCTTTATTATTAGAAGATTGTATTACTCGAAATGCGTTTACCGGTGTACAGAACGAGTAGTTGTAAAATATATTTATCATTAAATCTGTCGGCATTTGACAAACAGTATAAAATTAATGCATTTACATTATTTGAGCATGGCTTAACTTTAGTTTTGGATATACATTAAAAAAAAAATAGCGCACCAATAGCATGTTGCCTAACAATTTTTTCGAAATTTCAAGGTCTTTGAGGGAGCCAAAAGTACTAACCAAATTAAAAACTATAAATGTAGTTTTTCATTTAAGTCAGCAATGCAACTTTTGAAAACTATTAGACATTAAAATTCTAAAGTTAAAAAATATGACACACCCTAATGTGCATGCCCATAACTGGAGCCCGTATGTCCATACTAGTTTTAGAACTTGCTTGTATAGCAATAACTTATTGTAATTGGACAGAGATTAATATCTCCCAATAAGCCAATACATTTTACTGTATCGCATGTTCAACTCATCTCTTTTTTCTTCACATGCGCTTTCCAACGCAGTTTAGCATCTAGAGTCATGCCTAGATATTTAGCTGTATTTGAGTATTCCACTACATTGTTTTTTATGTATACTGGAATATATCGCACGTTTTTAAATGTAAAATTAATATGGACTGACTTAAGGTCATTTAATCTAATCTGTCATTTTTTTGTCCAATCTGAGATATTATCTATTGCCCTTTGAAGCTTTTTTGAAATCATTCGATAAAATGCAAAATTTCGTCGAAAAAAAAATTCGAATGTTTCGCGTTTTCTATATTTCCATTCGAAAAGCCATTCCGGAACAATTGCACACAAAATTTCATACAAAAAATCAATTTTCAATTTTTCCAAATTCCCGACTTTTGCGGATGGGTTTCCCAAAATTTTCTTTCGTAAAAACCAGCTGTTCTCAATTGATGAAATACTATAAATTTTTGCCACCATTTTTATAATATATAGATTATTTATTTATATATGTATTTAACTGTCAGACTTTATGTATTTAAGTAATTCTTTTTTAAATTTGGTAACATTTGTAAGTGTTTTTATTTCATTTGGAAAATTATTAAGCATGTTAAGTCCCTTGAACATTACGGTGTTTTGAGCGCGCACTGTTGACCTAAACCGCGGCCTAAAGTATCTATAATGACCCCAAGATATTTGAATTCATTGACGAGCTCAGTGCTTTCTCCATCAATGTTGACATCTACATTTTCATTACTATTCATATTCATACACGTACTTTAGTCTTCTTAATATTCAATTTTAGTTTATTAATTCTAAGCCATTTACTTACAGCTTTCAAATCTTCATTTATTTTATTTACACAAGTTTTTACACAGTTGCCACTAATGACTAAAAGTGCGTCATCCGCAAACATACACAATTTACTATTTTTTACGTGTTAATATCGTTAATGTATATCAAAAATAGAAAATAAAAGTGCGAGCCTTGCGGGACTCTTACTTCACATGGACGAGCTATATTATTATTCACTACTGTTCGTTGGGTACGCCCTGTCAAATATGACTTACAAAATCATTCATCTGACCAAATTTTTAAAATGAGCTTTCTACCAAGTCATCTCCGCTCCGCTGCTTCTCAAAAAGCTCGGCAGGTAAACCGGCAGGCCCCGCAATTTTATGTATTTAGCTTGAAAATTTCAGGGTTAACAGGCTGTTCAAAAAAAAAACTGGTACTAACAGTGGATGGATAAAGTTAAGGAATGGCTTGAATTTTTTATTTTCTTATAAATTTCTAAGAAATCAGGGCTTACTTGAGACTACGACATCTACAGATTGTTCGATTCTAACCTATAGAGTCTCATTGGAAGCCTGTGTAACGTTTCTGTGTTGCCTACCACAAGAGCGCGATCTTGATCTGATTTTGCTTTCCGTAATTCATGAACATTGCCTCAATGCCTAGTTAGCTGTTCCATGTGTTTTTGTGTTAGTCAATTGATGCTGTCGGATGACGTCGTTGATTCTGTCTGCCATGAGACCAAGATTATCCAGATTTGTCGCCTAACTAGAAACGGACCTTAAGAGAATAGGTTTATTAGTTGAGGTCATGACTTACTTTCAACAGTAAGGGAAACAAATCCTGTTCCTCTTTGTCCTTCTGCGGCTGAAATATTTCAACAGTGGCAATATTTTCCTTTAGGTCTCTCCCTGCACTAAGGCTGTTCATTTGAACGTTTTTGTGTTGGTCTACCAACAAATGAGGGCTGAGGATTCCACTCAAACGTTTGCTTCTTTTTGATGCAATTTTTTTTTGTAATTTTCCAATTTTCTAATTCGTCTCTCAATCGTCTCTCTCTCTCTCTCTTTTCAATATTTCTTTCCAGGAGGACATAGACGAAACTAGCGAACTTGTTGTAACTTCTTGGGGAAATTTAAAAGCGACAGACATTATAGCAAGCATGGTGTTCACAAATATAAAACATCATCAACTAACGATATCATTCAACCATAACAAGAACTATAACAACAACAACGACAACATCATCATCATCACAACAACATTTCAACAAAAGGTCAACATTAATGCTGAAAACAGTTTTATACACCAGCAGGCACCATCTGCATAAAAGAACATCGAAGGCATTTTCATAATTAAATCCTAGAAAAAAAAAATTGGCAATTAGAAACCGTTAAGTCTTCAATTAAAGCAACAAAAGGTGAACATTCCAGCGAGACAACCTTTAGCTATGAGCACATCATCATCATCAACAACATCATCGAGTGGTAGTAATTCATTATCATCTTCAATATCATCTTCTTCGCCGTCTTTGCAAACCGGAGGTGGCACCACATCTGTGGTTGGATCAGTAAGCACTATAGCATCAATAACGGCAGCAGCATCAGCAGCAGTAGCACCACAGCAAGGAACTGGGTCGCCACAAGGACAAGAAACTGGGGTAGCAGTAGCGACACCCCAACAGCAATTACCATCAGGAGAACTTTTAGTGTCTGGATGCGAGGGTTCAATTGGATTGAGTGGTTTGCCATTAGCAAACAACAACAACAACAACAGCAGCAGCGAGGTAGTGGCAGCAATTTTAAATCAGAATAGCAACAGTAACAGCAGCAATAGCAGTGTGAACAGTTGTAATAGTACGAACAACAGCACGGGAAGCAACAATAGTACCGCTACAATCGCAACTAATAACAAAATCAGCAATTGTATGTCATTGGTTGCTCCGCTAACACCTTCATCACAGTTTAGTGGAGGGGGAGGAGGTGGAGGTAGTGGCGGCAATACAGCCGAAGGTGTTACCAACCAGAATAGCAACGACGGAATAAGTGCAGTTGCCGGAGTTGCTATCAACAATAACAACAATAATAGTAACAGCAGCAACAACAATAACAACAACAATAGTAATATCAGCAGCAACACTAATAACATCAACAATAACAGCGGTAACGGATCACCAGGAGGTGGCAGCGCAGTGAATGTTGTATCATTGGCGCAACTGAGTCAGCAGCAACATCAGCAGGATCTGTCGCCAGCGGCTCCCACAAATGGAACGGTAGTTGGAGGTGAGTTTCTTGATTTTTGTTTCTATTTTTCACAGGGTGTCCCAGTTAATGGCTGTCATCCAGTGATTGATACCGATCCGCACTTTTTCGGTTTTTAGCAGCCTTTTTGTGACGTTCGCTGGTAGGCTTATGGTGGCTTTTTCTAAATCCATTTGATCTGCCAAAGTGGGACAGATCTTTTACTTCGTCTGTAATAGTACGTTCACACCGCACCTAAATTCATCATTTCGACTAAATGCAGCATTTAAGGCCAAATGTTCAGCATTTCGCCATATATTTTCCAGCATTTCGAAATGTTGAATTTCATCGCTGCATTTGCAAGTATGTCAAATCGAACAACCCTCATTTTGATGACTTTTGGGCTCACTGACAAAAAAAAACCGCTGTAAAAAAATCTGATGATGAATTTTTTATTGTATTTAATATTGTTTATTTCAGATTGTATTTAATATGTCTGAATTATCACTTGTATTGACTTGTATTCATGTTTAGATGAATATAACTAAAAAATGAATTCTTTAGGTAGGTACAAACCACTTCTGATTTTGAAACATAAAAAACATCAGTAGGTAATCAATTTGATACTAGCTGTATCAAATGTTGAAATGTTGAAATTTCAGTGAGAACGCAAAATTGGATTTCGAAATTTTGTCTGCTGAAATGTTGAATTTAGGGGCGGTGTAAATGTACTATAACATTCCATTCCAGCAAGATCGCTTGTGTAAGGAACTAAACGTTTCTAATTCCAGCAAGCGCTTGCTTAAATTTGTCGCTATAGCCTGCAGTAACGGTCCTTCGCCTCCATTTTTGGGTTTACTAATTTGTGTTTCATGTCGCCCCCAGTACTTGGCAACACAATCACCACAAATGCATCGCTGACATCAGGCAGCACCGCAACTGGAGGATCATCATCAATTACGACACCAGCTGCAGTTCTCTCATCTTTATCGACTTCATTATCTTTAGCATTGTCGTCATCCTCCTCTTCATCGTCATCGTCTTCATCATCATCGTCATCGTCATCATCCTCATCTTCATCGTCGTCATCATCATCATCGCAAGCGGCTTCACCGCCGCCAATACATCATCATCCACATCCGTCGATCACCCCACCGATATCAGTTTTGCCAAAACACAATGCCGGAGGTGGCACGGCGGTAACACATCCATCACTGATTGGCTCAGTCTTACAACAAGCGGCGGCAGGGTCAACAAATCAACTTGTTTCATCTCAACTTAATAGCACCACCGGCAGTAGTAGTGGTGGCGGCGGCGGCAGCAGTAACAATCAAGACATCGTCAAAATGAATGTCACACCGGGAGGAGGGGCCGCCCAAAGCGGTGGCAACGGAAGTACAAGTCAAGGCGCTACCCCACCACATGGGTTGAGCAGCAGTACAGCAGGGCCTGGTTCTGTTGGACAAGCATCCTCATCATCATTATCACCAACACAGCAGCAACCGACAACACCGTTAACTGTCAAAGAAGAGCTGCACCAGCAACACACTCCGCCCACATCAGCGAATCGATCAAGTGGGACGCCAACAAGTATGTTTGGTGGTAAGTAGTTCAATCAAGTAAGACAATCAGCTGTGTCAAGTAAGTACAAAAATATTGTGGTTATTGTTCTTGTTCAGATCCCATCAAAAAGGTGAAGCTTGAAGAAGATGTGAATGCCGGCGAGAACGGAGGTGGTAGTTCTATCCCATCGTTTGGTGATCCACACAATTCGCCCGGCGGGTGTTTGGCATCGAATTCCTCAACCCTTGGTGGGGGATCAATGGCAATATCAGCCGCCGGCGGAAGTGAGAACAGTAACGGCAGCAATGGGAGCGGCGGCGGTGGTGGCGGCATGGGATCTAATACTGTGCAGCCGATGCAGGTTGGCGGCGACAAAAACGAGAACATGGATGAAAGTTGTAAGTAAGATCGTTGAGCGAAAGTTCTCTTATCTGATTGTCCTCCAATTTGGTTGTAGTTTTCTCTGTTGGTGCTGTAAAGGACGAGTTGATGTCAAGCGATAGTGGAATGCAAATGTCGCTCGGATCGCTGGGCAGTGTTAAGAAGGAGGAACCAGTTGACATGTCACCCGACGGCTTTGGCCCGCTGACGAGTACAATGTCTGGGCCAGGTATGTCGGGCAATAATAGTGGTTGTGGATCCGGAGGAATGAACTTGGGGCATTCTCCGAACTTGATGGGTATGGGTGCGGGAGTGACAGCTTCCGGTGGATCTGGCAACAGCGGAAGGGGTGAGTTAAAACTTTTAATTGAGGCGACGAATGTATATGACGTTATTTTCTCTTTTCAAGGATCCAATCCAAAC
Organism: Cheilosia scutellata; assembly: GCA_955612985.1. Classification (NCBI taxonomy): domain Eukaryota; kingdom Metazoa; phylum Arthropoda; class Insecta; order Diptera; family Syrphidae; genus Cheilosia; species Cheilosia scutellata. The sequence continues at coordinate 2,246,775 of OY015315.1, forward strand.
AGTCTCAGTGACCTAGGTGGTAGCGGCGCAAACACAGGCAACCTCCTGCCACCGAACATGGCTGGTGGTGGAAATATGGGTAACCTCGGTGGTGGTGGTGGTGGAGGTGGCGGACCTGGAGGAAAACCACCAACCAGTGGCGGTGGTCCTGGGAGCGGCAATTCATCCATGGACTACACGCAACAACAGAATCATATCTTCGTATTCTCCACGCAGTTGGCTAATAAGGGCGCTGAATCTGTGATTAGTGGGCAGTTTCCGACAATAATCGCATATCACTGCACGCAGCCGGCGACGAAGAAATTCCTTGAAGAGTTCTTTCTGAAGAACCCGATGAAGCTGTCCAAGATGAATCGACAAAACGCGTCAGGCGGTGGTCCGGGCGGTCCATGGGGGAACCCTGGGCAGAACAATAGCAACATATTGGCGAAAATGACACAACAGAGCAACAAGTCAGGACCGAATAGCACTGCGACCAGTAGTAGTGGTGGTGGTGGTGGGCCCGGTGGGTCTGCATCGTCTAACAATAGTCAGGCGACTACAACCAGTGTTGGTATGGATGTAAAGCCACCGGCGGGATTTCCCGACGATCCTCTGTCTGGCGACAATGATTTGATGCCGTGGGAGCAGTCAACGGTGCACCTGGGTCTGGAGGGGATCGCGAACGGCAGTAATAGTGGTCCGAACAATAATCGTGGCCCAGGAAGCAATGCAGGAGCGGATCCCAATGCGATGGATAGCAGTAGTTCGCCATCAGCTCCACAGAGATCTTGTAGCGCAACAACACCGTTGAGTGCTGGAATACAGCAGAGTCCGACAAAAATGATGACATCGGGTGGGCCTACCTCGCCCGACAGCATGCAACCGTCGCTGCAAGGAGTGAAAGTACCCGACGAGAATCTGACGCCACAACAGAGGCAACACCGCGAGGAACAACTGGCCAAACTAAAGAAAATGAATCAGTTTCTGTTCCCCGAACAGGGCATGGGCGACTTTGTTGGCGGGCCGCACATGGGCGGTGTGGACCCTGTGACTGGTGCACCAACTGGGCCCGGTGGTCCAGGTGGAGTGCCCGGAGCTGGAGTTTCTGGAAAAATGATGGACGTAGTGCCACCGGGTGGTGCTGGCGGTGGTGGTAGTGGTGGCGGCGGCGGCGGTGGCGGACCGGTAAATATGCTGGGCGACGCTCTGACTGGTGGGCCTGGTGGTCCAGGTCCGGGTGGGCCAATGCCGCCAAATATGAACGTTCGCGGAAATGTTATGGGTGGAGTCGGTCCGCGTGGCCCGCTGGGTCGTTCATCGCATCCGCAGGGTATGGGCGGTCCTATGGGACCCATGGACGGCTCTATGATGGTTGGCCCTGGAGGACCACATGGTGACATGGGCGGCATGCAGTGCGGAATGATGATGTGCAATCAGCCTGGCGGCGGAGGGCCAGGAGGCGGCCCACCCAACATGGGCATGGGCGGCGGAATGGGAATGGGCGGCATGGGACCAATGAATCCCTGTGGCATGGTGATGGGTGGAGGTCCCGGAGGCGGTCCAGGAATGCCACCCGGCATGGCGCAAATGGAATGGTCCAAGCTGCAGCATCAGTTTTACGAAGAACGCAAAGGCAAGAACCCATCCGGGATGGACATGATGGGCATGTGTCGTCAAATGTCGGCTGGCAATGGACCGATGATGGGTGGCCGAAGCGGCATGGGTGGCGGTGGTCACATGTCAACAGGCGGCGGTGGTGGTAACAGATCACAGGGACCTCCTCCGCCTTACCATCAAACACCGCGCTCAGCGTCTGTGCCTATAGCTACGCAAAGCCCAAATCCTGGCAGTCCGAATAACCCCACCTCGAATCTGTCACTTCCATCGCCAAGAACTGGTGGTGGCAGCGGCGGATCGACTCTCAACTCGCCAGCCGGAGATTCGGGCTCTAACAGTGGCCCAGGACCAAATGGCAAGTCCCACATGCCGTACAAGCAGCAGGACTCACCATTAACCCCGGGCAGCAGTAATGCGGGTGGCGGAAATGGACCCGCACCTGGTCCAGGCGGCAGCGGTGGCATACAACTATCCGGCCAGAACTCTGGCGGCGGTGGAGGCGGCAACAACACCAATGCTGGCGGCGGTGGCAATCAGCAGAATAACAACGGTAACGCATCCAGATCTTCGATGAGTCATAGCAGTAATCCTAGTACACCAGTCTCCTCTCACATGTCGCCCAATACTACTCTAAAAGATCTCGAATTAGGCGGCGGAGGATCAGCAGGAAATGCCAACAGCGGCAATCAAGGTAGGTCTACAAAAATGCTTTCTAAAATTATTGTCTGAATGTGTTTCTATTGTTGGAGGGGGATGGGTTCTCTGCATTGGAATTTGGGTTGGTGTTTCCTTTTCTCTCTCTATCTGTCTTTCTTTTTCAAAATTATAAACCAATTAGAGACGTCGCTCCTCAAGATAAAATGATGTAACTCTTTCGTACTATGTTTTTATTTCTTTCCTTTTCGTAAATTTCATCCACCGGCTTTAGACATGTTTTTTTTTATTACTTACTGTTCCTTCTTATATCCAAGGTAAAGACATCGCAGTTAACCTGATGCCAGTGCCTTCGCCACAACAAATTCAATATTTAAACACATTCGAAGGTCAAGAGTTGACCATACAGAAACAACCGAACACGACAGTCCTAAGGGACACAACCAATACAGTGGGACTAATGTCAGCTTCGTAAGGAACTTGCCATTTATTTTTTATAATTTTTTTTTTGTTTTTGTTTTTATTTTTTGTTTTTTTTTTTTTTTTTTGTTCATCAGTCCCGGGAATCATATATCATGCAACAGTAATAGCACGTCGAACTGCAATTCAGTTAATCTGACATTAGCTGCATCACCGTCAACAATGTGCGATTCAAGATATTCGCAATCGCAGACAATGTCCTCTGGATCGGCGACGCATCATAATCATAACAATAACGGTAGTAATAGTTGCCTAAGTTATCCGCTAATTCCGTCGAGTCCGCATAATTCAAATTCGTCGATAGCAGCGAATTGTAGTAAGTTTTTCGATATCAATTTTCTAGTTAGTGCTTTCTCTAAAGGCTGGTGGAGGCTTTGTTTTCCTTTCTTTCTTTCTTTCTGACTCTGTTGTTCCTTTGAACCATATGCATGACTGTTTCTTTTTATTATCATTCTATGGTAATAAAAAAAAAAAAGCGTTGTTGAAATGTAGCTATCAGTGGCAGTGAAGAAATACTTAAATTTTCCACTTGCAGAGACAGCGTGCATCTAGTTCCTATTTCTCCCTTTACCCTCAGCTATCGCTGTCATCCCTCAGTTTCGTATACATCGAATAATTCCATGCGAATATAAATAAATACGGCTCGCACTAAAACGCTCCACAAAAGCGGAAGCGGAACTGAGAAACAAATAGAAACGCTTCTCTTTTTTGAAGCAACCATTGAGAGGAGGTTTTTTTAAAATATATATGTATAGGACTCACTTTGAAACTCCACTCCACTTACTTTGAAGTCTTCTTTCGAGGTGAAGCCTAGCCTACAGTTCATTGGTAGATCTATTTTCTTGGGTAGGTCTATAAACTACTGGTGTTGGTTGTGCCCCTTACCCATAACATCTATCAACTCTTTAAGTCCTTTTTTTAATAAAACTAACTCTATTTAGGTGACAAAAATGCTCGTCTCAATACGTCTACGAATCCGAGTCCGCAAGGATCGCGTACTCCGAATATGGGCGATCCGACCAATCCGTCAAGCATAGACTCGAGATTCCCGCCCGTTAGTCCCGGCATGAATTACTCTGGTGGCGGTGGTGGTCCCGGTGGACATGGACCTGGATCAGGCGGAAGCAATGGACCGAACAGTAATCCAAATCAGCAGCAACAGCAACAACAACAGCAGCAACAGCAGCAACACCAGCAACAACAACAACAGCATGGCCTAAAAATGGGTGGATTCCTAGATGGCAAGTGTGGTGAGGTAAGTTTGTGCACAGTCCTTTTGTCAAGTGTTTTGCTATATTTGTTGTTTTCTGTTTCTTGCTAAGCAATCACCGGGAGCACAATGTGGCAATTTCTGTGGCCGCACGGATAACCTACCCTTGAATCCGAACAGCAGTCGACCGCCACCAGTGAAGACGTCACACTTTGATCCGATCTCATCGCTAGCACAAATGTCGCAGCAGTTGACGAGCAGCGTGTCGAGTTCGATGAATGGCGGACCCGCAGGCGGTGGATCTGGTGGGCCGGGTGGTGGAGGGCTGATGAGTTCTGGATTTCCCAGTCACGAGATGCAGATGGGCGGAATGCCAGGCAGCGGAGGTCCACACGGTATGGAGAGTATGATGGGTGGCCCGGGACCCGAGAGTATGGACCACTGTGGTATGGGAGGCTTGCCGCCACACGTACTCGGTGGTCCTGGCGGACAGTATGGAGGTATGCACGGAGGAAATGGTGGCCCTGGTGGCGGACCGATGGTCGGCAGTCCCATAGGAATGATGGGTGGCCCACCGATGGGCTCGCGAATGCTGTCGCCTAAGATGAGCGTCGGAATGGTTGGTTTCCATGGTGGTCACGGAGGAATGGGTTTGCCACCACCGTCGCACCGTATGATGGGCCGAGCGGGGATGGGCGGATGTCCGTACAACGGTGCTAATATTCAAGTGAAAGCAAGTACTCCGAATACAATACAGTATCTGCCAGTGAGGCCGCAAGTCAGCAATACAAATCCGAGAGTACCGCCCAGTTTGGAGTTTCTGCAGCGTTTCGCAAATCCACAGATGTCCCCGATGGACGTAGGTGGAGGTGGTCCCAATGGCCCGGGTGGCCTTGATGGAAATAAAATGCAACAGCCAGGCGGTCCCGGCCAGGGAATGAATTTCTATCAAAACTGTAACCAGATGGGTGGAGGCGGACCAGGCGGAGGACCAGGTCCAGGCGGCGGCATGAGTACCCATATGGACACGAGCGGCCCCGATGGAATGATGGGCATGGGAAGCCCACCGGGAGGAATGGTCGGTGGTCCAGGCGGACCGATGGGTGGTGGAATGAATCCACAAATGATGCGCGGCATGAGACCATTGCGTCAGCCGGGCGGCGCCAGTGGAATGTTGCGCATGCAAGGCCCCAATCCTCACATGATGGGAGGTGGCGGTGTTCCCGGGTCCCAGCATCATCCCTTCGGCAATGGCCCACCAAATCTAGTTGATGGCGGTCAGAATGGGCCCAACGATCCGTCGAATATGTTTCAAAGTAACCAGATGTTTGGCGGACCGCCAGTTGGTCCCAAAGGCAGTCCAATGGGCCACGGCAACGGCCCTAATGGAGTTCCCAACGGGCCTGGTCTCGGTGGCGGCCCATCGTCTATGGGCGGTGGTCCTGCTGGTGATCCCTCTCAATCAATGCAGCCGCAACTCAACGGACCCGGCGGTCCGTCAAATCCCGGAGGGCCTGGAGGTCCCGGCGGTCCCGGTGGACCAGGTCCCAACTACAAGTCCTCACCATTCGTCGGCCCATCAACAAACGACCTGAAGTACGCTCAGCAGTACCACAACTTCCAGCAGCAGTTGTACGCAACCTCAACCCGCAGCCAAATGAACTCACAGCTAGGAGGTCACAACGGTCCGCCCGGTGGACAAAACGTCGGCCCACCCGGCATGCCCCCTAATCAAAATCCCTCGTTTTTCGTTTCAAAATAAAAGAAAGAAACAAAAAAACTGAAAGAATCACCATTTGCCATACCATTTTATACAACACTTACAGGCTTTCGTTTAAACTAGTTTATTACGTGAAATTTATTTTGTACCAGTTTTATGTTTTATTAGTTTTAATCTGTGTAATTAATTTACCACTTAAGCCCAATCGTTTATCCGGACAGGGTGTCTATACTCGCCCTGTCCTTTTGTTTGTATTTTCCACATATTCTTTTAATAGTTACCTATTACAATATGTTACATGTTTTATTTTTAGTTTTAGTATTAGGACTAGTCTATTTAAATAATTTTAACGGTTTTAGTGTTTACAACAAACGGGGGAAAAACAAAAAGTCGGTTTTTCTTTATTTTTTAACCTCTAAAGTATAGTAAATATAATTTTATTTTTTATTTTATTTCTGCTGCGCGATTGAGAGAGCGAACGGACGTGAACGAAAGCGAGAGAGCAATGTCAATAACCCATTGTAAATTATTATAAAACAAAAACACATCTCTGTGCACTGTAGTAGAACAGGAGAAACGTAGTAAAAAAAAAAGTGCAAGTGCAAACTCATATTTAGTTGACAGACTAATTTATTTTTTTATTTTAATTTCTATTTTATTTTCTAAGCAAACAAACTATGTGAACGAGATGTATCAGAGACAAATTTAAAACAATGTTTTTTTTCGATTAAAATTTCTATATAGATTTTACAATTAGCATAAAGTTTCATCAATCTTAACCTAGTTTTTTTATTATTTTTAATATATAACAGAATTTGATCTAGAGAGCGAGTATGTTTTAAGTTTTTAAATGAGAGATAAAATTGATACAAGATACACAAATGATTATTCAGATGTTTCAAGAGTTTATTGTAAAATATAAAAGTAAACAATTTATATATATATATATATTTAATGAGAAAAATAAAAACAAAAACCAACCCAATACAAGAGAGTAAATGTACATTTAACGAAAGCTGAAAAATGCTAAGAAAAAATTGATAATAAATTATAAGTACAGTATGTCATGAAAATAATTAACGTTGTGTTGTTATTGTTGTTGTTGAGATCGTTGATGAGTTTGATGACGTTAAATCTCGGCTGGCAAGAGGTTGTTGTTGGGATCGTTGATGAGTTTGGAACTTCAATCTTGTCGGTTTGATGTAAAATATTAACCCCTATCATGGGATCCGTCTGAATTCAGTTTCACTTCACCTATTCGATTCCCCTTCACTTTCTACTGCGTTAGTCTCTAGAGATTGGCGTTCAATCACTTTTTTGAAACTTAAAAGGATCTGCGGAATTAAGGTATATTGTTTTGGCAGATACAAAAATCGGCGTTACATAGTTTTAACAAATTAAACTAATGCCAAACGTTCGGCGTATATCGCTTTGACAATAGAAAGAATGCCGAATGTTCGGCGTACATCAATTTCTCAAATAGAAAGAATGCCGAAAGTTCGGCATACATCAATTTTGCAAGTGGGAAGAATGCCGAATGTTCGGCGTAGAGAGTTCTCACTGTATTTTTTCCCTGTTAAACGAATTGCTTCCTACTCGAATAGAATTGTAGCTTCGGACAGACAGTATTGAGGATTTCCTCCTAAGATGTCCTATTTTTACTGCAGTGTGAAATCATTATCTCTTTTCTAATGGATTGACGGACTTGAAAAGCGTAATGAATTTAGAAGACGAAAACAATGCAAATAATCGGCCCTAGCGAGGTATCCGTCGGAACGGAAAATTCTCCGATTTCATACGAATCGGAGGATTTTTGCTTCGAGGTACACTTCGGAACAGCTTTTCGGAACTTTTTTCCGACAAAAATATGCAACGCACACTGGCGTTTTGCGTTTCAGTACGATGAAGTGTGTTTTTACTGATATTTTTGACAGCTTCATACGAATTATCTTCCGATATGCTCCGACAGGAATTGGTTACGGAATTTGTGTACGATTCGCAGTGAAGTGTTGATAAATGAAAGCAATCAAGAAAAAAAAAACTTTTAGCAAAGTAATTGGTTGTATTTGTTGCTTAAAGTGTGTTTCCATGGCAAAAACAAACGAAAAAAAAAACAAGCACTAAATAGGAAAACCCCGATGTACCACGACACAGCATCATGTCAAATCAATGCGTGGTCGCATTTTAATTATTCTTTCCGAAGGCGGATACCTCGAATGTAATTTGAGTCTCCGACGGATACCTCGCTAGGGCCGAATATTTCTAAATGTGTCGTTTTTATAATAAACTAGCTGATCCGTGCTCGCCTTGCGTATCTCGCCTTTTGCAAAGAAACAAACTTATATTTGGTCCATTTAAGACCAAACACTTTGAGTGTTTCATTAAAATCTGTCCAGTAGTTTTCACGCTCTTAGGATACAAGGAAAATTCTTACAGTTTTATTATAAGTATAGATATAGATTTAATGAGCACCTCTCTGCATCGCCTTCCCTCTACATGATCTTGCGGTGCCGTGAACGAAGGCCATATGAACTAACGCCATAATGGCGGTAATTCACTTTTCAATGCGAATTAACGCCATAATCCACGTCTGCCCTTAATTTATTTTCAAATGAGAACTAAAGTCATATGGTGTTAGTTCGTTTTAGAAAGTAATGCCATAAACGCGCGCCGTAAAACCAGTAAGATCGATATGGGGGGCCATGCTGCCCCCTGCAACCCCCCTGCTTGGGGTCACAGTTGGATTTGGAGTAGGTGCGAGGTTTAGTATATCCAAGGTTTATTTAAATCCAAAAGATTTTTTAAATCCAAGAGATTTTTTAAATCCTAAATAAGCTTTTCATATACCCAACCTCGCACCTACTCCAAATCCAACAGTGGCCCCAAGCAGGGGGGATACAGGGGGCAGCATGCCCCATATCGATCTTATGGTTTTACGGAGTTTATGGCATTAGGTCACATTCGAATGTGAATGAACACCATATGGCATTATTTCACATTTGAGTGATGGCTTATGTTCTCATTTCAAAATGAATTAAAGCCATAATTGGATTATGGCGTTAATTCACATTTGAAAGTGAACTATCGCCATTATGGCGTTAGTACATATGGCCTTCGTTCACGACACCGATCTTGCCACTTGTTTATAATACTGCATTTCTTTTCCTTTCCTTTTTTTCGCTATTCCTATGGAATCCAAACAACTACCTACCCCAACTATATTGTTACCATACCACGTCCACATATCAGAATGAAATTCTGAAATGAAACCTGTTTTGTATTATACGTCTCTTCTCTTATGAAGATTATTAATATACCCCATATGTCATACTGCGGCTCGCAGCCCATCCCCATCCGGCATCGGGCATACCATCATATTCATAATATACATACCTACATTACATATACAACTGACCATAGCACTCACTGCGAAAACAAATCAACCCTTTTCGAATGCGAGGTATATGTACGTATGCTAGTGTGGTTTTGTTTTTGTTTGTCGTGCCGCACGATCGCAAAAGTATAAACATCAATTTGTAGCAAGGTATATGTGTATGTATATATTTTTACTTCAAAAAATACAATTTGGCTAAAAACCGTTACTAAGGACGTGGCTATAAACGACATAGCCTATAGCAGTCTCACAGTCTTAAGGAACATTTTAAAAAAAAGTTTCATCGAAATCTGCCCAGTAGTTTTCGAGTTTTTAAGAGCCAAAGAAAATTCCTACAGTTTATTATAATGTATAGATAGTTAGATAAATTAATTAACACAATTTTACACATAATTAATCAGTTATACAAATTTAGGCACATTACATCAAAACAATATTAAACACAATACAGTAATCTAATAATAATATTAATAAACTTATCGCCATGCAATACCTCCCGGTCGGGGAGGATCACTTCGTTTTATATTCGAAGGTGGTCGCAGACTGGGTGGTTTCGGAATAGATGCTGTCTGTTGTAGTGGCATTATTGAAGTTTCATTCAGTTGCATTGAGGAAATGCCATTTGTGAGGGGTTTACCGGTCGAACTGCCGCGGGAGCTCGCTGAAGACATACTCTGAAAGTGAAATACATTTTCATCTTATAATACGAAGAATTCTTGTGGAAATCGAAAGCGGACCCACGATAGGTTTCAGGTGCTACTTTCAAATGTTTACCTCCGTTTTGCAGTTTGACTGTTTCAGATTCGTTGATGTTGCGTTGAACGCCGTCACTAGTGTTCTGCTTATCTTACTCTGAAACAAAAAAAGACGAATGAAATGTACCCAATTGCTTAAGCCCACAACGGGAAGTACGTACCTGTTTCCCTGTTAAAACGTTTCCCGCCGTAGTTGATTTTCGCACTTCCATTGGCGCCAATGTTAATGCTGGCGCTTGCTTTGCTGCACCATATCCCAAGTTGCTCGATGAATTGGGAAAGGATTTAGATGTAGCTTTGGTGAACGCACTAAACTTCTGCAAACCACCCATTCGTGATGCCGTCGTTCGTATTGCGTTTATCTTACTCTGCAACAAAAAAATCCAAATGAAATGTACACAAGTGTTTAAACCCACAACGGCAAGTACGTACCTCTTTCCCTGTTAAAACTTTTCCCGCCGTAGTCGACTTTCGCACTCCCATTGGCGCCAATGTTATTGGCGGTTCTTCAGATTGTGGTGTCGATTCTTCTTCTTGTAAGGAGGGAATCTGTTCAGGTATGGGTATGTTGATGTTGAATGTACGATTCAGTACGCGATTGCCGCCACCACTACTATTCATGGAGAGACCACTGGCAACCATTTCGGAACTACTAATCAGGAAGTTTTCCTTTACTTCAGACTTATCCATTACACCGTAGGTAAAGCGTTGCTTAATCGTATCCAGCGACTTTCGCATTTTGATCTGCTCCTCACTGAGTTCCAGCTTTCCGATGTTGTCGAGGAGATTATCAAACGCCTCTTCGTCGGAAGCATCAACAGCTGATGTTTCACCCAGAAGACTCTTATTGAAGACTCCATTCGGGTTGATGTTCTCTAGCAATTCCATTGACTCCAAGGAATGATTGAACGTTTCATTGTTTATTCGTTCTTTAAAAATGTCCGTGAGAACAAAGGTACCGTTCAAAGTACTATTCGATGCGGTACCGACGATTGGCGAGATATTCACATCGGCGGTCTTAATTGACGGCGTATATGACTGTTTGTGACGTACCGACGCGGTGTAGGAAGTATTCTGTAGAGGCGTTGACTGCTCATAATGCTTTGTGTGCTTGAGTGCATTTCCCGGTGTCCTGCATTGAATTTTAGTCTCACTGCAATCACATGTAGTATTCACCACATCGGCGACACTAAACCGCTTCAGCCACACTGTGTCCTCGAGGACCGGTTTACCACTGACCGTTATGTTCAATATTGGCGGCTTGACTGTTTTCACATCTTTCACTTGCTGCACCGTCACTACAAAACTATCCACCAAATCCAAGGTTATATTGCCAATAAATTCGTCGTCACCATTGGGAACAATTTGCTCCTTCCCAATGGGATATGTATTATTGAGTACGGATTTCTGCTCGAATACCTCTGGGATGTTTATATCGTTGGGAGTGTAACCATCCTCGGTAGCTTTTTCTGAATCAAAAAGTAGCCCCGACATCGGTTCATCTCCTCGTGTTGACTGAAGGAAGCTTATATTGGTGAAGTTCGCGGAAGTAATTAGACTGGTATTCATTCCGCTCATTGACACGTCCATCGAGGAACATATTGAGGATGGAGGTGTTTCATCTTGAAAGAAGCTCTTTTGCATGGTCGTCACTAGGCCGCCAATTTCGAGATTTACATTGTTGCAATTCTGCTGTTGGTGTGGCACCGTGGTGGCAATTTGTGACTGCGGGACGGGACTCTGCAAAGAAAAATAAACACACAAATTGTTAAAACCCCGAAAACTGTTAAGACTTTAAAGTTGTGTCTTAGAATTTTTAAAATCAAGGAACCGGAAAAAATATTTACAACCGTAGCTTATTTAGCACACATTAAATCAAATGCTGCTCTTTACCGTAACTTTCCACAAACATTGTCCAAAACGGAGAGCAGCGATCAGCGTTCTTTTGCTGCCCCAATGTTGCAACCGTTACAACGACGTCTACTTTTGCACTAAATTTCAAATCTGCAGTGTTTTCAATTGGTATTTTTCACATTTTTATAAACTTTTCACGCAATAAACTCGATAAAAACTATCTCCCGCCATATAAAATTTCACAATGAACAAACAGGTGGCGCTGAAAGCAACAAGTGACCTAGAATTTCTGTACAATTTGCTTATATCATGTGGCGTTCTTATCTCATGCACACAACATTCCAGAGAAAAGTGTCAGAATTTGTCATATATATCTACCAAGTCATTTGGCTGGCTTCATCTTGCTGGCACCTGTCCAAATGAACGGCTGGGTGGCGAGGTTTCAAAAAAACATGCCTATACTTACAAATTGTGCCTCCAAGTTTTGAGCAGTTTCCCTCTGTGGCCGTGTGAATGTTTTTGTATTCAGTATAAAAGCTGAAAATAAAAGCAAAAACGTTGATTTGATACAAAGACGGAACCAAACGGTATACATAACAAATCAAATAAAAACAAATTAGGTAATTATTTTCTTCATGAGCGGGGTTTCAAAAGAAGGCGACAGTGGCAGCCAACAAGAAGGAATTCACGCAACTAGGTGTAGGTTTGCTTCTTACCTTGTTCCGAATTATGAGTACTTGTACAATTGTTATTATTTCTCCATATTTGCAAAATGTTTGAGACGTCGTGGGTTTTATCCTCGAGAAAACTACCAATTAGATGAAGAAATTTAACTAAATTATGTGATGGGGGGCCTCTGTGTATACTTACAAATAGGAAACGTCCTTTAAAGCCTCATCGATATCTAAAATATCCATAGTGTTCGAGTTTGAACAAAAATTGACAGTGAATTCCTGTACAATTTGCGGAATAAAATAACGGCAAAATGTTATAATATGAAAGCATCAATAACGATAACACTTGCCTTCCTGAACCAAATTCACCACATCGCTCTGCGACCAGTGTTGCCATATTTTAAAAATCAAAATGCTAAATGCAAACAAAAAAATGCTAATATGTATGAAGATAATAAAATATATATATTTCATCATCATCAGTCTTTCAAAAAAATTTAATACGAATTCTTCGATATACGGAAATAATTCAAAAGGTGAAAATATGTAGGTAATTCCGTTTACGATTGTGTCATTTTAAATGATTTCTTAAAATTTTTATATTTTAAATATGGGAAAGCGAGCTATTAAGTTTTTTTTTTAAATATATAGACAAAGAAGGATCGAATAAAATAAGATACTTCAACTTAACTAACAAAATAAACAAACAAAAAGCGCCATCACCAGAGGTCATATTAGTTAGGTACGATAACAAATTTTATTGAAGAACCGCATAAGCATAAAACTTTAACACCTAAACAATAATTACCTCTTGAAGGCACAACAACTACTTGTTACCAGTTGCTGGTCGGAACTATAGCTATTTTGAACAACACTAATTGATCATCATCCTTTTTTATGTAATTACATATTAAAAATAGGCCCATCAGGTACACCCCGGTCTGTATCTAAGTACTAAAGTATTAAAATACATCTCCATTTTTCCACTGAGACCCTAGTCTGTATTGTTGTAATAATAAAGAGTCCAAGTTTTCAGCAAAGTTTCTTCGAAATGAAAAACAGCACAAAACACAAAAAGTGATGGATTTAAGGCCGAAAGGCAACTACAGTTATAGTTAAGGATAAAGTTAAGTTTAGAGTGTTCGTTAAGAGCCTAGTCTCACGTTTGCTTAATCAAATTATGAGAGATTGTGAGAGATTTTTTTTGTAGTTATATTTGACAGCGCGACATGTCATTCTGGTTTATCATTCTATATCAGTATAAACAGTCTCCTAGATGAATGTATCGCAAATGTGGTTGCATTTTATTTGAAAATAGAAAAAAAAACAGAAAATGTTGTTTGTATTTTTTTCAGCCTACCTAGGTACTTTAACTGAAAACACGCAGTATTAAATCAGAAATTTATATGTGTGACTTTTTTATAGAAGCGAATCCGTTCCGATATTTCACATACCATCAGAATCATAATCGTTCCCCAATTTGAATAAACTTCCAATAGATGTTCGCATTTTATTTATTCGGGTGAGTCTTATATAGACATTTTCCACGTCATCGTCAAACAATACATATGTATCGCCTGGGGTCGATTCTGGTTCTGCGAAAAAGTGAAATGAAAATATTTTCACTCTTTCACCGGAAATTCGATTCTCGTTCTATGAAAATATGAAACCAAACGTCAAAATTTTTCAAAAGAGTCAGAAGAGTGAAAATGGAGATCTCAATAAGAAAACAAGGCAACAACAACACCAGTAGTGAGGTTTTTAGAAATAAATTAGGAAATTACAGATGTAAGATTGAAATTTAAAAACTTATTTCACTTATTTCAACTTATCGCTTCAAAAGGATTTTCGTTGCCTTTTAGACGAGGCCTTATAATCGACATTTTTTTTCCTGGAAAAATTATTAAAATGTGTTCTATTATTCAGTACCTACATTAATAACAAATAAATTTCAAACCTCTGCACATTTATATCAATAAAAAGTCATATAATAATGCATTTTATACAAAAATTTAATCACCACTGTGTGCGATATTGAATTCACCACAGCATTTTCACTAAATGAACGAGAATCGCATTTTAGTACAAAGTGAATCGAAAAGATGAAAGCAATGCGTGAAAGCAAATGTGAAAACGATTTATTCGATTCACTCTTTCGCAGAACCACTATCCCTGGGATCCCCCGAAAAATAGTAGAAACATTGAATACTCATTGGACTACACTGCATCTCAGCAAAATGAAGACTTCTGACCAACATTTCAATGAAAAGAAAACAAAAATAAAAATGAGAAAATTTTTTAAATTTTTTTTTTAAATATTCTGAAAATGCTAGATCTAGCATTAAAAATGTTGATATGGTATCACTGGCTGCGTCCGATAAGAGCACACACCTCTACACACACATCCAAACATTTGACTTGTGCTGTTTGACAGCAAATGATAGAAGTTCACCATTTGTACAGGTTCTTTAATCAGAGTTCCGCACTTTGTGGGTCGCAAAAATAGCTGCCACGAATGCTGTGTCATATTTGAGAGAGCAAACCTACAATTTTTATTAAAACATTAAATTCGATAAATTCAACAATCAACTAACATTAAACAAAGTAACAAATGGTGATAAATTCATAAAGGAAAAAAGACACGAGACTTTTAAGTCTCCAAATTGAATTTAAATTTTCCTTTTAATCAAAAAAAAAAAAAAATATATGAGACCTACAGTCGAAGGCAAAAGAAAAAAAATCGAAAGTAGAAACTTAAAGATAACAAAAAAAAGGTGAAATATTTAAATGAACACGCGTTTACTAATTATTGTGAACAAGCTTAAAATTGACGAGAAAAAGTGAAATTTACACGAAAAGTATTCAATAATCCCCGCAATTGTGTTGTAATAAATAAAAAGGAGGAAAGGAATTGTGTTGTGTGATTTTATTTCAGTTCTGTCGGTAAGGGTTTAATATCTCGTGTCTCGCCGAATCGAAATAGTTTCAAGAGCCTTGTTTTCTGTTGAACGGTACTTGAGTTTTTTTCTGTTCCTTACAACAATAAGATCAAACTCGAAGTTGCCCAGATTATAAGCTAGAAAGAAGCAGAAAAAAACAAATTGCAAATCTCAGAGACGACGAAGAAGAAATCCAAAGTGGAACGTAATCATTTCAAGAAACTAAAAACCTCATAATTAACTGTGTGATTTCTTGTTGGAATATTTGGTAAGTGGATGGATATGGTTTTTCTTCTAGTGATATTTTATAGGTTTATAAGTTAGATAAGGGGTCATGTTGAAGGGGAAGTTTGTCGTCTTTTTGCTAAGCTTAAATGTGCCTCATTTCATTGTACTTTTTTTCGTCATTTGGTTTTTTCCTTTTTTTTTTTGTAATGTCGTCGGTTGTATGGTGGTAGAGCACCCGAGAAAACGTGTTTCATGCGTATTTCATGTGAAGTTTGCCACACATGGTAAATTGGTCGTGGTCTTTTGTGGATGTGGTTGGTCTACTTGACGCGACTGGTATAAAGAGTAAACAGTGCGATATACAAACACACACGGAGAAACCATCAAAATCTAGTACAATTTTGTATTTGTTCCCTCTGACATTTCGTGGTGAAAGGTGGTGGACTGGTTAAAGTTTTGTTCTTTTTGAAAGGGGTTTCCCTTTGTACCTATGTAATATTTTTATTTTATTTTTTAGCAAGGGGTAGTGTGAATTGGTGAAGGGTAATATTTTGATGGAAATTTTCCACATGAAGATTTCGTAATACCGGTAATTAATTGAAAAATTTTCGTTTTAATTTACTTTTTGAAATTTCATTTTCGATTGGTTTTTCTGGATTTTGTTCGGCGCTTTGGATTTCTTTGTAAAGAAATGCACAACGTGGGCAAAATTTTATACCTGGGATGTGGCATCGGAGTGGGCTACTGGAGTGGTAGTGTTTTAAAAGGGAAGTCTCTTGATTTTGGGGGCAATAGGGAACAGGTTTGTTGGGAACATAATTTTAGGATACACACGCAGGAAGTGGTGTGTTGTGCGTCGCAATTTGTATCGCCGAGTTCTTATAAGAAAATCTAGGATGGGGTTTATCAATTGGAAAGTTTTCGTACAATGGAATCAGCTTTTATTTATTCTGCACATGTGTCAGTTTGTTGCTGTATTTATTGCTCCCATTCGAAGTGCCAAATATATGGCGAAGGACAACGGCGTTTGTGTTATCTGGCACCGGTGCCATTAGCACAACTAAGTGGAATGCACGTGTTTTCTTGAGGACAGTGGTTCATTCATTTTGTCTATGAAATTATTTGAAACCAGTTTTTTTTTTCAATTTGATTGGTTAATCGTTGAATCTCCAATTCTCCATTAACATGGTATTTATGAGGAATTTGTGGAACTGGTGTAGTTATGAAATGCTAGGCAACTTGGTTCTATGTATGCCAACAAACTTTAATTTTCTACATAAATCTCTTTTCGAATTTACTTCCGTGATCGCTTTATTTGTTTTCACCGAGAGAGTTATGATGATAACACGTTTGGAACGAGACAAATTGAATTGAGATAATGGAAATCGTCAACTCGATACCTACGCTATCATTTACGGCCTTGAAATCGATGGCTTTGGTGGTGGGTATCGACTTAAAAAACTCGTTGGTATTTATTTTCCAGGATTTGGGTCATACCATCTATAAGAGCCAACGCGACGGCTCTATAACTTGAGTGCCTCTTTATACGTTTTTAAAAATGTTCCAATATTGTTTTTAGTTCTTATTGTTAATGCGGTTGTATAGAAGAAGATCGGATTGTGCTTTCTATAGGGCCATTGCTAACTTGACTGTTTTGTGTGACGAGCTCCTAGAGTAGATCAGATCGCGGGCACAACGTGCCGAAATGGGTATGTTTCCTTATATTGCTGGAGAGCATTTGAGTTACTTCGTCGAACGGAGGACATTAAATCCATATTTCAAAGTCGGATTCCAAGAAGGCGTCCTAAGCCGATCTGTTCTTCATTTCTTAGTTCGTGGTGAACCGCAACCGATGCCTCGACTAACAAGCTTTTCCAGTTAGCCCGATCCTTAACTAACTGCCTCTAGTTGCACACTACTAGTCGGTTGACGTCTCCTATATTACTATATACTTGTGCGCACCACTTAATGCGACTTCTTCCTATTCTACGATGTTCCTACGGGTTAGAATCGAAGATTCTAAAGGCATTTTTGTGTGCATCTGATCCACTATAGCATCCTGCACCCGCGAGCCTTAAATTGCATAGCCGGGACATTTAGAAATGATGATGATGCGCAGAAAGTTTGTAAATGTGTGTCATTACTGTTTGAAGTTTGTCCATTTTTGTTGGCATAATAATTGTCAATGAATGTATACTTCTTTTGCTAGTTTTGCGATTTCTTCGAGGCAAACCCCTTTTGCATTTTAGAAACTGTGTCAAAACTGGTGACAGGGAAAAAGAAACCATCAATATTGTCACTGAACTGTGAAATTTCGAAATAGGTATTTTGATTGTAAAGCGGAGTTCCTGTCATGTTCAAATATGAGGACTACGTGGTACAATTATTTTTCGTTTTCTCGTGTTCCGTGACTATCCATTGACGTCAATATTACTATAGAATAGCTGTCAAGTGCTTTCGATATCAAACCAGCTGCTAAAACAGAGTCACCAACAACACTGGTGACGTTCGCATATGGCGTGCTTTACATAAGAGGGACTGCACGAATGATTTTGTTTGTAACCGCTTAACATTCTAGTTGTCAAAGTATTATCACAGTTATTGCTTCGAGCAAAAATTAATAAACGAACTTGTTGTATGTCGAAATCGTAGAATCCCTTTATTTCCAATGTTGTGATCGAAAACACTAAAAATTTCCTATAAGTTGGGAAATTACAATTTGTAAATATAAATATAATAAAGTTTGACCTACTTCTAGTGGAACAAGTCAATAAAAATAAATTTAATTCTGCTTTTAGTTTCTTCTCCTGTAATGGCGTCCAAATTGTCACCGCAAACGATCAGGAAAGAAAAATATATCTCTTACGCGTAGAAATGTATCTGCTATGCAGCCGGCACGGAACACTATCCGTCTCTTTCTAATTATGATTTACGAGTTCTCGATAGTAGCGACGTTGCCAGTCGCTAACACTCCACCCCGGTATGACGATCCTGTTCCTTGGGTCGGCCTACCTCCTAGAATATCGAGAACCGAATTTCATTGACGACAGTCTCGTTGTTGTGATGGTGATAACGTTCATGATACGATTTTATAATAAGACTTGTGATGCAATGTCGTTTCGGTAATATAATTGGCCTCTTCATGTCACTGGATGCTGCAACTGCTGCCTCAACGCGTCCTCGCATTTGTAAAACTCCATTATTGTCCAAATACGGTGACAATTTGTAAATTGAACTAGATTTGTCTATAGATTTACGATTGTCTATAGGCAAGTTACTGTTGCTCTCCAAAGCAGCTATTTCATCTCGGTACGAGTCGTACTGGGCTTGTCGGTATAGACTGTTTTCTGCTTCCACATATTCTTCCTTTGCTTCAACACATTATTAAACTTGGCTCTGATGTTCCAGATAAAACGCGAGGCAAATGCTTGCGTGCGAACGAGCTTCATCCAGGTAGAGACGCGTTCAGGTTGGAAGAAGAAACAGAAGCTCTTAATGCCTCTGTTGTTTTTTGCAGATCAAGTAACCCCCTTGGTCATTCAGTCTTAGGCTGCATTTAGGAACGGTGGTCCAACAAACCAACGGCTGGATGAACTGAAATCAGGAACTTTATACCATTTGGTAGCTTCATCACAAACGTTCAATTTTGTTGGGATATATCTCCATGGGCTCATCTCAGTTTCAAGTATTTCGCTGACTCTGAAGCCGACGAATTGACTATAATTCCCATGGTCTGATTGAATCCACGAGAGAACTGGTTTTGAGTCCGACCAGAAGAGAGTTTCTTCAAATTCGATTGTGTGTCCCTCTTTGATGTTGATCGCCAATCGTACTCCAAGTCTTGCTGCTTCAAGTTCCAGTCTTGGGATTGATGTCAGACTGAATGGTGCTACACGCGTTTTCGCTGCGACAATCCTGCACTCAACTAGGTCGCCCTTTGTCACTCTGATGTAAGCGACAGCTGCAAATGCATTTATGCTTGCGTCCACGAAGACATGCAATTGCGATGTATCGTGCTTGCCGAATTTGATTTTGTCGGAGTAGCATCTCGCAATTTCCACTTGAGTTATACCATAGACACATATTACTAGATGGTGCATTTCATATAAAGGAAATGGTTATTCCCAAACACCCCAAAATCTAGATGGAGCCACCGTGAAAATATACCTCAAACTCGGATACATGCTGTAAAGCACTTTATTTGTGGTGTACTGTTGAGAAACATTTCCGATCAACGTGAACCGTGGACTTCGTTGGCTTCTCAGTGGAGTTCATAACTGATTCTTCTTTATTTTCCTTTTTCGCAAAACAAAACACACAAACAAAATGTTTTTTCGTTTTTAAGGCATCATGTATCCTAATGAGACTTTTGATATAGCATTGGGCAAAGAAACAAAACAAAAACAAACTACTGGTTTGCCTCTCCTCTTTCTGCATTCATTATCGCCGTCCCCATCAGCGTTCCCACTTCAAATTTACGAAAGTGTAGTGCCGAGATGAAGAAAACGTAGTGTTTGGAGCTAAATCGTAGTGAAATATGAAAAATTATTGTAATCTCTTTTAGTTTTAAGCCAAGTACGACTTACTGGGGGGGTCGATTCTCGTTCTATGATACTGTGAAGTGAAAAGAGTTCTCACAAGTTCGCGCTTAATTCGATTCTCGGTCTATGAAAAAATGAAAACAAATGTCAGATTTTTTTCATATGATAATTTTTTTTTATCACAGCCATTTCATTTGTGAAGAAGTGTGAAAAACATAGACAAGGCTCTATGACTCACAAAGGAAATGAAAAATAAGCGCGGACAAGGGATTCAGAAACCCAAAATATCTATCGAATAGTATCTGGAGAATAGCCCCGATTTGGTCAATGAAAATTATTCTATCTTGAAAAGCTCGAAAATTACAAATTCACAGTCACAGAACGGAAATTGACCCCTTGTAACCACCATTATTGCGCTGAAAAGTGAATGAGTTAAGACAACTTTTCCAAGGGAAAATATTTTAGAAATCAATATTATTACTTACTGAAGGAATTTTATACAAGCAGTGATGGGTTGTAATGATTAATTTTGTAATTAAATAGTTAATTAATTACTTCGACGAGTAATTGCCATGTAATTTAATTACTTCGCAATTACTCAGTAATTGTAATTGGAATTTATAATTATAATTACAAGTAATTGTAATTAGTAATTGAATTACAAACTTTCAATAAGTAATTGCAATTACACGAATGTAATTAGAATGAAGTAATTAATCACGTAATTAAGCTATTCTTTGTCCATTTATTTAGTTTAGACAAAAGTTGACAGCTGAAGTGTCATTGTAAATGAGCGTTGGGATCGCTGACGAGGTCGAATTCTTAATATTTTTTTACAAATGACCAAAAGTACTACCCTTGGTCACATTAAAAATGTAATTAAAATGATCGGAACAAACTATCAGACGCAAATTTTGAAAGCTAACTCTAAATATAAATACGAGTAGCTAGTTAGAGCAATAAAATATCTAATGCTCTTTTTTATAAACTAAATAAATTGACAAAAAATAGCTTAATTACGTGATTAATTACTTCATTCTAATTACATCCCTAATTACATTCGTGTAATTGCAATTACTTATTGAAAGTTTGTAATTCAATTACTAATTACAATTACTTGTAATTGTAATTAGAAATTCCAATTACAATTACTGAGTAATTGCGAAGTAATTAAAATACATGGCAATTACTTCTGCAAGTAATTGTAATTTAATTAAAATTTCAATTACCCATCACTGTATACAAGAAATATATGGACACGAAGTCGAACGGAAAATCGTAGTGTTTCCAAATTTTTCGTAGTGACGTAATGATTTTGTCGAACTAAGGCAAAATCGTAGTGAAACATTACGATCGTAGTGAAAGTGGGAACGCTGGTCCACATCTGTCAGTATAAAATTATTTCTGATGTGATGTAACAGGGTAGGGAACTGCAACTGGTTTGGTTGTTATTGTAGAAGAGGCGAATAAAGGAAAGGTGATGCAATATTATGACAAAAAAGCACGGTGTAGGATGGTGTAGGTGTAGGTGTAGGATATGTGCATTAGTAGAGAGGAACGATGCAAGGGTGATCAGTTGGGAGAGACAAATTGAATAAAAACTGACTTTGGCTTGTTTTCTGTCATTGCAGAAGATTTTTAGATTGTGCATATAGGTATATTAGACTCTCACTATTTTGCCTATATTTTTGCCAAATATGCATCGATTTAAGTGATTTTTTTTAATTGATTCGCAAATATTATATGTGTCTACTTTATGAAGTATGTATTATAATGTAGAAGCATTTTATGTCGGTAGAACGAGCTGCTAACTATTATATCTACATCTATCTCTAGGTATATAAAAATGAATTGTTGTGCCTTAGTCTCGAGAAAGTCTAGAGAGGCTAGACCGATTTGGATGATTATTATTATTTTTTTTTTTGTACCTATTGATTCAGGGTTTGGGAAAAAAGAAAATTCGGGAAAACCCAAATGAAAAGCCGAAAAATCGAAAAAAAAATCTGAATTTCTAATTTGTATGGGAATATACATAGGTACACCACCAGTGATCGTGTGATCGTTGATCAGCGGACAGAAAATGAGGCTAAAGCTAAGTACACACGATTGTCAGATCTTACAATATTGTCAGATCTGTATTTTGTATTACAATATTGTCAGAAATGTCATTGTCAGCCAATTGTAAGACATCCATCTGAAAATGAAATTGTCAATTTGCTGACGATAGTCTGAACAAGTCTGAACACACAATTTTTGTTATTGTCAGACAATTAGAACTAGGATGATTAGGAGGTCGTTGTGTATGGAAGCTGACAATAGCTTACAATTTTTTCATTGTCAGCCAATATAACCAGTGGTTTACGTGCGAAATCGAAGTTGGCTTTTTAAACGATGGAAAATAATTCAGAAGATATTGGATATGAACAACTTTGGAAATTGGATTTAAATTCTAATTGGAATTGCAAAAGTCGAAAAAAAATTGAACAGGAAGAAAGTAAAGAGTGAATGGGGTTGTTGAATGCGCAGAGTATAAACTACCCAAAGAAGACCTGTGGTAAGAGGTAGAGGTAATAAAGGAAAAAAAAAAGTTGGGTCAAGTTGCCAATGAAACCGTCTCGATTTCCTGGATGATCGCGCGCTTATTGGTGTCTTGATGTGTGGAGTCACCAAAGCTAGAATTCCAACGGATTGTGTTGAGTTCATGCAAAAAATTGCGATAAAGTTCCGGCTCGTCAGCTTGCTATGAGGAGTAGAATCCTTCCTTCTGACAACGGGCCACCCAATACTTCTTCAAAATATTACGTCGTTTTTGTATCAATTCATCATCCTCGCAGTCTTCTAACACGTAGGCAATTAAAATCTCGCAAGTACAATATTTTGTTCCATTATACGTACTACAAAAAAACAATTCACAAGACTTTGAATTTATCTGACAATGTCTGACAACCAGTGTTGGGACTTGAGGGTAGGCAAAAGGTGGTATATTGGGAAACCAAAAAGTGGTAGAAAGTGGTAGATATTTAAAACGTACCATAAATGCTGCTATCATGCTATCATTACCCAAAATAGGATGGATAATTTGTTTGCAAACATTCAGAACAAATTTTCTTGAGCTCTATAAACGTCACCTCACAAAGCATCACCGATTTTTTTTCCAAATTTCAGTACCAGTACCAATTTTCCAGTGCACAAAAATCTAAAATTATTCAACCATTCGGTTTCTATTGTGTGTATGATTTAAAATAAGTCCTATAGTGCGTAGGTATTTGTTATTATATGCGTTATTGTTCCATTTTTTTCCCCATCTGAAAAAGTGGTATATTTGGATTTGCTGGTGGTAGAATTTGGGGTCGAGCAAAAAGTGGTAGAAGTCCCATCACTGCTGACAACAGATCGACCAATTTTTCATAGTCAAATATCTGCCGACCGTGTGAACACACAATTTTTGACCTGACAAATTTGTCAGAAAAGTCATTGTCAGACCATTGTAAGACATCCATCTGACAATGAAATTGTCAGACTTTGGGACAAAATCGTACAATTGTCTGAACGGACAATTTGGTATTGTAAGGTAGTTGGCTATTGGAAGCTCATTGTCAGAGCATTGACAGATCTGACAATATTGTAAGATCATACAATCGTGTGTACTTAGCTTAAGACTATCTGTGCATTGACGACTGAGTCATTGAGGACAAACACCAGAACCCCCATGGGTTGGTTGATTGCTGCAATAGCTGCACCAACTGCCTAGTTGCTCCTAGAATAATCATAAATATAAAAAGGTTAAAATTAAAATTAAAATAAACAAATGAACTGGCACTGTCAGCCTACAAACCACATATATGTAGGTACTTATGCACAATTTGAACCATTTTTTGGGAATAACAACAGAAATTAATAGCTAGGTACTTATAGCACTTTTATTTGTGCAAATCATTTTGAAGAGGAAATGTTAGGTAAAAAAAAACCAAATAAAGGTACATACATTGCCTATTTTGAATCAAATAGGCTTACATACTTAATACTTTAAATAATTTATCATAATATCCTTCATCATTACCCATCCTAATATCGAAATATCCATACACACATACTTAGTTACCTAATTACATTTCACATTTCCATAGACACATTCCTTCCATATAAGATACCCCATCATCATCACTTCATCGTTCATCAGTCTCGTCATGCTAAAACTAGCACTACCACACACACCATACAACTAGCTATATGCTATATCATGCAAAATAGCATATAATCATCGATTTCATTTGCCGTTTTTCTTCCTCCATTCTCTGCAACATTTTTGTGTATCTTTGGTATCTTGCAAACACCAAAGATACAAATATGGAAATATGCAAACACAAAAAATGATTATAAGTTGACCAACTGCATTGGGACGCCATCTACTAGGAGTAAAATTGTGAGGTATACGCTGTTACAGGTTGGGGTATGAAATGCACCATCTAGTAATAATGTGTCTATGGTTATACTTAGAAGATGCTTCAGCCACGAACGCCATTTGTCCTACAATCCCTCGTTAATTGGTTCATCCCATCCAACTATCGAACGCTAGATTTCTTGCATGAGTATTTTTATGTAGACCAGGAAGTGTGCTATCAATTCCAGAGGGTCGAAAATTGACATTAGGACACGTAGCACTTGTCGTTTTGTTGGCTGATTCTTTCCGGATAGAAGTTCGCTCAGAGAGGCTTTCGATACGGTGTGAGTGAAGCTGTCTGTAAAAAGTGTTGCAACAACATATCGCGAGTTTGACACCCAAATACGGATCTCGAATCCGCCGCGTGTGTGTTTGAATCTGACTTCTTTTGCTAGCCGTATAGCGAGATAATCTTTTTCGCAGACACTCATATCGACGAAGAGCCATTGGAAGACTATTAGGAAGCTGCACATTGTCGTATTTCCATAGTAGACCGGTTTCAAGTCGGTTGCCTTTCCGGATTGTGATCGTTTGTATAGTATGTTGCATGCGAACTTCATCCGCTGACTTGATGGCGTCCCTTTTGACTACACCAAGGCTGTCCAGTGAAAAGTAGTCCTTCATTAAATTGTGAAGTATCTTGTCATTGTCTTCTTTATGTTCCTTTTCACATTCGCATATGTGGAAACTGTGAAAGGCCGGCTGAGCTGAACTGTTGGTCATTACCGACGATTGTCCATAAGCAACCCATCTTAGACGCGTCTTAGTTGCTACAGGGTCTCCTATAGCGCCTTCGATTACTTTGAGAGGAATTGATAAATTCAAATTATCCAGCCCAATAAGCAATCTGGGAACATCTTGACTGTACAATTTAATCGGGTATCCGCGTAGGTAGGGGTACTGCTCTATTAGACTTTTGGCGTCTAGAGATTGTTCTGGTAAGTTCAATGTTTTTACCGTTCTGGCAACTGGAACTTTAAACGTTTTATCCGGGTTATGCGTCCCTGACGACGACACAATCTGCGAATTATTTTCTACTCGACAAGTATTTCCAGTCCACCGAAGAGTGAGCGGCTTTGGCTTCCCTTTGAGCTTTAACTCATTAGCCAGTGACTCTTTCATCATGGTGACCGATGACCCATCGTCCAAGAAAGCGAATGTGTAAACGTTAGCTTCTTCGCTTTGCAGAATGACAGGAAAAACTCTATATTTTATTGTTCCAGCATGACAATGTGCATTGCAGTTATACTGACCATTAATCGTCGTGCTTTGTTCATTTAGGGACGTAGGTCCGGAACTGTCTGATTGAGCTGCAACTTCAGTTTGCATTGCCATTGACCTTGTCGTGTTGAGTTCCCTGATGCTTTTGTGAAGAAGTCGATGGTGCCTGTATGTGCAGCTATCTGTTCCACAGACGGTGTCAACACGACAGCGGGATCTAAGATGCGACGATAGACACGTGCGACAAAGTCTATGTTCTTTTACTGCCTTCCACTTGTTGTTCAAATCCATGTTTTGAAACCGACTACAATTCTCTACGCGACTGCAACTTGCTTTGCAAACCAAACATTGGCGATCCCTGTGTTCCATTTTTCTATTGGTTTCTTCGCTGTGCGCATTGACAAAACCTTTTTCTTTCTTATATTTTGTGGCTTCAGGCCCGAAAGAGGTAGTAAGGGTAACGCTGTTGATGGTCTCCGCAAACTGGAAAAGCCACGAACTAAAACTTGCCAGATTGACAGTAGGTAAGCTCTGCCGGTGGATGGTCCAATTGATCTTAAGTTGAGATGGCATCTTATCGACGAGTTTTTGCAGCAATATCGGGTTTGCCAGAGGGTCGTGTAGCGCATATATTTTCATAGTTGAAGTCAGGTTTTGCACCGCCAATGAAAATCGTATCACTGTCTCCAACTTATCAGCTCGTGCTGTTGGTTCAGACCGAACTTTTTTCAAGAGCGAATGGATGATTACTTCGGGTCGACGGTAAATCATTCTCAATGTCGATATGATGCCAGGAACGCTTGATGGTAACAGCAGGACAAGCAAACTTTGGAACTCGCTTCCTGGGGATATATTTCCAGAAGACTACAATTTGC
Source organism: Cheilosia scutellata (assembly GCA_955612985.1). Taxonomy (NCBI): domain Eukaryota; kingdom Metazoa; phylum Arthropoda; class Insecta; order Diptera; family Syrphidae; genus Cheilosia; species Cheilosia scutellata. Next base: position 2,273,360 of record OY015315.1, read on the forward strand.
AGCAATTTAAGTGCAGAACTAACATACATCTGAAAGCATCTCGGGGTGCTGTTGAAGCGTTATAGGTTCGCCTTTCCCGAGAGAAGTATTTAAAAAAGAAGCAATCTACTTCGCACTGCATCCAAAGCACGGCCCTTTAAGCATTTTTGCAAGCGCAGAAGGTTTTCGTGATTTGGAAACCCGCACTTATGAGTACTGCCTTCGAAGCAAGATATAAATAATGGCCAATCCTCAGGGTCGCCATTAATGTACGGAAGTTATCTTCGCACTGAATGCCGAGCTGCTAACTGCACATTTGTTATCGGTGCTGCATCTATTTGCATGTCCGGACGAGCAGCTTGACCTTGAGGAACAGAAAAGGCGTGATCTTCAATAACAACCGGTGCTCCAACATTAAATGCTAGTTGTGGAATCGCATGTTGGTATTGTTGCGAGCTATGAGCTACGGCACACGTTCCTGTGTGGTAATTTGGCTAAGTTGAGGCGTAAGTGATTATCGCTTTATTTGTTGCGTACACATTTCTCTTTTCAGCTTCAAATACCTGGTGGGAACTTACTTTGAGTAGCCACTCACCTAGACGCTGCTTTGACGCTTCGTCTGGTGATTCCAAATCGCTTTGGCTGTCTTCTTCTATTATTTCAAACTTTTTCCTCAGGTACTCCTCTTGTAAAGCCCTCTCTTCTTCTAACTTCTGAAGTCTTAAGGCGCGGCGCTTTGAGCTTGTTGTTGATTTTGCCTTCGCGGAGCAACTACGTTGTACCACGTCTAGTCTTGTCGTTTTCTGAGATCTCTTGATTACAGCTGGCGCAGGCCCAGTCCTGGGTTTCGATCTCAGCAGTGACATTGACGCACATAAAATGGTAATTGTCTGGTTTGCCACAAATTGAACAGCTGGCATTCCCCGAGGCAATTAGTTGGTTTCGTTGCTGCACTCGCTGGCTTCTGCGAAGCTCTTTGGTCAATTTTGGATATGTGGTTGATATTAGTAATTCCTTTACTCTTTAGCAAAGGAAATTAGTAGAAATCACGATTTCTTTTACTCTTTACTATTTAAATTCTGCTTTTAGTTTCTTCTCCTGTAATGGCGTCCAATTTGTCACCGCTAACGATCAGGAAAGAAACATATATATTTTACGCGTAGAAATGTATCTGCTATGCAGCCGGCATGGAACACTATCCGTCTCTTTCTAATTATGATTTACGAGTTCTCGATAGTAGCGACCGACGTTGCCGGTCGCTAACAACAGTGTTGAAAATTGAAATGTATTGGAGATGGATAGACAGGTGTTTTGTTTGCGGGTATATTTGATGTGTCGCTGAACGACAGGATTGATATTATCACTTGCCAGAGGCTATTTTTTGTATTCACGAGTGATGGGAGTTCATCACTAAAGCTGGATGGAAAAAAATCATTTGGTCATTGTAGGTAGGTATTATTTATTTTTTTTTTGTATTCTCTGTACGATCTATTCATACAGAGTTTCTCCAATTTGACAGGAGCTACGCGTAAAACTCTACCAATTGCCAATTGTCATAAACATAGTTCGATTACACTCAAATTTCTAAAGCACTTCGTTTTCAACAACGTTTTTGAAACACAACCGTCTACTGTAAAATCGTATTTAAGCAAACATCATACTGACAAGAGACAAACGTTACACTTGACAAGTCTCTCTGACACAAAACAATTGATACTCAAAAAAACGAGAGCTCCATTCTCAAATGACCGTTCTTTTTAAAAACTACAGCACATTTATTTAAAAAACCGTTGAAATTATCTCTCAAATTCACTGTACATGTACAGAACGTTCAGAAATTAGATTGCGGCTGCGATGGGTGTTTTTCGGTGCAGGGAAATAAGTCCCCGGGCACTAAGTCCACAGAGGGACTTCGTTCCCACCTAGTGGGAAATAAAACCACTTTCGTGAAGTGGACTTAGTTCCCATGTAAGGTGGGAAATAAATTCCGAAAACTCCCATTGCTTGGGGTCACTGTTGGATTTGGATTAAGTGCTAGGCTGAGTGTATGTAAGAATTATTTTTTCGTCGAAACAAGTAAAATTAACTAACTCCCACTTTTCCCAATTTGGGACTTAATTCATTGGGAATTTGTTTATAATGAACTACGAACTATCTCCCAAACATATGAACTAAATCCCATTGCATATTTGGTGGGACTTAGTTCATTTGGCTAGTGGGAGTTGGTTCCCGTTGTGACTTAGTTCGTATGGCCAACCCAAGCAGGGGGGTTGCAGGGGGGCAGCATTTTCCTTCACACCATAGTCCTGTCTACAACAGTTATTTTTGAATGTGAAGCTACTCCGTGGAATGTCTTTTCATGTGGAAGAAAATCAACTGATGTACGCTTTAGTAGATCTCATATATGTACGTATAGTACATGTATCGTGTGGTTGCATTTAATTGGTTTCGGGGGTGATTTTGTTCTCCGATCGCATGGGAAGGACTGTTTGTAACGAAGTGATGTTCACCTCGGCTAAAGTGAGCGACGAGCGATGAAATAAGTAAAATATGAAACTGTGGCCACGTTGTCGCTGAACGATGGCCGATTTTGGTAAGCTTTAAATGAAGGTAGATCCATTGTGCTATGGGCGCAGTATCGCAGTGGTTAGTGTGCTGGACTACTGTGCGAGGGATCCCAGGTTCGATCCCCGGAAAAACATAAATTACATCTTAAGGTTTTTTCTACTGCGCCACCTCTCGCGAACGTCTGACAAACTTCCAAAAGTATGACTGTCCTGAAAAAGCTTCTTAATTCAGCCGTTCGGACTCGGCTTAAAATTGTAGGTCCCTTCCATTCGTCCCAAAAATAGAAACTCACACAAACGAATGGTTGCGGGAAGCTAGGCCTAGGGTGTCTACCGCCTGATGCGCCACCTATTTATTTATTTTTTTAGATCCATTGTGCTCCTTATGACTCGCAAATTATAGAAATGAAATCTTCAATGAAGCTCTGTACATTATCATCAGGTTAGGTGTTGTCCCGACCGACTTGCCGAACCTACCTCTCATGCTTGAATATATGGCGCACTTGTTCGTTGTTCAAGGGGTTGAAGGATATCATCATACAGGCCGAGGGTTTGACAGCTACTTTGAAGTTTGCAGAATATAGTAGACATATAGCTTCGCTTTTTGTAAGTCTTTTTGTTGTCCAAGTCGCAAAGCCTCAATAGTATTTGCGACAATTGTTTGGTATTTAATGGCGCTATCCGCAAATTCTATAAGGAACTTCCTGCCTTTGTTCGGGGAATCAGAAATCACATCAAAATGTAACCAACCTTTGTTGCTTTATTTTTTGATCTGGAAAAAGGAAACAAAAATCAATGGTTGGGACAGGAAAAATATCCTCAAACTAAACTTGATGTAGGGATTCATTGTCTTTTCTGCGTTGCACACACCTATACCGCCCGACATTGCGCATATACGTAGCAGCCTGAGAACGACATCCAGCTCCGTAAGCATTTCTTTTGTTTTAGTAGAATCACATCATACATAATATCCTTCCCTCCAAACAATTCACAAATAAACCTTATGGGGCGATCATCTCTTTAATTTAGTGAAACCCAATTATCTCTATCGACCTGTTGTTGTCCTGGCAATGCACCCCTGGGCAACTGTTTGATTTTTGTGCAGAGTTCTGCGCTGACCTGCGCACTATCGTCTGCCATATGGTAGGGATGGACCCCCTTCCGCCCCTTACTCACACACAGCAGATAATCAATTAGAAGCGTTTTAAAATCACCAGGCAAGCACGTGGCGCGTACATCAATAATAAGCGTGTGTCCCCCTGGCAATCGTTATCCGAAAGTAATTATAACTCGTTGTAAACAAAATACTGGGTAAATGAGCCCTTATCAAATAAGATGTTCGCTATACAAAGAAGTGAATACCAAGGGCTGTGCGTGGAGGGTGTGTACACTGAGGTTGACTGCTGCTGATATAGGAGAGGTGTCTCCAGGTAATACATTTTCCATTGTATTGCTGCTGGTGAGTGGGTGTTTTTTTTTTTTTGTTTTTGTTCTGTGTGTTGAAAAAGGCCATTGACTTGTCTATTCTAGGTTGGTCTTTTCTTTTTTGTCTGTCACTGGGTGGTATGCATAAAAGACAGTTAATGCTTTTACTGAGGATTTTCTAAGTAAATACTATTTTTGGCATGCATAAAATGAAGTAAACACTAAGATTAGGTGCATATTTACTTCAAGTAAAAGCATTTACTTCTCTTCGCATGCATTTTTGTAGTAAATACTTTTTTGGAATGCAGAAAAACTAGTATGTGCTTGTTTTTCTGCAGTAAATACTGGAAATTTTTCAAGTTGCTATCGACCAACTTGAAAATTTCATAGCATCTACTAAAAAAAAATAAGTATTTACTATGATATACGGCGAATTCTAAGTACCTTTTTACTTGAATAGATTCAGTATTTCCTTAAAGTATTTGCAATTAAGTAAAAACTTTTTTTTTTCAGCAAATGAAACGAAGTAAATACTGAAAATCGGAGCTTCTACTTCAAATTCTACTACTACTTCCACTTCTACCTTTCAGTATTTACTTAAACCTTTTACTTGAAGTAAATACTTTTTTTTATGCATACCACCCACTGTCAAGAACGTGTCAAATGACAAAAGAAAAACCTTTGACGGTGGGTGGCTGTCAAAGGCGTATACACACTTTTTGGTCTTTTCTGCGGCCGGCGACAATTTTGTCCTCATAGAGGAGTATATTATAGTTACTGCGAATGGAGGCGCTGTCGATAGAATGGAACGAAATCAGTGGGTGTTTGCTTTCCGATTTGTTTGAATTTATGCAATATAGGTGTAGGCGCGTGACTTGTTTACGCCAAGGTGAAGGTCTGCAACAAGACAAAGTGACAGTTGCTAAGTTCGAGCGATTATAAATGACGTACGTTTCCACCTTAAAGGCGCTTTAGTTCCTTCCTTAAATTTGATGCTTTAAGTGCAACAGTAGGTCTGTTTTTTTCCACATCGATCTCAGTGAAGTAGGTAAAGTAAAGTAGGATTTTCAGATATGCAATTACAACAACTGCACTCAATTTGACACCACTGAGATTCACACAAGCTATTCATTTCCAGCAAGACCAACTTTGGAGCATTCTACAATTCTGAACACCAGGGGAACACATTTTGGGGAGAGTACGATAACTTAGGCGCCAAAAATTGATAACGGTTTTTTGTAGAAGAGTTAAATATAAGCATTTTTTACTATGGGAGGGGGGGGGGGTCTATCTCGCTTCGTTTAGGCGGGAGGGGAAATTAAAAAAAAATAATTAAAAAACAATGGCAACACTTATAATAAAAGACTATATCATTGTTGAAAGCCTGGAATCTTTTCTTGAATATTATTTTTAAATCAAGTTATTTCTGTTAATAGTTTTTGAAAAAAAAAACAATTTCAAACTTGAAATTTAAGGACAAAAATTGGGGTGAGTACAATAATTTTGGCGATGAAAACTAATGATGGACATATGTAGAGGGGTTAAATACAAGCATTTTTTGCTATGGGAGGGTGGGTCTATCTCACTCCGTTTAAGAGGGAGGGGTAATTAAAAAAAAATAAAACTTAAAATTAAAATAAAATATTAAAAATCAATGGCAACACTAACAACAAAGTATTATAGCATTTTTCATAGCTAGGAATCTCTTCTAAATTGTCTATAGTGCAAATCAGCAAAATGTTGTCTATAATGAACTTTTAGGCCAGAGGCTGTTATTGAAGAATCTTGTTGACATTGGGTAAACTAATATAATTTAAAGAAAGTTTGCATATACTCAGCCTTGCACCCATCCCAAAATCCAACAGTGACCCCAAGCAGGGGGGTTGCAGGGGGGCAGCATGCCCCCCCATACCCATTTCAAGGTGCAAAGGTAACAATTTGTACTCTAAGCGTGTGACATATAAAAGTAATTTTCCATTTTCTCAAAAATTAGAAGACATAATTCAATTTAGTTTTCAGTGTTTGATTAAGAATTGATTTAGGCAGTAAAAACTACAAACAAATTAAGTATCTATATTCTCAATATTGATAAAATCAACATACAACATTTTTTTTTAAATTTTTTTCCTTAAATTTCAAGTTTGAAAGCATTTTTTTCAAAAACTGTTAATAAAAATAACTTGATTTAAACATAATTTGAAAGAACGGACTCTTGGCTTTCAAAAATCCTAAAATCCTTAATTGTAGGCGTTGCCATTGTTTTTTAATATTTTATTTTCATTTTATGTTTCATTTTTTTTTAAATTACCCCTCCCGCCTAAACGAAGCCAGATAGATCCCCCCCCCCCTCCCATAGTAAAAAAACGCTTATATTTAACTCCTCTACAAAAAACCGTTATCAATTTTTGGCGCCTAAGTTATCGTACTCGTGCCCACATTTCATGTTGCCATTTGGATAATTTCACAGAGTGCCTCCATTTATGATACATAATATGGCCCCTATTGTGAGTGTCGATAGTTGATCGTTATCGACAACTACTGTCGATCGATAGACAACTGTGATTGTCGATTGCGATTGATATTTGTCGATTTGACAGTCCCTCGTAGTCGATTACAAATGTCTGGTCGATGGTTTCTCTTATAAATGAAAAAAATGTTGTGCGTACGAATAGATAAAATCAATCGATGCAACCGACAATTGTCGTGACGACCGCTGATCGACAATCACAATAAGGGCCTATGTGTCGGCTGTGTTGGGTGTAAATGCATAAAAAAGTGCATATATTTTAAACAAATTTCAAAATAGCAACTGAATATTACGGAAAGTAATAAAATACTAAAATTTTTATTTAAGTTGCACTTTGTTAACAAAGTATTATATACACATGGTTAGGTTAGGTTATACGGGTTGGTGAAGCTGAGTAGCCTCTTCTTCACCCCACTCAGGTCCTCGAGGACCCATTGTGATACCCTTCGATGGGGTTAGCCGCGTTGTAATGGCTTTATTTTATCCTTCCCTTGGTTACTCGACCTTGTCCAGCCATCCCGCTGTCCTCAGAAACCTGTAAAGATCAGATATTGAGACATTAGAGAGTTCTTGGATTTCCTGGAAGTAGTAACTTCCAAGTGTTCTGTTCCTCAAGTGACAGAGACTTGGGCAGTGACAGAGAAAGTGAGGTGTGTCCTCGTGGACTTCTTCATCATTCTGGCCACATTTTCCGCGATATGTCACAGGTGGTTAGTGTTTTCCACCTGGTATTGGCTTTCATTCGGATCTTATATTCCACTCGCTCTCTGAAATTGCAGATTGGTGGTTTGATCGACTGAAGTGCCTGGTCTAGGTTCATTGCAGAAACCATTTCTTGCCAGTTCGTCAGCCCTCTCGTTGCCGATTATGTCCCTGTGTCCAGGAACCCAGCAGAGAACCGTATTGTGCTGCGAGCCAAGAGCTTTGAGCTCTTCGCGACAGCGGCGAACTAGTTTGGATTTTATCTCATTAGTAGAGATTGCCTTGATAGCCGCCTGGCTGTCAATAAATATGGTAATATCATTCCGTGGTATTGCCATTATTGATACCATGTTTGCCACTTCCGCGACTGCCAGTACCTCAGCTTGAAAAACACTGCAGTAATCAGGAAGCCTGATTGAACTATGTATGTTGAGTTCCTCTGAGAATAATCCGGCTCCAGTTCCACATTCCATCTTTGATCCATCAGTGTAGATGGCTATTGATTTCGTTTCGGTGGGCTCGTTCCTGTCCCATTCTTCCCTGCTTGGAAACCGGCAGGAGAATGGTTTATGGAAGTCTAGGTATGGTGACATGTAGTCAGAGCTGATGTCACTCCCTACGTATTCCTTGAGAATCCGCGCATGCCCAAAGAGACTGGGGATCCAGCATTTTGTCTGGCTTATCCTCAGGGCACTTTTAGCAGCCGATTCTTGCATGTATAGATCAATAGGTAGCAGGTTGAGAAGCGTTTCCAACCCAGCTGTCGGTGTTGTTCTTAACGCACTAGTCGTTCCTATTCATGCCAGTCTTTGTATTTTTGTCATTGCCTTAAGATTGGTTGCCTTGTCTGTGGCTTGCCACCAGACTATATTGCCATATGTGAGCATTGGGCGTACGATTGCCGTATACATCCACAGAATTATTTTCGGGTTAGGTCCCCAGTTTCTGCCGAAGATACGATTGCATGCATAAAATGCATTCGCTGCCTTTTTCACTCGTTCATTGACATTTAGTTTCCAATTAAGTTTTCTGTCGAGAATTATTCCCAGATATTTCGCACTCTCTGCCACCTGCAGGGGTATTCCCTCAATAGTTGGTGGTTCAAAGTGTGGTATGTTTCTTCTGTTTGAAAACAACACAAGATCGGTCTTTTAAGTGTCCGCAGTGAGCTTCCTAATAACTCAGTTATAGTTGGTAGGAATTTTCCTGTCGCCAGCAGTACTATATCATCCGCATAAGCGACGGCCTTTACTCCACTGTGTTTGAGTTTCATGAGTATCTCATTGATGACGAGGACCCAAAGTAGAGGTGAAATGACTCCTCCTTGTAGTGTGCCTCTGGAGGCAGTTACTTGTAGGTCAGTGTCACCTAATCTCGCATTGATATTCCTTTCATTCCTCTCACGTTAGTGAGAGATTATTCAACATTGGAATTCTGCAGCGCCCTCTTCACAGCACACGTTTTGACAATGTTGAACGCTCCCTCAATGTCTAAAAACGGGGCTAGTGTGTATTCTTTATCTTTTAATGATTTTCCTGTAGTGCTGACGACGTCATGTAGCGCTGTTTCCACTCCTCGGCCTTTAGTATAAGCATGTTGAGCCGTGGAAATTGCGCTCCCGTTTAGCCGGTTGCGAATATGAATGTTCACCAGTTTTTCAAAGGTTTTCAAAATAAATTATGTTAGACTTATGGGTCTGAAAACCTTGGCAGTGGTATGACTAGGTTTTCCCGCTTTAGGGATGAAGACTACTTTCACTTCCCGCCAGGCTTTTGGGATGTAGCCATATTCCAGGCTGCTTATGAAAAGTCGATTGAGAACCGGTACGATAATGGTCTTTGCTTTCTGTAGCATAATTGGGAATATCCCATCACCTCCTGGGGATTTGAAGGGAGAGAACGTGTCAATCGCCCAGTGTATTTTGTCGTTGGTTATGATTCCTTCCGGAACTGTCGAAACTGTTGCCGAAACTTTATACATAGCCTGTGTGTTACTCTGTTTCGGGATACATCCCGGAAAATGAGTTTTCAGTAAGAGACTAAGGGTCTCTGTGCAGGACTGTGTCCAATTTCCGTTGCCGTCCTTGAGATATCCAGGGACTGCAGGTTCTTATACACATAGACTTATAATAATTGAAAATTAGTGTGTTATCTTTGATGTTATGTCATCATGGGATACATTTTTGTTAATAGCACATCCTCCCATTTTGTACGAGTATTTCCTGTTGATTTTTTAGCTGAAGTAGACATGTAATGAAGGCGTTATTTACATACTCTTTTTTTTTAAATGAAAATCATTCGATTTCAGCCAACTGACATTCCAACTTTTTATTTCGATGGAGATTCGATTTTTGTTAGTTTCTCCGCACATTCTCATTTTCGATTGCATTGAGTTAAATGTAATATGTTTGTTTCTACTGAAAATGTGTGGTCTAAATCTTTATTTAAAAAATTTTTACAGTCAAATTTACATAAAAAATATAAAATTGGAAGCAACATTTGTTCGTCTTATGGAAAAAAATTTCAAATGTAAATTATCGCATGTCGGAATCAAAATGAACAAACTATTTAAAATGCTCATTTATTTAATTTTTATTGCATTTTTCTTTGGAAATAATTCGTGATTTTATTTTGACCATACAAGAGAAAAAAAGTAATCAGAAAAAGTAAACATTCTGTAGAAATTGATAATCTTTTTTTTTTGCTCTAAAAGGTTAATTATTCAGTTTTCTAGAAGGATTTTGATTTTGAAATTGAATTTTTCATTGATGGCCATTTTGACAGTAATGCCAGCTGTTAACTTTTCAGGGGTAAACCCGACTGTTCAGAAAAGTTGATGACTGTTTTTTGCACATTTTCCTACTTTACTTTACTTCACAGGTGTGGAAAAAAACAGACCTAGTGAAACATTTAAACTTCAAGAAAAATGTCCACTCTTGCGCCACACAAGATGCCATTGTTTCGTCGGCAAATACTTAATATTAGGTTTCTTAATTATGTATTATTGGGTTTTGAGCGCGCATTTGTTCTGTTAGTTTACCCCACTCCACAAATAGGTCCCGGAGTACAAATGGCGTCATTCTTCGTTCTAAAAACTGACAAAACTTTAAGGGGCATGTACAGTACATTTCTCTTAAATGTTCTTTTTGATATTCAAATAGATTGATATTCCAACAGTCCGACAGCTCATGAACTATTTCAGCCATCAGTTTCTACCAGCAATTTCTAATTTGAGGTTAAGTTTGAGCGAAATTTTTCATTCGCTAGTTGGTGGGAGGCGTTTTAATGTCGTCGATTGTGAATAAACTAAAGTATCAAAACACTTGGACAGTTGCTTCAACTTGATGACTCACTTAAATTTTAAGAAACGTCACCGGACACCATATATCGAAAACAGCGGTACTTCGTCGTTAAGTTTGTTTATACAATTTCATATTCAGGTCCGGAAGTCTATTTTGAAAATATACTGAGAGTAACCAAATAATCAAACAAGACCGTGGCAATTTTTAATTACATAAAGTTAGTCCTTCAATTTATTTTTCGGTTGCTTTAAAACATCAGCAAAATGATTGTTTTTAGTGAAAAGCTGAACGTAAACCTTATTTAAATTAAGGAGTCGCATTTGGCATAAAATAGTGGGAGAAATTGCCGGCGATTCGCTTAAAACCCACTCGGAAAAGCAAACTGCGAACATCTAGAGGAAGCATGATACAAATACTACAGATAGCGCAATGGTGATGTTCAGTTTTTTTCGTTCTGCGCACCTACGTCATTTGAGCGCAGAATTCATTTTGACAGGGAGAGATAATGGTGAGAGTATTTTGCCAGTGGAGTTTTGTTTTCATTTGTTTTGTGTTAATTATAAATGGATTTGCTGAAAATGTTTAATTTGTTTTATTCGTAATGATGCGATAAATATTTTGTTAAAGTTTTGTTATGATTCAAAAAGCGTATCAGCCTTATTATGGAAACGAAACAAGATGATATTTTTTTTCATTTTGTATGCAAAATAGTTTTAAGTCATGGACATTGTCCGCATTTCCTCTTTTAGGCTGCAGTTATAGCCATCAGTAAAATCCATCCGTAAAAACACGAAACAGAACAAAACTGAAACATTTAACCATAGCATATCATAGGAATTCAGTGGAATACTTCGTGAAACTGGTTGAGAAGTTGAACAGAAAAAGTTTTTCGTACGGAAAAATAAAGAAATTCTTTTTTTAGAAAATTTAAAGATCAATTGCTTAATTTTTTTTGACGAATTAGTTTTATAATTCAAAAGCAACATTTTAAGACCAAGATTGAGTTCAACGATTAAGTTTAAGTGCTCCAAAAAAGTGAAACAATTTTTTTACGGATGGATTTTACTGATCGCTATAACTGCAGCCTTAGGAAATGCAGATTACAAACTGTTGCAGTGTTTGGGTTTAGTACATCTTTTCTTCTACAGAAGAGTACCCATTGCTTAAGCACAGTTTTTTCCTTTGAGAAGCTATGAAAGCTGGTATCCAATGTTTTTTTCTGTATTGGTGTTACACTCAAATTTCAAATAAAATTTTGATATTTAATTATTTTTTAAATATTATTTGGAGCAATTAAGGCAATCGACTACTAAAATCAATCCAAACCGAACGAACTACACAAATTCCACGGTCAAATGACATCACGTCCAAAATGGAGAACATGCACAATGCGTAATCTATAGTAATTGAATCATGTAGAGGAAGTACATGTGAATATGTACTTTGGTTTCTTGCCTGTTTTTGACATTGCAATGGTATCCATTAAGTTAAGGGCGAGTGATTTTGAATGTAAAACTACTGTCATTTTAAAAATATCTAGCCACTGAAGATCTATGTTTGTAGGTTCAATTTTGTTTGCATTTTAGAACGAGAAACAACGTTTTCTATAAAAATAGATGGGAACCCTTTAAATAATTATCTTTTGTATATTTCGAATCCAGTAACTACATGTCAAAATATAATTTTTTCTAATAATTGAATTATTCCTACTAGAGGTCTGCAATGAATGGCTTGAAACCAGTTCCAAGACATTCGTTTCATTTCAAGTTCACTTGGTTACTGCACTCACTGCTTGAAAAGTAAAACAAATGAATCAGGAGATATTTGATTACTAAGTGAGTACTGCACCCATTGAAAACAAAACATTAGAGCAGTGCACTCATAAACAAACGGGTATTCATAAACGAGTACTCTTAAACATAGTGTACACTGCACTGAGTACACTGAGTATTTATTTTCTTATGAAAGTAAATGAATTAGAATCTCTTAACAAGGCATTGGAGGGGAGATAATGGTGAGTTATAGAGGGAAGAGGCTAAGTTTATATTTGAAAGTAAAGCTATGACGAGTACACGACATGCCAAACACCGACATACGCATGGCACTCTGACATCACGATAATTACTCGACATATTGTAGAATATGTCACGTTTTATATATTGTGACATGTGTGAAAAGTATGCCGGGTATATTTTGTTTTGTTTTGTTTTGTGACATAAAAGATGGCGGATCCTGTAAAAGAAATTATTTCCATTTTGTAATAAAACCTAAAACTTTCCTAACAAAGCACACAATTTTATACCTAAAGCATAGACTAAATAACTTATACAGATGTCTCACCGCCATACAAATCGATGCTTGCACTTCTTTGCGATCGTCAAACACGATTGTCTAACAAATATATGGTGGAAAACAAAACCCACCATACCTCATTCAAAAAGAAGGGTGGATTTGCTTTGCTATTGCCTTGCCGTTGCCAGTTGTATTATGATCGTATGCAGGAGTGGGTGCGTGCTGGAGTATGACATGGGGTAGGTATATTATTAGCTTTCGTCTTCGTAGGAGACCGGAGACGTATAGAAGAGGAAGAGGTTTGGTATTGGTTTCGGCTGGATACGTGTTGTTGCATTTTTCTAGATAGGCGAATGAGTATTTTGAGGAAGAAATTTACATGTTCTTGTGCATGGAAGTTGTTTCGTGTTGTTGTTTTCTATATTCCTATTTGCTTTATAGTGTCTCATGATTGTTGGGAAGAGGGGTGTGTGCCGTTTGGAGGTGTTCAGTTGTGTAATGCATGGTGTATGGGATTTTATTGTTGGGAAAAGGCACACAAAACGATTTGGGTTTGTGTGCCTTTTTCTTGACCTAAGCGAATGGGGATTTCGGTGATGAAACATTTTCTTCTGCACGGTCGATGATTTTTTGGTTGGCATCATTTGACCGTGTGTCAAAAAGTAAAATCGGATAAAGAACCAAGATTTAAACGTTTTTTAGTTTTATGTTGTAGGTAATATTGAATTACTGTGTAACCCTGGGTCGATAGAAGACTAGCGAAAGTTAAACATTCTTTAGTAAGTTGATGTCATGTATTTAAATAAAAACTAAACAAAATAGGCATTTATGTATGATTTGACCAAAATGAAGTAATAATGTACCGCAGTACACATATACGAATACAAACATGCAAATATCTACAATATGTAAACCTACATACATGCAAATACCTACACTGCTCTTAGCCTACTTTTGTTAAGGCAAACAATAACTACTATCAAATAACTGTTAACAAGCTCTAATTATGTTCATTTCCGATAAGCGAAAAGCTTAACGACACAATTGTTGGAGTCAAATATAAATAACTGATTAATTACGTAGTGTATAAACACCAGCATAGCCTTAACCAAAGTAGTTTCCAGGGGACACGAACGTGGACGTGGCAGTATTTAGCACAAGTATTGTATCTTTCATCTCTGCCGTAATCAACAAATCCATCAATTTGATCTTTATATTTGTTATAAGTTAAATTTGCCTGTATACTCATTTCATCAAATATTAACACAACTTCTTTGTCTTTTGGCGAAAATGTTAAGATACTTTTTTTTATTTCCTCTAAAACACCATTATTCATTCCAGGAGATAAACTTTTAAGTTTTATCCATCTGTGAAGTGAGGAAGGGTGTGGCAAGTGCAAATTCAGTTGATCTCGAAGAAAATTGTATCCAGATGATGAACGAAAAGATATGCACTGCGATATCCATTTTTCATCCTCGGTAAATTGCCGATTACTTTGGGAAAGAATAAGCTTGGCAAACGTTTTTGTATTATTATTTACACTTGTCAACAAGTCGATTCTTTCTTCTATTGATTGTTTTTCAATCTCTCGTAACCTTTTATTATTTTGTTTCAATCTGCGTGTTTGATTTACAAAATTGTTTCTTACTTTGTTATTTTTTCGAGCCCTTAGTTGCAATAAATTATTCATTTTCGTAAGTTTATTAATTTTCTTTATATACAAATGCTGTTTTTTTATATTAGATATACAATTCGTGCATACAAAATCGTGACACTCATTTTCAGTATGCTCCATAATCGCTGAAGCTTTATTAAGTTCTTCAATGCTAAAATCCATCATATTGTTTTTTTCTGTTCGATTATGTTTCGAGTAAGATATTATTACTTTATTAGTGTCAAAGACAAGATCACTATTTGCATCATCGTCGATTTCATCTGTCATAGACATATCGGATTTTTCTAAAAATAAAGTAGGAATCGCTTTTCCTTTTAATTTCTTTTTACCAAAATACTTTGCTTCAAAATGTTGACTACAGATGAAAGGGCGTTTATGATTTTCTATATTTACACGCGATTCTCCTACCAGTTCCAACCATTCTCTATACCTTTTAGTACCTCGGTTTGGAACTTTAAATAATTTTATATCTGCAAATTTTGCTGCAGTTGCATTGCAGGAAATAATAACGCACTTAGCTCTCCAAGCCATTTTTCTAAAAAGAAAAAAGTTTCTTCTTAGGTATACCACCCCTAATGCTGTATTTACCTAAAATCTTTACAATTAAAGAAAACGTATTTGCTCACCCTTTAAAATAATCGAACTGTTTTGACTAGCACTGCACTACCTTGTCACATTCACAATATAAATTCATATGTATTTTTAAATCAATTACACAGTCACTTTGCTAGTTTCCGTACCAGCCTCTGATCAACTTGTGGTCGTTTATGACTACTGTATGGGGTGTGTGCATAAAATCGATGGTTATACCAAAACCACACGGTCGAATGATGCCAACCAAAAAATCATCGACCGTGCAGAAGAAAATGTTTCATCACCGAAATCCCCATTCGCTTAGGTCAAGAAAAAGGCACACAAACCCAAATCGTTTTGTGTGCCTTTTCCCAACAATAAAATCCCATACACCATGCATTACACAACTGAACACCTCCAAACGGCACACACCCCTCTTCCCAACAATCATGAGACACTATAAAGCAAATAGGAATATAGAAAACAACAACACGAAACAACTTCCATGCACAAGAACATGTAAATTTCTTCCTCAAAATACTCATTCGCCTATCTAGAAAAATGCAACAACACGTATCCAGCCGAAACCAATACCAAACCTCTTCCTCTTCTATACGTCTCCGGTGTCCGGTCTCCTACGAAGACGAAAGCTAATAATATACCTACCCCATGTCATACTCCAGCACGCACCCACTCCTGCATACGATCATAATACAACTGGCAACGGCAAGGCAATAGCAAAGCAAATCCACCCTTCTTTTTGAATGAGGTATGGTGGGTTTTGTTTTCCACCATATATTTGTTAGACAATCGTGTTTGACGATCGCAAAGAAGTGCAAGCATCGATTTGTATGGCGGTGAGACATCTGTATAAGTTATTTAATCTATGCCTAAAGCTGCAACAATGGACTCTAGACACCAAATAGCCATTCCATCGGTTTTATTCAGTGTACTCAGTGTACTCACTGTATTATTAAGAGTTATTATTGATGCTGTTTTGTTAAATTCAAGCACCCATGCAAAACAAAGAAAGCAAACAGTGAACTCATTTTGGTTTCCAGTGATCTCTATTGTAGAATATTTGAGCTAGGCGTTGTGGTACTCATTTTTAGGGTACTCTCTTTCGTAAAATTGCTGTGAATAGAGTACACTGAACTACTGTACTCGTTTAAAGAGAGCAAATGAATGTATTCATGCAGATCTCTAATTCCTACCTCTGCTTTTTACAGGAAAAACAAAATTGGTTATACTGAAGGGATACGCGTTAATATACTGCAAGTTATAATTTTGACATCTTTATCAATTGTAATCGGCCTCATTCAAAACTCTACTTTGGTTTGGACTGGATTTTTCCATCTCACACACACGACGACTGTCTTGGATAGGTCCCGCTGAACAATTTAAAAGAAAAATATTGTTACTCCTCGCTTTCCCCCCATTCATTTCAGACTCTTCTTCGTTTCCATTGTTTATTTATATCCTAATATCCTTACGAAACGAAAATGGTTAGCTAACAGACATTCTTCTTGTGAATAAAATTCACGTGTGTAGATTTGGTCTCGTTTAGCAACTCTTTGGTAAAGGTCGCTGTCTGTTTCCGATATCTGAACGTGACTTTTTTTGCCGAGGAAGAGTTTCCGTTTCTGGTTATGTATATACTTTTTGAATTACACCAGTGTGGGTGTTGAATGGAATTTGTAGCTTGGAACGAGTTCTATTGTTTAGGGCGGAGGTTGCATAATTGTACTGTAAGGGGGTCACATCTGCCTGATTATATCACTGTTATTTTTCCTCTTAACGAGTCGTAGGTAATTTTGTTTTTATTTTTTTTTTCTGTAAGATAATAAAATGTAAAACGGTGGGTAAAATTTATTGAATCTAGTTACAGCACATATTAAGTCAATAATAGAAATGGTTTTCTGTTGATCGGAAATTATTTTCTTGATAGGTTTGTTTACATCTTCTGCATCCATACTTATGTGCCACTTTAATGTCAATGTCAATGTCATCAATGAGATGCTTTTTCCCGATCACATTTGCCATCAGTGTTATAAAATATCAAACACACAAGTTGGGCAAATGCGGCAAGAATGACTTCGGACTTATGGCCACGAGAGGTCTGGAGTTGCATCAAATGAATCTCATCACTGAACAGTAAAAAAAGTCGGTCGACTTCCAATTCTTCAAGCGCCCAATCACTGAATTCACGACACAAACGATGATCGTGTGACAATATAAAATAAAAAGATGATGACAGCTGTCTGATTAACTATCATGCATATAAAAAAAACATCTAAAAATACATCATTCGCTTTCAAATACTACCAACGCGTTTTGGAAAATTGGTCGTGCCACCATTTTGAAGCTCTTGTAATATTGACCTAAGGATTTATTTTGTTATCTCACTCTTAAAGCACCAAGTGACAAAGACAATTTTTTCAGCAACAGAAAGTTGCCGTCTTCTGACAGAACGTAAACAAATGTCATTCATCGTAGAAAGAAGGAATGAATTTTAGTGGAAATAATTTCATGATGGCGTTTGATAGAATAGACCCGCAGCCATGTTATTCTGGATGTTTCAGTTTTGTGTAGCTGAGGGGGCGACGCGACGTGTACAGAAACAGAATAACAAAACGAAAGAGCTTTCTATTCTGTTTCAGTTTCTGTTCTTAGTGGTCCCCTTAAAATATGAATTTGTATAGATTGATACAATTTCGTGCACGTGATAGAATTTGTAAGGTTATAGCAAAGGCAATATAATATTATATGTTTTATTATCTTTGGTAATAGCTTCTCCGATCCACTGTCACAAAAAAAAAATTTACAAAATAATGTTAAGAAATGATTCTATTTCAAACGATTTCGGTTCTTCGCTGAGACAAGTTGCTAGTGCACTGGATGTCAATCGAATAGAATTATTTCTGTTGTTTAAAATGATCGAAGTACATGCTAGGAAAAGTTCGTAGCGGATTGCGGCTAAACAACTTAAATGTGGCTAAATTCTTCGGTAACGTAATTATTTGACAGGCACTATTGAGTGAAGTTATAGCAATTCAAAGAATTTTTGCAAAAAATAATTCCACAGAGAAAATTACGTGTCTTGTGATTGAACTGTCATCGGCGGCGTTTTAATATTTCCATCAATGAATGTGCTTTGTCGCAATTTGTGTAACTGTCAACGCAAAAAAAGTAGAAGGTACACCTTCGCATCTAGTATACGTATACTGTATACACTGTGTCATGGATCACAATCTGTCAGTTGAAAGCGTCGTCAGAACAATATTGCTACCGATTCTATGGGTTTGTGACCTTTATTTTATGATTAGTTCTATTTCCAACTTCCTCTGTACTGGAAATATGTACAGTGATGGAAAAAATAATAGAAACAAGTATTTACATAATGCTGAACCATCATTAACTGCATACAATTTGGTCTTTCTCCGAAATCAATTCTATACTCAAATGCTAGGTAAAAGTACTTTGAAATGCTGCAGCAATTCGCTCTTATCAGCTTTTAGTTTTCGTCTAACAGTAAAAAGTCTGAGCAAAAATGTTATTTTGCCTGGAAAAAATAATAGAAACAAACGATTACCACAGTCGGCATCATTGATTTTGAAGTAAAGCTCGGTATTGTTTTAATTGAAATAGTTGTAAATTAGTTTATCCTGTAATCTAGTGTTTTTTAGAAGAAAATCTTAAAACTATGAAATTAACATTTTGTCAAAATGGGTTTAGAAGTCCTTTGCAACAGTTCTGAGCGTGAGGTGATAAAAAAGACGGCAAAACAATGGATGAAATATCTAAGGTCGTAAAGTGTTCTAAAAAAACAGGTCTAAAAAGTATTCTTAGCTATCCATTCAAGTCCCAAAGTAGAAACCAGATGCAGAAAACGAAGAAAGACTCCATGATTTGACAAACTGTTAATACGACTATGCAAGAAGGAACCATTTAAAATAAAAAAATGATTTAAACGCACCCGTTACAAGTCGTACAATAAGAAATAGATTAGAGGAAGCAGGTCTTCCTGGGAGAAGTCCTAGAAAAGTTCCATACTTGAGCAATAAAAATACTAAAGAGAGACTAAGTCTCGCCAACAAACACATCCACCGTGCTAATTGGAATAACGTCTTATGATCGGATGAAACCAAGGACAATTATGGTCAATTTGTTTGGTTCCGATGGGGAAATGTACGTCAGACGACCAAAGAATTGCGATTTCGATGCCAAATATACAAAGAAGACAGTTAAACATGGCAGAGGAAATTTAATGATTTGGGGGTGTTTTTCAGTATCTGGGGTTGGTCCACTTTTCATGATAAAGGATAAAATGTGTGCCGTAGACTACGTGGAAATCTTAAAAATGTCCTGTCATTTGCTGAAGAGGACATGCCTATTAAATTGGAGTTTATGCAGGATAATGACCCCAAGCAATCCTCAAAGTTGGCCAAAGAATGGTTTCATAAAAAACAAAATCAATGTTATGGAGTTGCCATCACAATCTCCTGATCTTAACCCGATAGAACATCTATGGGACACCCTTATGCGCAGGATCGGAGGCTGCAGAGCCAAAATAAGGATAAACTGTGGTCAATTATTCAAAATGCATGGCACTCTATAACTCCCAAGACTTGTGCCAAGTTGGTTCATTCCATGGGACGAAGATGTGGAGCAGTTATAAAAAATAAGGGCGCAACGACCAAGTATTAAAAGGATATGAAACACCTTTACTGTAAATTAATTCCTAACAGAAAAAAAAAACAGAAAAACTAATTTGTTTCTATTATTTTTTCCAGGCCAAAATTAAGGAAAACCAGAATCGACATTTATTCACTATTTCTCTTCTTTTTTTATTAAACATTTTGATGTTACATTTCTTCATTACATTGTATTAAAACTATTAGTATGGGTTTAATTTATCTTTTTTCCCGAAAACATTTTATTTTTTCGATAAGCGACGAAGAACAAGTTTGTTTCTATTATTTTTTCCACCACTATATGTATATCTAAAAGCATTTGATGTTTCCGAATGAAAACAATATTCAAAGAAAATGATAGCAACCAACTGGCAATCATCCACCCTAAACAAAAATTATATATCTCCTCGCAAATCATCTACCACCTCTTGGTTTATATTCAATCGCAAATTCCAAATAATCCAATTCCAAATAATCACCAGAATAGTAATAACAAAAATATTAATATTGATAAAATAAATTACAGATTTGTTTAGTCACAATTTCATGCGGATAAAGATAAAAGCGCGCGACACTTGAAATATGATACTTGAAGATGCAGTGCTTGCAGTCTATCCGTGTCGGCTAATGTCAACAGAAAGTAGTTAACGCCCGAGAGGACCAATTAAATTTTATTTTATTTTTTGTTTTTGCATATAAGAATTCTTGGAGGATATGGTTTTTGTTTTGTTTCTTTTGGAAACTCTTTCATTTAGCTTAGTCCGTGTATATAAATTGACTTGATGGAAAGGGTCCGTAGTCAGAAGCAACCAAGAAGTTGGCGAGTTTATTACTTTGTTTATTTTGAAGGGACGGTGAGATCCAAAGTGAATTTGAACTCTTTTTTTTTTTTAAATCCAAGTGTGCTGTTTACTTAATTTTGTTTTTCATATATATACAGTGTGTAACCGATTTTAGTGAGCAAATTTGTTTTTTTTTGTTTCTATTCGAATTTAAGAAAGTATAGTAAAAATTCTAATAGTGTGCAAGAATTTTGTAAGTTTAAGTTTTAGTTAAAATGGCAAGATATAAAGTTCCTTCAATATTAGTTGTGATTGACAGTTGTCATTTAAATACAAACATGTCAACAAACAGGGTGTCTCATAATTAAGCAGCGCAAATAAAAACATTTTTCTTCATAATATCGGTTTTTAGTGCTTTGTTTTTACGAATTGGCAACACTTTTTACAACGACAACCAACTTATTTGTGCTTATTTTTTATTAAACTTCTGACTCTCCATAGCGATATAGAAAGGCACGTCGACCTATAAAATCTTTTGTGCTTAAAGCGTCAGAATTTAGTTTAGGTAGGTAAGCAGTGTATCTACATTCCTAATGTAGCTGATGATGCATTCAGAAGAGGACGTTTTTAATTCTTCCGTACTTATTGCTTCCAGTCGGAACTCCGGTGAGTCGACTAATTACATTTTCTTAAGGTGATATCGCAAACCGTGGTGACCTGTTAGGTAGGCTTCTAGATTTTTGATATCGTGCAGCGTAAATTTAGTAACTTTTTTTTCTATCAGCAATGACCCACTAACTGCCAAAATCGCCTAATCGTACACATATTGTTCGAAAATAGTCTCGATTGTGGAGGCTGGTTAAACCGCAATGTCTCAAAAGCAACTGGGGAAAAGTCCAGTGTATTCTAGTCAGAACTTAACTAACTTCTTTAATGCGCCAAAAATACTTACAACCAATTCAGTCTTACTCTGTTTCAAGGCCCTTCAAGTGCTTAGCTTTCGGAATGGAACCTAATTATTGTGGGTCTTAGAATCGAGCGAAAGGAAAAGTCCAATAAACTGGTCTGCTATAATTCTACATCGCCTATAAAAAGGTGGGAGCATAATAAAGTGTAATGTTGGCTGCGTATTACATGTCAAAGATAGGCCAATGCAGCCCCTTCAAAACGATCTTAAATTTTCGTAAGTAGGTCAAACATTTTGACTCTACAGAGTGCCATCTATGACCTGAGGAATACGAAACAGCTTAACATACAACATGTTGATGTCTGCAGCCCCTGGTGGAGGGTCTTCCTCAAGAAAAATTTGTGTCCCGTAAGAATGAATAAATCCTCCGCTGGCCCTAGTCTTTCCGGTTCAAGGTGCAAAGACAGTCGACATTCGAAATTTCAACTCTTGAGAATCATTCAGCCATTAATTTCCGACATTAATTACAGTGTTGCTACTTCCTTCGTTATTATCAACACACGCGCTCTGGGTGATGAAGGCAAGCGCCGCGCACCGGCCGGTTGAAATAGGCACAACTGTTAACATAGGAGTTAATTAAAAAATATATTGAATACAATTTTAAGATTAATTAAAAATGTTACTCCGTTATCTTTGGAAGGTGTAATTTTAGGTTCGCGTGTATAACGCGATTTTCTGATAAACATGCGACTCTGTAAATCCATTTCGAGAATGTAGTCCTATTCCTATTGACATTTGATGATCGCTAGTTAGCCTGACAATTTTTCACTCTCGTCGATAATTGTCAAACAAATTCCTATCTTGAAGTATTTTTCTGTGCCATATCTGGATACTCTATCGCGCAATTCCAGTTCCAGCCACTGAAATAGTGTTGTTCTCATTAAACCCCTTCGTCTCCAGTTCTATAATAAATATCGGTACCAGTATCGTCTCGCACGACATAAACCACAACAACAACAACAACAACAACAAGAACAAAAAAGATGATTTATAGAGAGAACGCGAAAGATCACAAAACAAACGAATAAAAAAAAAACAAAGTTTGTCATTTATTCAATTCACATTTTAGATGTGATGTAGATTTCCCTACTCGGAATCAACGCTGCTGTACAATTCCACTCGACACAACTGTGTTGTCAGCATTGTGTAAATTTTTTTTTATTGGAATGCTGGATAAGGTTCACTTCTGTTGTGTGGTTAATATACGTAAACCATCGTTGCAAACTCTCCCACTATCGACGTCGTCATTGACAGTGAGTACTTTTTGTGTTTTTCCCTCAAGTATTTTGATTTTAACAAAACGATAAATAGAAATAATTGCGCAATCCGTTGACCCCTGAGCAGTGGATTTAGTTATGCGTATCACACTAGTTACATGAAACTTAATCCAATATTGGAAATGCAGTGAAAATTGGAAACAGATAGGTTAATGTCAACCATATGACGAAGAAGTGAATTGGGAAATGTAATTCAGCACAATGCCACACATGGCATATATATCGGTAAACGATTTAAAGAGGTGTTGCTGTAAATACTGCGTAAAGTTGTTCGTCGTGTGACGTTATAAAAGTAGTAGACTAATGTGCATATATGTGTCAATGCAATGGTCTAGTTGAAAGTTTATCTAGTGCGAGGTTTCGGGAGATGAATTCGTATGCTGATAAGTGGCTATAGCACGTGCCCACTTTTCACCAGAGGGAGGCAACGAATTCCAATAATGCAATACCTTGTTTTGTTTGAAGTTTCAAGATTACAGCACGTTGATGAATTGCATTTATTGTTTTCATAAGATAAGACGAAGCATTTCTGTTTTGAAAAACTGTTTCAAATGAATGTGTGAAAAACATCAGGTGTATACCAAGTGTCATCTTGTTTTTGTTTCTCAATCGAATCTGGTTTCTATACCTGTCATGATTCTGCAGTGTATTAATGTGTTATTTTAATTTTAATTTTTTTTTTAATTTTAATTTTAAAGGCGATCCTATAACCTATGTTAGTTGTTCACTTAAAATGTTTTAAGTGGTATTCCTCTGAAAGTACATAATGTCCCCAGGAAACGAGTTACAAAACATTGAACCAAAATATTCAACTTTTCTTTATGTGTTATTGGTAGCGATCCGTCTTCCTTCACTATAGATGGAAGGGAAGATTAACTGCTAACTGTCTTTGCCATAGACAGAATACAAGTGAACTATTTTTCTAATTACGTAGTCATTACCATTGCCATATAAAATGTATCATCACTTTTGCTTATATATAATTTTCCTTTTCTCTTTCAGAATTATGATAAAACAAGCAACAAAGACACCAAAACGCAACTAAAAAAAAAAAACAAAAAAACAAAGTCAAAGCAATACAACTACAAAGAAACTTAACTGTAACGTATCCCTTAATCTAGTACTTAAACAAGGTAAGATTTTAATTAAAAATTATATACTATTTATATATAAAATATCCCCTTCCCTACAACACCTACCAACAAATGCCGTTTCTTTTCGTTTTCTTTCAATTTCCAACAGAATTTAAGTAAAAGCAAAACGAACATAACCTAAAAGTGCGCTTAAAATCATCCAAAACCAAAATCGTCCCAGGCAATACGAATCAAACAAAATACCGCAGTTATTTTAAAACGAATCTTTGCGCACACTGCAGCAACTTTGACGAAAACTAAAAACAATAAAAATAACGACTTTGAAAACAAAACTCAAATTTAGTGAACAAACTTAAAACAAAATACACAAAAAGACAAAACAAATAATAACAAGAAAACAATAAACGTCAAAGAACAGCTTTAAAACACTTTTAAGACTTTAAAGTTGTCCGAATTTAACAATCTGTATCAAAAGCAGCAACAACAACAGATTGCTGCGCAAGAGGGGCGAATAGGATATATACCATCTGAGAGGGGAGTATTTTTAACGCCGATCTACTATATAGCCGGTAAGTGTTTTTATTATTTAAAAAATGTTCACCGTTTTATTAAATGCACTAGACAATTTAGATAAAAATTTGATAGTTTACGCTGCATTTATTAATACGGGAGTAAGTTTTTATTGACGTAATCAGACTGTCATTGTTATAAGTTGATTTTGTAGAAAAGAAAATTGATTTTGACAGTTTTCTTTAAAACATTTCGAAATTCATCTTCTAAATGAAAAACTGACAAATAAATTTCGCAATATTATGAGAAAAAAAAAATTATTTCTACTCTAAAACTACAACATACTTTCAATCAATTCAAAACAATTGCAGACTGATTTCTTGTTCCTTGATTTTTGCAAATAAAAAGTAGGTACATTTTTTTAAACCACAAACATGGGCGAGAATATGTGCTGTCAAGTTTCAGATTTTTAGACTCTAAAACACATTAGTCCTTTTTGTTTGTTTAATTAAACCTTGGGCCTTATCAATAACCCTTTTCAATCTTCAATTTAAATATTTTGACGGTCACACAATAGCATATAATTGTCTCGCCATTGTGCGTTACTAATATTTAACATAAGATAAAAGCTATTACATTATTTGTCACATTTATCTAAACTGTCGTTATCACAAAACTATTTTTATTTGCATATAACTGCGGTTCACCCTATAAAATAAATTCCGAAACACAATATTCAATGAAAAAACAATATTCTACTACAATCACATCTAGTAGTATAATATTTGTGGTGAAAAATGTGAAGGTGGGGTGAGTATGGTAAGTATTAAGCGAGCTGATACCTGCTAGTGCTTACATAAATGAAAGAGGAAAAGACTATTTTTCTATTTCATATTGTTCTTTCATTCATGTGGTTTACATGCATATACGGTCTCTCTCCATTTTGTTGTCTCTTTTTTTTTATGGCTACGCACGAATATATTAAACCTGCTGAGCCACATATAAATAGGTTTGTTTTCAGTGCTACCACTTTACTGAAAATTGTAGTAAATTTTTACTTTGTTTTTTTATTACGTTTTTTTCCCTTATGGTCTAGTACGTAATATTAGGTCTGTTTTTTCCACATCTATCTCAGTGAAGTAAAGTAAAGTAGGATTTTTAACACGCAATTACAACAACTATATAGAGTCTCGAAAGTGTCAAACAGTTCGTAGTTGTTGTAATTGCGTGTTAAAAATCCTACTTTACTTTACTTCACTGAGATAGATGTGGAAAAAACAGACCTATTGTAAAATTATTTTAATTGTAATTCCCAGACAAAAGCGCAACAAAAATTTCTCAACAGAAATTGTGAGTAGAAACCAAATACCCGAAAATCGTTGTTATTCCTCGCTTTCCATTTAAGTAATTAATTTTGTAATTTGTATTAGTGTAGGTACAAATACGAAATTTAAATTCTCAGCTGTACGAAAACATTTCTTATTGCATTTTTTTAAGTACCCACATGTAAATTTCTGCGCGGTTTCAAATTAAGGTATATACATATTATATTTTGTCATTTTTCAATTTTAAAAGATGGAAGTGTCGGTTCTACGGTCGATTTTCACTCGAGACAAATAAATCATTATCTTAAAATTTCCATCGAACCTATGACTTTATAAAAAAAAACACGTTCATGGCATCTGTCTGTTCCGCACCAGCTTCAAAAAATTATGAAAATTCACTAAAGTCAAACGCTTGAAATGGGTATACTTTGAGAAACCATCTGTCTACTGAATGATTAAATAATGTTGTATTGGACAAGTCCAGTTAGCAGCTATTTTACTAGGAAACGGCCTGGCCTAATGGTGACCAAATAATTCCTGTCAAGTTTACTGGCCGATGATGAGCATTAGTTATCTGTTTTGTAGGGCGTTCAAATGTTCTTCTTCCACTTAAAATTATAAAACTTTATAAACTTTCGACTTGTTGCGGAGCTCTCAAAAAATTATGACTTGAAATTCAAAGCAAATTTTAGAAATAACACTCTTGGGCCCAGTGAGTCAGTGGTTAGTGTTTTTAAATTACATCTTAAGGTTTTTTTCCACTGCGCCACCTCTGACAAACATCGGAGGGTAAAACTGTCCTGAAAAGGCTTCTCAATTCAGCCGTTTGGACTCGAATACTCGCTAGAACTTTTGAAGATATCACACAAAAGCATCGACCCATTTAACATTCACCTCTATCGTGAAATCCGCCGGGGAGAATTATTCACGGAAAAGAATATTTTGGTATCAAAATATGGTCAAAATCGCTAAGTGAACAGTTCCCCATAAGGGAAAAATTCGATTTGAACGTTTTTAACGATACATTGAAACTCATTCACATTACCCACACGGGGAACTGTTCACTTTGCGATTTTGACGATACCAAAATATTCTTTCCCGGCGGATTCCACGATAGGGGTGATTATTTAATCGACGGCTACCACTTACAATTCAAAGTTTACGACTGCTCCCTGCTAGTTAGTAGGATACGTTTCTTCAATCACCCGTTTCTGTTCCGCACCAGCTTCCATACCTGCAGACGGGCTTTCAGAAGGTATAGGTGGTGGTACACTGTTTTCGTCACATTTCGTCATTCAGAAGACAAATTGTCACCAGCTTTTTAAAAAAAATATGTAAGCAAAAATATGTAGTTAGAGATTCACTAACTATGTTCTAAAAACATTGAAATTCTGGTTTAAAACATTGAAATTTGGTTCTTAAAGTGAAATAGGGCATTTTGACAAACTTTTTTACCTAATTCGTCAAAAAAAAACTTGTACTAAAATAAGTAGCATATTTTAAACGGTCAGATCACAGTGCCAATCTTCACTATTTTGTTTTCATTTCTGGTTTCCTAAAAAAAATTACAGCTGTCAATTGTTTTGTTCTCCTCTTCATTTGCCACTGACGTTGTCGGAAACTACTTACTTCATTTAGAAAATAAACTCTTATTTCGCTGACTTTTTGATACATTTTATCATTGACATTTGACAGTCTTCTCACCAAATAAAAAAAAGTAGTAGCACTGATATTCGATTTATATAAATCGATTTTTCTCGGGCCGCTATCCCTCTCTTTTCATCAATGTCACGCATAGCCGGTCAAAAAATCAAAACCCTTATTGCACGCTTGCTAGAGTGCAATAAAACATACAAAACAATTGCACTTGTTCGTAAAAACGAGACAGCCCGAGTGAAACTGAAGTGAAGCAACAAATCAACGAACTGAACAACAGAAAGGGAGCACATTTTGACTTAAATTCAAATCACCATCGACCAATTAAAGCGACAGAGAAACCATCATATCCATAAAATTGCATTGCATTTCGAACTTATGCATTGGTCGTCATCGTTTGCCGTCTTCGTTACAGTTGCTGTCTTCATAATCATCGTTGTGTTCTTCTCGTTCGTATTATTTTTTTTTTATTGTGTTCTTTATTGAACAGATAAAACAATTTTTGTACCATAATTTTATTTAATTTCTATTTGAAACTCTTAATTATTGTTAATTAAAACCTTCGCCATCTGTTAAACATAGAAAATAACTGACATTAACATTCGGTGTCCTTGGAGAGATGGCAAAAAAAACTCTTTCTCTCCAAAGAAAATCAAAAACGATGTTTTTTTTGTTTTCACAAATTGAAATTTATTTTTTTTTTTTTTTGTTTAATTTCGTAAATGAGTGCTGCCTTGTGTGATATTTATATATTTATTAACTTTATCGTGTGAAAATGGAATAGTTGGCTAAAAACCATTATTTCATTCCCCACGTCCCGAATGTGAAAGTGGTGCATAATTCTCCTCGAAGGAAAAAGGAATTTTTTAATTTTTTTTTTTTTTTTTAAACAAAATTTTATTTTTTCCCCCCAAGTGATAATGTGAAGGGTGCCTAATTTGCATTCATTTTGTGGGTGACATTTCTTGAAAGAAACGAAAATTTTAAATACGAAAGTTGAGAAATGAAAGAAGGGGGAAAAAAGTTTCACTTCCCCCAAAGAGAAATTGTAATTTACAAAACGTTTTGTATTTGTTACATACGTCGGTCGATCGCGTATATTATGTACAAAGAAAAGAAAAGGAGCTATGCGGTTGTTTGAAACATGATTAAAAAGAGTGGGACAGCGTAACTGTGGATTAAAAAAAAAATGAGAAGAAAAGACAAATATTGCTCTCGTGTAAAAAGAACGAATAGAGCAGCGAAGGGCAGAAAATTTGTGTTTTTGTTACATGGATGGTTGCTGTGTTATGTTTCACATCTTTTCCATAATATGTGCTGTGCAGTTATTTAACGGAATTGCCTGTTCTTACAAATTTATTTTTCATTTGTTGTCTTGTTCCCCCCTCCAAACAAAGACGACAAGTGTACTCCACTTTCATTTTGAGTTTTGAAGTAGGAATTTATTGGTTAGAGAGAGAGGAATAGGAAATCTGTGTTTTTTTTTAGGAAAGTCCAAATGTGAAGTGAAAATAACAAAAGTGCAATGGACACGTTTAATTAAAAAAAAAGAACAGAAAATCATTTATCGCAAGGGCCGGGGGGTTATTAATGAAAATGAGGCAGAAAGACAAGGTGAACGCAGAACTGTTATGGAAAATTGCATTCTCATTTACATGGTGGGTAGGGAGGAATGGATTTTTCTTTGATGTCATGGGTAGAAAAGTAATAGATTAGATTTTGTTGCATACACGTGTGTCCTTTGAAAGACGCGGTGACATTATTATTGTAGAACGATCCCTTTGACTATATACCTATATATATATTTTTTATTTTTTTTTTGAAGCGGCTTGACATCGACTGGTGGCAAAAATTGTTCTGAGGCTAGGCTTTCACAGTTATGTGGGTTATTTACCTTTTGTTACATCAAAAAATGAGGTTAACATCCTCTGTTGGATGTAGCTATACATGGTTCTGCTAAACTGCAATAACACACTCTGTATTAATAATGGGCTGGTGCAGATGGTACATAACAGCCTGTTGTATAGGTTAGGTTAGTGACTAGCTGGTAGTCAGGCGTTTTTCTTTCTTCTTGGCCTATGTTTTTAATAAAATTAAAGAACTTGAATTATTATTACACGTTTTAGAAAATATTATTGAAACAAGTTTCTCCATGCAGTGCACAGCACTAAAACATGTCACCCCCCTGTGGAGAGCATTGACCTATTTAAGCGTTTTCAATCGATATGGAAATCGAACATTGTTTGAATTTTGATAGTTTTTTTTTTTAACATTTGCTGATGGATTTTCTTCGGTTTCTACTAGGAAGCCTCTACAGTTAGTTACTAACATTTTTTGTCACCTTGTACCCACAAGGGAATATGTATTTTAATTTGAGGATACTGCGACGTTTTGGTCTAATGTACCCCTGTTTACACTATGGAAAGGTATAAAGAGATCCGCTCGCATTGAGATTCCTTTCGTAGAGAGGGTTAAGTGGACTGCGATCCACATACTGTGCCTTCCTAAAAGAGTTGTGTTCTCCCTTCGCGTTGTCGCATTGTGATTATTTTGCGTGGACTGCAAATGCTTGTCGAGTCATCCAAATTTAACATTTTAGATCTGGTCAGCAGGGATGTCGGCAAATCTTCTCCTCACTCGATCGATACAAACGAAGTTAAGATACTGTCCTCTGTCTTAATTTATAATTTGCCAAAATGACGATGACGTTTGTTGAGTGACACAGAATGTGTTCTGCTGATTCTTCGTCCTCTTTGAAAAATCTGCAGGTGTTATTCTTATAGTCGTAAGGTGTGACCAGTGAGGAATCGTATGACTATCAATCTGACTTCTGGTGAGGTTTCGTTTTATGTGTGGACATGAACATTTTGGCTTGGAACACAGCATAGAAAATTTTAGTTGCACAGCATAGAAATGGGTCAGTATTGACCTGACTGTGGCACGAAAAACTGCACCCCAGCCTACAAACTTAACCTAAGTTATGTCACCAGACTTGTTTAGCTTTTGGTAACTATGCTGGCGCTCCCTATATGTCAATTACTGTGCTGTTACCAACTAGACTTCTACTGGTTCAAAAAGAGATTCCAAGTGTGTTTTTCATCTTGCAGAGTGGGTTTTTCTTAATTTTTAAGGGAACAGGTCGTCCGTCAAGTAGACATTTTCTCTATAACATGTTAGCTCTTTCATTTAATAACCCATTTCCTAAAAAAAACCAACACAACTAGAAATATAAAACAAAAAAGTTGATTTCAATAACTGCGCACATTTTCAAATGTGACTGTACCATTTATGTGTCAAAAATTCGCGCCCGTTTTTAACATTATTCTAAATAGACTTGAAACTAGTTTTCGCACACATATTCTCTCAGCAACAGCGGTTTTTATCTACCGGCCGGTGCATAGTAGGTAGCGGGTGTTTTTGTAATCCTCATCCGCATGGCCTTCATTGAACACACAAAACAACAAAAAACACACGATAACAATATTCTCTCTCTCTAGATCGTCATCACCCAGTAGCGCCTTACAGTCTGAGTGATAAGAACCAGATGTTTGAGCATTGTTTTGTGAAAAACGAAAATCCTCTCATTGTTCTGTGAACTCTCCATCGCAGGCTAATTACATTTTCATTGTTTAGGCGGGACATGAACGATGGGACTACCTGTCAAATGTGAAAATCAACCGCCGTTGGTAATATTGGGTCTGTTTTAATAACATTATGCATTGCAGTCCTTGGCTTACCTGCAGTTGTTTCGTTGTCCCTCGTAGAGTAATCACTTTCCAAGGATTTTGACAGAAAGTCATTTCATTTGCTAAAATGAGGTGATTCCGTAAAGTAACTGTAGACATTGTTTTTTACATTATTTTAGAAGTGCAAGAATAAATATACAAAAGACTACAAGTGAAAATTAAAAGTAAAAAGAAAAAAAATTTAAGAAACGAAAGATATATACAAAAAAAAAAAGTGTTAGCCACAAGTGAAGAAGGATAAACCTTTTCTTCTCAAAGAAAAAGGGGCAACATTGATGCGGATACAAAAATAAAATTCTGCGCTGTAATAAAATCAAAAAATGTTAGCTGAATCCAACAAGTGCATCAACAACAATTTAAATCAAACTCCACTGCAACAAAAGCAACAACAACAAATTAACGACAAACAAAATCATCTGCGCATACTCAACAAATATAAAACTAAAAATTCTATTAAACTAAGCAATTGCATAAATAATAATAAAATATCAACGCAGCTTTGTAAAGGCATATACCGGCCACAACACCACCACCAACAAAACATATGCAGAAGTTATTTGTTGTTTAAAAAGATCCATAAAAAGAATAACTCGAAAAGCAAAAGGCTGCAATCATCCTGCTCCTGCTGCTGCACATCACATAGTGTTATTATTAATTATTACTGTTGACGGCAATAAAAACGAGCAAAGCAGCAAAAATCATATACGATTATATCAGGAACTTTAAAAAGCAATTCCAATATCTAACTCAAAGAATAAGTTAATCCTTAGCCTAAAGTTTATCGAAATTGTGTTAGTTTTTTTTTTTTACTATTTAATTGTTTTTATTTTGTTTTTTTTTTCTGTTTTTAATTTTATAACAATTTGTGTGGGTCCTGCAAACTCTGCTTCGCATATTTTATATTCATAAACGAAGACAGAGAGTCGATAGAGATTTCCCTTACCCACGAAGTTTTTTTTTCTCCTTTAATTTAAACGCGAAAATCAAAAAAAAAAAAAAAGAAAACAAACAAAAAAAAAACTGTGCAACAAAAAAAAAAAGGGAATTTTTATGTGTGTGCGTGTACTTATTTATAATTATACAAAATATAGTGAATTAATAGCGAAAAACAAAGTAACTCTAGATATATGAAACAAGATCGTAAATAGCAACAAAAACAAAAATAAAAAAAGTTTATGAGAACTCGATGTGTTCAAATAACTAAGTAGTAGCTAGTAGTTTAGTAAGTCGATCAAACGAAAATCGTATATATACATCTAGTAGCATAGCATTTGTATAAAATAGAAACAAAAAAAAAAAAAAAACACCAAATAAGCAAACGCCGTTTATATATATATATATTATATTGAAACGAATCGAGAAAGAAACATCAAGCCTTCTATAAACAAGCAATATTTTAATAATTCCAAGCAAATAATTCCAAAACGAAACAAGATGGTCTCCCGTTATATGTCGAATTATAGCATCTCCAGTATTGCTGCTGCATCGGGCGGCGGAAATGGTACAAATCAGGGGCATCCGGTGGGTGCGCCAATGCCACTTAATGTGGCGATGGCTGCAACAGTACCTCAAATGACTGTGATACAACAACAACAACAACACCAGCAACAACAACAACACCAACAGCATCAACAACACCAGCATCAGCAGCATCAACAACACCAACAGCAACAACAACAGCAGCAGCAACAACAACAACAACAACAACAGCAACAACAACACCAACAACAGCAGCAACAGCAACAACAACAACAAGTTGTCCACCATCACCAACAACAGCAAATTGTAACATCTTCCGGAACACACCAGCAACTAGTGCTGAACGGAGGAGGGGGTAATGTGTCCGCCGGTGGACAACATCAGGGACAAGTGCAATTGTCGCATTCTCCACATCAACAGCAAACCGATTACCATCCCATTGTACAGCAGCCGTGCCTAATGCATCCTGCGGCGGCAGCAGTAGCAGCCGCGGCGGCAGCCGCAGCAGCTGCTGCAGGATCCCCTGGACAACCAGGTGCAGGGCAAATCCCCCATTACCGCTTTATTCATCCGCGTGAGTTATTTGTTTCATTAAAATACATTTTATAGTTGGATTTATAGGTTTCTAAAGTTTAGGTCATTAATGGATCCCTCTACAACTCTCTATCTTCTTCCGATACATCTCATTTGGAGTCTTAATAATGTCCGCAAATCAAGCGACTAGAGTTGCAAACCTTTGTCGTTCGCAATTGAAATATTCGAATACAGTCTCTCAAATTTTTAGCAGGTCATTCACCTTCGAAACGGACGCATAAACTAGATTTTCAAACTTCATCAATGAAGTTTTGTATTTCATTTTGACAACGTAACCTAGGACTTAGCACAGCGAAAGTGACAGCTAAATGAATTGGCCATGAGTGGGGAATATTTCCTCTTCGAGATTTTTTTTTTACCTACTCATGAACGTGTTTGACCGTTGACAGCGATTTTTCACATTGTTTGACATTTCATTCACATGACATTTCTGTTTTAAGTGTGACTTTATAGTGCATAGTTGCGATTTGCTTTTATTTTAAGATTAAATAATCACGTCGTGTCAGAAAAGTATGATTCGTTATTAAGCTAGTGTCGAAAATGGGCAGTTGTCAGATTTTATTCCGACTGTAGCGACACTTGAACTCAATGTCAAACTCTATATACAACTCTATAAACAAAAGGGGGCGTCTGACGATTTGTGGTGGATGTATATATTTTTAAATAGGTTTTGATATAAGTTTGACGGTGGCGTTGCAAATGCCCGCGTTCAACAAACCCGCTGGTGGAGAAACACTTTGTTATTAATTTCTCTTTATTGCAAGGATCACAGGAAATCATTCTAACCACTACATCATGATCTCTGACAGCTGTCAACGTGCGATCACATTCAAATTTTATGCCGTGCTCCTAATAAATGCGCTTGACGGAATTTACATTGATTTTCGGTTATTTTTAACACCAGCTTAAGTCAACTTAATCCTATTTAAAATGATTGTCAGTTCTTTCGCGTCAATTTTAAAGATGGACACCATTTCAATTGTTTTTTTGGAAAGCGGGTTGAGCATTGATAGTCACCAAGAAATAAATTTCAAACGTTTTTCCAAAATTAATTTAGCTTTTCTTAAATTGTCTAAAATGTGTCCCTTTCGAAAACATCAATATCCATAAATGCTGAAGATACTATGTACAGTTCTTACTGGAAATACCAAGAGCTGTCAAATTGACAATTAATTTTCTTTAGAAGTCAGTTCTTGGTGGAAATACCATACGATGTCAAATTGACAAGTAGTTTTCTTTAGACGTAAGTTCTGGTTGACACAAATCTAACAACCTGTTGCTCATGTCACACTCGTAGACGTCATTTCGACAAATATTTGAATGGATGTGTCAAGAAAATTGTGACATTTGTCAATGTATCATATTGTCGGGCTCACTTTTGTGGGATTTGTATTTGGTTAGACCTGCAAAACAGACAAAATAAACATCTCTTTATTTTTTTTTTTTTGCTGCTTCCCATGTTATTCCTATTTGTCTTTTTGGAAACGTCAAATGATCCATCAATAGACTTAATGTTCTCTACTTTTTATCTGCAAAAATCAAAATAGTATATACTAAATTTTAAAATCGAATATCCAACAACGAACCTCACTAATGAGCATTCTCTTTCCATCCTCTTTTCTTCCTTTCCATTTGCGCGCTGTGATGTTACCATCTCGACGATAAATTGCTTGCAGGATCAGATGGTTATGTAGCAGCATCATCGGCGGGTTTCCAAGCACCCCAACAAAGTGGGCCATCACCACATCAAGGTCCACCCACAGTTTTACGCGGTATGCAATCAACGGCACCGCCAACACCACCACAACCAGATCTAAGCAAGATGCAACCACCTCCGCCACAGCAATTGGTAAGTCCTGACTACATGAGTTTTAATTTATTTATATTCAAACTCCCTATTTTTTATTTGTTCTTAAATTAGTCTTTATTATATAACTTTGATTTAAAAAAAACTGCCGCCCACAACTATTAGAAAAAAAAAACTCTCGCCCTCTGACTATATCTCTGTCAAACAACTTATGGCATTAAATCTCCTGGTAGACATTTTTTTCTTATTTTCTTTATGTATTGTATTTTTATTTAAATTAATTTCTATTTTTAAAAGAAGAATGATTCAGTTTTAAGTGTTTTTTTTTCGTTGCTGTTGTTTTATTTTGCAAACTAAAATATGATCTGCTGAGGGACGACAATTTATTTTATGTTTGAAATTATTTTTAATTTGATATTGTTGCATCGCAAAATTTTGTATTTTATTTAGTTTCCTTATCACACGAGATTTTAATGTTTTGCCAATTAAGTTAAGTTAAGATTATGCATAAAGCGAATTAAGGATTGGGATGTCTATCTGGCAAAGTGGTAGCTAAAAAGGACTGTACATTTATTTTGTGTTGAAAAACATGCAGTTCAGGATGAATCCGAGTGATTTATTCTAGAGCAGGAAACAGCCATATCCACTTTTCATTGGATCTAAAGAAAGACTCTTTGGGTTGAAGCACCACTGTAAAGATAGACGAAAAATCTACTACCCACGCCCAAGATTCACTCGATCACAACTGGTTTCTAAATAATTCAGCTATGGAGCATTGCGTTTTAACCCCTTCCTTGATAAAGGGACCCAATCAGTTCAGTTTGCTCTGGTGTTTTGTTGCATATTCAAGCCACAAGCCACTGGAGTCCTTCCATTCCTACGGCCGTTAGCATTTCTGACCGCATTTCACCTGCTCGGGTAAATTTGTCCAACTTTCAGCGACTTGATCGCAAAATTGACCAAAGAAACCATGTGATACTAAAACAGTTCTCCTTTGTATCACCAAACCAACCGAAGCTAACTTAACGCGTCTGAATGGAAAACCATTCACGATTAGAATGACGTAAGGTCCGTTGAAAATCTCTGCGTACAGCCTCAAAATCACAAATACGGAATTTTGCATTTAATTTGTCGAAATTATAGTGCTGCCAAATCTGTTATGTCAAACAAGCCGAAACAGAAACTGACTATCAATGTTTCATTTCCAGAACCAAGATTTAAATAGTATCCTTCTTTGCAACCGATACCTTCGAATAGAAGTGAAGATTGGCTTCAGTATTTCTTCAGTGCTGCTAAATACTTTTATATGTATTACGTCATTTATTGCAATTTTAACAATCATTGGTTGCAATAAAATATTGCCACAAATGTTAAATTAAGGTGCATTTACCTAACAACTGGTTCAAGAACTCTTCCCACGACAACACTGAACAATAATATAAAATCCACCCGTCTGTGTTCCTGTTTCTGTTATTATGGATTTCGTTGCATGTCCCTGTGTAGGACTTTGTGGTTATCCGGAGCGAAAAGCATGATTTCCACCAGAGAAAATAATAACATTTATTTTTATCTTTAACATTGATGTGATTTTCAAGAATAAAAATTAGAAAATTGTATATAATAAATTATTTTTTGTGTATATAAATAGGTTAGTTTATAAGTACCTATTATATTTCAATTTTATTTCTTAATTTTTTTATTATTACCTAGACCATTAAAACCTTTTAAAAGTCCACAAAAATGTGAGTCATTGGCACGCACTTCATACATACGATTTATTTTATACATAATTATAGTTGTTGGTTATAATTTTTGTTTTTTATTTAGTAGTTAACAATGCATGGTTATAAAACACACATATCCATTATCATCATCTGTAAAACTTGTAATAAAAAAAAAACGAAAGTTTTGTAAATTCTAAAATCAGGTAACAAAATTATTTAGTTGATTAAATTTTGAACTCGATTGGATTTCTTTCTCAATCCTTTTACATTTACTAATATCTTTCGACCTAAAAATAGAAATTGCAAACGATCGATGCGTGTATATATTGGCGGAAATGGCAAAAGTTGTGACATTTCTCAAATTTGACAGCAATTTTTCGATAGAATCTTAATCAGTTTTGGTTGTGTGTATAATTTTTAAGCGGATAGGTAAAAAACAACACAATAAGTGACATTTTATTGAAATTTATATGTCGCATATAGAATAGGTTCTAACCTGACTGCAGCCAGTTGCGAATTTCAAGTATTTAGGTCTCCTTCTGCGCGCCACTTACGGCGAGATCTTCCTCTACTGCGTTGTCCCTCGGGAGACACATGTCCAGCAGACGTTTTGTCCGATTCCTTGATGTTATGTGTCCGTTCATTTCGACTTGGTTTTGCCATAGTTCACGACCAAACCCATTTTTGCAGCTTCCGTACAAATATTTGCAAACACACCAGTTCGTAAATTGTTGAATTAAGCTAATGCGTGCTCTCTACTAAGCCATCTGCAGCTGCTCTAAAAAGCTCAGCAGGTAAACAGTCAGGACGAGCAGCTTTGTTACTCTTTAGCTTGGGTATCCTTTATTAGTTTTGATCAGGAGGACGTAGTTTATCTGCCTAATAGCGGGTTTCTGGTCTTCGTCGTCATTATAGAGTCTGCAGAAATAGGTTTTTCACATTTTGTGATTCTACTAACTTTTTGTAAAGCTTGCTTATTCCTGAAGTAGAATCTCTCAATCTCAAGTGTTCCTACGCACGCTTCTCGTTCTTTATCTACCTCAGGAGCCGATTTTCCTCCCCGCCTCTTTTGCTCGTAGATCTCGCGAACAGCTCTAGCGCCGTCGCTTTATACGACTCTCGTAATGCTGTACATTGTTCATCAAACTGGGGATTCTCGTGGTTTTGATCGAATGAAATCCATCACTTCAAGTGCGACCTCGGTGCTTGTTTGCATTTTTGACATGTCGCAAATCTATCTAGATGACAGTTACGTTCTCTGAAGTTAGGAA
The DNA here is from genome assembly GCA_955612985.1 of Cheilosia scutellata. Lineage (NCBI taxonomy): Eukaryota > Metazoa > Arthropoda > Insecta > Diptera > Syrphidae > Cheilosia > Cheilosia scutellata. The sequence continues at coordinate 2,311,327 of OY015315.1, forward strand.
TCAAACATGGCATGCCATTTTTACGTTCCACACTTGATTTGATTTTGTTTTCTGTTTTTTTCATTTGATTTCCCCTTATTTCGTTGTTTGATTTGATTTTGGAGAAAGCCTGCCAAACAATTTCTACAAAATTCAAATTCGAAAAAAAAAAAAAATTAGCAAAAGCAAAACATCTGTCAACCTGTGTGTCTTAACTATGTGTGTTGTAGATAATGTCAACGAATAAAAAGAAGAAGTATCCGCAACAGTCGTCGTCATCATCATCATCTTCGTCGTCATCGTCCCAGCAGCAGCAGCAACAACAACAACAACAACAGACTCATCCATCTCAGCAGCAGCAACAACAGCAGCAGCAACATCAAGCAGTGGCAGCCGCTCAACAACAATACCACAAGACTTATGGCGGTGCAATGTCACTGTTGAAAAGTAACGCCTCAGTAACGAATCCGAATGCCGCTTACACTATTGCCAGTCACAATAGCAACTGTCAACTAAATACGAGTAGTGCCATATTCGGTGGTGTGAATGGTGCATCTTTGAATAGTAACAGTGTCGCTGGTGCCAATGGCAATGTGAACGGTGGTGTCGGTGCTGTCACTCGGGCTGGTGGAGATGGTGTAGGGGGTGCTGTTGCTGGTCATGCTAAGAGTACCGTTATTGATAGGAAATTCGATATTCAAATCAAAAGTAAACTAATCAATAGCAGTACATATCAAAAGTCAACAGAGGTAAAGTCGTGTTTAACACGTTCAATTCTGTTGTTACTCTTGCTTTTGTTTTGTATTGTTCATTTCTATTAGTATATATTTGGATTTTGTGTTTGTTTTCAGAAAAAAAAAAATAATGAATTTTTAAATTAAATGAAAGCACAGCTTCTTCTTCTTCTTCTTTGGTTCAGTTTTAGATTTTTAAGGTTTTTAATGGTCTAGTTATATGTACACCTAAGTTTATGATTTTATCTTAAGAGGGTTGTTGTTTTTTTTATATATATATATTTTTTTTATGTCAATGTGTTTTTTAATATGCATAATAAAATGTTTGCTTTATTTTTAGTTTGTGCCTGCAACCGTTAATAATTCAACCGGCAATGCACGTACAAATCAACAGAGCGGCATCTATCGCGGCACTGCCTCATCGTCAGCACCTCGTGGTACCACACGGCATGTGCCAGCTGCCATTCCACAAATGTTCCAACAACAGATCCATCAGTCGGTCGTTGTGCCGGCGTATCAGACGTTTGCGCCCAGACAGCCATCCTACCAGCAGGGGCCATCGTTCTCCTATGCAACACAGCCGCTTCAGGCGAGTTATCATCACAGCTACCCATATCAATATTATCCGAATTCAATGATACCCGCAGCGGCGCAATCCCATCAGCGGGGTCCATCGGGCGTGACAAGTGCTATACCAGTACAGGCTGGTCCGAATGGTCCATTGGGTGGTCCAAACGGTACACAGGCACAAATGCCATTGACACCCGGTACTGTCTTGGCGGCGCCTCTGTCCGGTTCTGCGACTGTACTCGGCGTTGCCCCGGGTGGGCAACAGACCGTCCAGACAATGGGCGGTATTAATCAAAGAAAAAAACGAACACACGCTTTAGATATTATTCATCCCGAGACGAAGAAGAATGTTTTAGACGAATTAAATATTACAAAGGTGAGATGTTGATACTATAGATAGTGTTGAATTTATTTTTCAACTCGTTTCCTCTTGCAGTCTGCACCAAATTCCGATTTAGACTATCAAGATCAGTTGGCAATGAATGCGCCCGTCGCAGATTTGGCAATGGTCGCAGCGGTAGCTGGTGTCTCTGCACAGGACTTGAGTGATTCCAGTAAGGGTATGCCGGCAATTCCCTACACCATTGGTAAATAATTTAATTCCCTTTAATGCTTTGCGTTTATGCTTATAAAGTTTTGCTTATTTGCAGACATGATGCCACGTACTATGCCAGCATGTCCAATGAACGATATTATGGGACAAACACCAATTGTGTCGGCGATGTCCGACGGACCATCGGTAGAGATTCGTCCAACTAACCACCAGCCAAAGCGAAAGAAGTAAGTCTATTAATAGTTGCATTTTTCAGTTGTTGTTTGATGTTTCCATTGTCCAACCGTTTGGCTAATGTCGTGTTGTATTTTCACTTTGTCTTTGCAGCAAATCAATTCCGATAATTGCGCCCCCAGATCACAAGGATAACAAATCACAAAACGGTAAGTGCGCTCTGCTTTTTATAATTTGCTAACCATTATCCACATCAACTGAATTATGGACAAAATTACAAGTGGAATTCAATTTTGAAGTTTTGACTAAACTATATTAATTACGCGTAACCACATGTGGGTCGCGCTCACATTGCACCTAACAATTTATTGGTATAATTTTGTTGAGGTAATTATATTGAATCATCTAAAGTCACTTGACTGCTTGCAAACGATAAATATTCTAGACTTGACAATACGTCCGATGATTTAGATTTTAATTTAATTGTAGAGTAAATAGACAGCGACTAACGTTCGTCAGGTAGGTAGACAATGAGATTAGTTTAGCATTCTAAGTATAGTCTTGTGGGTCGAGTTCCGTTCCACATTTTATGGTGGATCGATTGTTGCGTAAAATTGCGAATTATTGGAATGACAAGCTCATTCCCACCAGACCGAAGCAAGTTGGTAAAAAATAGTTTCAGTAGACTGATGTAGATTTTGTAGATTTTTATCTAGTAGAAGTCATGACACACTTGGAGCGTTATAATGTCTGACAATATAGACAATACGTTATACGCATAACCCTTGGGGAGAAATTTTATGGCAAAATGTCGCATGCTCCGGTAGCGTTACATACTAGGCTTCGTTACATACAGTCTGGGGTGGACTTGAGGTCAGTTGGGCGCGCCACCTAAGGCTAGGTTCGTCTAACTCTTCGCGAGCAATTTGATGGCAAAATGTCTAATGTTCCGATAGGATTACATACTAGGCTTCGTTAAAGTTTGGGGTGGACCTGAGGTCAGTTTTCACTTGTGTGCGCCACCTAAGGCGAGGTTTCGGAATTCAAGGCTTGAATAATTAAGGACCTTGTATACTCTTGCCGTTTTCATGATCAAAAGAAGACGCCTTTGTTGCTGTTTAAATAGGCTTCAGTTCGTTGTCCATTTCTATCAGGTTTGTGTCCACCTAAAAGTAGTCAATGTTGTCACGAATGACAATAAGGCCAATACAATCACTTAGGTTGCCACTTAGAGCAACGGACTCTACCATAAACCAATTAAAATGCTGGCTTAGGCGTCGGTCATAGCCATCCGAAAAGTCCATCCGTAAAAACACGAAACAGAACAAAACTGACACATTTAACCATAACATATTGTTCAGGACCGACGCGCCCGGCTAAACCAGAAGTGGAACACTGTATAATTTGTTTACTATATTATTTTGTATCATCGGCTCCATCAGGGAATCTTTTGTATGTTTTTGTATTATTATTGCTGCTTTAAAAAATGTAAAAATAAATCGAAAACTGATAAGGAGGAGGAGGAGGATATTAATATACAGTCCACCAGCTGTCGAAACACATATCATAGGAATTCAGTGGAATACTTCGTGAAACTGATTGAAGAAGTTGAACAGAAAAAGTTTTTCGTCCGGAAAAAATAATAAATTAGTTTTAGATGAACTGCTTATTTTTTTTAGCTGAACTGACTTTATAATTCAAAAGCAACATTTTAAGACCAAGATTGAGTTCAACGATTAAGATTAAGTGCTTCAAAAAAACCAAACAAATATTTTTTCGGTTGCATTTTACTGTAAACGGGGTCTTAAGCTGGATAACCCTCCGATGCAATTTTATTTTACTTTACTTATATCCTGTTACTTATTGTGGGCCGTATTTCGTATTGTCGTATGGCGTTTCTGTTAATATGCCCCAGCTATATTTATCTCTTTCTTGATGTTTATCCTATACGGCAATGTCTCTAGTTGATTTTGTTCCTCTTGAAAGCCACTGCAATACTTCAGAAGACAGTAGAACCGACAGAGGTTGAAGTTTTCTCCAACTTCTTCGGGGTTTTCGATACTGTGGAAATGTATAGGTTTTTGAATTGCATTTAATTTATTTCAGTTAAAAGCCAAAAGAGTTCAAAATCTATACATTTGTGCTTTTTAGACTCTGTCTATTCAGCCTACATCCCAGTTATTTGGCACTGTTGACGAACTCAAGTAGATTTCCGTTCAGCTTAAGAGGAGAAATGCAAACCAAGTTTAGCTTTAAATAAATAAACCTTTTGTAAATATTGTTAAGGCTGAGATTTTCGTTTCTTGGGCCTTAGAAACTGAATTAGTCTTCGACAAATGACGATTAGCATTGAACTTGTAACTCGTGTGTTACAGAAATGTGTAGTATAACGCTTGTATAAATGCACTTGCAGTACAAGTATTGCTCGCAAAGAACTACATTCAGAATATGGGAACGTTCTTGTGGATGCTTTTCCTGCGTCATCTGCATATGCTATGACTTTGCGAAGTGCTTTATTAAGATCAGAAGTTCAGAAGCCCACTGATAACTAAATTCCCTCTACGAAAACGAATCAGTGTCTATCTCGTTTTTGACCAATCGACAAGAAAGACCAAAGCAGCATCAGGAAAAGTGCGGGCACTATCATCGGACATGGTATTTCGACAGAAGGTCGGGCAGTCAGTGTGCTATGTGACAGGTAGACCTTTACGACAAACGCCAACGGGAATAGGGGTGACTAATTACTGCGCACACGATCAGTGATTAATTGGTTTGAAAAAGGAGGAACAATGTTGAACTGATAGGGTTAGACATGTTTGGTGCACGTATACCCGAAAATATTTTCAAATATTTAATGCCACGAAATCATCTTCCACTTAACTTATGTGCGTTAGTTCGACTCGAAACCTTAAGTCCCACCTATGCCTATGTTCGGCTTGAATGAAAGTTATGTTCCAAACTAAGTTCTACTAGAACACATAAGTTCCATTTATACGTATAAGTTCAATTCGAACGCATTTCTACTTTAACGCATATGTTCTGCTTAAACGCATACGTTCTTCCTGAACGCATAAGTTCTACTTGAGCGCATAAGTTCTTCTTTAACGCATAAGTCCTACTTGAACGGCTAAGTTCTACGTGAACGCATAAGTTCTACTTAAAAGCACAAGTCCTACTTGAACGCTTTTCCGGTAGTTGAGCCTCGCCCAAGAGTCCGCACTAGCCACACTGAGAGCGAGAGCGAAACGCGTTTCACTTTTCGTTACGCGTTTCATTTTTCGTTACTAACTTAGTTTTGCTTCAGAACTTCTACATTTTGGCGGCATGCCAAACTCCATACAAAAAAAACTGACATTTCAGAATATGTGCTAGAGTTCTAGCGCAAATGCTGAAATGTCAGTTTTTTTGATATGGAGTTTGGCATGCCGCTAGTCTTCTAGCGGGTTAATGGAACGCGGGCATTGTTAGTGTCATGCGTCAAATAATAAACATAAGCTTTATACCACCCTTACGGTAGAATTGAGAAGCTTTTTCATGACAGTAGAACCACCGGATGCTTGTCAGACTTTCGCGAAAGAAAAACTTTGCATCTGAATATTATATTTGTTGTGCTGTTTTTTTCATATTGCATCCCATATGCCATTCAATTCGTGTTCAGAATGACAGTTGTCTTCATTCCTTGTAAGAAAAATCCTTTGCCAAATTGAGCTGCCATTGGCATTATTTTTTAGCTTCCGACAATGTCATGTGGAAAGTTATGTCGTTTTCGGTTAGTCGCCCAGAACCACCCGGAAGCAATCCGAACGATTCTGAAAGCGTTCGATTGGCACTCAACTGACAGTTCTTCTACTAAAAAGACGAGAAATTTGCTTCTGGATTTGAATTCAGAATCGCGGAGAGTTCTTCCGGACGATTCTGGATGACCAACCGAAAACGATTGAGTTTGCTGTCATTCCGAAAATTAGGCAAAACCAAGCGTTCATTTGCACGCAATGAATGTCATATTACTTTTATTAAAAAAAAAAAACTTTGCCAATCTTATGCAATGGTTGGTCATTGGTGAATATTGAGAGGCGCATTCTCCCGGTAAAATAACTAGACCACATCAGCCGATATGGTCCGCATTTGGTTTAAAGTTATTCCAGTTGTATATAAATTAGAACACCCGATATGGCATAGTTGTGATCGCACATGGACAGATTTGTTCTGTCAGCATGGCCATTGATACATTCACCTCATTTCAACCAATTCTGTCTATCTTGTATTATTAAGTTCTGCACACGTTTGCTATGTGTACTGAATATGATATAAACCACATGGACGACTTAACGAACATGCTCGCCGAATATAAAGAATAAATGCATAATTCGAGTTGGATTAGAGGTATCGCCCAACTCGGTATGTTTCTCTTTTCACTTTGTTCCTGAGAAGCACCGACATCCGACAAGATAAGCGAAGCGAAAGAAATAAAGAAAAACAAATTCCATCACTTGGTCTTCATATTTGGATTTTCGTTTTCCTTTTGCGGCTGTCATTCCGAGAATTCTCCCCGTGCATTATAGATTAGAAATACATTTGTGTTAGTGGTATTGCCCATGTGCGTTACTGACCGAAAGAGAATAATGAACCACATACACAACGACCGCTATTCAAAAGTATTATAATGAAGATTAGATTAGAAATTCGCTGGCCTGTCGTCAGGTAGGGCTTCTCTAGCGAAAAACTAAACGTATACTGACGTAGGTTAGTGTGATTTCGCAGAGTGGGACATTCCCAGCACGACCTTGATTGTTGGCTTACCTTTATACTTGACGCCTTGTTGTTGTTGTTTTGGAATGACACCTCGTATCACACGTTTGTGTTAGTGTTAGAAAAAAAGTCAATGTACACAGTGTTGTCTCTTAATTGCTGTTTCCTCCACGTGGAAAACGAGAATACATATTTTAATGAACGCCCGTCTCCAGTGCAATGACTAGTACAATCTTAATTTTAAATCTTAAATTTACGCAAAGCAAAGAATAATTCTGTAGATCTGTTCAGCAAATGCTGATGTGACAGATGGCGTCATTGTCCGCATACAAAGTAGTCAAACGATTGCTCTATATGCAATCTATTTAAATTTTTATAGGACTTTTTTTCTTATTTATTTTGTGCTTTCTTTTATTAAATTTATTTTGACATATACATTGTTAATATTTGATTATAACAAATGTCATTGTGGTTCATTCGTTTTGATAAAATAGGTTACGTAGACAATGGGTGGTATGCATAAAAAAAGTATTTACTTCAAGTAAAAGGTTTAAGTAAATACTGAAAAGTAGAAGTGGAAGTAGTAGTAGAATTTGAAGTAGAAGCTCCGATTTTCAGTATTTACTTCGTTTCATTTACAAAAGTTTTTACTTGATTGCAAAAATACTTTAAGTAAATACTGAATTTATTCAAGTAAAAAGGTACTCGGACATCATAGTAAATACTTATTTTTTTTAGTAGATGCTATGAAATTTTCAAGTTGGTCGATAGCAACTTGAAAAATTTCCAGTATTTACTGCAGAAAAACAAGCACATACTAGTTTTTCTGCATTCCAAAAAAGTATTTACTACAAAAATGCATGCGAAGAGAAGTAAATGCTTTTACTTAAAGTAAATATGCACCTAATCTTAGTGTTTACTTCATTTTATGCATGCCAAAAATAGTATTTACTTAGAAAATCCTCAGTAAAAGCATTTACTGTCTTTTATGCATACCACCCAATGACAGATAATTATTATCATTTACCTGCGATCATAATTTATATGCATGTGTCAAATGTAGTCTTACTTAAATATGCAAATATTTATTGAACTTAAATTTGTAACGCCACTTCACATTTCACAAAAATGTAATTTCACAAACATTCAGAAGTCTATTGCATTTCCAGTCAAAGCTGTAACAAATGACAGGAAATTTTCCTTAGATGTCAGTTCTGTGAACATTTTATGCTTTTTGCAAATATTAAGGATCATACAATTTGAGTTTGTTGTTTAAACTACAACTAATTGCATTTTAAGTCGGGCAACTAGAGCAGCAGTCAGTCTAACTCGAAATCGCATTGTCATCACTTTACTTCAGAACATTAATACAGTTGTTTGTAATCAATTGGCCTAAATAAATGTCCTCGGATCATTTTTTGACACTATCGTGGTGGAAAACAAGTTTTCAGTTATCAAAAAATTATCCTCCTCCGGGAACAAGATAATAAATTAGCCTATATTCTTGGGTTTTGCTAGAATGTTGAAGATGATATAAAATGCCCAATTTTAATTTATTAATATCTCTGTTTGCAGATTGGAGTTTATTGAACTTCTCTTTCATATGTGTCCGAAATTTATCCGAGGATAATTATTTAGCCAAATTGACAAACAGCCTTACTGTTTAACTGATCCGCTGAGTTTCATCTTTTCATTTCTTAACTCTAAAAAGGCAGATCGTCTTCCAAATTTTGCTACCTCTAAAGTACGAATCAGAATGGAGTTGCTTTCACTGTGTCATGGCACGTTGTCAAAATTGAATACACCCGTTTAATAAATGTAAATTGTGATTGAGCAGTTTGTCTTAATGCACCTCTGACCCTCACGTCGCGGTCGCTCGTGTAGGCTTTATAAAGTGCTCGTTGGTTTAGTAGTACTCCCACATCTAGTTGTTGTATGTGATTTTAGTGAACATGTTATACGTTATTATTCAGTTGACACTACATTTCTGTCATCATAGTCAGTACTGTCTCTAAAATGTTCTCTATTTTCAACGCTACATCAATTTTTTTGTCACTCATCTGTCACTAATTCCAATTTTTCCAACATATTTCTTCCCTGTTTCCAAAAATCACACACATTATTTTTCGTGAGCTGACAGATAAAATTAATGAATAGATTTTGTAGCAGGACAGCCTACAGAGCGTACACCTTTATGCCTAGTCCGAATGTCAGAAATTTATCAGCTTTTTCCGCACAGTCATACTCGAATGTTTGTCAAACGTTCACAGTGGAAAAATCGTCAATTTGAGTTTTCCCAGGGATCGAACTTAAGTCCCCCTCGCCTAGCGCACTAACTACTGATCCACTGCTTCTGTATCTGTCGCTATTGACACAAATATTTTTGGCAGCATTAAACAGAAAAGACAAATATCAGTCAAGAGAAATCGAATGTTCTCGTTGACAGCGAAACCAACCACTCTTTCGAGAATTGTTCCTTTAGTTAAATATCAACTCTTTGAACTGTCAATGTTTATTCCCACAATGCTGTAGTTAATTTAACTAAAAACGGCGGAGAATCCGCTTATTGTGTTTGTTTATCGACAGTCGACATCGCTGCGCCACAATCAAGTGTGTGAAAAATAAAAACCAAAACACTAAATAGTTGTCAGACTACTGGCTGTCAGATTTCTGAACAAGTTAAATAAAACTATTAATATTTCTTATTCTGTCAAAACACCGAATATTTAAATCCATTATTTTATTATTCTGTCAAAAAACTGTCACTAGTATTATTTCTTATTCTTCTTCCAAAACACCAATTTCTTTTTCCAAAAATCACACACCCACACAAAAAGCTAGAAGTTCACTGACAGCTAGATAGTAATTAACATCAATTTGGTACCTACCATGTGTGTTTGCTATTTGACAGTTCTCCTCCATACTCTATTCAACAGTCAAACTCGGCAAATTTACCCTAAAAATAACGAAGGAGCGCCAAAAATACAATTAAACCACGAAAGATAATAATAAAAACAACCAAAACCCATGAGCAATACGAGACAAGCCCCAAAAAGAAAAGAGAACAAAAAAACCGAATGTGTATGTGTGTCCCTCTCGCCCATTGCACTAATTTTAATCGATTCATTCATTCACACATATTTGAGCTTGCTATGTGGGGGCTTAAACTTAAACCGTCCCGTTCCCCACATAGAATAGAAACATGTTCTTCCATTCAATTAAAACTGCTTCGGCTCTTCTTGCCTTCTATGCTTCTTGTCTCTGGGTGTGTGTGTTTGGATTTGCATATAGCAACAGTGATTTATACACTTGGCTCTGCTGGTCTCCCTCGCGCTGTCTCTTTTCGATTCTATTTTTTCTTCCTTCTTGTTCTTCTGCTTTTTCGGTTTTTCATTTTTACGCACCTCAGCGGTAGCCAGCAACATGATATTTCCCCCTAACTGTGTGCGGCGATTGCGTACCATAATTGTTACGTTGCGCGCGAGGAGCGACGGCATGGTCGTCTTTTAACAGTTGCTTTCTGTCATTATTTTATATTTTCCCCTCTCAGTGCTGTAGCGAAATTGTATTTTATTTTAATTTATTTATTTAATTTTTTTTTACACAAGAAAGAAATAAACAAAATAAAATTTATTTCAAGAAAAATAAAAAGTCCAAACACAGAAAAAGAATACTATGCAGTGTGTGGTGGGTTGTGTATGTATGTGCCTGTGCCTGTGCATGTGGGGATAATAATACACCGTCGTCTCGCTGCGGACTAATATTATTCGCGGATAGAGTGCTAGTCGGATTTTAGCCACATTTTTATCCGTTTGCGCACATTATGTAACTTAAAACCGAATAAAAGTCAAAGAAGATCAAAATCAAAAATACACATTGTTACAGTGAAATATAGTGCATATTGTTGTTTGTTAAAAAAAATAAAAAATAAAAGAAAATCGTACTCCTGCGTCACCCTACCTATCTTTGATGGTCAAAAATGTGTGCGACAACGAAACAATGGCCCACCTGGTGAATCAAAAAAACAAAATTTCTCAAATATTTTTCTATTAAGAAATATACGTCAACTTCCTTTTGACATACTCTAGTTTAGAGACACATCCGCAAAGGCATTGGAATGTCAGTCATTCGCCACCGCCGCCGCGTGCGCGTATGCATCATTCTCGCAACACAATCGAACTTCGCATAATTATACCAAAACCAGTGCGTGTGTGCACGCCATTTGAAGATAAAAGTGTTAGTTTTTTAGTAAAAAAAAAAAAAAAAACAAAATCACACCCGAACAGTTATATCCATTTTAGAAATTTGCCATACAAGCATTTTTGGTGACGTTTTTGAGGCAGTTCCCTTCAGAAACGTGCAATCAGACAGTTGCATTGAATACATTTCTTAACGAAAAATCGTCGCTTAGAATGATGACGACCTATGCAAAGCAAAGTTGCTTAGATCGAAAATAAATTCGCTTAAGATAACCTTTCCCCAGCGACATGACACATTGATTGCTGTTTATTTACGTCAAAATGACTCCCTTTCCTTTGAGTTTATTATATTTTCCATTCGGCATTGATCATGGTTTTTCTTTTTGATTGGGAGTGCGTTTCAATCTTCTTCCATTTGGAATGATGATGAGTCAAAGTGATGATATCAGATGAAGGAATTTATTTGCCTATATGGTTGGTATATACCTGTGTGAAAAAACATTGCTGATGTCGATCGCCATATGCATTACGAATTTTGTATTTTTTTTTTCTTTATTTTTGCTTAATATGAATGACCAGAATGACCAGTAATGCAAAACTACCTAAAAAAGACAGTTGCCATTCATCGCAAATGTGTCAATTCCGATCTACAATAGTCTGTGAATAGAAAGTGTCTCTGATCCTTTTATTGAGAATGACATTTGATCTTCCTATCGATCAACAAGTGTAGGGTGGTACAATATGAGAATTCCGTTCGACAATAGCCTGTAAATAGAAAGTTTCCTACTGAAAATGACAGTTGTTTTTTTGTACGAAGTGTCTATTCGCACGTTCATTTTGACAGATTTTGTACTGAACTGACGTTTCCTTTGTTCGGGACACGGGCACGTAACGTAATTCTATTTTCATTAAAAACTCTTTATAAACATAACTGTTGGATCCCAAACGTACGGCATAATGCCCGAAAATAATTATACTGGAGTTTAGAGTCCTTGCCGCGAGCGTAGCGAGCCACATACCCCAACTTGACGCAGTCGTGTCCCGAACAACGTGCGAATAGCAACAGCCTTTTTTGTACATCGATAAGTATGAAAATCAATTTATTGTTATACTGGTACACTAAGTAAACATGACAGTTGTTATTGACATGCAATATGAGAATAATTCAATTCAAAAATTGGTTATAAAGCACAGAGTTTTAGTGATCCTCTTATTGAAAATCAATTCGACTAGAAATTCAGAGATATAGGTGGTATGCCAGAATAGATTAACAAATAATTGTCTTAATTAACAATAAATTCAGAGTTTCTGTGATCCTATTATTAAAAACATACAACTTCTTTCAGTTTCTATAGTAAAGGTGACAGCTAGTTATATTGTCCTTAACATTAATAGTGACATTATACTACTGCTTGCAAATAAGCATTTTTAGTTTCGACTTAAGTCTACAAATGGCAATATTTGGATGACGTTTGGCATTGTCAAGCTGACATAAAATTGCGGTAATTTATTAAAATTCGTTGACATATGAATGCCACAATTGTTGGCTTCAGAAAATCGATACTAAAATTCGAAATATTAAGATGAAGTTTCTGATTGACAAGCCATCATGAATTTGCATATTTCATTTTCAATTACTGCGATTATGACAAGGTTGTTTGCAGTCAATGACATCAGCCATCAGACATTTCGCACAGTTGCCAACAGTGACTTGATTTATTGATGAATTTAATAAGTGAAATGCATTGTATGGCTTTTGCAATGTTTAACATGATCCGTCAGGCGGTAATCAAGCACTCGTTGTTTAGGATTCTCGATTTTGTGGTATTTTTTTTTCGATTAGCAACACGTCAGACTCTTTGTGTAAGTGATTTCCATTTTGTGGCATAAATAAAGGGTCCGCCAAATAATTTTTTTTTTGAAAATGCTATAAAAAAAAACTACTGAATATTTTCTCAAATTTCTTTTTTTATTTGAAAGTACAATCCTTCCGGTTAATAATGGAAAATAATTTCATTCAAATGGCTGCCTCGGCTGGCCATGCAGTAGCCTACACGATCGGTCCAATTTTTAAGCACATTATCGATTGTGTGCAGCTGTATTTCACCAATGGCTTCACGAATATTGTCCTTTAAAGCGTCAATTGTCTCTGTCATGTCGGCGTAACACTTATCTTTAACGGCACCCACAAATAATAGTCCAACGGTGTCAAATCGCAGCTCCGCGGTGGCCAAACGACATCAGCTCTGCGGCTGATAATGCGATCTTCGGCTGTGTGGCACGTAGCGCCGTCCTGTTGAAACCAAATGTTGCCAATATCCTCCTCTTCAATTTTTGTGAACAAAAATTCGTTCAACGTGGCCCGATAACGATCGCCATTGACTGTAACGGCCACTCCTTGCTCATTTTCGAAGAAAAATGCCCAAATTATGCCTCTGGACCAAAATCCGCACCAAACAGTGACTCGTTTTGGGTATATCGGCTTTTCAATGTATGCGTGCGGGTTTTCTGTGCCCCAAATGCGACAATTTTGCTTGTTTACATACCCGCTGACGGTGCATCTCTTCTTCCAAAATCCGTACGCAATTTTCGCACACATTCTGCAACATTACCATGATTTTCAAAGTAATGTCGCAATATTTCCCAGCGTTGTTCAAGCGTATACACAACCATATTCGTTCAGCGGAAGGATAAAACTAATTATCTGTCAAATCAGACATGAGATAAGTGTTACCATTCGCGAAATAAGCACTAGTTGAAAAAAAAAAAAAAAATACGTTAGATGGCGGACCCTTTAGTTTTAAGTTTTATTTTTCCATAAATCTGTCGAATATGAAAAGCAACTGGAAAATCAGAAAATGTATACATTTGCTAGTGTATGTGACAAATATAGTTAGTTGACGGAAGTTTCATCTACAGCGTCGGAGTTCGATACATTGATTCATACGTTTGACAATGGCTTTACCATTTTTGATCAAATTTCATTAAATGTAAACAGACTTTTACGACAGGTTTTTCCACTGCGCCCACCTCTCGCGAAAGTCTGACAAACATCCGAGAGCATAGTCCAGTATAGCAGTTGACACCCTCCAAAGGGACTTATCACGTCAGATTCAGATCCAGTTGATTAGCACCAGGGATTTATATTCATACCGTAGTTTTCATTCTCTGCATTGTATATTTTTTACAAGTGCAATCTATGCAACAGATGGCGCTAATACGACTACGTTCGCTACTATTCAACAAAGGCATTTCCAAGTCTTGAGAATATATTATACAGGGTGCCCCAGTTAAGAAGTATAATCCTTTAAAGGAAGATTCCTGAAGTTCTGCCGAACAAAAGGTTGTATGGTAGGGGGGCCTATTTTCATCGTATTTTCCGTTATAGCCCATCAAAGTAGGTGACCTCTAATTTGGAGGTGTTACAACTTAAAACGCTATGACTTCTAAACTATTATAGGTACAAAAATAGTTTTGTACATTTTGAAAAGGCAATTTAGTAGCGCATACAAGTCTTAAGCATTTCGGCTACATCTGGGCAGCAACAAAAAAGTTATGGCTCCTTAAACTCAACATTTTGAAAATTTGTTGTTCCATTTTTTTACTTAAAATGCTTTTTTCTCAAAATTTTTACTTAAGAAATTTTTTTTTAAATGTTTATCCTTGAGAAATTTTCTTAAAATTATGTTAGGAAACTTTTTTACATACGATCAACAGAGGTTGTAGTAAAAGCCGTTTTTTTTTCAAACAAAAATGGTCTAGATTTTTCTCAAAAAAAGGTTTCTTTCATAGCACCCCAGAAGAAAGAAATCCATGGGTGTTAGGTCAGGAGATCTGTGTGGACTAGTCCACCGTTCGATAAAAATATGTTTGAGGAATGGAGTTACCCCGCTGCAGCTACTGTGACAAGGTGCCCCATCTTGTTGAAAGAACATCGCCCTTCTCTGAACAAGAGGAGCATCTTCAAGGAGCTCCTGCAATCGTTTTCTAAGAAATACCAGGTAGTAATGGGAATTAACTGTTGGGGGAAGGACGTTGGGCCTACTAAAGTGTTTCCAAACATTTTCGCTAAGCCTTCTTTGAAATAAGCACACATTTTGAAGAAGTTGTTCACAATAATTAAATGCTTACCTTTGAAAGGATGTTGTGCGTATTAAATGGGGATTAGGGTCTGACCAATGGTGCAAATTGTGGATATTTGTAACTTTGTAACTTTGTTTGTGAATTGCGCTTCGTCAGTCCACAGAATGTTCTTGTGCCCGTCTTCTGCCTGTTTGCGCAATAGCCACTGGAAAAATGCCAACCTTCTTTGCGCAGCTCCTGGTAGTAAATCCTGTACCGATGCTAAATGGAAAGGGTGTAATCTATTACTCTGTAGAGCTGAGTGAATCATGGTTCTGGTAAGTTCCAACTGCACAGCTAGTCTGCGGACCTGACTAAGAGCTTAGCTTCCACTGCACGCAAAATCCCACCCTCAATTTCTTCCGCCGCCGCTGCGTCTGACCGTCGTTCCTTTTTATTTCGAGGAGCTCACCCGGCATCAACAAGACGCTGATACGCACCGGCTGTACTATTATGGTGTATTACGATTTGGGTATCGGCGTTAGTACTCTTATCTTGCCAACGAAGCGTTTTGTGGAGATCAACTTATCAATGTTAACCTTTTTTTTCTATTCGACAATAAATTAACTGTTAACCATTGCTCATTGAGGTACGTTAGTTTATTATTCGCACTTAATTTTGTTTGACCATTTTTGACAAAAAATGGCTTCTACTACAACTTCTGTTGATCGTACGTAAAAAATTAGCTTAACATAATTTTTAGGAAACTTTTCAAGGATAAAAATTTCATAAAAAATATGAAAATGTATTCTTAACTGGGACACCCTGTATATGTAATTGTCTATACACACGATTTCGATTCATAGAATTGCCGGTTCATTCAAAGAGTCAGTCTGATCTAGACATGGAATTCCAGATGTCGGTACATTTGACTACATCGCCTTTTGAAATTTCGAAAATGTACATGTTTTATCTTCGAAAACATTACCCATTCATGAGATTCTAAATGCCGGTACATTCAAAGAGCCACTCCAATCAAAACTGCCAGATGTTTGTTTGCAATTTACGAAACGTAGCTACAGGTTCGCACATGGATAGGATATCCACAATCCACATTTTCTAAAATAGCCAAGACATCATCATTTGATGAATCTCATAATTTTCCTAGTTGCTGTACAAGTGGTAAACATTTGTTCATATTTGCCTTTTGAAGTCTCGGAGCATGTTCCCGGTCTAATCTTGGAAAACATTCTGGGTGATCACAGAATCCGTCGTATTCGGAATTTTGCTACGAACTCCGAAAGAACTATCACAGAATCCGCCGTAGTGGAAATTTTTGCTACGAATTCAATCCGTCGTAGTGGAAATGTTTCCTACGAGTTTAATTCGAAGCAAAAATGTCCACTACGACGGATTCTGTGATAGTTCTTTCGGAGTTCGTAGCAAAATTCCGAATACGACGGATTCTGTGATCACCCAGATTAACTACACATGGAATTCCAGATGTTTTTCAGTTGCGGAGTAGGTACAAGTAGGTATTGAAGTACATATAACTATACATCGCTCTTTGAAGTCTCGAAAGTTTGCACGTCCTCTTTTTAAAACACACATGTTGTTGCTTTGCATCCTACATTTTGTAGAACACTGCAGAAAAATTAAAATTATTTCCAATAATTTGGCTATCCCAAACTTGTCTTTTTTGCCCGCCATCACTTGATGGATTTAGAGAAATAAATCTAATTAGAGAACAATAAAATATTTTATTATTTTTCTGTGGGCATGAGATCATCAGAGATCATTAGTGATTCACTAGAAACTTGTCCTCATAAAGAGTGAAGCAAATTTATTTTAATAGTTGTAGACTTTTGCTAATGTACGACTCAAGGTTAGCTACGCCATTAAGTTGTGTTTGAAAAATAAACTTAACTTAATCGCAAAATGGAGATAGAAAAGTTTCATTTCTGATGGAAGGCCAATTCTAGTAATGACGGAAAGTAATTGTGTTCGCATACGAGTAAGCCACTTCCTGTAAAAATTACCAACCTAAAAAAATGGTTGAATATTTGGTCATTACTGATTCCTTCGTCATCCTTGAGTTCTTACAGATTAAAGTTGAGCGGGTTCTCTTTTAGAGTGTGGGTCTCGATTCTAACATTTATCTGCGCAATAATTGCATTTGTCTTTCCGTTTGAAAAGACGGTATTGTAGTTGTGAAGATCGCCCTTAATATCTTAAGAATAAAGAAGTTTAAACTGTCCCTGGACTAATACCTATCGGGGGGGGGGGGGGGGGGAGATGTGTACTTACTTTATAGATGTGTACATTTGAATCAATTGGGGACCCATTCCTGGTCGTCATTAAGCAGGACACAAAAGTGTGGAGTTCCGTCCACATTCCATGCAGGATCGTCAGAATATTATGTACAGTTTTCTAACAAACCCGCTCCTTAAAATCATGTCTAGCTTTAGAGTACCTACATTTGTCGACAAAAATCCGCGTCGTTGTAAATCGTTTTTCAAAGGTTCTCCTTTTCGCAATCGTTATCGAACCACTCTTGTTTTGAGCAGAGCTCGAAAATAACTCTCAACCTTTATTTTCAATTGGGTTCTCACTGAGAGATATTACATTCGGCTTCGACATTAAGGTCTTGCTCTGAGATTTATTTATATATAATTACCTTTTCGCTCTTTGGTTGATTTTTATTTCTAAATTTTAGATTTATCACTCCTTAGTTAACTTTTTCCATAAAAATTAAATGGAAATGATCAACCAAAGACCTCATTCTTCGAAAGTAAGTTAAAAATGTCAGAATTGTATTGAATTCAGTGTTGTCGTTCTTATTTAACACATATAGCTATTGTCGATTGGGAGAAATTAATTCTGTTGTTGTTGTTGTTTAATTAATTAATCAGGTTGTTTAGTTTCGATGACTTTAAGCAGGAAGGACAATGTCCGAAATTTCATTAGGCTATCGAGGAAGCACCCACATATGCTTTTAGAGAACGCAGAAACAGGATCTAATTTTTTAGATTATTCCAGAGTTATTTCCCAGGAGTGAAAGAACTGAATTTGTTTTCATAGAACTTGACATATTATTACACAAACTATGAATAAAGAAAATGGCTTTATACGGGATATCATCATCTGAATGGGTAATAAGAACTATTTTAAGAATTTTAGAATTAAGTTTGACTATAAGCATTGAGTATTTATACATAGAGGAATCATCATTTTGAAAAGTAGGTTTCAAATTTACCTCGCGTGGAGCGTTGCAATCGTTTAAGCTTCTTTTTTTACGGACTTGAGTGAAGAACTATGAAAGCAAAAATACAACTCAACACAGCAGAAGAAGAACAAAGAAGGACTGTGCACTGTGGGACAGATACAGTCATCTGTCGATTGAGTAGGTAGCATTTTTTTATCGTTTATGTTTTATAACCAGACTCAAATCCTCGCGATCTCGCCAACCGATTCATTTTTTTTAGTACGCGGTGATGATGGGGGTGGGGGATGACTAGGTATGCGTTGGATCTGGAACTGGTTTTGCATATGGATGTGCAAGTGGATATCTTTTCTTTCATGGAGTGGAATTTTTTCCTGTATTTCTATTTTGATGTTTGCTTTGGTCATTCACTCATTCAGTTTTCAGTACGCAAATTGGCCTTGGAGCGTTAAGACGTATGTGCATGCAGATTTTTTTCTTTTTAATAGGAATAGGAATAAAAATTGGGGAATTTGATTAATTTAAAAATGAGTTCCATCCCCTGTTCTTACTGGAACTGTTTTAATATATATACGCCAGGGTGCTCTAAATCTTTTTTTGGATTGCCCTTTAGTAGTGCCAGATTTGTTTGGATAAAGCATTCTGGAAATGTTTCACTGCACAATGGTAAAGGTGTAGTTAAATTTTGCGAAAAACATTTTCCAGCATCAAACATTTCTGTAAAAGGCACAAAAAAATTTTTGCTACCAAATTCCTATCCCCTTCCCCTTCCTGGATCTTGTTCCTGCAATGGCTATCGTATGGACGATATTTGTAAATAACTTTTAAAAAAATCTATAAATGTGACAAGACAAACATGAAAGGAAAAAAAGTGTAAAACAAAATTATATAAGCACATCCTGCTCGCCGGGATTAACAGAATCCTTTATAGAAGAAAATTTTCGATCATTTTCTTCTGTTAATGAATCTATTAATTCCCTATCTCCATTTATAGATGACAACCACAATCGCCCCCCTCCAGGTCCAGAGATAAAAGTTTATTGCAATATGTCGAAGAAGAATAATTCTTTTAAAAAGTTCTCTAAAGACGCCGAAATAATAGAAGAGCATTTTCCTATTCCTGAAAATAATATTCCATTGGTTCCAAGCACCAGTTCTCCAAAGAGAGTAAACATCAGGAACATTATTTATAGATCCCCAAAAAAACTTAATAGATACAGTGACTGACTTGGCTGAAAAGAAAATTAACGAACTTTTCAACAACAAAAGCGACCCAGTTAGGACTTTTATTTTTTGTCAATTACTTCATAAACCCAACTCAAAATGGGGCAATGAAGAGAGAGATTTATTTTTGAAATTTTTTTACAAGTCACCCGTTCTGTAGAAGTACTTGATTGAAATTGGATTTACATTACCTGCTGTGTCCACCATCCGAAGATGACACATGAATATTGAATTTTCGCCTGGAATAGTAGATAGTGTTCTGAACTTGCTTAAGACAAAATGCTCGTCTCTTTCTGCGCTTGACAAAAAGTGTGTCTTACTACTAGATGAAATGGCTATTAAACCTGAATTAGAATATAGCACTTCAGAAGAGGTAGTATATGGATTTGTTGATCACGGTCATCTTGGCAGGGAAGGTGTAGTTGCATCGCATGCTTTAATCGTAATGTTACGGGGTTTAAATAGTAACTGGAAGCAAGCCATTGGTTTATATATTGGTAACATTTCTGGGCTAGATTTGAGCAAAATAATACAACATTGCATTTCCAAAGTAAAATCATTTGATATTGGAATCCATTGAAGTTATGTGTCATATGCAAACATTGATTTTTTGTAATTTCTTTCTATTTTAAATTGGATTGTTTTTCATTTTCAATGTTTAACCAAGATAGATTAAGATGAAGGTCATCTTAGAAACAGTTTAAATAATGTTAACCAATATGCCCTAATATTTGAATATGGTAGATACATACATAGGTACTTTGCATTTAATAAATTTGTATCTAGATCTACCTATTTAAATTTGTTCTTAATGCTTATGCTATGGGATGGTCTTATGTATATAAGATATGCCATTAACTACTGCGCTAGAATAAATTTAAGTTCTAATACACGTGGTAAAACCATATTTATCTTCTCAGACAACCACGCTGTTCTTAAAGCTCTGGACTGATCTGTTATAAAATCGAACCTGATTTTGGTCATCCACGAATTGCAAAGAAAAACCTAGTCACTGGATACACTGGATTCCAGCCCACAGGGGCTTTACTGGAAACGAAACAGCTGACTCACTGGCTAAAGTCGGCGCAACTTTTCGGACCTGAGCCTTTCTGTGGTGTCAGTAAGGGATGCTTCAGGGAATACATTGGCTTAATTGTCTTTTCTCCCCCAGAAAATCCTATATTTTTACTAATCTGGACAAAAACAACCTAAGAATCCTGACAGGAATTATTACTGGACATGGTCTTATGAAAAAACACCTTCACCGAATTGGAGTCTTACCGGACCCCACATGTAGACTGTGCCTTGAGAGTGATGAATCCTCTCTTCACATTCTCATGGAATGTCCGGCTCTCTTCCGTCTCAGAAAGTCATTGGCGAAGATATCGTTACTACAGCAAAACTTACTGACCTACCGCCAGAGAAGATTCTTATCTTCCTGACTGTCTCCGGAGTCAAAAGATGGCTCTAGGACCCCACCAGGGAAGGCACAATAGGCTCCTCTAGAGAGCCCGAGTGCCAGGGCCGATAAAGGCTCTCGCGATTTTTTTAATCTAATCTAATCAATGTATATTTCCTTAACCACACCACACCAAATCAAAATAAAATTATTACAACGACCCCAAAGGAAATATCATTGCAAATACCAAAGTAGTTATATTAAAGAACTTACGATTCTTTTTCAATACAAATGTAAAATTGCATAATATTGTGTATTTGATGTGAGGCTACTTCTTGTCAGTTGTCACACTTCATATTAAATAAAAAGGATAAAAAGACAAAAAGAATTGATTACATTTAAAATTCTCCCTTTCCTATAAATTCCCTTTTTCTACTTGAGCGTATTGTTCACTTTGAGTGTTTTTTCGCAATTGGACATGCAGGCGACATCTTGTGAGGTAAAATTGAAACATTCTTGATTCCTCTATGTATATAAACTCAATGCTACAAGTAAACTCGCAAGGGTTTTAGCAATACCTTTTCTCATTACTTGTGTAGCCGGGACACTCTCACTTGCACTGAACTTCCTTAGACGAGTGTTAAACAATGGCTCTTCAAATCACTAATGCAATTCCGCATGCGCTGCTAACTAATGTCAATAGTTATAGTGAAAAATGTACAAATGAGATTTATTTTTTTCTGTCAGTGATATCTCTCAGTGGTTGACCGAAACCATACAAAGCAAAAATAAGGGTTTCTCTCTGAGCGTAACCAAAAAAAATACTGCGCAAAGAAACTGATTATTATGTGATCAAATTTAAAATTCTCAACAACTGAGAGTAATATTAAGACCTTCGAAAAGGTTGAGAGATACTTTCGAGCTCTAGTTTTGAGCGACGCACATTGCGGCTTGTCCTTGCCTTTAAGGTTACTACTAGTCATTCCAATTTGTTCGGTTTTTTATATTCGGCCCTAGCGAGGTATCCATCGGAACGGAAAATTTTCTCCGATTTCATACGAATCGGAGGATTTTTGCTTCGAGGTATACTTCGGAACAGCTTTTCGGAACTTTGTTCGGACGAATACTATGCAACGCACACTGGCGTTTTGCGTTTCAGTGCGATCAAGAGCGTTTTTACTGGTATTTTTGACAGTTTCATACGAATTTTCTTCCGATGTGCTCCGACAGGAATTTGTTGCGGAATTTGTTTACGATTTGCAGTGAAGTGTTGATAAATGAAAGTAATAAAGAAAAAACATTTCAGCAAAGTAATTGGTTGTATTTGTTGCTTCAATTTGTGTTTCCAGGGCAAAAACAAGCACTAAATAGGAAAATCCCGATGTACCACGAAACAACATCATGCGTCGTCGCATATTAATTATTCTTTCCGAAGACGGATACCTCGAATGCAATTTGAGTCTCCGACGGAGTATGCGCTGCGGAAAATTCTCCGCTCCGACGGATACCTCGCTAGGGCCGATTGTGTGTCAAACAAAAAAAGACTTGCAGCCGTTGTCGAGCTCGTGATTTATCAACAAAATGAAACGAAACAGCTAGCCTTAAATCTGTAACCGCAAAAAATTGCGTTTAAAAGTTGCGCTGCTATTGTTCTACGAACAAGTAAAGAAACACAATTATGCCGCCGTCTATGTCAAATTTCCATACACAATTTGTCGAAAATTTGTCATATTTTATCAAATATTGGTACCTATTTAAACACCAACCTCGTTTAGTAAAGTAACCATTAAAAAAAATGTTTATAAATAAAGGCATTCTCAAACCAACGCGAATTCGGTAGCGGAAAATAACTACACGGCGATGGTGCTATATACCACCGTATATCCTGCGCGAAATATGCTTCCGCTTTTGCATTTTCGCGTTGGTTTGAACGAGCCTTAACTTTTTTAAAAAAGCTACGTAAAGGCTGCGTAAATTTTTACGCGATGTTTTAACTAAACAACAATATAGAAGCGTTGTTAGGAAATCTAATAAATACATCTGTTAATTTCCATCCCATTAAGACGCAGGAGTACAAGCCGGTTTTCAAGATCTCTTCGACTTTTCATACATAAAAAAATTACCTTTATCTAACCACAACGTTTTTATTTTTTTAAATTTAGAAACTAATTTGTGATATTTGAAACAAAAACTTGAGATTTTTATAAACAAAACTATAAAATAAATTGAAAAGCAATAACTGCCAAAAAAAATAAAAAGATAAAGTCACACTTCATACTACATACGCTTAAAACAATTCTCAAGGAAGCCATATAAATGCAATAATAAATTAACCTAAATAAATAATATAGCTCATAATCAAATGCAATATAGTTCGTAAAAATAAAATAAAAACACATTTATACTTAAATACATATCTGTATGAGAGATATGTACACGTGGATGTATATATTTATATTGACTTTATAAATGAAAAGGTAAATAACTATTTTTAAGAGCCAACTATTTTAATCATGATTATTTACTGCATTTAGTTTGCAAACCCACCCATCTAGCTGCTCATACAGCTCATATACAGGGTGCCGCAGAAACATTAAGTTGACTATCTACTGACGGACAAAAGAATATTGAAGCTGAGTATACCTAAAAAAAAAGAATGTCCCGAGTCTGTAATGACCAAAAGTTGCGACAAAAATAGTACATTGAGAATTTTGTTCGTTCGTGAAACACATTAGGAACTCCATCACATCGTCAATCCCTACTATCGTTTCCAATGACAATTCAACTGTGAAATCTTTAGAGAGAGAAAATCTACTGGCTGCGCAGGACTTGCATCATTCCTACACCTTTCACAAATTCCGCTTCTACAGATTCTAAAAAAGTCTTACAATTAATGTAAGGCCGATGACAGTGTGACAGTTCCACGACTGCAATTCACCATTTAAATGTTGGGGTCCCTCAAGGGTCTGTTTCGTCTCCTATACTCTTTCTCATTACTTATTATTGACATAATCTTGTCTGTCACTTTGCATTTGTCACTCTCTCTCTCAGTTTTTCATATTCTTTGCTTGATTCGGATCCTTGCCACAACAACGTATGTTGACAGCAATGGGGTACCACCAATAGATCAGCCATTATATATGAAAGGCACTTGCATCAACGAAGTCAAGGGACTGTTCAAGCATTGATGACTAAGGCTACGTCCATAGTGAACCAGCTTCTCGCTTACCAGCTTTTACCGGAATGCATTTTTAATTCTTGTTGACGCCGGTAACCAGCTTTCTAGGGTGAGAAAGCGAGAAGCTGGTTTCACTATGGACGTAGCCTTATTGTTGTCAGACGCGGTACTCACTTTATGTACGTCCACATCTGCATCCAGAGATGGATGCCCATTTGTTTAGCCTACACCGTTTTTCTTTAACGACTTCTGAAAAGCATTAGTCATTCGTCTGATCTCGAGAGTGATTTATAATGCAGTTTTGCATTTTTTCTCGAAATTGCTGCCAAATTTGGCTGCCACCCTTTCACACGAAAAATGCAGTGCCTTGGGGAAGAAGTGGCAAGTGATTCGGCAGACACATCGATTTCAACGTTTCAGCGAATACATTTATGGTTTTCCATAAAAGTATGAATGCCTCCAGTAGTCTTAATGCAGCCGCCCAAAAATATCTATAAAACTAGTGAAATATGTCCATCTAAAAATAATCCCTCGAATATTACTTGCACGATCAGACGACCCGTTCCGTCAGTTGGTACAGTTTCATCCAATTGCGCAGCGCTTTCGTTCAAATCGCATTCCCTTGTGCAATAGAAAAAAACGGCACACTTTAATGGCCTTCACGCTCCCCGCAGAGTAGTTCTAGCAGACGTAGCACCGCCTTACACAGAGAGACTCTTCAGTGTTGGAGAGGTCGTATGAGATTCTGCGCAAGCGATCAACTGACAGACGCAATATAAATTTCGAAATAGAGGACAAACTAGGGTTGGCATATAATCCAAAAAGCCAAAGATCGATCTCTGGTGCTGCCTCAGTTCTATTCGGAAGTCGGTCGACACCAAGTGTGAACAGTTCAAGTTTTGTGTCTTTGTGAAGTTGCCGGACCCGGAGCATGTTTTGCTTTCTGTTGAACTGGTGTTCGTCAGTTAATGACGAATGTAAATACCTTCCTTTATTTGTAACACTCTGCATCAGTTTGTGCAGGACAACCGTTTACACATCTTGAATCTCTTGTTTTTTTATTTATTTACAGCAAAGACTGGTGAAGATATCCTTAATAAAGCAATAAAAGCCGAAGTATTCGATACTTCAACTGAAACATTGTCTGTGATCTCTACAGTAACGGATTCATCATCGTCCAAGCAATCGACAGCTGAAGCGACAGCACTGAACCCAGAAGCAGCAGCCGTAATTCCTGAATCAGTAGCATTAGATTCGAATTCAAGTAATGAAAACAAAAAATAACACTTGAAGAACAATCGACAAGTAATGGTACTAATAATCATAATCAATTATTTTACAGGAGTATCGGTAGCAACAGAAACAACACCCGAGGAAACGACATCGTCCATCAACAGTAGTAGTAGTTTACCCCCAACAGCATCGTCATCACCAACATCAACGCTATCCACACTATCGTCAGCCTCATCGCCCACATCGTCGTTATTGCAACAAGCTGAAGGCGAAGCCGACGTATCATCATTATCAGCAGCATCAGAAACGGCAGTCACATCACAAGAGTTGGCTGCCAAAACCCAGGATATTGCTGCTGTTGTCAATGACCTGGCGGCTACCACCCTAGTTGACAGTAGTAATAAAGAGATCACAACTGAAACAGTAGCAGTGGCAACAAAAACAACTGATCTGCAACAGACGTTCGAAAGCATGAAACTAAGTGAACCCGAAATGAACGTCGTCCATGCTAATACGCAAACTTTGCCCGATGATGTGGTGGAATCATCGGCAACACCGCCACCAGCGGCGGTATTGAAATCTGTGGCCTCCACAAACGGTAAGGAGGCAGCGCCAGCCACTGATGTAATCACTTCCACAACTACAAAAACAACAGAAAACCACAACCTTAACAATAATAAACTAAACAAATTGAATGATAGCCTAGATAACAATATAAATAACAATAATAATACTACCGTTAGCAGTAGTAGCAAAACAAATAACAACATTAGCACTAGTAAAAAGACAGAGTCACTCGATGAGACGGATCGTAGTGCCGCACCAATAAAAACCACCACCAGCGCCGCAGTTAAAAGCAGCGAGGGTGTACCAACAAAACCAGTATCTGCAGCAACAACAAAAACAACAACGACAGCAGCTCCACCAACGATAGATCTTGTCAATAACAACTCAAAGGCAGCAGGTAAAGATACTGACAGCAGTAGCCTAAACAACAATAATCAAGCCACAGTTCCAGCAGTAGATGCACAAATCGCAAACGGAGAGACTGACGCCGCAGCTGTCGTTGCAGCCCCCTTCGATGGCCAAGCGACACCCGAAGTAGTGGCGCCCGGCAAAACTCAACCAACTGCTGAACAATCGGCAGCCCTTCAAGCAGCTATTCAATCTCTAATCAATTACAACGAAGGTCAGTGGTCACCGCAAAACCCGACAGGTAAGAAGCAGTACGATCGCGATCAGCTGTTGCAGCTGCGCGAGGCCAAGGCGTCGCGAATATCGCCCGATGTGAGTACAATCAATGCTTCGATCCTGCCCCAACCCAATCTCTTGCCATCG
Organism: Cheilosia scutellata; assembly: GCA_955612985.1. Taxonomy (NCBI): domain Eukaryota; kingdom Metazoa; phylum Arthropoda; class Insecta; order Diptera; family Syrphidae; genus Cheilosia; species Cheilosia scutellata. The sequence goes on from OY015315.1 coordinate 2,337,942, forward strand.
TTTATGCGTGGCAACAGCAACAACAAGCGCGTCCAGTCGATGAGTGGAATCGGCTCGATGGGCGATCGTTCCGGCATGGGCATGGGCGGTGGCATGGGAGGAGGTGGTGGAGCTGCAGGCTACATCAACAAACAAGCCTCAATGTCTGGGGTGAATCCGCGCAACAGTGCCAAGGGCAGTAGGACAGCCATGATTCACGTCAACTTGTCCCTCAACCAAGATGTGAAACTGAACGAAACAGATAACGCGTGGCGACCCCGCGTCCTAGTCTCCGAGACCGTCGATGGAGCCCACGATAGTGACGATCTGAAGCGTCGTGTCCGTGGTATTCTCAATAAGCTGACTCCCGAGAAGTTCGACATGCTGGTCGAACAAATTATCAAGTTAAAGATCGACACCAACGAGAAGGTGAACGACGTAATGGAGCTTGTCTTCGAGAAGGCCATCGATGAGCCCAATTTCTCAGTGTCCTATGCACGCCTCTGTCAACGACTTGTGGACGAGGTGAAGGCCCGCGACGAGGTTAAGAACCGCGACGACCGCTCAATGGAAAGCGGCACTCGCGACAATCTGAAACAATTCCGCACCTCCCTGCTAGACAAGACGGAGAACGAATTCAATGAGAACGTCACAAAACGTGCCGCCAAAGAAAAGAAACTTCAACCGATTTTGGACAAAATTCGCGATTGCAAGGATCCCGTCGAGAAGCTGGAACTGCAAGCACAGTTGGAAGAGGAGGAGCGTAAGATTCGCCGTCGTTCCGGTGGTACCGTGCGTTTCATTGGTGAACTCTTCAAGATATCCATGCTTACGGGCAAGATTATACACTCGTGCATAGATGTGCTGTTGGACGCTAAGTCCGAAGACAAGTTGGAATGCCTCTGCAAACTGTTGACGACAGTAGGTGAGAAATTCGAAAAGACACCAATAACCGCAAAGGATCCCTCAAGGTTGTACAATCTGGACAGCACAATGAAGCGTATGCAGGCCATCGCCTCAAAAACAGATAAGGATGGAGCAAAGGTAACCAGTCGAGTTCGTTTCATGTTGCAAGATGTGATCGATCTACGCAAGAGCAAATGGATCTCGAACCGTGGGGAGACACCAAAGACTATGGAGGAAATCCAAAAACAAGCCAAGACCGAACAAATGTCCACTCAGTACATGAACTACAGCAGTATGATGACTGGTGGTGGCGGCGGAGGCATGGGAGGCAGTGGTGGCGGCGGTGGTGGTCAGTCGTCTGGCGGTGGAGGAAACATGAAAAAGGACGATCGACGATTTGGCGGTAACAATTCCTATGGCAACAACCGCGACGGCAGCCGCGGTGGCCGTGGTGATGACGGTGGATCGATGCGTCGTCAACAGAACCAGAACAACAATATGGGCGGCAACGGAAACAACTCAAATAACGGCGACGACACATGGCATCATGTGCAGACGGGCAAGGGTAACCGTTCAATTGGCGCTGTCGACACAAATAAACTTGAATCAATGGTAAATCAATAAATATAGATTAAAGGGGGGTACCAGCTCACTGATGTCTTTTTTTTCTGTTTTCAGCTCAATCACGATGTCGATATGGGTACAAAGAAAATGGGCGGTCTTCAACAGTTCCTGTGGAACAGCAGTGGAGGTCAGTCACGAACTACAACCAACACAACAGCATCGAATTCTTTCGCTGCCCTGTCAGCACTGATCGATTCCAAAAGCACTAACGATCGCAACGACAGGAACGACCGTAATGATCGCAACGATCGTAACGATCGTAATGATCGTGGTGGACCAAGGAAGGGCTCTTATAATAAGGGCTCCATGGAGAGGGATCGATATGATCGAGGTAAGTTATGCACGCCCGCCCTTACACTGACACGCCTTTAAACATATACATTCTCTCGGTAGGTGTCCATTCTCGTGGTGGCTCAGCACATGGCTCACGTGAAAGTTCCTCCTCGCGTAACAATCAAGGTCGCGGCATGATGAATGCTTCCAGCATGCAAAAATCAGCTAGTCATAATAAGAACCAATACCAATCACTGGCGCCCAGAATGCAGGGCAAGGTAAGAACAACAACGCCGGTAACCCGAGTAGCGAATAACAATGACATTTTTTACCATTTGCAGTCGGGTCTGCCACAATCATCCTCAATGTCTTCGTCACAGTACCAATCCCTACCGCAGTCATCGTTGGCACAAGCTAATTCCACATCGGCGGCCGCACCATCGCCAACATCTGAATCGGAAACACCTGCTGCAGCGCCAATTGCTGTGTTCGATGAACCCACCGATGCCGAACAAAATCTAATCCAGTCGGCAATCTCTGAAATGGTCGAGATTGCGGCCAATTCGAAAACCCTCAGCCAGGTGGTTCCGTGCTTGACAAAGTTCAAAGAGAACCTGCGCTCATACTTCCTGTTCATGATACTAGCCGAATATTTGCATTTGGCGAATGTGGGGCAAGTGCAACGCCGTTATGCAGCCAACATTGTTGCATATTTCTTTAAGCGTAACCTAATATCATTAGATCACTACAAATTGGCCTACGAGCACTTCTGTGAGCTGGCCAGCGAGTTGATCCTCGATGTGCCTGAACTGTGGACGTATATATTTGAATTTTCTGGTAAGTTTCAACATCCACCTCTGCTCAGCCCCTCGATCTAATTAATGTCTTGTCGTTTACAGGTCCATTGATAACCAAAAACATTATTACTGTCAAAGACTTGTGGAACAAAGAGTTGAACGCCCAGCGGTCAACGCTTGGAGTAAAGTTCCTCAAAACGTTCCTTTTATATTGCACGCGTGAAATTGGTCCAGACTTCACACGCACCATGTGGAAGAATTCCAAACTGAATTGGACCGACTTCATGCCCGAGGCCGAAGTCGCCAAATTCATTGAATCAAATGTAAGTCTCCCTTTCACATTCCTTTGGGCGATATATGTACTTAAATTTGTATTTCTTTGCTTTATAGAAACTCGAATTCGTGGAGAATCCATCGATTAAACCTCATATAGCCGTCACTGAGGATAAGGGCCGTCTTTGCGAAAAGGTAGTCGAACGTGTTGAACACATGCTCAAGGACGGAGCTCAAGCCGAGGCTGTAATTGACTACATTAGTGTAAGTTTAAGTTTGTGAATTTTTGCTTCTTCTAACTTACATTCTATTTGTCTTTCTCATTGAATAGGGCAACAGTGTCGATGTCGATAAGCAGTTTATGCGATCACTAACAACAACCGTGTGCAACTTTGCGATCACATACAAAGACAGCACGTATAAACTAGAACCGACGACGTTCCAAAAGATTTGCATACCAATCTTGACACGTATGATGGAGTCGAATGAACAAATCCAGTTGGAGTGCCTCTATGCCATGCAATTGCTGTGCAATCGCCTGGAGCACCCCAGAGGTAAGTTGATCACGTTGTGAGGGAGTCCAGCGTGCAGTTGTTAATGTTAATTATTATATTTTATTGCAGGCCTTTTGAGTGAACTATTTGGCGAGCTATATGACGCTGATGCTATTCAACAGGAAACATTCTTGACATGGCGTGATTCGAAGGAGGAGTCACTGGCCGGAAAGGGTAAGTGAATTTGATTGCTTCATTATGTCCCATCATCATATCGCCCCCGAATTTGGAGAAAAGATCTCGAATACAGATTCAATCGTTGTCGGTTTTAGCATACATTGGTTAGAAATCAATTTCAGCAATTTATACGTAAACGACTATGGTAGCGCTTAATTCAAGTCCAGAAATGATTTTCCTATTATGTTGGGATCACCGATCGTCAGAGATTCCAATTTCCACCGCTGTTTGTGTCAGATTACAGAACTCCAACCGATTGCACTAGAATTGCGTTGTAGCGTGTTTCAGTTTTAAGCTTAACACTACTGGTGTCACGATGGAAGCTGCACTTATCCTACAACCGATCACAGCAAGTCCACTGTTTCTAAATATTAATCGGTGGATCTGCTTTATTGATGAATCTCCACATCTGAATCTACCGATCGCAGCAAGTTCTCAACAGCTGAACCTGATACTGATCGTAGTTCCCTCTTTTTTTAAAAATCCATTGGTGGCTACTCTCTCCAGATCTGATTCTACCGATCGCTGCTATCGCAACAACTGAACTGATACTGATCGTAGGTTCCTCTATTTCTAAATATCCATTGGTGGTTCTGCGTTAGCGGTGATCTCTCAGTAACCGTATTGCCCTATTTTGCTCGCGTCAGTTGGTGCTATCAAGGCCGTTGTTCATCTATTTTTCCGAACGCGTCTTTGTCGAAGGGTGATTTTGTTCCGCCGCAATACGTTTGGGCCGATCTTTGGCTTTATGTTTACCAATCAATTGCAACTGACCCCCCATTTCGTCTTGCACTATGAGTTACTACTACTAAATGTGATGTCACTGATGGAATACTTATCTCTCCCTCTCTTGTAATCTTAAACAACCTCTCCGCTATCTCTTTTATTTTTAATTTTTTATTAAAATGTTTGTTAATTTTAAATTTTTTTTTTTGTTCTTTTATTGTTGGTTTTTCCAAAATTTTAGGCGTTGCTGTTAAAGGACTGAATCCGTTCTTCAATCAGCTACTTACCGCTGAAACGAGTGATGAAGCTAACTAACACGAAATCCAATTGAGATACTGTCTCTCGTATCTTTACTAAACCCAAACCAACACCACTTACAAACACACACACACACACAGGAGTGCAGTGAAAGAAACCAATTAAAATATTTGCTAAAACATTTTTTTCGATTCTAAATCAAAAAAAAAAAAAAAAAATACATATATCTCGTAATTCCTTTCACATACCCAGACCCACGCAAATATATACCGTACCATCCTCTTAAAAAAAAACAACAACAAAATGGATAAAATATTGAATTTCTTGTGAGAACAATTAAATTAAAAAGCAAAAAAAAAAATGAATTTTGTTATATTTATACATGAAAATAAGTAAATCAAAAAAAAAAAAAACGAAAAACTATATAACTGCAATTATTATTTTTATGTAATCGTTTTAAAACAAAAAAAAATAAAATAACAATAAACAAGAATACGCAAAGTATGTATAGAAAACAGGGCCCGTAGAAAAGCTGATCAAGTGTCAGTTACAAAGGTAAATGCTTATATAACTCGGGAGTCGGAATTTCCATTTTTTTTCTCTCAATATATTTGTTTTGTTATAATTATAAAGATTTTTCTTGTTATATTAATATATAGACGAAGGAGAAACTATGTTTTCCTTCACCTTATGTTTATTTTATTTTTTATTTGTTTTTTTTTTCCATTATTTTCATCCCGTTAAAAATAGAGATCAATATCAATTTTTAATTTTCTAGTTAGGGAAAATGTATTCAATAATAAAACAAACAAAAAAATAGGCGTTGAAATGAAAATTTTTCAAACGAAATTATGAAAACAAAGTGCATACAGCATACGGCATACTTGCGCGTATATAACATTATACACTTCAACTGTAAATAAGAAAAAAAAATTAATAATAAGGAGTAAACTGAATTTTGGTGGAAATTTTTTTTTTGTGTAATAATATTGTTTGCTGGAAGGAAATTTCACACGTTGTTAAAAACTTACATGATTTTGTTAAGATGATAGTTTTTTTATTATAATTTTTGTTCAGTTTTTTTTGTTTTCCTCAATAGACTAGATTGAAAAAAAAAAAAAAAAAAAAAAAAAAAATAAATAAAAATTTAACAAAACTGGTTTTGCTGTGTAGTCGATAACTATAGAAAGAAAACTCGAATTTTTGTTCACGTTGAGCCTGGATGCAAAACAAATAAATCTAGTAATTGCATTTTTGCTTTTGGTAGTCGGGAATTTCATTAATCTAATATTAATAAGACTTTCTCTTTGTATGCATACATAAATAGTATGCCGTCGATTTTTAAATCACATATATAAAGAAAATTTATATAAATATTTATGCAACTAAAATTTTTTATTTTTCTTTTCCCTCTCTCCCCGTTTTGTAAATAGCTGATAGTTTTTTTTGTAGAAATAAAATTTCCATTTGAAGGGAAACAAGGAAAAAAAATTAAATACTAAATAAGCACGAAATTGGAGAAAGAAGTTCAAAAACCCCATTAAAAAAAAAACACAGTTTCTTTAAATTTACTTAGATTGAGGAAAACAATACATATATGAATATATTTTTGTAAAATATTTTTATTTTTATCTTAAAATAATTAGGATTATTATGTATGCACACATATGCGTCGCGGATGAACTGCAAATTTTAATTTACGTTTTCAATTATTATTATAGATACATGATTTATTTTTTTTAAGGTTTAACCACATATATATATATATAAAATATGTGTATGTGCATATAGAAAATAACTGGCGTACTCTATACGATATGTATATAAGCTAAACAAACAACAGAAAAGAAAAGAAACAAAAAAAGAAAAAAACAAAACTTTTCGTCGTAGAAGAATATTTTGATTTGTTTCCATAACTTTTTTTGTTTATTGTATTTTTTTGTTCTGTTCTAATCCTTAGGTTACACAAACACTTATATACATTACTCGTCATTACTCTCCTTGTTTGACTCTCAAATTGTTTTGTTTATTTTAAATATATATGTATATATATATATATATATAATATATATATATATATAATATATATATATATCTGTATATACAAGGCAAACAAAAATAAAATAAACAGTATATAGGTGACCACTTTTTATATTGCAAATAAAAAAAAAAAACAAAATATAAACTATGAAAAATAAAGTAACGTTTATATTGCAAAAAAATAAAATAAAAATAAAATAAATAAATATATATATATCAGGAAAAAACGGGCTACTATATAATATGCTACCATATAGAGTTGCTACTGCTGCTAAATGAAATTTAAATTAAATTTTCGACTTGTAGGAAAATTTAACAAAAGCAAATCTATAATGGATTTTAAATAATATTTTTATTTTATTATTATTATTTTGTTTTTTTTTTTTTTAATCAGAACACATAATTAGGTGAGATATTAACGTGTACACATGCGCATATACTTTTATATATATAGATATTTACATTTACGTGTGTATGTGTATATATATAAATGTATATGTATAAAATAAAATAAAAAAACTAAACATAAAAAAGAAACTAAAATAAAAAAGAAACTAAAATAAAAAAGAACAAAAAAAAACAGAAAATAAAATGATTTTTTTTTCAGCTGAATTTTGATTGAGAATCACAATAATCACAGAATAAGACCAGACCCACTCTTGCAAAGAGAAAGAGAGGTACAGAAATAGAGAGGGATACACAAACGTGTAATGGAGACCTTTATTTTGTTTTGGAGGGTTTAGACTGTTTATTTATTTTATCTTTTTATCCAACATGACGTTTCATTTTAAATAAATAGAAAACCCCCAATTTCAATCCCGAAAAATCTTACTACCACGGGACCTAGAGTTTATTACGAATTTATTATATGTATAGATTATAGGGGTATTCGAAATAGCGAGACTTATTGATGGTTTAAAAAATAAAAATTCGATTTATCACCATTGTAAGTTTTTAATTACAGTCCGTCTGTGAATGCAATGGCTAATATTCGGCCCTAGCGAGGTATACTTCGGAACTTTGTTCCGACAAATATGTAACGCACACTGGCGTTTTGCATTTCAGTGCGATCAAGTGCGTTTTTACTCATATTCTTGACAGCTTCATACGAATTTTCTTCCGATATATTCGGACAGGAATTAGTTGCGGAATTTGTTTACGATTTGCAGTGAAGTGTAGATGAAAGTAATAAAAAAAAACATTTTTGCAAACAAAGTAATTGGTAGTATTTGTGTTTCTAGGGCAAAAACAAACGAAAAAACAAGAACTAAATAGGAAAACATCGATGTAACATCATGTCAAATCAAATGCGTTGTCGCAATTTAATTATTCTTTTCGAAGGTGGATACCTCGAATGTAATTTGAGTCTCCTACGGAGTATACGTTGCGATTTAAATAGAAAGTAGCCATTAGTAGTAGTTTAGTGGTGGGTCCCCGGCCACCAGGGGATTGAAGGAAATGAAAATGCTGATGCTCGGAAACCCATTTTATAGGACCTGTACCTTTCTGTGCAATCCCCAAATAAGCTACAAATTTGGCTATAAAAAGCTGGAAACGAAACAATAATTTTTCTATTTCTTATTGGGTGAACATCTCAGGTCTAAGACAGGCCAAAAAATGCTATTCCTCATTTCAAAAACGATGCCAAAAAGTTACTAAATCCACGCAGGCACGATATCCAAAATCTACTAATAAAATGCATTTAGTCGACTCGACGGAGTGCCGATTATGTCTTGAGGAAGACAAGATCGCAATTGCATTCGCCATTTCACAATTAATCACCCCTATCGGCAATTCCGAGTTAAAAATGTTTCGCCCGAATTTTTTTTGTTCCCGGGAATTAAATCTACCCATCGTGAATTTCCATCGGAAAGTGTTTCCCCGGGAATCAGAAAAGTAGTTTCGAAAATATGTTCGAATGTTTTGACAAGAGAGAGAGTAGTTTTAAAAAAATAAAAATTAGGTTTGTTATATTATGAAGTGCGCATTTTTTATTAGCGATGGAAGAGCATGAGGAAGTGGAGATTGAGAGGGCTCGACAAAGATTAATAAGAAGAAGCTTAAGCGATGCATCTATACTTTAGGTATACCACAAGCACTGTAACTGTAAGCAGGAACTAAAAACTTTTCTTAACATCCTGTAGTTTTAACTAATTTTCTAAGATTCCATAAATACTACCGAGTGAATAAGCAAATGTTTAACTTGTTGGAGTTACTCGAGGATTCTTTGCCGCAAAAATCTAAAATCATTTGGAGTTTCCCCATGAATTAAGCTAATCGCATGTTTGCGCTTATTTTGCAAAAGGCGGCTCCCAGGTTGGAGAGGGAAACGACCACGAAGTTGGATTAGGCAAATCATCTAATGTCGTTTTCCATTGGGCAAAAAGAAGCGTCCGGAATCAAGAAAATCACTTCAGAAACCGTTCCATTGGCGCAAAAAATACTCTTCTGTTGATTCTGAGGAGAGAATTTCGCTTCTCGATTTCAAGTCAGAATCCACTCGAGGAGCACTTACACAAGTGCATTTTATGCATTTTATACAAGCCAGCTGGCAGCAGCCATACAGTAATTTTTGACGTTTCACCAATACGTGAGTGTAGTCAGCCAGAAGCAGTTTTCTTGTTCCATTGGATTACGGAATGAGTGAATCCCCGAGTGAAACCAATGGAAAACGACATAAGTATTTCCAAAGTGCTTTGCTTTTTTTCTTTGTACATATAGGTATATATAGACCACCATTGTCGGGTCTCTTTTAGTCTCCTTGTTTTGCAAGGGAGTCTGCCTTTTCGCTGCCGTCGATCATTATGTGTCCTCGTACCCAAGTGATGTTGTGATGGTTGTCTGCTCCATGCATCTAATCACCGTCTGGTTGTCCAGTGCTACATATTAGGATATTTCTTCCTTCCACCTGACTCTCAAGCAAGTAATCCAAAGCATGCAGCAAAGCAGTCATCTCAGCCTGGTATACTGAAGTGTGTTTCCCGAGGCTAATGTGACGGGCTAGTTCCAGATCTTCTGAAAAGATTCCGGCCCCCGCTCCGCCATCCAAATTTCTTTGTATAAATTCATTTGCTATATCCAGATATTTTTCCATATGATTTAGAATAATCTGAAGCTGTTTTGTATTTGTTGTGTTTGACCGATAGCTATTTTTCCGACGGCATTTTTTGTTTGATTTCGAAATCATTCACGATACCTATTTTTTCCGACGGAATTTTTAGTTCCCTTTCGAAAATTATTCACGATACCTATTTTGTGAAAAAGGGAAACATTTCGGGGGAAATATTATTCCCGATAGGGGTGAATTTCTCAACAGAAACTCTCAGGGTCAACTCGCTTTTCACTGAGTCATCAATTTAATGTAATTATTGCAAGTGTAATGTCCTTATATACACCCCTATAGTCGTCGTCGTTTACGACTAAAAAAAAACCGACACGACTGTTTGATATTGGCGACTGAAAATAAACGACTTTTGTCGCGGCGACGATTGACAAATGGCGTCTGAAATGTCAAAAAATGTGGATTGTATTTTTCGACGACGACGATCGTCGGTATTGCGTGAGGCGTTTTGTGACGACGTTTGTCGTGGAAATGATACATTTCTGTCGTCGACTATTTTGCGGATGACTGTGTGATAATCACCCCTATTGTCGTCGTCGTTTACGACTCTAAAAAAAGCGACACGACTGTTTGGTATTGGCGACTGAAAATAAACGACTTTTGTCGTGGCGACGATCGACAAATGGCGTCTGAAATGTCAAAAAATGTGGATTGTATTTTTCGACGACGATCGTCGGTATTGCGTGAGGCGTTTTGTGACGACGTTTGTCGTGGAAATGATACATTTCTGTCGTCGACTATTTTGCGGACGACTGTGTGATAATGTGTTAAAAAAGTATGTGTACTTATTTATTAGTTAACAAAAAGACAATTGTAGTTATTTTGCAGAATGGAGATAACAAATAAAAGGCAATTTCTACATTTAGTGAACGAAATGCAGAAAAATATTCCTTTGGCAAAATCATTCACGAAGGCCTAACAAAAGTGAGGTTAATCGGCAATGGGACGACATAGCCTTATCTCTGAATTGTCTTGGACCAAATAAATCTACGCGCTCAAGTAATGAGTTATTACACGACGACCCTAATTAAGGCCATAAAATCATTAATATGATTAAAAACACAGAAAGCGGAAGGATGCAGTACCTGGGTATCGTATTTTTGTATCCTTGCGGATGTGCCACAGGGGTATAAAAAGAGCTGCAACTGATATAGTTTGCAATAAGTTTTAACAACTGCATGATCAAGTGTTAAAGAAAAGTTTGTGTATTTAATATTTAACTAACGAAAAGATAGTTACATATTCTTGAAAATGAAAATCACAAATAAAAGACAATTTCAACATTTAGTGAAAGAAATGGAGAAAAGGGACTAACAACAAGTGATTTTAATCGGCATATCCTTATCTCTGAATTGTCTTGGACCACCTTCGACTTCGACAGTCTAAAATACCGAGCAAATTTTCAGTCCTAAAAGACGGAGTGGGGTACTTTGGGTCCCCCTAATAAAACTCAACTTTTAATTGCATTTTATTGTGTTTAATTATTAGTTATAGACTAAATATATAAACAAATTAAATTTTCTAAGTTTTTTTTAATAAATTTCGTTTCATTTCATAAAAATTAATAATAAAATGAATTAAAAAAAAAATTTAGGTAGGTACATATACGTATAGGAACATTTTTTATATTATGTTGTGGTATATTGGGCTTTAGGTCAAATGAAAATAAAAACAGTTTTTATTTTTCACGACGTTTCGTCCATGTCTTTGGACATCATCAGGCGTAATGAATAAATATTACACATATATTACATCGATGTAACACAGGATTGTAAAAGACCACTTAAAAAGTGAAACTGGCACATATATGCAAGTATATGTTTGTTCCTTGTAAAATATAAATGTAATATTCATTCATTACACCTGATGATGTCCATAGACATGGGCGAAACGTCGTGAAAAATAAAAACTGTTTTTATTTTCATTTGACCTAAACCCCAATATAAAACAACAATATACAAAGAAAAAGGTCACAACACATACCTATATAATTTTTTATATATTTTATAAATATAAATAGGTTCAAAATTGAGAAAAAAAACGTATCTACTAACGGTTTGATGAAGAAATCTTCGACTATTTTCCATTTTTACCGGTAAAAAAAAATTGCCTAAAGTACGAAGTGGGGTAAATTAGGTCCCCTTACTTTAAAATTACATTTTTGTTAATGAAATGTTGCCGAAAATTAATATTCACGTTGATTTTGTATTAAACACGCCAAAAAACTCGACTACCTAAAAGAAGAATTAAAAGCAAATATTATTGGACGAAATTTAGACAAAAACATGGTCGTGGGGAACCCAAAGTCCCCCACTCGGTACTCTAAAGGTTAAAATCTGAAAATATTTGTTATTAACACAATGTATGCAATTTAAATTATTTCTACCACCTACTTAATGTCGGGCAAATCCAATGGATTGGATTTGGTTCGAATTTCCTTCCTTAACTTTACCAGCACTTTTTTCTGGTTTTCTTCTTCGTCACTGCGTTCAAAAAACATGTCACATTATTCATTTTTGATTTGTTTTGTTTAATAATTAACCAAGTCACGAACAAAACACCAGACCAAATATAAATTCGTCGACTGAAATGTCAAATCCCATGTGTCATAGTTTGTGGAATGTGAGAGTTTAGAGAGTCGAGTCGTTTCAGTTACGCAATCAAACGACTGGACACGACAAACGTCGCCAGTCGTTTGCGACAGACAACGACGACAATAGGGGTGATAAGTACATTTTTAAAGTGACATGTCTTAAATTTCTTGAGGGGTTTCTTCGATTTTTGCCAGCAAAGAAATCCAATTGGTCTTGAACTTCTACACCGAGAACAATTTGGCAAAAGAAACAATATTCGAAAGCAATCTAAATTCATCATTAAGGTATTTTATGACTCAATCAAAAGCAAGGCAATATGGCCGAATGCGTTACTGTTCAAAATGACACAGTTTGTTCCATGAATGTACACTAACTGGTACACGTACATTTACTAAAAAAGCAGTATGCATAAGCAATAAGCAGAACTACAGAATACAGATGGGCGGGTTTTACATCACCTTCACATTTTTAGAAGATATTTGGAAAATTGCGAATGAATTTTTTTATTCGATAAATTTGAAAAATCTTGGAATTTTATGCTTTTTTAGCTCAAAAATCGTGGAATAAGTTTTAAGCCCTAAAATCGTAAAAATACGATAAGTCGTGGAATCTGGCACCGCTGCTGAGACAGAACATTTCGCACCAAAACAAAACTGTGGCCCTGCCCTGTCAATGTCAATTGCGCCTCAGCCTCAGAGGTGTGTAACATCACAGAAAGATCTTAGAGATGTGCGATTCGTAAACTTCGTAAGTTTATGACGTGGTAAATGAACTGTCAAAATTTGTATGGAAAATCATTTATGACGAGATGGTAAACTTACCACGCGAATTCGTGTGGAAAATCGAGGTGGTAAACTTACGACGAGGTTATTGTGACATTTCACACTTGAAATAAAGGCGCGAAATCAGAAAAAATTTACTTTGCATGCATTTATAATACTTTTAATGCATTTATAAATAGAAATTGCGCAGTTTACTATTCTAAGTGTAGGATAATTAGTTAGTCCATCAAATTGTATTAAGAAAACAAGTTTTAAAAGAGATTAAGGCCCCTATTGTGAGTGCCGATAGTTGATCGTTGATCGACAACTGTCGATCGATAGACAACTGTGATTGTCGATTGCGATTGATATTTGTCGATTTGACAGTCGCTTGTAGTCGATTACAAATGTGTGGTCGATGCTTTCTCTTGGAAGTGAAAACATTTTGTGCATACGAATAGCTAAAGTCAATCGACAATAGGGCAGTTCGCGACAACGTCAGTGTCAAATGACAAAGTGACAGCTAAAAAAACTTGTAGGAAAACAAACGAAATTTTATATGGCGGGAGATAGGGTTTAAATTAATTTTGGATTTTTTGAAACAATCTCTACAAATTTATTTATTGAACTTTTGTAAGCACTTTTAAGAAACTCTAAATTTCAAGACTGCAATGTTTTCAATTTGTATTTGGCACTTTATTAGAAACTTTTCACAAATAAATAAACTTTTCACAATTCCAAACAAAGGGAGTTTTCGTTCGCGACAAAAAGATTGGTATTGTAAATTTAGTTATTTAAACACTTTTAAAACTTGTTTTCTTAATACAATTTGATGGACTAACTAATTATCCTACACTTGAAATAGTAAAATGTGCATTTTTCTCTTTATAATTGCATCAAAAGTGGTTTCTTCGCATTTTATCAATTCGTTCGTTCCCTCATGTGAAACAGCTGATTGGTTTACCACCATTTAACACAAACAGCGAATTGGGGCGTTCATGAAACGTTTGTCGTAAACTTACCATTTTACGAAAATGGTAAACTTACGACGTTGCATGAATACTCTTAATGACACACAGGCCACCCGCGGCCTGAATTATTCGGGAAAAAAAATTTAAACTAAGTCTTAGAAATTAGTACAAACCTGAATCAGGTACCAAAGCCCAGTAATTGCAGTAGGAGTACTTTTCGATTAGGTTTCAGAACATTTCGCGCCAAAATAAAACAGTTGACAATGTCAATAGCGACTCAGTCCTCTCTAGAGTTGTGTAACATAACAGAAAGAGCTTAGAGATGTGCGATTTGTAAAATGAATCGCAGTTCATCAAAAAGAAAATAAATCGATTCAAATTGATAGATTTCAGCATTGGAAAGTAAAATAAAAATGAATAGTAAACAAAAAATTAAGATTTTTATGATTTGATTTCCTTTATTTTATTAATTTAATTGTAATGCAACATCATTTAAATATCCAAAACGTGCCCACGTGCACGACTCAACACTTGTGAGGTAATTTTTGATGATTTTTCCGCATATTTCGGCCAAGATTTGATTTTCAACTACAAGTTTAAGTCAATCGGCCTTACCAATAAACAATCACTAAACTCGAGTTTTACTGATTTCGAAACTAGTTTTAATTTCGACTTTTAATTTTGCCCTACCAATAACCAATTTAATCGAATGGTTTAATAAACATGACTTTAGTACAAATTCTAGTACAATGGAAATCAAATCTTGTACGAAATCTCGGCGGCACTGCCGGGAACACCTTCAGGTCTAAATCTGCGGAGTAGCTACAATAGGCGTTTTTCTTTTTTAGTTCAGAGCGAGCGTGAACCGTCAAAAAAAAAGTTCGTGTTTCTTTTTTAGCTCAGAGGCATCAGAGCTCAGATTTTGTGTTTCGCTCAGAGAATGTTCAGAGCACGTTCAGAACGCGCTCTACGAGCTCAGAATAAATTGACTGAGCACACTGAGTAAAAAGGTGATTACGCACTTTACAGTCACATTTGACAGAAAAAAAAACAGGATAAGCAAAATAGTTGAAGTGGTGGACGAGAGTTGTTGTTCTGGCACAGAAGGTAAACCAAATGTAATAAATAAGAATTAATAAACAACCATATGACAGCTATGTGCTCAAGTGTGTTTCACAAAGAAATCAGAACACTCCGAGCACGCTCTGAGCACGCCCGGTTCAGAGCGCGCTCATAATGCTCGAGCTCTGTTCAGAGCTGAGCTCTGAACTAAAAAAGAAAAACGCCTAATGGTGGACATAAGTATTTTGACAAAACTAAAGTAAATTCTACTCATAATTTGAACTTACTTCATGTAAATTTTGGCATCAATGGAAAGCTAATTTAAATTCCGTTTGAATGATACAAAACTTTCCTTAACCCAATAAGTATACCCATTGAAAATTTAGAACTTTTTTTAAAAGTCAACTTTTTTTACTTTTTCTCCGGTCTAAAAAAAAAATATGTTTTGATGCAAAAAGTTTCTTCAAATAATTCTAATAGTGACTGCAAACATTTTTTTTTTAAATCTCTTCGCTAATATTTTTTATGATTTATTTGAATGGGATAATCTCAGAAAAATGTTGTATGAAAAGTGGCTAAAATAGTAATTTTTAGCAATTTTCAAAAAATCATAAAAAATATTAGCGAAGATATTGTTAAGAAAAGTCACTAATTAGAATTGTTTGAAGAAACTTTTTTCATCAAAAATTTTTTTTTTTTGAGAAGGGACCTAAATTTTATGTCGAGTCAAAATGGCTGAACTGAGAAGTTATCTTCAGACAGACAGTTATACCCTTTGAATGTTTGTCAGACGTTCACAGACGTTCGAGCACGGGGATCGCTACAGCGTTTGAATAAGTTTTTTCTAAAACAGAATACTATACATTCGATTTGTTCTTTAACTTTTGTAGTAAACATTGAAAGCTAAAAACAGATCAGGGGGCACAATAAAAACGATAAAACGACAACGTTTCGACAATAGCAGCTTTTGTGTAAACGATATCGTTCCATCGCTTTCATTTTACATGATCTGGAAAATTTTGTAGTCAAAAGTAGTAAATTTTTTTCTTTCGTAAATTGCAGTGACAAGAAAAGGTTTTGAACGTTAATTTCTTTTAAATAAATGAATCGATATATTTCATTAAAAATTAAGCGAAGAAAATTGTTCATTATGAGGACCGCCCAACTAACATTTCAGCTTCGATAAGCTTCAATAGAGGATTACTTTTAGTTTCCAAAAGAATGCTATAAAATTTCGGTAAGGTCCGAAAGGCGAACACTTATCGAAAGTATTTTATCTATAAAGCCTCTGAAAAGATTTCTATTAAGACTTTAATAGCTCCTAATAGAAGCTTTATAGATGTTTTCACTTCTATTCCACTGACAGTAAGTTTCGATTAGAGCTCTTTAAGGTAAGGTATAGAGGTTCTATGAAGGCTCGAGCTTCTATTAAAAGCGCGTTAACACGGTACGGAAGCTTATGCGAGCACAGTTAGAAGCTTTATGGAAAGTAAAAAGCTTCGGAAAAGTTTCTATAAATAGTTTTGCAAATCTAAACGAAGTTGTAAAAAGTTTCGGATATTGTTTCCAATAAGACGATTCGAAGAATCTTATAGAAGTTTTATCGAAGCTACGAATTTGTTAAAAAAAAAATTATTTCATTCTCATTTGGTGATTAATAATAATTATTTCTTCATTTTCATTTATTTGGTATTTCTCTGCACGTATTAGTTTATTATGTATTCTTGTATTATTAATGTATGTGTATTTCTTTTTCTCTCTGATTGGGATGATATTAAGGCCTGTAAGTATAAATGAAAAGTATGGAAAGATGTACAAATCTATAGAATTGAAAGAAATGAAAGAAAAAACCAAATATTTAATAACTCACCGCGGGACTCGAACCCAGACCTCAAAGCATCAGAGTAAGGGACTCTATCATCTGCGCTATCTGTTACATGCATGTTGGAAAGTTAAAACTTAACCAGTTGAAACTTTTCTCTATATCAACAACAAGCTTCGTTAAGAGTTCCATTAATAGCTTCCATAACAACTACTAGAGAAGTGGACTCTCATCTCTCTCTTTCCCTCTTTCATATAACAACCCATATAAAAGTATGTATTTACCTTCGGAAAAGCTTCTATAACCAAACTGCAGGAAGCTACTAGCTATTTTTTAATTTTTTCGTTAAAACTCAAAACGCTTTGGATTCCATTATTTGTAGCTAGTTTCAAATTGAGTTTAGTAAATCGCGTGAGTTACCTGTATAGTGTCTATAGTGTGTATTTATTCAGTGTAAATAAAAGGTTGCTGCAAAAATCGTGTCTAAACTAAATAGAAATTAAGGATATAATCAAGGTAAGTTTGATATATTTTATTTTATTTATTTTATAACGTCATCTGAAAACCGTATTTTTGTCTCAAAAATTAGATGGATCGCTTCGCTGACAATAACTATAAAGTTGTTCAAACCATTGAAAATGGTAAAAAAATTGTTTCCGCTGTTCCGTCAACCTGGGAAAATGAAGGAAAATTGATGTGGCCCCCACCAGAACAAATGCACAACAAGAGCCTCAACAATTTTAAGCATTCAGCAGGAACATTGGCAGACGGGTGGACTGAGTACCCTTGCAAAGTTAAACGCTATAACATTGGGACATATAGCGAAGCTGTAAAAGAAACGAAAGTAATGTCAAACAAAAGTGACACCAGTGAGTCAGAGGTAGCCTCAAACACGACAACAAGTCGCAATAAACGGTCAGCTGCTGCACGAAAAACGTTTAACGCAGATAGTGATAGGGTTAATTTTAACAAAGTAAGTACAAACTTATTCATTTTGAGTTTAAAGCTTGTTTTTACAAAGAATCTATATAGTTTCTTCAATATCAGCGACTGCAGACAGAAGGAAATTCCTTGAAAACATCCCCGAGAAAGCCAAAAGTAATTTCGATCCAAACAGCGTCCCTCCCAGTCACTACAATATACCCATCAGCACTGAACAGTAGCCAAACGCTACTCAACACTTCACATCAGTCGTTACTGCAGGAGCAGCCACTGGAGTACGTTTCCGATGGACAGTCGTACATTTACGAAGCGGAAAATGTAGGTTCCATGGCACAAAACGACATTTTTGAAGAAAATCCTCAGACTCCAGATACTGAAGAGCTTTCAACTCGAAGTATGATTTTTACGCTTTTGGACCAAGTTGCAAAACTGACTGCCGCAGTAGAGCACGTTGCCAAAACGCAGGAAGAAATACTAGAAAAACTGTCCGCCCATTCAGTATTTAGTTCTCAGGCACCATGCCATATCGAACCACCGTTCAAACGGATTGACAGCATAGAAGAGTGCCATGAATTCGAGGAAAACCTCAAAGCAGAAGAATTTACTTTAGATATGGTAAGCATATTTTATGTACTACTAACTATATAGTATAAGTACAGTGGCTCAGTAGACTAGACTGTCCAGGGGTCCAGGTTCGATCCCCGGAAATACACAAATTACATATTATAGTGTTTTCCACTCTCTTTTCCACACCTCTCGCGAACGTTTGACAAATATCCGAGAGTATAACATATAACTGTCCTGAAAAAGCTTCTCAATCCAGCCTTTCGGAATAGGCATAAAATTGTAGGTCCCTTCCATTTGTCCCAAAAATAGAAACTCACACAAACGAATGGTTGTGAGAAGCTATGACTAGGGTGCCTATACGGACCTGTTGCGCCAAATATTGATTTATATTATAACTATGTATGTATATAAAAAAAATTGCATAATTTTTTTGTATTCCTTTTTGCAGATAAAAAAAGTAGATTCAGTGTGTGGTGCAAATTGTGGCCTATATGGTGACAACGTAGCTTACTCCTTTGCCGACTATATATTCAGCCGTCGGTTTTTTACCTTGGTCACGTGGACTGGTATATCGAGAGGCACTGAAGAAAAGGAGTGCTTTCAAAAATATGAAAGAATTTTTCAGTTCTTTTTTACTTCGGTGAACAAAATAGACAGCAAGTATACGATCAAAATGCTGAAAGAATTTTTTCAAAAATTGATATCTAACTCCAAACGACGTTCCATAAAGCCGAAAAAACGAATTTCTCGGATTAAACACCGAAGTAATTTAGCCAAAATGCCCATACTTTCGCCATCTATACAAACCTTTTGTGATGATGATGATGAGGCAGATCAAAGCTACAGATCTCTCGAAACTAATAATCAGAATGTAAGTACATATACCTATTGGTGGTGATAACTTTTTGTAAGATGTGTTTTCCTCTCTTTAGATCGATCACGCAGACGACCAATTTGATGATGACCGAGTTGCAGTCCCTCTAAATGAGGACAATTTTTAATAACCAATATGCTTTTCCTTTTTTTCTTTTGTTTTAATAATTTCAGTTATAATTATATTTATGTTGTTAATTTCGTATGTAATAATGGAATAAAAACAAAGTTTGAATTATAATTTAATTGTACTAGCTTACACTTGATTTCTGATAAGTTAATTAATTTTGTCGGGCTTTGTTTCAGTTGGTTTTTATAAAGTACACAAAAAATACCCAAATGACTCGATTCTATTGGAAGTTTAAAAAAATTTTGCTTTTCTTTCAATTCAACGCAGCACAGTTGAATACTTTTGTCGTTCATAAATACGATATTGGTAACACAAGCAATCTCATTTTCTTTTGTTAAAAACCAACAATTTATAGAGTCCGTGCTAAGGCAAAAGTGTCTTAATTTAACCTTCGAATAAAAGACCGACTTATTTAGGGCCGTCCTTAAACATTCCGGTAAATTTTCTCCTGTGTTGCGTTGGCTTAGAATAGCTTCTTGGTTAGCTTGATTTTGATTTTTGTTGCATTTGGAATTTGAAAATGTAGTGCAATTGCTATCTTCAATTATCCGTTTGGCGACTTGGGCTAATGGACGATTGCCATTCCGCAGCATACGCTTAATTTTTCCAAGTGCGTTTTCAAAAGGATATGCACTGAAAGAATCAAGTACACCAAAGCGCTTTACTTCTTCGACCAAATGCGCCAAATTATGCACGTTACTGGTGATGTATTGCTCTCCATAAATTTCTGCAAATATCTCAATATATTGAAGAAGCATCGCATTAGCCAATGGCAACATCGAGAAGTACTCTTTTGAACTACATATGGTTACCGAACAGAATAAAAGCATAAAGTGGTTATAAAGATCAGGTGTTAAAATATCTCTTAGGGCCACAATTCCTACGTAATGTAAAAATGAACGATACTCTGTTCCTTTCCAATGCGCCAAGCAGTCTAGACCTCTGACTACACGATGGAACTCTGCTGGCATCTTACATTGCCTTAAATATTCTGAGACTTTGTTACTTATTTCGGCACGCCACTTGGTCTCGGAGTTTCGAAATGTTCCATCTCTCCAGCCAAATAAAAGTCGTTTCATAATGCCAAGGTGAAGTAAATGCAAGGCATCACCAACCGGAAATTGTTCAATCATGTCAATTTTTAACTTTAAGAGTGGAGAAATGGCTTTGTGATGCGATCCATATAAGTTTCTTCTAAAATTTTCATCTGTACGTTTTTCACATACAGTTCTGGGAAATATATTGGTGTGGCTTATATGACTATACTCGCCAAGGGTAGTACATTTTAGGCATCCATGCTGAGAATTAAAATTAGCCACACCTATAAAACAGTTTTATAAGAGACATATCCTTTTAATAATAATAGTTGATATTGTTTTACCTTTTACAAATGCCCTAGCTGGTGAATCACATACGAAACAGCGGATAAGCACAGTAATTTTAAATGAATTTATAAATACGCCATTGGCCATTATTTCATCCATTTCGTCAACAAATGGTAAAAGAAACGACTCCAAATCATTGGATTTAGATTTTCCGCAAAATATGCCGATAACCATAGCTGGGACTTCTGGTAATTCAGTTATATTAAATAAGATTGGCCAAAATTCTATTTTAGAGCTTTTAAATAGTGGCAAGCCATCCATATTAATGTTCACTGAAATTGTAACTGATTCAGCCAGATCCCGGAACAATTCTATTAGGCAATTTTTAATTCCGTGATGCCAGTATTCCCCATCACTAAGCGCTATGATGTTTATTGTTTGTGGTGTTTGTAAAAACGTTCGAGGATCTTCTGGCAAAACCTTGGTCTCAAAACGATTGTTTACGATTTTGATTAAAGATTTTAATGCCGAGTGATTAATGTTGTACTCTATAGCCCATTTTTTTAAATCCAAACGAAGGTTCTGATTTTTTTGAACCTCATCATCATCTACGCCGGATTCATGTACCGCAAACGAAAGAATTTTTTCTTGATTTTGCGAATCGTCTAAGCAATTCTTGTCTCCGGTACCTACGAAGGAAAGGATTTATTTTGTTGTTTTATTAAAATATAAGTATTTATCTAAATATCAGCGCACCTAAATCTTCGGACGAATATATGCAGCCAGAAATGTCCTGAGGCAAGGTCACTGGGTCGATTGGAACACTTTGATTGCTATTTGTTAAGCTTTTGCGCTGCACTTCTTTTTTTTTCTTAAACGCAATATCAAACTCCCGTGCTCTTTGGAGCATAAGTGCACGCTCCTTTTTTAATTTTTTGTAATAATTTCCAGATTTTTTAACTTTTTTCCACGTATTGTTCATTTTCTAAATTTCTCACTCGCGCCAAAACGTGAACACTTTTTAACAGCTAAGCTTCGGTAATTTATTTTATACTCACTTAAAACCCACTATCAACTTCGCTTCCTCACTTCAAATTTTATCTATAAAGCTTCGCTAATAAAATAATGCAAGCCACAAAGAAGTCTACCATACAGTTTCGATTAATGACTCTTGGAAGTCTTATACAAGTTTACTTATAGAAGCTTGAATAACTATATGTAATCGAAGCTTTATGGAAACTGCAACTTCTTCTTCCTTCGATAACTACACCTAACGAAGCTATGAATTTAATTGCTCTTTAAAGCTTCATGTTATTTTTCTGAAAAGCCTTAATGAAGTTGTAATACAAGTCAAGACCTCGGTAAAGAGTTTGCTTCTGCTAGAAGCTTTACAGAAGCTTTATAGAAGCCTTGACCAGTCGAATCTGAAACATTGTTTCTTAATAAAGTTGAAATGTATTGTTAATTTTCTAAATTTCTCACTCGCTCCAAAACGTGAACACTTTTCAACAGCTAAGCTTCGGTAATTTATTTTATACTCATTTAAAACCCACAATCAACTTCGCTTCCTCACTTCAAATTTTATCTATAAAGCTTCGCTAATAAAATAATGCAAGCCACAAAGAAGTCGCTACCATACAGTTTCGATTAATGACTCTTGGAAGTCTTATACAAGTTTACTTACAGAAGCTTGCATAACTATATTTAATCGAAGCTTTATGGAAACTGCAACTTCTTCTTCCTTCGATAACTACACCTAACGAAGCTATGAATTTAATTGCTCTTTAAAGCTTCCTGTTATTTTTCTGAAAGGCCTTAATGAAGTTGTAATACAAGTCAAGACTTCGGTAAAGAGTTTGCTTCTGCTAGAAGCTTTACAGAAGCTTTAAAGAAGCCTTCACCTGTCGAATCTGAAACATTTGTTCCTTAAGGAAGTTGAAATGTTAGTTGGGCGGTCCTCTAATAAGGACAAGTTTCGTCGAAGTCCCAATTGGGGGCATCAACTCAGTGTTGGCCTTGCTATTTACTTTTTTGAAACGTCAAACACTTTCCATCGAAAAACATTTTTAGCCTTTTTTTTTTCAAAAATAATCCTTCCCCCAAAAAAAAAAAAGAAAACATCTTTACATTAAATAGAACTTAACAAGTTATCTTATAAATAAACAAAATTTTATATAAATTAATCTTAAAAATAAATTTAAGCTCTACTCTCGATTTAAAATAAAAAAATAAAAAATAAAAATCTTGTAACAAATTTCACAGTGGCGCTGATAAAAACAGAAAGAAACTAAAACATTTTTAATAATGTATAGATCAACTAATTTTTTCTTTTCGACCGGTTGAATTTTTAAGCGATATATTTATCTAAGTACCTACATCTAAAATATTACAAACAAATAAAAATGTCTGCGAATTCATATACGCATATAAGTAAATAAATTTAAATAAATGCCTCAAACTCAGAATAAGAAATGTTGGAAAATAAAATTCATAACATTTTATATTCAAC
The DNA here is from genome assembly GCA_955612985.1 of Cheilosia scutellata. Lineage (NCBI taxonomy): Eukaryota > Metazoa > Arthropoda > Insecta > Diptera > Syrphidae > Cheilosia > Cheilosia scutellata. Next base: position 2,361,226 of record OY015315.1, read on the forward strand.
AAATAAAACTGATACAAACAAATCTATATATATACATTTAAATACATAATATATATACACATATATATAGATATAGCTGACTTAATATTGTATAAAAAAATAAAAATTAAATGGGTTAGTTTTTATTTTAGCTATTAAGATGGATTTTTAATTTGTATTAACACTAAAAATGACTTAACACCTTAATGACTCAAGTGGATCTTTGTGCTAAAGAAAACAAATCTCGTAACTTAAGGTGCATTTGCATAAAGAACAAATCTTAAAATTATGAATCTCAGCCCTCAAGCAAATTAAAAAGCAAGCAATAAACAAAACCAAATATACGAAACACAAAGAATGATTACATTTATCCAACTAGATACTAAACAGACGTTCTGCACAGCGAAAAGATTCATAAAAATTGTTGATAACAAATCGTGTCTTTTGGCAGAGGAATAAAATGAACACTGATGATTTTTTTTTTTAAATACCGAACAGTAACCAATGTAAGTTAAAGTTAAAACTTATAAGACAACTAAAAACATGTTTTAAATAAAAAATAAAATTCAAGAATATTATTAAAAGAAAGCGAGATAGAATAGCCGAGGGAGAAAATTGCATATGCGAAAATTGTTCGATAAAAAAAAACACTATGTAAATAAAAATTAAACAAAAGATAAGAAAAAATATGTCTGTTGTGTTTTTATTTGATTTGGATCATCTCAAAATCTGTGGCCGTTTGCGAGAACGTTTTGCGAAAATAAAAATTCAGAAAAAAAATTCCTAAATTTAGTGTTGCTACACCATTGTTATGGGTTTTCCCTCAGACGTATATATTTCTTCCCTCATCATTTTCCAACGGAATATTCTTTTTTGAATCTGCAACTTCCTTTACACTTTACTGCTCCCTTGGACTGGATAAAGTTTCGTTAGAAGCTAGATGGTTCTAAATTGTGCGAACAGGGGATTTTTCTAAATCTGGTAAAAAATTAAAATGAGAATTTTTGACCTGAAACCCGGTCAAAAAGAGAAAATACCTATTCCTACCTTTACAATTTACTAATTTTTATGTTCACTTGCATTATCGATGATTAGAAAACGTTTCTATAATATGTGAATCTTGAGTTTGTGAACATGTTTTTTATTTCGTTTGTTTAAAATTTACTGAAACCATAGACACATAATTACTAGATGGTGCATTTCATATAAAGGAAATGGTTATTCCCAAACACCCCAAAATCTAGATGGAGCCACCGTGAAAATATACCTCAAACTCGGATACATGCTGCAAAACACTTTATTTGTGGTGTACTGTTGAGAAACATTTCCAATCAACGTGAACCGTGGACTTCGTTGGCTTCTCAGTGGAGTTCATACCTGATTCTTCTTTATTTTCCTTTTTCGCAAAATAAAACACACAAACAAAATGTTCCTTCGTTTTTACGGCATCATGTATCCTAATGAGACTTTTGATAGATACAAATATGGAAATATGCAAACACAAAAAATGTTTATAAGTTGACCAACTGCATTGGGACGCCATCTACTAGGAGTAAAATTATGAGGTATACGCTGTTCCAGGTTGGGGTATGAAATGCACCATCTAGTAATATGTGTCTATGCTGAATCTAATTTATTTTATATGAAATGTTTTAAGTTCTGAAATACACTTTTAGTGCATGGCCATACACGCCTTCAAATGAACGTCGTGTCAGGTAGATTTTGAGTGAGTAAAGGAGAAAGGTAGATAGTGTTACTGGGATTCGAAAAGATAAAACACTATTCTGTTTACTAAACTTTAATAAATCACTTTTATTACAAGACAATATCACTTAAAATCAACTTTTCCGCTTATTTCAATCTTTTCCACTTATTACAATCTTTTCCACTTATTTTAAATCACTACCGATACTATTCGAACTTTGCTTTACACGGTTTAAAGATAAACTGTCTTCTCGTCGGATTTCGCAACCCTTTTTATACTCCCCACTAAAGCTTCTCGAATATTCTATACTCCAACCGGAACAATCGAGAATGTACTAGTTTCGTTTTAGACCATTCACCATTCGTTGAGTTTGGAAGATTTATTAAAGTTTAGTAAACAGAATAGTGTTTTATCTTTTCGAATCCCAGCCGAATGTAACATTGGTGTCAGAAGTGGGATAAAACGTATTCTGTGGGAAGTGTTGTGAAAAGAAAAACAGTGAATTAAATTGTAAAACAAAAAAAAAAAAAAAAAAAATAGAACAAAAAAAATTAAATAAAAATAAAAACAGTAAATTAAATTGTGAATTTGAAAAAAAAGTGAAAGTGAATTAATTTGTGCAGTAGCTACAGAAAGAAACAAAATTAAATAAAATAAAGTGAAAAAAAAAACCAAAGGAATTAGTAAAAATGGTTCGCACATTGGCATTACTACAACTAAGCATACCTCAGTTAAAAACTGAGCTGGAAAAACGGAATCTCTCCACAGCTGGGGGAAAAAGTGACCTCATACTTCGTCTGCAGGAAGCTGTCGAAAGCGAGGGAGGAGATCCAAAATCCATGATATTCGAAGTGCCAGAAGAAAAAGAAGAACAAGTAAGTACAGGCGTTGACATGGCCGCTATGATGGCATTAATTCTTGCCAAGCTCGAAGAACAGAAGAATTCTCTAGACGAACATAAGAATTCTCTAGAAGAACAGAAGAATTCTCTACAAGAACAGAAGAATTCTATCGAATCTAAGTTCGCTGAACAAAAGAATTCTCTAGAAGAACAGAAGAATTCTATTGAATCTAAATTCGCAGAACAAAAGAATTCTCTAGAAGAACAAAAGAATTCTCTAGAAGAACAGACGAATTCTATTGTCGCTGCACAAAAAGATTCCGTGGAAGAATTTAAGAATGTTCTAGAAGTAAAATTCGACGCGATTGATAACAAGTTAAACCAGCATGAGACAAAATTTGACGAAATGAGTCAAAAATTACAAAAACATGATACAAACTTCGAGAACTTAGCAAGAGAGCATGAGACAAACTTCGAGAACCTAGCTAGAGAACTGGACAAAGTCAAGAAACAGAAAGCCCGAGAATATTCTGCTGATTGCCCTAGAAGGAAGGAGATGCAACCGCCTGTTTTCGATGGTCAAACATCATGGCCAATTTATAGGCGGCAGTTCGAAGCAGCTGCAATGACCAACAGCTGGGACGACGAGGAAAAGTCCATCGCACTAACGCTAGCACTACGAGGCACAGTTGCAGAGTTGCTTCAAACTATTTCTGAAGAAAAGCAACGCAACTACGACGCATTGGTGAAGGCTATCGAAATGCGCTTTGGTGATGACCACATGCAGCAAGTATACAGGGTGCAACTGCGCAGTAGAATCCAGAAGCGGGGAGAAACGCTCCAGCAGCTGCAAGCGGATATCGAACGGCTGGCGCATTTGTCGTATCCCAACGCCGGCGAGGATGTCATCAACGAAATGGCTGTAGAGGCGTTTACCCAAGCCATAGAGGACCGACAACTGCAAATGGCTGTACGAATGGCTGGAAAGAAAACTCTCCCTGAGGCACTGGCATTTGCCCTGACCATGAAAGCTGCTGACCAAGCATCACAAGGGTTTCACCGTGTGAGAGAGATGACAACCGTCGAATGCTCGTGCCAAAGGGCAAACGTCGTAGAACAGAACAGTGCTCGCAGGGGACCGATTCGTTGCTGGAACTGTAACAAAATTGGACATCTACAGCGACAATGCAGAGCTCCACCCAGACACACTAGTTGTCCGTACTGCAGCGCTAGGAGTCGTAATGAAGGGGCATCTGAGCGTCCAGCGGATGACTCTTCTCAAAATCATCACTCGGGAAACGTGTAAGAACCAACTTCGCGGGGCAGAGGTTGGTTTCTGGAATCGACGCCCCCAGGACCACCATTCAAGTTTCCCAAACCAAACGAGGTAACAAGAGTTTGACAGTGGAAGCCCATATCGGCCAGAAAATGTATGTGGCCACCATCGACACCGGTGCCACCGCTTCCATTATAAGGAGGGATATCGTTCGACAATCATGGCTGCACAACACCAGCAGCTACTGTCTAAAAACAGCAACTGGAGCAACAGCAAAGGTGTATGGAGAAGTACTGCTAACAATAAATCTTGCGGGATTAGTCTTCTCCCATACCTTCCTAGTGGCCGATATATGTGACGAATGCATCATCGGAATCGACTTTATGAAGGCACATGATGTAGTACTGGACATCGGCTTGCAAGTACTAAAGTACAGGAACTTCGAGATTCCCATGATTTACGGGGACGAGCATGTCACAGCTCTAAGGACAGTCATGACTGAAGACGAGATATTACCACCTTCTTCAGAAACACTTATTTGGACAAAACTGGAAGGTGATCCTGGGAGCCACCGATTCTACCTAGTTGAGCCAGATCCAGAAAATCATTATCAAAACTACGTCGTTGGAAAGATGCTTGTAGAACCTAAAAACAACATGATTCCCGTACGAGTCCTAAATGTCGAACATAGCAGCCTGAAACTAAAGCAAGGGGAAGTGGTCGGTAAGTGCATTGGTACGCACTGCGGTACCAAAATTATCCACAGAGGGTCCTACCAAATCTCTTACATCCACGGAAATGGCAGAGATAAAAAGGAGTATATTTGGACAGTGTGAGTTGAATCAGCAAGAAATGGCGGGGGAACTAATCAACGAGTTCGCTGATATATTTGCTTCACAGAGTGCCGAGTATGGCCGGACACATCTCGTAGAACACCGAATCGACACTGGAGACGCAAGACCTATTCGTCAGCCTCCCAGACGACTACCATTGGCTAAGCAGACGGAGGTTGCAGAGATGGTATCGACGATGGAAAAGGAAGGGCTGATTGAAAGTTCGAAAAGTCCATGGGCGTCACCGGTTGTATTGGTCAAGAAAAAAGACGGCAGCACGAGATTCTGCGTCGACTATCGTCAGCTGAACAACGTCACCAAAAAGGATAGCTACCCTCTGCCAAGGATTGACGATACCCTGGATACACTATCCGGCGCTAAATGGTTTTCCACCATTGATTTAAAGAGTGGCTACTGGCAAGTGCAGATCCATCCCGAAGACCGCGAGAAAACAGCTTTTACAGCAGGAAACGGGCTCTGGCAATTCACAGTAATGCCATTTGGACTGTGCAATGCTCCAGCCACCTTTGAACGGCTAATGGAGCGGGTTTTGCTGGGACTAACGTGGAAAACCTGTTTGGTGTACCTAGATGATGTCATCGTGGTGGGCAAAACGTTTGAAGAACATCGAGACAACTTGAAGGAAGTGTTCCAGAGACTGCGAAGCGCGCAATTGAAGCTGAACCCAAAAAAGTGTGCTCTTTTTAGACCAGAGGTGAAGTATCTCGGGCACATCATCTCTTCCGAAGGAGTCAGGACTGATCCAGAGAAAGTCGATGCAGTGAAAAACTGGCCGGTTCCCAAAGACAAACATCAACTGAGGAGCTTTCTGGGACTTGCGACCTACTACAGACGCTTTGTGAAGGACTTTGCCGGGATTGCCAAGAGCTTGCATCAACTGACAGAAAAAGGAAAACAATTCAAATGGTCAGGTGAGTGCGAAAAGAGCTTTGAAAAACTAAAGCAGCAACTGTGTGACGCCCCCATACTAGCGTACCCCACTCCTGGAAAAACATTTATTGTGGATGCAGACGCTAGTAACTGCATCCACGTCCTTTCGCAAGTGCATGATGGTGAAGAGAAAGTAGTTTCCTACTTCAGTAAAGTTCTCTCGAAGCCAGAAAGGAACTACTGTGTGACTAGACGGGAACTTCTCGCTTTAGTCCTGGCGACAAAACATTTCCACAAGTACCTTTATGGGAGCAAATTTATTCTTCGCACCGATCATGCGTCTTTAAAGTGGCTGCTACAGTTTAAGAATCCTGAGGGACAAGTCGCGAGGTGGATCGAACGGCTGCAGATGTATGACTACGAGATACAGCATCGAAAGGGAACTCTTCACTCTAATGCAGATGCTCTCTCCCGCCGACCCTGCAAAGCCGATTGCAAAAATTGCGTGCGTCAGGAGGAAAAAGATGCCGTTTCCGTACAGAGGCTGAGAGCTGAGCCCATTAGTGGCTGGACTGCGAGAGAGATCCGGGAGGCTCAAAGGGAAGATCTGGATATCGAGCCGATTCTCGCCTGGAAGGAGCATGAGGGAAAACCAGACTGGCAGGAGATATCCAATAGGAGCCCCGAGCTGAAGGCATACTGGGCGCAATGGGACTCTCTTCATGTGCAGGATGGCATTTTGAGAAGAAGATGGGAAAGCTCTGATGGAAAGTCGTTCGTGATGCAGCTTATTGTTCCCAGGTCGAAAGTAAGTGAAGTACTAAAGGAACTGCATGATGGAGTATCTGGGGGCCACTTGGGAATAAATAAAACGCTCGAAAAGGTGCGAGAGCGTTTTTACTGGATCCACTCAAGGGATGATGTAGAAAACTGGTGCAGAAAGTGCGTAACGTGTGCGGCCAGCAAAGGCCCGAGAGTGAAAACTCAAGGCAAAATGCACCAATACAATGCCGGAGCCCCTTTCGAAAGAATTGCAGTTGATATTGCCGGACCGTTTCCTGAAACGATTAATGGAAATCGTTACATCCTCGTGGTTATGGACTACTTCAGTAAGTGGCCAGAAGCATTTGCTATCCCTAACCAAGAAGCCAAAACCGTGATAGAGCAGATTGTTTTCAACTGGGTGAGCAGATTTGGTGTACCACTGGAATTGCACTCGGACCAAGGCCGAAACTTCGAGTCCAAGGTTTTTCAAGGAGTATGCCAGCTACTTGGGATTAAAAAGACGAGAACAACGCCGCTCCATCCGCAATCAGATGGGATGGTAGAACGCTTCAACAGAACCTTGAATGAACACCTATCTAAGGTTGTAGGCGACGACCAGAGGGATTGGGATAAGCAGATCCCAATGTTTCTACTAGCCTATCGCAATGCTGTGCATAACACTACGGGACATACACCATCAGAAATCCTGTTTGGTCGAACAGTCCGGCTACCTAGTGAGTTGATGTTCGGATCTCCCACTGAGGAACCCAAAAATGAGGACGATTATGTTGCGGACCTCAGAGAAACCATCAGGGACGTGCATCGAAAAACTAGGGATAAGATCAAGATAGTCAGCGACCGCATGAAGACGAGGTACGATGTCAAAGCAACAACTACAGGATTCGAGGAAGGAGATCTGGTATGGCTGTACAATCCCCATAGAAGAAAAGGTATGTCGCCTAAGTTGCAACAAGATTGGGAGGGGCCCTATAGAGTAGTCAAGCGAATCAACGACGTGGTCTATCGAATCCAACGAGGAAGAGGTAAACTTAAAGTTGTCCATGTGGATCGTCTTCACCGTTACATTGGGGAAAATGTTGATGCATTTGTTCGGGACGAACAAGTTTAAGAGGGGGATATTGTAGTGTGGATTGAAAAGTACTACTTATTGACCACAACGCCATCTAATGGAAAGTAGACGAACTTATTCAACGGAACTTCGAATCGTCGAAACTCAACGAATGGTGAATGGTCTAAAACGAAACTAGTACATTCTCGATTGTTCCGGTTGGAGTATAGAATATTCGAGAAGCTTTAGTGGGGAGTATAAAAAGGGTTGCGAAATCCGACGAGAGGACAGTTTATCTTTAAACCGTGTAAAGTGAAGCTCGAATAGTATCGGTAGTGATTTAAAATAAGTGGAAAAGATTTTAATAAGTGGAAAAGATTGAAATAAGCGGAAAAGTTGATTTTAAGTGATATTGTCTTGTAATAAAAGTGATTTATTAAAGTTTAGTAAACAGAATAGTGTTTTATCTTTTCGAATCCCAGCCGAATGTAACAGTATAAATATAAAGTGATAGCAATAATTTATTTTATATTTTATTATGTCAGCACCTAACAAAACAGTTCTGAATTTATAAGACACATTATGCGAACTACAAGTATGCTAGATGTATATAACCGCAAATGTTACACGTACATTATTAAAATCCAAAATATCCACTGACTTGTTTGCGTTTCATTCGGCGCTTTTGTCCCATTTTCGACAATAAAAATTCGGGACTAACGTCCCGCTGGGGTGGGGCATAGGTCCCCAATTCAATTAGTAACTTATGACCCACTAAAGTGGGACATAGGTCCCGAAAAAAGAATTCGGGACTTATGTCCCTGCCCGCTCCGGGAGCAGGATAATAAATTATCTTATAGGCTAATTTTTTGACATTTTCTTTTGCTAGAATTTTGAAGAGGAAATTAAACAACGAATTTCAATTAATTATAGTGTGAAATTCGATAAATCTCAGATTGGAGTTTGGTGAACTACTCTTTTCAAGTGTCAGAAAATTATCCGAGAATAATTATTTAGCCCAATTGACACACGGCCTTAGTACATGGCCTGGCCATACACGTCCTCCCATGACTTTCATTTTCATTAACGATTTGGCTACACACAAAAACCAGGCGTCATTGCAATGAAATAAAATTTGGCAGGTAAACTAATAGTGAAATTGAAAACACAAACAAATTCTATGGTTAAGCTGAAACGGACGCCCGTTTTTGACGTCCTCTCTATCAACGCAAATATCATGAAGATTTGTATCGAAAGTACAATGGTGTGAAAAAGAACGTGCCAGAATTATTTCTGAAAGTAGATTTTCTATGCTATTGTAGTGTGGATTGAAAAGTACTACTTATTGACCACAACGCCATCTAATGGAAAGTAGACGAACTTATTCAACGGAACTTCGAATCGTCGAAACTCAACGAATAGTGAATGGTCTAAAACGAAACTAGTACATTCTCGATTGTTCCGGTTGGAGTATAGAATATTCGAGAAGCTTTAGTGGGGAGTATAAAAAGGGTTGCGAAATCCGACGAGAAGACAGTTTATCTTTAAACCGTGTAAAGCAAAGTTCGAATAGTATCGGTAGTGATTTAAAATAAGTGGAAAAGATTGTAATAAGTGGAAAAGATTGAAATAAGCGGAAAAGTTGATTTTAAGTGATATTGTCTTGTAATAAAAGTGATTTATTAAAGTTTAGTAAACAGAATAGTGTCTTATCTTTTCGAATCCCAGCCGAATGTAACATTGGTGTCAGAAGTGGGATAAAACGTATTCTGTGGGAAGTGTTTTGAAAAGAAAACCAGTGAATTAAATTGTAAAATAAAAATAAAAACAGTGAATTAAATTGTGAATTTGACAAAAAAAAAAAAAAAAAAAAAAAAAAAAAAAAAAAAAAAGTGAAAGTGAACTAATTTGTGCAGTACCAATAGAAAAAAAAAAAAAATATTAATAAAAAAATAAAATAAAATAAAGTGAAAAAAAAACCCAAAGGAATTAGTAAAAATGGTTCGCACATTGGCATTACTACAACTAAGCATAACTCAGTTAAAAACTGAGCTGGAAAAACGGAATCTCTCCACAGCTGGGGGAAAAAGTGACCTCATCATTGAATAACTACAAATAGAAACGGCACCGAAGCAAACATCCGCTACGCGGTCCATACGTCGCTGTGATCGCTTGTGCGGGTTTGTGAAATGGATCTGGGCATAATCTGGGATTGAACATTGGATAAAAACGAAAACAAGAAAATGTATAATATCCCAACAAAAATATCCCTCTAAGGAATGCTGGATGGGTAATTTTTTGTTGTAAACCAGTTTGAGGTAGTGCCGTCAGTATAAAATTCTTTCTGAAATGACGTAACAGGGTAGGAAACTGGTTTGGTTTGGAAGACAGGAAAGGAGATGCAATATTATAAACAAGGATCAATAGCAATGTGTAGGATTTATGAGTTTAAGAGAGGGAGGGCGATGCAAGGGGTGATCAGTTGGGAAGTATAAATTGAATAAAAATGAGTTTGGCTTTCTTGCTGACATTACACAAGATTTTATGATATGCATAAATGTATGTTAGAGTCTCACTATTTTGCCTATATTTTTGTCAAATATGCATCGATTTAAGTGATTCTTTTTGTAATTAACTCAAAAATATTAAATCTATCAAACCACCAAATCGATTGAGTTCAAATTTCCAGGCAATCTTAGGTATTGGCCCGAGAATGCTCCTGTGAAGATTGGTTAAAATTGGCCCAAAGGTTAAAAAAAAGCGCTATTCTGATAACGTTATATGCTGATAGACCAAAATATAGGTATCTGGGCAATAAAATTCCTAGGCACGAGCAATGCCTGCCGGGTACAGTAATTATTAATCTTTCCAATAACCACTAATAATCATTTCGATAAAACTACTAGCGAATAGGTACAATCCTGCGATTTGTGGACCCGCCTGTTTTTTAGTCCCGAAAATATCGGAATTTATACCTACATATTAGATAGATAGGTACATACATACATATTCACTATGTACATTTAGAAAAGCACGGTGTTCCTTAAAGTGCTAGGTTTTATTTCATATAGTAGCCCCGTGATGGTCTTACTTGCGTTATTTGGGGTTAACCGCCAGATGTCGTCATTTCTGGTCTGGAGATAATTATGAGCAATTCGCATTCCTTGAGTTCGCTCAAAAACCCTCTGTAAGGAGATAGAGGGTAATTGTAGGAAATTCCGAACCAGCTATTTAGTAGGTATACCTGGTATGATTGTTTTGTGTTCCAATGTAAAAGTCGTTAACAAATTCTCTTACATATCTATTTCTATTCGATTTTCATTTTTCCTCACTTTCGTGTGATCGTTGATCAGTGGTTAGAAAACAGACTTAATTATCCGTTTTGGGCTGTGCGTTAATAATTAAGTTATTTTAAAATAAACACCAGACTACTTAATTTCGTATAGCAAGAATCTAATCTGAGCTGCAATGTTTCTAAAGATTCCTAAACAAATGAACTCGAACTGTCAGCGTACAAACCGCATAGGTACCTAATTATGCACAGTTTAAAACAAACTACTACATATAGGTACAAACAAATCCGTCCTGTCGTCTAGAATACTCCTACCTACCAACAAATACGCAGACAGACAGACACAATTGCGAGCCTCACTTTTTGAGCTCGAATATCATCTTAATAACATAATTAATAGATCCTACTCGCACATAGGCCACATAACATTATGCTGCGATTTACGCCCACCACCCCAGAGCAACAACAGAAAATTATTGACTTAGTATTGATTTGCCGTTATTTTTCGTATATCTCTTGAATGAGTAATCCGATTACAATGAAATAATGGAACCTGAATGGTGCTCATTGTTAAGGCCTAAATTTTCCAAAAAGATCCATACCAATCTGGTTAGTAGTTCTTACGTGATAGTGGAACACACATTTCAAAATTTACAATTTTATTATATGCAGAGATTTTTCTACACCTACCATGCACCTCAAATGCTAACCCACCCCATAACTTTCAAATCCATATAGCCGGCCCTTGACACCTAAGGCTGGGTTAGCCACCCACACCTTGACACCTAAGTCCGAAAGCCACCACAATGACACCACTGCTGCACATATATCGAAGAAATACAAAATATGTATTGTAAAGCATCCGATCTGTGATTTCATATATATCCCCTTTCCACATTTTTATTTTCTTAAATATCAATTTAAATCATCATTACACTTGTCATGCTAAAAGTACCACACCCCACACACCACCACTATATGCGAAAAGTATCTAACCGATCTTTTATTTCATATACCTTCTTTCCACATTGTTATTCTCATAAAATCCCAATCAGTCTCCTCAAGCTAAAAATACCCTTTGCCTACAATACCAACCACCACTAACTACCTATATGCGAAAAATACATACACGATCATTGATTTCATTATCCTTTGCATATTCCACTTCCACTCCACAACCAATTATGCAATCGGTGGAGAATAAAATACAACAAAAATAATTGTTGTTTCTCTTTCATTTGCATGTTGTCAATGAGACGAATAAAAAAAGAAAAGGTGCATAGTCTGTCATGAAATAAACCTGGGAATATTTTGGGAAATTAATTTTACTTAATGCACGAACCTAGAAAAAGGTGGTATATGCATATACTAACTTAATACAAATTTCCTCCGCAATGAAGGTCCGTATGTCGCTTCAAAATGAGCTGTGTCCACTTCTATTTGTAGTTATTCAATGACCTCATACTTCGTCTGCAGGAAGCTGTCGAAAGCGAGGGAGGAGATCCAAAATCCATGATATTCGAAGTGCCAGAAGAAAAAGAAGAACAAATAAGTACAGGCGTTGACATGGCCGCTATGATGGCATTAATTCTTGCCAAGCTCGAAGAACAGAAGAATTCTTCAGATGAACATAAGAATTCTCTAGAAGAACAGAAAAATTCTATAGAATCTAAGTTCGCGGAACAGAAGAATTCTCTAGATGAACATAAGAATTCTCTAGAAGAACAGAAGAATTCTATTGAATCTAAATTTGCAGAACAAAAGAATTCTCTAGAAGAACAGAAGAATTCTCTAGAAGAACAGAAGAATTCCATTGTCGCTGCACAAAAAGGTGCCGTGGAAGAGTTTAAGAATGTTCTAGAAGTAAAATTCGACGCGATTGATAACAAACTAAACCAGCATGAGACACAATTTGATGAAATCAATCAAACATTACAAAAGCATGAGAGAAACTTCGAGAACTTGGCTAGGGAACTGGATAAAGTAAAGAAACAGAAAGCCCGAGAATATTCTGCTGATTGCCCTAGAAGGAAGGAGATGCAACCGCCTGTTTTCGATGGTCAAACATCATGGCCAATTTATAAGCGGCAGTTCGAAGCAGCTGCAATGACCAACAGCTGGGACGCCGAGGAAAAGTCCATCGCACTAACGCTAGCACTACGAGGCACAGTTGCAGAGTTGCTTCAAACTATTTCTGAAGAAAAGCAACGCAACTACGACGCATTGGTGAAGGCTATCGAAATGCGCTTTGGTGATGACCACATGCAGCAAGTATACAGGGTGCAACTGCGCAGTAGAATCCAGAAGCGGGGAGAAACGCTCCAACAGTTGCAAGCGGATATCGAACGCCTGGCGCATTTGTCGTATCCCAATGCCGGCGAGGATCTCATCAACGAAATGGCTGTAGAGGCGTTTATCCAAGCCATAGAGGACCGACAACTGCAAATGGCTGTACGAATGGCTGGAAAGAAAACTCTCCCTGAGGCACTGGCATTTGCCCTGACCATGAAAGCTGCTGACCAAGCATCACAAGGGTTTCACCGTGTGAGAGAGATGACAACCGTCGAATGCTCGTGCCAAAGGGCAAACGTCGTAGAACAGAACAGTGCTCGCAGGGGACCGATTCGTTGCTGGAACTGTAACAAAATTGGACATCTACAGCGACAATGCAGAGCTCCACCCAGACACACTAGTTGTCCGTACTGCAGCGCTAGGAGTCGTAATGAAGGGGCATCTGAGCGTCCAGCGGATGACTCTTCTCAAAATCATCAGTCGGGAAACGTGTAAGAACCAACTTCGCGGGGCAGAAGTTGGTTTCTGGAATCGACGCCCCCAGGACCACCATTCAAGTTTCCCAAACCAAACGAAGTAACAAGAGTTTGACAGTGGAAGCCCATATCGGCCAGAAAATGTATGTGGCCACCATCGACACCGGTGCCACCGCTTCCATTATAAGGAGGGACATCGTTCGCCAATCATGGCTGCACAACACCAGCAGCTACTGTCTAAAAACAGCAACTGGAGCAACAGCAAAGGTGTATGGAGAAGTACTGCTAACAATAAATCTTGCGGGATTAGTCTTCTCCCATACCTTCCTAGTGGCCGATATATGTGACGAATGCATCATCGGAATCGACTTTATGAAGGCACATGATGTAGTACTGGACATCGGCTTGCAAGTACTAAAGTACAGGAACTTCGAGATTCCCATGATTTACGGGGACGAGCATGTCACAGCTCTAAGGACAGTCATGACTGAAGACGAGATATTACCACCTTCTTCAGAAACACTTATTTGGACAAAACTGGAAGGTGATCCTGGGAGCCACCGATTCTACCTAGTTGAGCCAGATCCAGAAAATCATTATCAAAACTACGTCGTTGGAAAGATGCTTGTAGAACCTAAAAACAACATGATTCCCGTACGAGTCCTAAATGTCGAACATAGCAGCCTGAAACTAAAGCAAGGGGAAGTGGTCGGTAAGTGCATTGGTACGCACTGCGGTACCAAAATTATCCACAGAGGGTCCTACCAAATCTCTTACATCCACGGAAATGGCAGAGATAAAAAGGAGTATATTTGGACAGTGTGAGTTGAATCAGCAAGAAATGGCGGGGGAACTAATCAACGAGTTCGCTGATATATTTGCTTCACAGAGTGCCGAGTATGGCCGGACACATCTCGTAGAACACCGAATCGACACTGGAGACGCAAGACCTATTCGTCAGCCTCCCAGACGACTACCATTGGCTAAGCAGACGGAGGTTGCAGAGATGGTATCGACGATGGAAAAGGAAGGGCTGATTGAAAGTTCGAAAAGTCCATGGGCGTCACCGGTTGTATTGGTCAAGAAAAAAGACGGCAGCACGAGATTCTGCGTCGACTATCGTCAGCTGAACAACGTCACCAAAAAGGATAGCTACCCTCTGCCAAGTATTGACGATACCCTGGATACACTATCCGGCGCCAAATGGTTTTCCACCATTGATTTGAAGAGTGGCTACTGGCAAGTGCAGATCCATCCCGAAGACCGGGAGAAAACAGCTTTTACAGCAGGAAACGGGCTCTGGCAATTCACAGTAATGCCATTTGGACTGTGCAATGCTCCAGCCACCTTTGAACGGCTAATGGAGCGAGTTTTGCTGGGACTAACGTGGAAAACTTGTTTGGTGTACCTAGATGATGTCATCGTGGTGGGCAAAACGTTTGAAGAACATCGGGACAACTTGAAGGAAGTGCTCCAGAGACTGCGAAGCGCGCAATTGAAGCTGAACCCGAAAAAGTGTGCTCTTTTTAGACCAGAAGTGAAGTATCTCAGGCACATCATCTCTTCCGAAGGAGTCAGGACTGATCCGGAGAAAGTCGATGCAGTGAAAAACTGGCCGGTTCCCAAAGACAAACATCAACTGAGGAGCTTTCTGGGACTTGCGACCTACTACAGACGATTTGTGAAGGACTTTGCCGGGATTGCCAAGAGCTTGCATCAACTGACAGAAAAAGGAAAACAATTCAAATGGTCAGGTGAGTGCGAAAAGAGCTTTGAAAAACTAAAGCAGCAACTGTGTGATGCCCCCATACTAGCATACCCTACTCCTGGAAAAACATTTATTGTGGATGCAGACGCTAGTAATGTGGGAGTTGGAGCCGTCCTTTCGCAAGTGCATGATGACCAAGAGAAAGTAGTTTCTTACTTCAGCAAAGTTCTCTCCAAGCCAGAAAGGAACTACTGTGTAACCCGGCGGGAACTTCTCGCTTTAGTCCTGGCGACAAAACACTTCCACAAGTACCTTTATGGGAGCAAATTTATTCTTCGCACCGATCATGCGTCTTTAAAGTGGTTGCTGCAGTTTAAGAATCCTGAGGGACAAGTCGCGAGGTGGATCGAACGGCTGCAGATGTATGACTACGAGATACAGCACCGAAAGGGAACTCTTCACTCTAATGCAGATGCTCTCTCCCGCCGACCCTGCAAAGCCGATTGCAAACATTGCGTGCGTCAGGAGGAAAAAGATGCCGTTTCCGTACAGAGGCTGAGAGCTGAGCCCATTGCTGGCTGGACTGCGAGAGAGATCCGGGAGGCTCAAAGGGAAGATCCGGATATCGAGCCGATTCTCGCCTGGAAGGAACATGAGGGAAAACCAGACTGGCAGGAGATATCTAATCGGAGCCCCGAGCTGAAGGCATACTGGGCGCAATGGGACTCTCTTCATGTGCAGGATGGCATTTTGAGAAGAAGATGGGAAAGCTCTGATGGAAAGTCGTTCGTGATGCAGCTTATTGTTCCCAGGTCGAAAGTAAGTGAAGTACTAAAGGAACTGCATGATGGAGTATCTGGGGGCCACTTGGGAATAAATAAAACGCTCGAAAAGGTGCGAGAGCGTTTTTACTGGATCCACTCAAGGGATGATGTAGAAAACTGGTGCAGAAAGTGCGTAACGTGTGCGGCCAGCAAAGGCCCGAGAGTGAAAACTCAAGGCAAAATGCACCAATACAATGCCGGAGCCCCTTTCGAAAGAATTGCAGTTGATATTGCCGGACCGTTTCCTGAAACGATTAATGGAAATCGTTACATCCTCGTGGTTATGGACTACTTCAGTAAGTGGCCAGAAGCATTTGCTATCCCTAACCAAGAAGCCAAAACCGTGATAGAGCAGATTGTTTTCAACTGGGTGAGCAGATTTGGTGTACCACTGGAATTGCACTCGGACCAAGGCCGAAACTTCGAGTCCAAGGTTTTTCAAGGAGTATGCCAGCTACTTGGGATTAAAAAGACGAGAACAACGCCGCTCCATCCGCAATCAGATGGGATGGTAGAACGCTTCAACAGAACCTTGAATGAACACCTATCTAAGGTTGTAGGCGACGACCAGAGGGATTGGGATAAGCAGATCCCAATGTTTCTACTAGCCTATCGCAATGCTGTGCATAACACTACGGGACATACACCATCAGAAATCCTGTTTGGTCGAACAGTCCGGCTACCTAGTGAGTTGATGTTCGGATCTCCCACTGAGGAACCCAAAAATGAGGACGATTATGTTGCGGACCTCAGAGAAACCATCAGGGACGTGCATCGAAAAACTAGGGATAAGATCAAGATAGTCAGCGACCGCATGAAGACGAGGTACGATGTCAAAGCAACAACTACAGGATTCGAGGAAGGAGATCTGGTATGGCTGTACAATCCCCATAG
Source organism: Cheilosia scutellata (assembly GCA_955612985.1). NCBI lineage: Eukaryota > Metazoa > Arthropoda > Insecta > Diptera > Syrphidae > Cheilosia > Cheilosia scutellata. The sequence continues at coordinate 2,378,071 of OY015315.1, forward strand.
AAGAAAAGGTATGTCGCCTAAGTTGCAACAAGATTGGGAGGGGCCCTATAGAGTAGTCAAGCGAATCAACGACGTGGTCTATCGAATCCAACGAGGAAGAGGTAAACTCAAAGTTGTCCATGTGGATCGTCTTCACCGTTACATTGGGGAAAATGTTGACGCATTTGTTCGGGACGAACAAGTTTAAGAGGGGGATATTGTAGTGTGGATTGAAAAGTACTACTTATTGACCACAACGCCATCTAATGGAAAGTAGACGAACTTATTCAACGGAACTTCGAATCGTCGAAACTCAACGAATGGTGAATGGTCTAAAACGAAACTAGTACATTCTCGATTGTTCCGGTTGGAGTATAGAATATTCGAGAAGCTTTAGTGGGGAGTATAAAAAGGGTTGCGAAATCCGACGAGAGGACAGTTTATCTTTAAACCGTGTAAAGTGAAGCTCGAATAGTATCGGTAGTGATTTAAAATAAGTGAAAGATTGTAAGAAGTGGAAAAGTTGATTTTAAGTGAATTGTCTTTTAATAAAAAGTGATTTATTAAAGTTTGGTAAACAGAATAGTGTTTTACCTTTTCGAATCCCAGCCGAATATTACAATATTTTGGATTTTAATAATGTACGTGTAACATTTGCGGTTATATACATCTAGCATACTTGTAGTTCGCATAATGTGTCTTATAAATTCAGAACTGTTTTGTTAGGTGCTGACATAATAAAATATAAAATAAATTATTGCTATCACTTTATATTTATACATTGTGTAGTAGTATATAATATTGTTATGTTAATGCCAAGAAAAAATAGTTTCATATGCAAATCCACCCAAACTAAACGAAAAGTTGCCCCAAAATAGGAAAATGTTGAATTGATTAATAAAAAAGCACCCCGAACTATATAATATTATTGCTTTATTTATTAAATAATCTATGCAGGTACATCTACACTTCGATGTTAGATATTTTCTACACTTTATGTACACTAGCAAGGACAGCTATTATTTTCCTTTCATTTTCTTAGAGCATCTGCAATTAACTTACTTTAAATGGCACTCCAAGAGTTTCAAAAATGCAATCTATCTGCAAGGCAAGCAGACTATTATTGGGCAAGTCCTGGAAAACAACGAAATAAGAGGGATAAAGTGAAGAACCTAAAATCGTAGCCAAAAAAAATTTTTGAGCAAGGGAGGAATTCGCGCGAATTTTTAATTTTCACACCCCAAATTGATCCTCCCTTGCTCAAAAATTTTTTTTTTTTAAATTGATCCTCCCTTTCGTAATCGTTTCTTTGCTATCTACGCCTCTGGATTATTTGTATGCCCAAGTTTATTTCTCTTATTCTGTAGAGTGCCAGAACTTACCAGGAGATATGCATCATCTTGAATGCATTAGAAAAATAAAAAGAAAAGGTGCCCCAAAATATGTATTTCCAATTCAGCAAAAAAAATTAATCAATTTTTTGTAGTTGTTGGTTTTCATATAATTTTTTGGTACCGTACTTCATTTTCGTTTGGGCCATTTTTCAAATTTCATGCATCCATTTTAAACTTCTCAAAATGGTCAACGGAGCGTATTTTCTAACTAATCATTTAAGCAAAATCGGATATGCAGTGGAAAATGACAAAGTCTAAATAGCCTAATGTTAATTTACCAAAGCGTCATACTGCCAAATTAAATTAAATTAAATTAAATTAAATTAATGGCAAAGTTATATTCAAATTATCTATCTATCTTTATTTATAGTCAGTAGGGCAATTTTATTTTTCCAGTCAAAAAAGGGTTTTCCGGTTAAAAACATTTTTCGTTCCGGCCAAAAAACGGTTGGGCCGGATTTCAAAATTTTCTCTGTTTCCAGAGTAAACAGATACCGGTCAGATATGACCGGAATCCGGTCAGAATGGCATCACTGATCTGGAGCCGATAGGCGATAGTTCTATAGATATAGAATTTGTATATGTGGGTCAATATTTCAAAACATTAATATTTTGGACCTCGAAATGGACATTTACTAAAATAATCAAATTTAATATTTTTTTGGTTACTATGTATTTAAGAAACATTATTAAATATTTTAAGCCAATGGGCCACCAAATTTTGTTAATTTTAAATAATTTATTTCACGGGAATGACAGAACTAACATGGAAATGACAAAATCCTATCTTGGTAGCGACGAGACATTTTCGGTTTTTTTATTTACACTTTTGCGAGGCGCCATGATAAGCACAGATGACCTTTTATATCAATTTGAAATAAAAAGTGAAAATATTTGAAAATTTTTTGCAATATGATTGAGTACACAGAGCGAAAAAAGACTACATAAAATCAATAAGATTGCCTTATTGCACTGATTTACCATGGAATCTTATTAAAAGGAGTAAATAATATGAATTTTCCATAGAGAAATCTTAATGGTTTAATGGAGAAAATCTTATTAATCTTTTTAAGAGTTTTTCATATCATTTTTGCATGCCAAATCATATTAAATGATAAAAATAATATGAAAACCTTATTACTATTTGGATTTAAGAAGTCAAGCTTATTACAAAATTATGCTTATAAACGTTTAAAAGGAAATCTTCTCAAATCTATATGACTTCTCTTTAAAATTTTAAAGAGATATCACATTAATTTTGGGTGGGAGTATTAAATTGTATAATAATTATATGAAAACCTTGTTAATATTCGGTTTTGAGAAGACGAACTTATTAAAAGAGCTTGTCTTTAAACGGTAATAAGGAAATATTCTTAAATCAAAAAGAATTCCCCTTAGAACTAAAAGTATTCTCATATTTTATAAAAGTGCATATAAACGGTGTATTGCTTTGCCGAACGCATTCGTTTTCAGATTTCATGTCAAAAACGCGTCTACGTGTCGAGGAGTGTAAGTAATTTATTAAATAAGAAAATATTAACTTTGTATTTGTTTTCTTCTTTTAGAATAATTATACTTTTATTATTACTTTTTTTCAGAAAAAATTGTTAATTTTGTTTTTATTGTGCATGTAAAATATGAAAAAAAAAATAATAATAAATAAATAAAATATTTTAAAAAGATAATAAGTTTTCCATATTTTTCCCATCGGTTTTACATATACTTTCAATAAGTTTTTCCTATTGGTGCGAAGAGATTTTCTTATACTTTTCAATAAGTTTTCATATTGTTTTAAGAAGACGTCGTATTGATATGGAATAAGATATCTTGTTAAAAGTATGTGGTTTTCTTATAGAATATTCATAAAGATTTCAATAAGATTTTCTCTATTGTTTTGATATGACTTTCTTCTTTGATGAAAACCATAGAGAAATCTTATAGTTTTTCTTCTACTTTATGTGGTGGTTTTCTCTCTGTGTATGCCATTTCCGTGCCCAAATTGACATTACCGTGTATGCCACGGGAACCATGGAAATGACGACATGGAAATGACATCGAAAGGTATTTCTCTAAAATAAAACCGAACTTTACTGAATAGTTTCCTAAAAACGCATATAATTAATTAAGTACATAAAAAAGGCATGCATTGGAAAAAATATTTGATTTAATTATTACATTATTACATTCAAAAACACTAACCACGGTAATGACAACTTTGGATAACGAAAACATGAAACACCTTAACCACATGAAAGAAAAATCACTTCTGATATATATATGGGCTTATTGCGAAATGTTCCAAAAACAATCAATATGTCCCGTTATTAATGTGAAATCCGCCGCCTAGTTTGCGGCCGTTAATTAAATTTTTTTAAATATTTACTTTTTGTCACGGGAATGGCAATTTTTTTGGGGACAATCACTAAATACCTTCCACGTAATTTTTAAATTTCCTTAAAATAAATTGACTGGGCCCCAGTCCTCATTGTCCTTTCTTCTTCAAGGATTCATCAATAAAAATAGCAAATCGACTTACATTTTACAAATAAAATACATTTGTTGAATGAAGGTACAACTTAGGACATGCCATGGTAATGACCGTAATGACATTTTGGGTGTTTAAGTTAAAATTTCGGCATTACTATGAATTTTTATTTTTATTTTTTTATGTGTACATGTTAAAAGAGTTTCTGCAGAAGCGTGTCTCAGTCGAATATTTAGAAAAAATAATGTTTTTTAGCCTATAAGTGCCTGACCGCAAAATATTAATATTTTGAAATATTGACCCATGTATCGAAAGTGAATGCCACCAAAAAAAATCAAACAGCCTCAGCGTCAGCGCCCAGCCACAGCTGTGTGCCTGTGTGTTGTTCTTGTGCTCCAATATAAGCGAAAGAATGCATGCGCATGTGTCTTATATGAATGAAGTGCATATGAAGTGCGAAGGCGAAGGATGTCATGCGTCACAAAAATCATTTCATTTCAATTATGTGAATGTGACTACAAGTAGTGGTCAGGTCAGTGGATCGATTTTATTTTGTTTTTATACTTCACACTCTCAGTTTGAAAAATATTATCCAAAGCAGACATAGATGCCCCGCTGATTAAGTTGTGATTAAGTTCCTGCGGTCATAATCACCCCTATCGCGAATAATATTTTCCCCGGAATGTTTCAATTCCATCAGATAAGTTGCTTTAGTAGCATTCAATGTTATGTCGTTTTTGATTGGTAATCCAGAACCGTCCGGAAGCAATCCGAACGCTTCTGAAAGCGTTCGATTGGCACTCAACTAACAGTTCTTCTACTGAAAAGAAGAGAAATTTGCTTCTGGATTTGAATTCAGAATTGCGGAGAGTTCTTCCGGACGCTTCTGGATTACCAATCGAAAACGACATTAATGTGTTGCATTTTGCATGTCTTCTGGTTCCTGTCTATTCGAGTGAGTGTCGCACGATTGCCGATCGATTTCATCCACGGTTTCATTGGCTTGTCATGGCTATGGAATGCATTTCAGATGAAGTGTTTCACGGTGTTCTTGAACTTGAACTGGATATACAACAATACTACCAAACTACTATGTTTTGGAAGAGGACGTATTGATATGACGAGCCCATGTGAAATTGGCAACGTCTAAACACTGAATAAGTGTTTTTTCGATGTTGGGTAAGTAACAATATCCAATCGATCTATTATGGTCTTAGAATTGGTGTGCCACCCACCCTTTCACAGTTTTTTTACCAAACCAATACTGGCGCTGGCGTCAAAAGAAAACTGATTTTACTGGAGCGAAGAATTGGAATACACTGCCGCTCAACAGAATAGGCTCAACATTAAAAAAAAAGTAAAATGACAATATCTCTTTAACTAACTTTCCGATTTTAATGAATTTATTTTTATATAAAATAATCAATTGTTAATGAAACACGAAAATTTGCAGTTTCTAACAGACGTACATATATATTTTGGAAAAACATATCAAAAAATCCCCATTTATTTTGGCTCATCAGAATAGGTCCAAGGGCAATGCCTTTAGTTTGTGATCTACAACGGTTATGTAATGACGTCAATTCTTTTGCTTTTTTAAATTTAAAGTAATTACTGCCGTTTTTTTTTAAACTAGTCACGGAAAGCAATTGAACGACTTTGAAAAAGGCCAAATAAAGGGATACTTCGAATTTGGTTTAAAGCAGCGTCAAATCGCTTAGAAGATTGACCGAAGCCAAAATGTAGTTGTTAACTTTATTCGGGATGAATTAAGCTATAATAACAATATGACAGGAGGGACTCAATATGCGACAACACCAGCAGCCAGAAGACTTATCATCAGAGCTGCTTCAAATTTCCAACGTTCTGCTGCTAGAATCAGGGAAGAATGCGGTGCTAATGCAAGTCTGGCTTCTGGAAAAGGCATTATTCGAAGTGCCAAGCATTTGAAGAGACTGAAAGTAAAAAAAGAACACAACTCAATGATGTGCGCAAAGCTGCACGACTTCAGTTTGCTCGAGAGCATATAACGTGGAACACGGAGTCCCAGACTGTCGTGTTTTCCGATGAAAAAAACTTCAACCTGGATGGACCAGGTGGCTACATCACGACCTGCGAAAGGATGAATGTGTTTTAGGTAGCCACCACACCTCTGCAGGGGGCATTACGGTGTTCCTCACATATCGTATTATGGGACTTGTGAGCTTCAGTTTGTTACATCGAAAATGAACGCGAATGTATACAAAACTGTACTACAAAATGCTTTTCCAAATTTTTCGAATATTTTTGAACGCATTCCGTGGACAACGGCCCCATTCATACGTACCGGTAGGGTCGTTAAACAGTGGATAAACGACCAAATGTAAAATTACTCGAGTGGCTGCCATACTCCCCGGCAATAACTATCATTGATAACGTTTGGGGACTATTGACCAAAAAAGGATATGAAAGCAGGAGACAATTTGATGATTCTGCAAGCCTAATTAAAAAAGCCGGGCCAACAATTTCGCTTGGAATTATTAAAAAATAGTATAAGTATTTTCCAAATCGTATATATGAAGTTATATTGAACAAAGGAGGTAGTCCTACATACTAAATTATATACTTAAATATGTAGTTAAATGTTAAAAAGAACCAAAACTGTGAATAAATACTTTATATATATATTTTTTTAACTTTAAGTTGTTGAACCTATTCAGTTGAGCCAAAATAAATGGAAATTTTTTTTATATGTTTTTGGAAAAATAATCATAAAAATATAAATACGCGTGTTAGAGACCGCAAACTTTCGTGTTTCATTAACAATTGATTATTCTATATAAAAAAATTGATTTCAATAAAATCGGCAAATTGGTTAAAGAGATACCGTTATTTTACTTTTTAAATAATGTTGAACCTAGTCAGTTGAGCGGCAGTGTATGTAGGTACGAGAAAAATGTACTTGAATGAATTATGGGTTGTGTGCGGCCCCCATAGAAGTGCTGCAACGTGGACTGTCTTCTTAACAGTTTTTATTCTTCCAAGACCCTAAAACAGATTCGAAATTAGGTCGATCCAAATACAATCACGGACGCATTCACCTTCCTCTGGCTGAATTCCAAACTCCCACTTCTTGCAAACCTGCTTTATCCATCCCAGGGATGATAATGCTTCACCCAAAAAAAGTAGCAAATTGCCCGAAAAAACTAAGTAGATTTACAAAATGTTGTAGAACGTAATGTATTAATGAAATGTAATTTGTTTTGTAGATCTGGCAATTCATACACTTCTTCTCTATTTCCAATATGGACGTTTATATCGTTTCAAGTGTACACAACTACTCGACTCAATAAAGTTCTCGCTGTTTAATTTAAGTCAAAAGGATACTGATTGTTTTTATTAACGCAATAGGTTATGGACCCAGTATCTTCGTATGCCCCGTTGAAAAAGTAATTGTTACAAAAATAAAACAAAATCAAGTGATAAAAACAGAAATCAGTGAACATAAATAAAAAAAAAAATTAATTGCGTTCTTTAAAATTGGAAATTATCGGCGGGCACACATAACACGGCAGACGGCACACCCGGCTTTCATGCACGATTGAACGTGCACAAAAAACAACAACAAGGGTGCTTTTTTTTACGCGCGAGATCTGAAAACTGAAACTAAAATAAAATAAAAATGGCAACAGATGAAATAGGAATTAACAATATACAAAAACTTAAAGATTGTGATTCGTATCAGATGTGGAAATTTCAGATAGAAATTTTATTAAAATCGCATGACTTATATGGTGTCATAGATAAAACAATAAAACCAGATAATACCACGTATGATCGGAAAGATGCGCAAGCACAATCGGTTATTGTTCAAACGGTGGATAAGAAATTGATATGCCAACTTATTAGTTGTAAATGCGCTAGTGAAATGTTTGTAAGAATTTGTGAAATATTCGATGGCAGTGAACTTAGAAAAAAAGGACAATTAATGCAAGAGTTTTTCAGCTTCAAATTCAATAACAGTGCTGATATGCAAACAAATATATCTAACATCGAAAACATTGTGTACAGACTAAAACAAGTAAAACAAATCATAGACGACGATATGGTGGTGTCCAGGATCTTGAGCGCGTTGCCTCGCAACTATGATTATTTCATCACGGCGTGGGAATCAACTCCTCAAGTAAAAAAGACTCTTACAAACTTGACAAGCAGATTAATAAAAGAAGAGGAGAAAAGGGACCAACATAAAGAAGATGTTCCAGTCGCATTTAAAACGTTTGTAAATAAAACAAATAAGGTAAGCAATACCAATAACAAGAAGTGTTTTAAATGTAATAAAATTGGGCATTTTGCCAAAGATTGTAAAAATTGTTGTGCTATATGTAAGAAAGGTAATCATAGAGAAGAAAATTGTTATTTTAGAAATAAATATAATAATGACCGAACAAATAAAAATAAATCAGCTTTTCTAACATATACGAATGAAAACGAAAATGACGGTCAAAGAATTAAATTCATAGTTGACTCTGGGTGTACTTCTCATATGGTATGTGAAGACAATTTGCTTAAAAATGTTATAAATACACAAACAGATATTAGTCTTGCAAAAAAATTTGAATCAATGGTGTCAGTCTGTCAGGGAGAATTTGTGGGAAAAGAATGTGTATTGTAGAATACGCTTTATGTACCTCAACTCTCAAATAATTTACTTTCGGTTTCTGCTGTATTGTATTTAAGAATAAAACTGTTGAAATTAATAAAAATAAAATAAAACTTTTAACTGGTAAGAAAGAGGACTCTGGGTTATATACGGTAACTATTTTAAAAGAATGTGATGAAGTCTCTCTTATGACAAATAAAAAACAGACAGCCATTGAATGGCACAAGAAAATGGGACATCCAGGACTAAAAACACTAAAACGTTTATCTGAAGTTGCAGATGGACGACTTTAGTCATTTTACAAAAGTATACCTACTTAAAAATAAAAGCGAAGTTTCAGAGTATATTAAAAATTATGTTGAAGAAGAAGAGAGAGAGAAAAATACAAAAATATCCTGCATAAGATCTGACAATGGTGGAGAATACACTAGTAGGGAATTTAGAGAGTGGTGTAAACAAAAAGGTATTAGGTCGGATTTTACTGTAGCGTACACTCCACAATTAAACGGTAAAGCAGAACGATTAAATAGAACTATCATGGAAAAGGTAAGAGCGTTGTTATTTAATTCAAATATGGATAAAGAAATGTGGGGTGAAGCTGCATTATGTGCCACATACTTAATAAACAGATTACCAACTGAAGCTTTAAATCATAAGACTCCATTCGAAATATGGAATGGGAGGAAACCGGATTTGACAAATATACGAGAGTTTGGATGTGAAGCATTCAAAAAAGTTTTAAAGCCGATTAAGAAATTAGACTCAAGGACAGACAAATTAATTATGATTGGATATTCGAATACAGGATATCGACTGTTTGATTCAACAAAAAGAAAAGTTGTATATGCACGAGATGTAATCTTTAAAAACAATGATGAGAATATGAACAATAACCCTATAAAGATACAGATTCATGAAGAGCAGGAAAATTATTATGAAGGAAATAAAAACGAAACAGATCACGTAAACCAGAAAGAGGAAGAGGACTCTAATAAGGAAGATAATGTCGACGATGAAGGAAGTGATAGCTCGACTGATGATAATGACGAAACATTGTGCGCAAATGACAATAATTCCGAGTCCGATACGGAAACTGATAAAGATATGGAAAGGAATGATCAAAGAGAAAAGAGAAGGACAAAATTACCCGCACGACTACAAGATTACGTACTACTTACCTTCCAAGAAGCAATGACCGGTTCTGAAAAATCAAACTGGAAAATTGCTATAAAAGATGAAATAACGTCACTAGAGAAAAATAATACATGGGATATTGTAGATAAAAATAAAGCTAAAGGACAAAAGATTTTAACGAATAAATGGGTGTTTCGCATAAAGGAAGACGGGTCATACAAAGCCCGATTGGTAGTAAGAGGGTTTGAACAAAGTGATCATATCGACTTTGAGGACATTTTTAGTCCAGTGGTTAGTCAGTCTTCCTTAAAAACTATGTTCGCTATAGCAGCAGCAAAAAACTATTATTTAATGACGTTCGACGCAAAAACAGCATTTCTTTATGGAGAGCTTAAAGATCCAATATATATGAAAATACCGGAAGGTTTTGACGAAAATGAAAATAAAATTTGTTGTTTAAGGAAATCGTTATATGGACTTAAGCAAGCGCCACAGAGATGGAATAAAAAATTTTTAGAAATGATGAATAAGATTGGATTTCAACAAACAAAAAATGAGCCTTGTGTTCTCAAAAATACAGATGCTTCAATAATTATAGCTATTTACGTTGACGATGGTCTTATTATAGGAAAAGAAAAGGAAGAGATTAACAAGGTATTGAAAATCCTAAGCAAGATGATTGAGTTAAAAATATATGAAGATCCTAAAACGTATCTCGGTATGGAAATAAAAAGAAATAAACATGGAATACAGCTGACTCAAGAAGCTTATACGAGAAACATCATTAGAAGGTACAATATGAATAACTGCAAAACAATAACAACACCTAGCTGTAACGAAGACATAAGACACAAATCAGAGGAAATTATAAAGTTTCCTTATAGAGAGGCTGTTGGTAGTCTTCTTTATTTAGCTACAAGAACTAGACCCGATATTGCACATGCAGTTGGAATATCAAGTCGCCATATGGAAAACCCAAATAGAGAGGACGTAGTGGCCCTAAAGAGAATATTAAAATATCTGGCTGGTACATTGGGAGAAGGCATACTTTTCAAATCCAAATCAGACATTTCTGAAATGAAATCATACTGTGACTCAGATTATGCCGGCGACTCTGAAACAAGACGAAGTACAACAGGGTATGTAATTATGCTTTCTGATGGACCTATATCATGGTGTTCCAGGAGACAACCCATAGTATGGCTTTCGTCTACGGAAGCTGAATTTATATCAGCAGCAGAATGTTGCAAAGAGGCAATGTTTCTTAGATCCTTGCTAAAAGACTTGGGTGTAAATGTTAAGGTGGTTTTCTATATCGATAATCAGAGTGCCATATAGCTTATTAAGACAGGAATTTTTAATAAACGATCTAAACATATTGATGTTAGATTCCATTATATACATGAACTTTTTGCTAATAATGATATCGAAATAAAATACTGTCCCACAGATTCTCAAAGTGCTGACATTCTGACAAAACCATTGAATAAAAGTAAATTTTAATTACACAAACAAACTTTAATGAAACGATTTTGCAATTATTAAATTATTAAAATAAAAAAATAAAAATCATGAATTCCTACAATAATTTAAAATATTTTTAATTAAATAACAAAAAGATCTGAGATAAATATTTGGTTTTGTTTAACTGTATATTGACTACACAAAATATGTACAGATACAATATCTAAGTGACTGAAATATACAATTTAAGTTAAGTTTATCTAATATTGAATAACTACTGTAAGAATACAAATTAGGAGAAGGTGTTGTGGAACGTAATGTATTAATGAAATGTAATTTGTTTTGTAGATCTGGCAATTCATACACTTCTTCTCTATTTCCAATATGGACGTTTATATCGTTTCAAGTGTACACAACTACTCGACTCAATAAAGTTCTCGCTGTTTAATTTAAGTCAAAAGGATACTGATTGTTTTTATTAACGCAATACAAAAACCGAAGCAGACATTTGGCGAAATGCTCAAAATGTTAAAGTTAGCTATTCAATGGGATAATGGGATCTATAGATGGATGTGTACTGTGTAGTGTGACAGAAGCACATAAATGATAAGGGCATTACACATTTTTTCCTGATATTTATATTTCGTTGATTTTTACGTCGTAGTTTATGTATTTAGAGTCAAATTGATCAATATTGTCTATTTTAAATGATATTTTGAACCATAAATAAACGAAGTAGAAATAAGTTGCTACGTAGCAGATGAACAAAAGTATATCTACTACATATGAAGTAAATTATCATCTCTGATCCATCCTCCTTTTCTCCACTGCAATCTGCCAGTGAAAATTGAGGAATAGCAGAACATTTTGCCCCTATAGTTTTCGTCTATTGGTAAGTGGTAGGTACTACTAACTTATTTGTGAATTAATTATGACCGCGATGATTACCACCGCGGTGCTTTAAAAAAGTCCCAAAAATGTTGACACCGCTACTTTGGGGTGGGAAGGGCCGCAAGCATCACTTTACGTCTACCGGATCGACCAGTTCCAATAATAATACATCACAAGTACTGATTACTGGTGGATGCAGCACTTTTGGATGGAATCTATAAGTTCCTTTACACATTTTCTTGTAAGAACAGAGTGTGAAGTATAAATCGAATAAAAATTACAATTGGCACTTGGCACTTTGGCAGTCGGTTCGGTAGATACAGCAAATTGCATTACGAAATGCCTAATAAATTATAAATATAGATATTAAAAAAGAGGCTGAAAGCAGTGTTTTAGGTCTCTCTCTTCATTTTTCCCTTTTTTTACCTTTTCACCGAACTCAAATTCCCACGATGCATTTGAAAAAAAAAAAAAAATAATGCTTACTCATTTTTATAATCTTTATTGCAAGAAAATCACAATGGCCGCATTCCATTGACCGCTAGATGACTAGCGGTATGCCAAACTTCATATAAAAAAAACTGACATTTCAGCATTTGTTTCAATCTAGCGCATAATTAACTAAATAAATATTAACTAGGCTCGCCCAGTGGTCGAAATTCGACCACACATTTAAACACAAAGCAACCCAACATGCATGCAGAACGTGCGTGCATGAAGTATGTGCGTCACCTACATATATGTACATAAGCAATCTACTGAAGTGAAACTTCACAACAACTGTGTTTTGCTTTGCTTTCTTTTGCTTTGCATTGCTTTGTTTTGTTTTGGTTTGTTTTGTTTTGACCCACTATAAACCATCCATTTTAAAAGGAAATAAACAAAATTCCTGGAAGCCGATTGCAGCGCCACCTATCAGGTCCAATTGTGAATCTAAACCATCCAGGAACCCACTCAAACGGACACAGGGATCCCCTTAAACGCACATACCAAATTTCAGCAAAATCGGTCTATGAGTTTAGAAGGAAATAAATAAAATTCCTGGAACCCGATTGCAGCGCCACCTACCGGGTCCTTAACCATCCAGGGATCCCCTCAAACACACACACCAAATTTCAGCAAAATCGGTCCATGAGTTTAGAAGGAATTAAATAAAATTCCTGGAACCACGACTGCAGCGCCACCTACCGGGTACTTAACCATCTAGGGATGGACTTACAACTCGCTAAAGACGTTTCACTTCAAAAATTGGCGTGTGCAGGTCCGTACGCGTGAAAGATGTGAAATTTCTTAAAAAGTTTCGGATCGTCATATACCTACGCAATGCAATCAATGGAGAATGAAAGACAACAAATATAATGTGCACCCTCTGCACCGCCCTCCCTTTCCATGACCATGGTACTTGTTCATACAATACTGCTTCTCATTTTCTTTGTTTCCCTCTTCAAATGAAATCCAAACAACTACCCCAACCCAACCTTACCCTGTTACCTGGGGCCAGATTATGTAAGACGAAAACGATCGAACGCTATCGTTTCGACAATAGCAGTCTCTGTCTATTGCCACAGATATGATAGAAAACAGGTTTAGTGAAAACGAAAGCGGTTTTCGTTTCGTTTCTTACAGAATCCCACCCCTGGTTTGTACGTCTCTTCTCTTATGAAGATTATTAATATATCTACCCCATGCTATACTGCAGCACGCACCCCATCCTGCATAGGACATACAAAGGACTGAGAAAACAAATCAACCCTTTTCGAATGAGGTATACAGACACACCACCCCCACGTATGTCGATGTGGTTTTGTTTTTGTTTGTCCTGACGCACGATCGCAAAAAGTAGAATTTCGACTGAGCGAAGGGGAAATATTCATTTTCTTTGTTTGTTGTTGTTGTAACCAATGCAATTTAAAAATATTAATTTACCTATTTTACAAATGTTTTTTTCAAATAAATATTCTTCATAACCCATCTATGAGTGGTAAGCTTCAATTTGGTAAAAAGAAAAATGGATTTTGTATTCTTTAAGTAGGGTAAATGACTATCACAAGAAATCGGGTCGGCTTTTAATATTATAATAGATAATAAATAGTAATTAGACCTGTTAGGATTCTTAGGTTATTTTTTTATTTCTATTTTGACGATTAGAGAATCTGTATATGAATATGACAATCATGGGAATGAATGTGTAGCCTCGCACAAAAAATATACCGCTCGACACTTAGAAGTATGCAATGTACTTTCAACTGAGAAATATGGAATCATTTTATACTTCAGGGTGCACCGATTGGGCGGACACTGTATCTCTGCCCTCATGGAATTACGTATTCTCATTGACTTATTATATATGGATTGCTAGTAGACGTCTTCGCGTTGGTTCCAACATAACCACTAGCCCTCTTGGTTCGGAGCGGAATAATTTGGAGATTCACACTTTTTTGTAGTGGCATCTATTGTTAACAATGACGCAACAATTTGAATTTCAACCGTTTTACTTGCCAAATCCACTAACGCCCTGTAGGTGTCTCTAGCATTCTATGGAGAAATCAAAGATGGTTGTGATCATTGGCTTCGTTTTCCAATGCCATCTACTTTAAACAGTGACGCAACAATTTGAATTTACCTCATAAATTCTCTCACGCCCAATAGGTGCCTCTAGCATTCTATGGAGAAATCCAAGATGGTTCGTCATTTTGTTTCACTTATTTTTCGCTCCGAACCAAGAGCGCTAGTTTATGTTGGCGTCATTTTCTGGGCAAAATTTGTATGAACTGACATTTCACTAGCAGTCCATATATAATAAGTCAATGCGTATTCTAATCACAACCACATACCAATTTCAACACTCAGTTTGTAGCATTTGCCACAAATTAAACGCTCGTTTTGACATAGCAAAACCACTGTATATAAAATATGCATATTATGTCTTCCATAACGAGATCTTTTCCGTTCTGTACAGAAATTCTTCCCTTAAAGCACGTGCCAGAAAATATTTAACCCATACCTGTCCTATACTCCCCGATTAAATCAATTAAACCATTTTAGGGGTCTGGGGGTCCCCATCTCATAATGAAAAATAAAATCTACATCTGCTCTGCATATTATGACAAAAAAAAGTCCCAAACACAACCTTGATCGTACAAATTCAAACTTAAGAAGCTCCTTTACTGAGTAATGACGCGGCGCAATCCATAAATGATTGAATATGGAAATCAATTGTTATAAGTATCTACCGCAGGGGATTCACGTCATAAATGAATTTAGATGAAAAAAAAACCCACCCACAGATGAGACACTTGTGAAGTGTGTTGTCAAAGGTAATGTATAGGTAGATACATCCAAGGAAGCAAAAGAATAAACTTTTCTCATAATACCAAAAGTAAGGCTCGTATTCTCCATAAAAGGCGAAAATCTTATTCAACTTGTGACCATGATATGTTGCTATACGTGCTTTTATTTGAAAACGATAAATAATTAATCTACCAAATGTCGCATTGAGAATACGACACTTAGTTGCGTGCAAATTGTTACCAAGGCGCAGAAATAGAAGCATAACCCACGGACACATTACGTGCTATATAATCAGCAGATAGTTCGCAACGAAATTGCTTGACAATACGTAACTTAAACCGCGCGTACAATGTACATTCGGGAGGTTCATGCTCCAATATTTATTATCCATCATAAGAGCGGTGTTCACCATGCTCACCGATAGGAAATTATTCGCAAAATTTATAACTTTTGTCAGGTGATTGTGGCCATGGGGTGATACGTGATTAAAATCGCTATTGATAGTTTAAGCCACGAAGTTTTCCATTGAGAATACGACACTTATGTGCGTGCAAATAAGTTGGAATAGTATAGGGCCTACCAGAGGAAAAACAACGCATGATGATGACATTTTTGAAATCGGGAACGACACGCATTTTAACCTTGATTTGGCAAAGTTTTTTTTTTTGGCTCGGTTATAAAATACTCTCCTAAGGGATGAGCATCATCGCACAGCCCTACAAGCAAATTGTTACGAAATATCCTTGGACATTAAGAGGATATACTATGTAAAGGGTGTCCCATAATTTGAATTGTGCCCCATTTAATAGTACAGTGATGCCAACGAAAAAAAGATAACAATGGGTGGTATGCATAAAAAAAAGTATTTACTTCAAGTAAAAGGTTTAAGTAAATACTGAAAGGTAGAAGTGGAAGTAGTAGTAGAATTTGAAGTAGAAGCTCCGATTTTCAGTATTTACTTCGTTTCATTTACTGAAAAAAAAAGTTTTTACTTGATTGCAAATAATTTAAGTAAATACTGAATTTATTCAAGTAAAAAGGTACTTAGAATTCGCCGGATATCACAGTAAATACTTATTTTTTTTAGTAGATGCTATGAAATTTTCAAGTTGGTCGATAGCAACTTGAAAAATTTCCAGTATTTACTGCAAAAAAACAAGCACATACTAGTTTTTCTGCATTCCAAAAAAGTATTTACTACAAAAATGCATGCGAAGAGAAGTAAATGCTTTTACTTGAAGTAAATATGCACCTAATCTTAGTGTTTACTTCATTTTATGCATGCCAAAAATAGTATTTACTTAGAAAATCCTCAGTAAAAGCATTTACTGTCTTTTATGCATACCACCCAATGTGACAGCTGACAGTTCGGGGTTAGTAAAAATGGAGCGCTATACGAAATACTAACGCATTTTCTATGTTGAGCAATGTTTTAAGAATAATAAAGGTTTGTCAGCTACAGTCCGCAATTTTCGAATAAAGTCATCTTCAGTGATTAAGCTCATTTTCATCTTGATGGCTTTGTTAAATGTCAAAATTGTCGCATTTGGTGTTCAGAAAACCCACGAGTAATTGTTGAGAAATAAATTCATCCACAACGCGTGAATGTTTAATGCAGAGGTTCCCAATTTTGTTTAGCTACGGAATCCTAATTGATCATACTTTCTTTAGCGGATCCCCATTTTGATAATAACAAACGGTGATTGTATCTTGTAGTGTAATTTACTTATTTTTTTTTTTGCGTTTTTGTTTAATAGCTGGAAAAACAAAGCGCAAAGGTTTTTGAAAAATAATAATAACATATACAATTGTACAGTACAGGCTTACAATGGGGTGCAGTAAGACATTTTGTATCATATTTCCTTTAGCTGCGACTAGCGTTATCGCAGATTTAGTTTTACTCGCTGCGATTTTCAGGAATTTCTTTATTTTATTTGTATTTATTGGAGTTGGATGTCAACGTAGATTTAAATCGACTCATGCCCCTGAAAGTCGAAAAAAACATTTTGTATTTTGAATTTTTGCTTCATGACGAGATTAAATTTAAATTTCTCTCAGATTTGTTTGAAAAGCTTGAAAAGCTCAACTCTCTGAATTTAAGTGGTCAAGGCGCATTCGAGGATATCATTACATCACAAAACTGACATAAACTGACAACATAAAGCTGAATACATTTAAAGAAAATTAAATACACTGCATTCTCGATTGTCGAAATCGGGGGTGGTTGCAATGAGTGAGGTTGTCGCTATATTGAAGGTAAATTGTGATTAAAACCTGTAAATAAAGAGTTCAAAAAACAGAACACTTAAATGTTTAAATAATCCAAAATTTATTTACTTCAGTTATAATTCTAAAAAAAGTATCTCTTTGCTTTTACAAAAAGTTTGTTATTTTTGTTTGAAATTTTTTCCTTTGCGGTATTTCTCGTATAGTATCTAACACCCATTTCTAAACAAATTAATCACGATTGATCAGATCATCAAAGAAAATTTATAAAACTATAACCAAAACACAGTTGCACTAAACAGGTTCATATATTCGCTTACCTTCAGAAACGATTTTTGAAGTAGCCGTAAAATAACTGCCCAGACAAAGTGGAGGACAAGTAAAATCAAGAGGATATGATGAAATCAAAGTTGCACTTATCGAGGAAGAATTTTTGGAAAGTTTCAATTACCACGTCAGAAATGATCGAAATTTAGACACAAAATTCCCCAGTAACAGAGAAACGGTGTCTCAACCAACATTCGTCGAAAAAGATTTGGATGAGATTTGGCTTTCGGTCAAAAATGTGTACCAGAAATCAGCTTAAAGGCTGATTCGATGAATTTTGATTCTCAGCATTGACCAAAATCAAGTCCAAAAAGCGAGAAAGACTTATAATAGTCGAAATTATTATTTGTCTATCGACCTTGGAACCTCATTTTGTTTTGATTTTTTCAAGAAAGCAGGCTTAGCCCTCTCACTGAATACATTTTGCAAATAAATAATTTTTAACATTCTCGTACCGATGCGTAGATATGGTTTTGGAGCAAAATTTCGAACTCTAGATTAGAATTCGTCAAACAATTTTGATTTTTTAGAAAACGGCTCTAACGATTTGAACCAAAATCGATAGTTGAGTTAATGAAGGCATGGTCAACATGACTGCAACCTACCCATAGTTTTTCATTGGTACTTTTGAAAATTGCCTTTTTCTTGAAACCCGGTAGATATAAGTACATACCTATACGTTTTTAACAGAAACTAATTTTTAATGTATAATCGTTATTCTTAACAATTACAATTTTGTTTGCATATTTTTACAAACCGCTCTAACCATTTCAGTCAAAATACATACATAAGGACTGTACGAGAAAAAATCCGGAAACATTTGCGCGGTCTGATAATACTGAAATATGACATCGCAGTACCGTTAAATTTTGATGACATGATATTATACTCATTATAAATAAATTATAACTTATTTGATCTTAAGGCCCCGTGTTAACTGGGATTTTCAGCTGTCAGCGATTTATCCTGCTACGAGAGAAAGATAATAAATTATCCTATAGGCTAATTTTTGACATTCTTTTTTTGGAAATAAAACACAGAATTTCAATAATACAGTAACATTCGATAAAACTCTGTTTTTTAAAGTTGGAGTTTGGTGAATTTATTTTCAACACTTCATAATTGTTAAAAAAAATTAGCCGAAGATAAATATTTAGCGCATCCTAATAAAGTGTAGAAATAGTAGTTTAAAAAATGTTAAGCATAATCCGTTTCTTTAAGCATTAAAAATTGTCAGGCCTAGTTTCTCTTTCCGGATTTTTTCTCGAACAGTCCTTATAAGACAACATAGAATTATAAACAGGATCACATAGTTAGTTTTTCTCAAAAAATGCAAATAGTGCGACGGATCGGCGTGGTTATTGTAGTGTGGATTGAAAAGTACTACTTATTGACCATAACGCCATCTAATGGAAAGTAGACGAACTTATTCAACGGAACTTCGAATCATCTAAACTCAACGAATGGTGAATGGTCTAAAACGAAACTAGTACATTCTCGATTGTTCCGGTTGGAGTATAGAATATTCGAGAAGCTTTAGTGGGGAGTATAAAAAGGGTTGCGAAATCCGACGAGAGGACAGTTTATTTTTAAACCGTGTAAAGCAAAGTTCGAATAGTATCGGTAGTGATTTAAAATAAGTGGAAAAGATTGTAATAAGTGGAAAAGATTGAAATAAGCGGAAAAGTTGATTTTAAGTGATATTGTCTTGTAATAAAAAGTGATTTATTAAAGTTTAGTAAACAGAATAGTGTTTTATCTTTTCGAATCCCAGCCGAATGTAACATTGGTGTCAGAAGTAAAATAAAACGTATTCTGTGCGAAGTGTTGTGAAAAAAAAAAAAAAAAAAAAAAAGAATAAAAAAAAAAAAAAAAAAAAAAAAAAAAAAAAAAAAGTGAATTACCTAATTTGTGGCAGTAGAAAATAAATAAAGACTAAATAAAGTGAAGTGAAATTGAATTCTGTGCTAAGTGTGATAAAGATTTAAAAAAAAAAAAAGTGAATATGGTTCGCACATTGGCATTACTTCAACTCAGCATACCTCAGTTAAAAACTGAGCTGGAAAAACGGAATCTCTCCACTGCTGGGGGAAAAAGTGACCTCATACTTCGTCTGCAGGAAGCTGTCGAAAGCGAGGGAGAAGATCCAAAATCCATGCTATTCGAAGTGACAGAAGAACAAGTAGCACAAGTAAGTACAGGCGTTGACATGGCCGCTATGATGGCATTACTTCTTTCCAAGTTCGAAGAACAGAAGAATTCTATGGAATCTAAGTTCGCGGAACAGAAGAATTCTCTAGAAGAACAGAAGAATTCTATTGAATCTAAATTCGCAGAACAAAAGAATTCTCTAGAAGAACAAAAGAATTCTCTAGAAGAACAAAAGAATTCTCTTGAAGAACAGAAGAATTCTATTGTCGCTGCACAAAAAGATTCCGTGGAAGAATTTAAGAATGTTCTAGAAGTAAAATTCGACGCGATTGATAACAAGTTAAACCAGCATGAGACAAAATTTGACGAAATGAGTCAAAAATTACAAAAACATGATACAAACTTCGAGAACTTAGCAAGAGAGCATGAGACAAACTTCGAGAACCTAGCTAGAGAACTGGACAAAGTCAAGAAACAGAAAGCCCGAGAATATTCTGCTGATTGCCCTAGAAGGAAGGAGATGCAACCGCCTGTTTTCGATGGTCAAACATCATGGCCAATTTATAAGCGGCAGTTCGAAGCAGCTGCAATGACCAACAGCTGGGACGACGAGGAAAAGTCCATCGCACTAACGCTAGCACTACGAGGCACAGCTGCAGAGTTGCTTCAAACTATTTCTGAAGAAAAGCAACGCAACTACGACGCATTGGTGAAGGCTATCGAAATGCGCTTTGGTGATGACCACATGCAGCAAGTATACAGGGTGCAACTGCGCAGTAGAATCCAGAAGCGGGGAGAAACGCTCCAGCAGTTGCAAGCGGATATCGAACGGCTGGCGCATTTGTCGTATCCCAACGCCGGCGAGGATGTCATCAACGAAATGGCTGTAGAGGCGTTTACCCAAGCCATAGAGGACCGACAACTGCAAATGGCTGTACGAATGGCTGGAAAGAAAACTCACCCTGAGGCACTGGCATTTGCCCTGACCATGAAAGCTGCTGACCAAGCATCACAAGGGTTTCACCGTGTGCGAGAGATGACAACCGTCGAATGCTCGTGCCAAAGGGCAAACGTCGTAGAACAGAACAGTGCTCGCAGGGGACCGATTCGTTGCTGGAACTGTAACAAAATTGGACATCTACAGCGACAATGCAGAGCTCCACCCAGACACACTAGTTGTCCGTACTGCAGCGCTAGGAGTCGTAATGAAGGGGCATCTGAGCGTCCAGTGGATGACTCTTCTCAAAATCATCAGTCGGGAAACGTGTAAGAACCAACTTCGCGGGGCAGAAGTTGGTTTCTGGAATCGACGCCCCCAGGACCACCATTCAAGTTTCCCAAACCAAACGAGGTAACAAGAGTTTGACAGTGGAAGCCCATATCGGCCAGAAAATGTATGTGGCCACCATCGACACCGGTGCCACCGCTTCCATTATAAGGAGGGATATCTTTCGCCAATCATGGCTGCACAACACCAGCAGCTACTGTCTAAAAACAGCAACAGCAAAAGTGTATGGAGAAGTACTGCTAACAATAAATCTTGCGGGATTAGTCTTCTCCCATACCTTCCTAGTGGCCGATATATGTGACGAATGCATCATCGGAATCGACTTTATGAAGGCGCACGATGTAGTACTGGACATCGGCTTGCAAGTACTAAAGTACAGGAACGTCGAAATTCCCATGATCTACGGGGACGAGCATGTCACAGCTCTAAGGACAGTCATGAGTGAAGACGAGATATTACCACCTTCTTCAGAAACACTTATTTGGACAAAACTGGAAGGTGATCCTGGGAGCCACCGATTCTACCTAGTTGAGCCAGATCCAGAAAATCATTATCAAAACTACGTCGTTGGAAAGATGCTTGTAGAACCTAAAAACAACATGGTTCCCGTACGAGTTCTAAATGTTGAACATAGAAGCATGAAACTGAAGCAAGGGGAAGTGGTGGGTAAGTGCGTACCAATTACTGCGGTCACAAAATTATCCAATGAGGGACCTACCAAACCTCTTACATCCACGGAAATGACGGAGATAAAAAGGAGTATATTTGGACAGTGTGAGTTGAATCAGGAGCAGCAAGAAATGGCGGGGGAACTAATCAACGAGTTCGCTGATATATTTGCTTCGAAGAGCGGCGAGTATGGTCGGACACATCTCGTACAACACCGAATCGACACAGGAGACGCAAGACCTATTCGTCAGCCTCCCAGACGACTACCATTGGCTAAGCAGACGGAGGTTGCAGAAATGGTGTCGACGATGGAAAAGGAAGGGCTGATTGAAAGTTCGAAAAGTCCATGGGCGTCACCGGTTGTACTGGTCAAGAAGAAAGACGGCAGCACGAGATTCTGCGTGGACTATCGTCAGCTGAACAACGTCACCAAAAAGGATAGCTACCCTCTGCCAAGGATTGACGATACCCTGGATACACTATCCGGCGCCAAATGGTTTTCCACCATCGATTTGAAGAGTGGCTACTGGCAAGTGCAGATCCATCCCGAAGACCGCGAGAAAACAGCTTTTACAGCAGGAAACGGGCTCTGGCAATTCACAGTAATGCCATTTGGACTGTGCAATGCTCCAGCCACCTTTGAACGGCTAATGGAGCGAGTTTTGCTGGGACTAACGTGGAAAACTTGTTTGGTGTACCTAGATGATGTCATCGTGGTGGGCAAAACGTTTGAAGAACATCGGGACAACTTGAAGGAAGTGCTCCAGAGACTGCGAAGCGCGCAATTGAAGCTGAACCCGAAAAAGTGTGCTCTTTTTAGACCAGAAGTGAAGTATCTCAGGCACATCATCTCTTCCGAAGGAGTCAGGACTGATCCGGAGAAAGTCGATGCAGTGAAAAACTGGCCGGTTCCCAAAGACAAACATCAACTGAGGAGCTTTCTGGGACTTGCGACCTACTACAGACGATTTGTGAAGGACTTTGCCGGGATTGCCAAGAGCTTGCATCAACTGACAGAAAAAGGAAAACAATTCAAATGGTCAGGTGAGTGCGAAAAGAGCTTTGAAAAACTAAAGCAGCAACTGTGTGATGCCCCCATACTAGCATACCCTACTCCTGGAAAAACATTTATTGTGGATGCAGACGCTAGTAATGTGGGAGTTGGAGCCGTCCTTTCGCAAGTGCATGATGACCAAGAGAAAGTAGTTTCTTACTTCAGCAAAGTTCTCTCCAAGCCAGAAAGGAACTACTGTGTAACCCGGCGGGAACTTCTCGCTTTAGTCCTGGCGACAAAACACTTCCACAAGTACCTTTATGGGAGCAAATTTATTCTTCGCACCGATCATGCGTCTTTAAAGTGGTTGCTGCAGTTTAAGAATCCTGAGGGACAAGTCGCGAGGTGGATCGAACGGCTGCAGATGTATGACTACGAGATACAGCACCGAAAGGGAACTCTTCACTCTAATGCAGATGCTCTCTCCCGCCGACCCTGCAAAGCCGATTGCAAACATTGCGTGCGTCAGGAGGAAAAAGATGCCGTTTCCGTACAGAGGCTGAGAGCTGAGCCCATTGCTGGCTGGACTGCGAGAGAGATCCGGGAGGCTCAAAGGGAAGATCCGGATATCGAGCCGATTCTCGCCTGGAAGGAACATGAGGGAAAACCAGACTGGCAGGAGATATCTAATCGGAGCCCCGAGCTGAAGGCATACTGGGCGCAATGGGACTCTCTTCATGTGCAGGATGGCATTTTGAGAAGAAGATGGGAAAGCTCTGATGGAAAGTCGTTCGTGATGCAGCTTATTGTTCCCAGGTCGAAAGTAAGTGAAGTACTAAAGGAACTGCATGATGGAGTATCTGGGGGCCACTTGGGAATAAATAAAACGCTCGAAAAGGTGCGAGAGCGTTTTTACTGGATCCACTCAAGGGATGATGTAGAAAACTGGTGCAGAAAGTGCGTAACGTGTGCGGCCAGCAAAGGCCCGAGAGTGAAAACTCAAGGCAAAATGCACCAATACAATGCCGGAGCCCCTTTCGAAAGAATTGCAGTTGATATTGCCGGACCGTTTCCTGAAACGATTAATGGAAATCGTTACATCCTCGTGGTTATGGACTACTTCAGTAAGTGGCCAGAAGCATTTGCTATCCCTAACCAAGAAGCCAAAACCGTGATAGAGCAGATTGTTTTCAACTGGGTGAGCAGATTCGGTGTACCGTTGGAATTGCACTCGGACCAAGGGCGAAACTTCGAGTCCAGGATTTTTCAAGGAGTATGCCAGTTACTTGGGATTAAAAAGACGAGAACAACGCCGCTCCATCCACAATCAGATGGGATGGTAGAACGCTTCAACAGAACCTTGAATGAACACCTATCTAAGGTTGTAGGCGACGACCAGAGGGATTGGGATAAACAGATTCCAATGTTTCTACTAGCCTATCGCAATGCTGTGCATAATACTACGGGGCATACACCATCCGAAATCCTGTTTGGTCGAACAGTCCGGCTACCTAGTGAGTTGATGTTCGGATCTCCCACTGAGGAACCCAAGGATGAGGACGATTATGTTGCGGACCTCAGAGAAACCATCAGGGACGTGCATCGAAAAACTAGGGATAAGATCAAGATAGCCAGCGACCGCATGAAGACGAGGTACGATGCCAAAGCAACAACTACAGGATTCGAGGAAGGAGATCTGGTATGGCTGTACAATCCCCATAGAAGAAAAGGTATGTCGCCTAAGTTGCAACAAGATTGGGAGGGGCCCTATAGAGTAGTCAAGCGAATCAACGACGTGGTCTATCGAATCCAACGAGGAAGAGGTAAACTTAAAGTTGTCCATGTGGATCGTCTTCACCGCTACATTGGGGAAAATGTTGACGCATTTGTTCGGGACGAACAAGTTTAAGAGGGGGATATTGTAGTGTGGATTGAAAAGTACTACTTATTGACCATAACGCCATCTAATGGAAAGTAGACGAACTTATTCAACGGAACTTCGAATCATCTAAACTCAACGAATGGTGAATGGTCTAAAACGAAACTAGTACATTCTCGATTGTTCCGGTTGGAGTATAGAATATTCGAGAAGCTTTAGTGGGGAGTATAAAAAGGGTTGCGAAATCCGACGAGAGGACAGTTTATTTTTAAACCGTGTAAAGCAAAGTTCGAATAGTATCGGTAGTGATTTAAAATAAGTGGAAAAGATTGTAATAAGTGGAAAAGATTGAAATAAGCGGAAAAGTTGATTTTAAGTGATATTGTCTTGTAATAAAAAGTGATTTATTAAAGTTTAGTAAACAGAATAGTGTTTTATCTTTTCGAATCCCAGCCGAATGTAACATTATGTTATGACTGTTTTCTACAAACGTTTTAGTTAATTCTCGGATTGAATACGGAACCCATTTGACCCTTCCACGGAACCCTAGGTTTCCGCGGACCACCATTTGGGAAACGCTGGTTTAGTGCGGCTTTTGGGCTGGAGGCATTATTGGACCATCCTTCTTCGAAAATGCGGCTGGTCTGGTCTGGCAGTAACAATTAATTGTGTTCGTTATAGTTCGTACAAAGCTAGCTTTGAATACTATTGACGATGGTGTGCGTTTTACGAATTTAGGACACCATTTGGCGTTATCGCTTGCTGGCGAAATTCTTCTTGAATACTTGGTCTAACCGTGAACTTTACATCCCTGTTAAGTGTTACGAGTTGTAGGTTTTTTTCATGCACCTTATGGGCCTTCTCTTAAGATTGCTTTATGTGCGCATGAATCAGATTCATTTTGGATAGCTTAAGCAAAATCAAAAATTCTGGGTTATTGACTACTTTAAGTAGAGATTCGTCTATATATTGAACAAAACCGCCAAGAAATCAGACATAAAACGAAGCTGGAAATGCAGAAGGTTCAAGAAGACAATAGGGATACAATCCTGGCTGAAAATATAGCCTATCAAATACTATATTGGCCGCAGTTTGAAACAGGGCCTTGGCTATGCCCTAAGTTCCTACGACTAAATCTGAAAGGTAAATCGTAAAGTCCGAAAAGTGGGGGAGCGCAATGTGAATTTTCAGCAAAGAAATATCACAGCCCACCGGTCACCCACTTGGCCCTACTAGGATTCAATACTACGAACACTACACATTTTTACAAAAAAAAAATCCCAGTTAGCAGCACATAATAGGCGTATTTTTTTGAGACTCTTTACTATACTCACTTTTCGAGTCTCAAAAAAACATCCCTAACTCACTTTAGAACACTTTATTTTTATTTGGAAGTTGGTACGCGTGTTTTCAACTTGACATATTAGTTGGCAAAGGGTATGTTCAAAAAATTGATACTCATTGGAGAAACTGAAAATCGTTCTTAAATTGTATCGACTACAAAGGTTCGTTTACTAATACTGAATGAACTGTATTTCGAAATTCCAGCCGTATTCACACTGCTGGCAGAATTCTGGAAAACGTGCAAATGCGTGTTGATCGTAGGTATTGTCTTTCGCTGGGTTTTAATTAATTAGTTTACGACCCCTAATGGTGATGGTGCAGATGTTTTATTGCTGGGTGCTACTGCGACTATCTGCGCTGCCAAGACATATATCCGGTTCTAGACAGATGTTTATAATTTTTAAAACAATAAAATCCATCATCTTATGAAATTAAATTACTTAACCTTTTTAAAAAATATTTTGTTTGAAGGTGGAATAAAACAAAACAAAAATAGCTTGAAAAATGTTGTTGGTCTATTTTGTTGATCTAATATGAGCATCAACATTTAATACGCCTTGTTTACGGGAAAATGCGGTGAAATTATGTGCATACATCAACCCCTGTACTCAATTCCGGGTGAAATTGAATTCGTGCGGATTTCGAATTTTCGGTGTACCAAACATGCATTTTTGATTCCCTTAAGTCTTGACTTCTGGGGCCCTACTCTGTATTTCGACTCGAAAGTTAAATCTTTCGGAAACGAAACATTGGCACTCAGTAATTCGAAAGTCGGAATTAATTTTTCCGAATATCAGTGGCCATTTTTTTTTGTTCTCGCAAATCGGAATTTCGGCACTTGGCAACTCGATTCTTTATGTCAAACTCGTTCGATTTTTGGATTCTTTGTTCGTTGGCTATTTTCTTGGCGAAAAGGTTGTGTTTTTCATAAAATGGAAGTAATTTCTTCAATTTATTAGTGATAACAAAAAAGGAATAAAGTTTTATGTTTAATATATCATTTTCAGGGAGCCTTACAAGATAACAAGAACGTAATCGCTAAACAAAGCCAATTTGAAATTTTAATCAGTTTCATGTACGCACATCCAGATTTGGCCAAGGGATATTTGAAAACCGCTGTTTCAAGGAAAACTTTGGGAAATCTTTGGAAGCGGGTAGCCACGGATCTAAACGCAGTGATCCAACCAATGCTAGATGATGTTGCTTGGAAAAAAATGTTTTGGGCACTACAAATTTCGTCAATGCAACTTGACATTGACTGCTGTGCTACACCAATGTGTCGGCCTTGGCCAATTTGGTGCTGGTATCCGCCTTGACCAAGGAAATTTAGCGTTGCTGCTAATTTGATGATAATCGGTATTGAAGTGGATCGTATTAGGGTGGCAAGACTTGCGTATGCTATTCAAAACATACATAAAAACCTCTTTCAAAGTCGATAGTTTTGAACAAAGCTATTGATAATAAATAATTTATTTCTTTATTATGAATTATTACATTCTTTACTTTTGAAGTTACTTTACCTCTTATCGCTAAACTCCATTATATTGGATTTATCCCTTAGGATTCTCCTTTCGACTCGTTCTTCGTTATTGAACTCCTCATCTAACCACAGTGCTACTGAGTCCATTAAATTTTTGTTTTAGAGGAAATTGTTTAAATCAACGGTCAATAAAATTTAATTTAACTTACTTTACAGATGTTTTTTGACATTTCTCATAATAAGTATCGCGAGTCTCAAAAAAAAATCCGAAAGTTGCAAATATGGATTTGGTAGCATTTTTATTCGTTTCGAAAGTGGTACATAGTGCCAATTCAAATTCGATTCGAAAAACACTTTCGAATGATTTTAACTTTCGAGTCGAAATACAGAGTAGGGCCCCTGTTTTCCAATTACCTATTTCTTAATTGAAACAAATCAAGTCAGCTACTGTAAAAAAAAAACTAAATATGTATTAAGCGAACTGGGGCCTGTACCACAAAACTACAAGTATTGTACAACAGGCGAATTTTAACAATTAACAATGGTTTTTGTACCAGAAAACCTGTTGTTATCGCCTGTTGTACAATACTTGTAGTTTTGTGGTACAGGCCCCTGATCACACAGAAAACTCGAAATCCGCACGAATTCAATTTCGTTCGGAATTCAGCACAGGAGTGATTATCTTTAAAATATTCAAAGAGGAATCGCGTCTATTACATCTATTGAATGTTCACGTTGCATTTTGTTACCTTGAATACAACAAATTGCAGTAGGTACATATTAATATCTATTTTCCAACAAAGTTTATGTAGCATTTTCAATCGTATTTTAAATAATATTATGTAAGAATATGAAGTATTAAAAAGTATAAATGCATTTCAACCAATCAGAGAATTGCAAAATATTTACCAATTCAGACAACAATCAACGAACACAACCCATTAGTGACAAATAGCCGCTCTCAACGTTCAAGGATGAAAAATAATTCCTCCTTATTTACAACACCGCCATCTATGAATGAAATTTTTCAACTTTCCTATCTCCACTTTATTACTGCATTAATTATAGCCACTTTTATACCCACTTTTGGTTTTGCATGTAAAAGTAAAAGTGAGCTAGCTATAGATTGCCAAAAAAATACGCCAAATGTCATCTACTTCTTTACTTGGAACAAACTTCATGTATAATCTATGAAAATAGCAATCAATTAAACGACACTTATAATATTTACAAATCATTTGGATCTGACCTTCTCTCAGCCCGGCAAACATTGTTGGCAGAGTGTTGTCTAAAGTACTTGACTATATCTACACTATATTATATAAATTTATTACCTCGAGCACAGAACAATCGTTGACTCGTGCCTTTGTTGAGTGTATCTTCGAACAAAGGCTAGGTATACCCTCCTACTTCAGAGATAAACTGCCTGAACGCCTCTGCGAAACGTTTTCCTCTGATTAAAAAATTGACTTGAGACTCTTCTTTTAATTTGCCTATCAAAGTTAATTCTTGAAAACAAGAACTAGTCAAACAAAACTATTTTTTCATCAACAAATGGATAAGGATGCCTTACGTTAATTTATGGGCGTTAAGTGTTATCCTGTGACACTAAAGGGAATGGCTCTTAAAAGCGAGTACAACAAAATCGGACGCAGGACTGCATTGTTGATTATTTCAATCTTAATAATACCGATGCAATTTTACCACCAAAAGGACGAACAAGATCGACTCGTACGATAGATACACCTAAAATAATGGTCTTCGCATATAATAATAGCTATTAGACGTATTTTTTGGGAAGTGAGTATAACAAAACCAAAAGTGGGTATAACAGTTTTGCATGTAAAACCAAAAGTGAGTATTACAAAACCAAAAGTGAGTATACCAGTTTTGCATGTAAAAGTAAAAGTGAGCTAGCTATAGATTTCCCAAAAAATATGCCTATTGTAATATTAGGGTAAATCAGGCCCTAGCAATAAATGGTGACCAACCGACTACAACTTCACGAACACAGTCTGAAAAAAAATCCTGTTGAAAGTGCAACCAATTCCAGGGATGATTCCCACAGTTCGAATTAAAAAAAAAAAATGTTTTAGAAAACAGCGCAACATATTTGTCAATAAATTTGGATGAAGTTGTAAGTGTTAGACATATGATAATGACCTCAGTGTCATTATATTTAAAATCTCCACTTTCAAACGACAAATGACCATCAAAATGATATACACTCCCATGCACTTGAATAGGGACTGTAAGAGGTTGTTGTTATAGTAAAGTGTCACCCTGTGGTTGTATTGTTAACTGACACAATTAGTTACATATGAAACGGTCTCTTCTCACTTTCTCACTTACACGTTATATACTAATATACTACATAGAGTTAGTCCATAAGCTAAGCTAGATCCTAAGACAGTCAATAATAGTGTTAATAAAACATCGATTGTTGGAGATTTCGATAGTATCGATTGTTTTTTTAAAAACAATCGATTAATCGATAAACAATCGATAGTGTTATTAACCCTTTCGGTATTTTGATGCCATATGGCAACACGAATATTCATAACACCCATTCTCACTCTCTGAGTATATTTTTTCTATTCTTTTTTCTGATTAACTTCGTAGAGTATCTGCTTAATAATTAGAAGCAAAACCAGTAAGACAATTATCTTCGACTATGCCGAAGCTCAAATACCCGGTACTATATTAGGCGTATTTTTTGGGAAGTGAGTATAACAAAATCAAAAGTGAGTATAACCGTTTTGCATGTAAAACCAAAAGTGGGTATAACAAAACCAAAAGTGAGTATACCAGTTTTGCATGTAAAAGTAAAAGTGAACTAGCTATAGATTTCCAAAAAATACGCCTTTTATTGTAAAATAAAAAAATATTTTAGTATTAAAAAATTATATATTTGTATGGGAGGTATGGGTAGTTTTTATTCGATCAAGCTCCTTTTTTGTCAAAAAAATTTAAATATTATTAAAACAATACGTGCAAAGTTTAAACTTGCTATCTTTACTGTAGCTATTTAAATTTAATTTTTAACATAAAAAGCTATATAAATCTGATACTTTTGTATGGGAGGTAGTAGTAGTTTTCATCCGATCTTGCTCATCTTCGAACTTAGCCTCAGTCTGGTGGATAAAAGCTTACGTACCAAATTTCAAGTCGATAGCTCTTAAATTACGGCCGTAATCGTGCGGACAGACAGACGGACAGACGGACAGACAGACGGACAGACGGACAGACGGACAGACAGACGGACATCGCTAGATCGACTAAGAAAGTGATGCTGATCAATAATATATATAGTTTGTCATACCTACAACGCCTCCTTATGGGCGTTACAAATGGAATGACAAAGTGAATATACCCTCACCACAGTGTGGTACCGGGTATAAAAACTGGGTAATAGTTGTCGTCATTGTGCTTTTATCTCTCGTGAAAGATCGGTCTGCAATAGAGTTCGAATTTTTTCGTCGGAAGACTATTTTTATTATTTCTTTTTTACATTGATAATTATCAAATAGATTATCAATTTCGATTTTATTTAATTGACTAATATCAGG